>CM019067.1:72838940-74057099 GCA_009667805.1 Leptobrachium leishanense | reverse complement strand
ATCCGGCTGTTGCTGAACCAGTAACTGCCTTTCACATCAAGCAGAGCTTTTACTGTGGAACTTTAACGTGAAGCACTTGTCCGAGGGTCAGCTTGTCTGCTTCAGCTATGAGCATTGCGGTAGCTGCCACTGCTTTCAGGCATGGGGGTAGGCCGCAGGCCACAGGGTCAAGTTGTTTTGATAGGTAGGCCACAGGCCTTGGCCATGAGCCAAAGTTCTGGATTAGCACACCAGTAGCTGTCTGGTTGTGCTCGTGTACGTACAGCTGGAAAGGCTTGCTGTGGTCCAGCAATCCCAGTGCTGGAGCTTCCATCAGGAGGGTCTTTAATTTCAGAAAGGCAGCCACCTGTTCTTCTCCCCAATTGAAAGGGTCATGCTCTCCACCTTTGGCAGCTTGATGGAGGGGTTTTGCAATGTCAGCATAGTTGGGGATCCACAAGCAACAGAAACCTGCAGCTCCTAGGAATTCACAGACTTGTCTCCTTGTCTTCGGTTGGGATATACGGCATACTGCTTCCTTTCTCTCAGCTCCCAGTGCACGCTTAGTACCTGTTAATTGAAAACCTAGATACTTTACACTTTCTTTACATATTGTCACGTGTAGACTGCGGGTGGTGTAGCAGGATGGGGTTGTGAGCCCAGGATGCAGTGATGGAGGCAGGTTCAGGATAACAAAGGGTGTTTATTGCAAATAAACACGGTAGCATAGAATCAGACAAGGTACAGGCAATAGAGTGGTCAGGGTTCAGCAAGGGGTCTGGTACACGGGGAGTCTTAGATGGGGGCAGAGGGGGAGCAGGATGGGAGGGTACCGGTATATGGAAGCGATGAAAGTCCAGATAATAACAGAGGGTCCTTGGAGTCTTTTGGTAGAGAATACAGGAGATTGTCAGGAGGTTTCAGGGAGCTATGGCAGATAGGTTTGCAGTCAGCAACTTCAATGTGGAAGTGAATACTGGAGGGCGTAGCTTCCTGATATAGTGGGATAATCAGGGGAAGGTGAGGTCAGGTGAGGTTCTAGGGCTAGGATGCTGGGAACACACAGAAGTGCTAGAAAGGTGCATTGTTCATGGAGCGGGGTTGGCGTGGGTGACAGGGGCCAGAGCGTGGCAATCCTGACACTACTCCCCCCTTAAGAGCCGACCCCCGGACGGCTAAAGCCAACCGACGGGCAGTAGGAGGGTCCATAATGAGTCCCTGTACCGTGTAGGGATCCTGATCTTCTGGTGAGTGGTTGATAGAGCTTGGCAAAACACTGTCATCGAGGAGCGATCTTTGGGCGCTTTGAATGTCTGGGAACACTCGGAGGTCCACGCACCTGATTACTGTCCCATTCGACATATATGAACCCCGGAGGCAAGGGTTCCATACGGATGGTGCCTTCTGGGGTAGCGACAGTGGTGCCAATATGTGCAGTTTCTTGGCTTGGTTGACCAGAAACAAGCCCAAACTTGCGGCTGTGAGGGATGGGAGAGTCAACCTTGGCAAACCACAAAACCCTCCTTGGCGCGGCTATAGCTGGAAACTGCCAACAATGGGTAGTGGAGATGGCGGTTTCCACGGCAACAGCTGGGCACGGTGGGGCAGCGCCCTTGGCGAGGTGCGGTGGGGCAGTGCCCTTGGTGACAACCTTGGTACTGCACGGTTCAACGGCGACAACCTTGGTACTGTGTGGCTCAACGGCAGCACCCTTGGCGAGGCACGGAGGGGCAGCGCCCTTGGCGAGGCACGGAGGGGCAGCACCCTTGGCGAGGCACGGAGGGGCAGTGCCTTTGGCGAGGCACGGAGGGGCAGCGCCCTTGGTGAGGACCTCGGTACTGCATGGCTCAGCGGCGACCTGGGTACAGCACGGCTCAACGGTGGCAACCTTGGTGAGGCACGGCACTTGAGCGACCTGGGTACTGCACGGCACTTGAGCGACCTGGGTACTGCACGGCACTTGAGCGACCTGGGTACAGCACGGCTCTTGCTGGGCAGTGAGTGGCTTGGCCTTATGGCGGCGTCGATGGCCCCGTGGCGGTGATAGCTCAGGAGAACCTGCAGGATGCAGGGCAGCGACCTCCGGGGACCCTGCGGGATGCAGGGCAGCGACCTCCGGGGACCCTGCGGGATGCAGGGCAGCGACCTATGGGGACCCTGCGGGATGCAGGGCAGCAGTTTCTGGAGAGTCTGCGGGATGCAGGTCAGCAACAACTGGAGATCCTGCGGGATGCAGGGCAGCGACCTCTCGAGATCCTGCGGGATGCTGGGCAGCAACCTCTCGAGATCCTGCTGGATGCGGGGCAGCAACCTCTCGAGATCCTGCTGAATGCGGGGCAGCGACCTTTTGAGATCCTGCTGGATGCGGGGCAGCGACCTCTCGAGATCCTGCTGGATGCGGGGCAGCGACCTTTCGAGATCCTGCGGGATGCGGGGTAGCGACCTCTCGAGATCCTGCTGGATGCGGGCAGTGACCTCTCGAGATCCTGTGGGATGCAGGGCAGCGACCTCTCGAGATCCTGCAGGATGCAGGGCAGCGACCTCTCGAGATCCTGGGGGATGCAGGGCAGCGGCCTCGGGATTTTGCTCAACCTCCAATTCAATGAGGCATGGGTGAGCCTCCAGCTCCTGAGGTTTCGGTTTAACAGGCAACCGAACAACGGTGGGTGTCATGGAGAAGAGGGCACCAATGAAGGCAGATCTCTGGCATGGTGCACTCGAGATGGTTTTGGTAGCTGGAGTTCTGTAGTTGGCCACTGAATGGCACAGATAGGCGGCTGGACTTATGGAGGGGCAATTCTCGCTTGGCTCCCCTTCGAGGTATGATTCACCAGAGGAGCCACTGAAGGGATTGTAGTCCGTCTCCAGGAAATAGCGGAGTACAGTGGTACGGTGAGTCATTCCAGCCGGGCGACAAACAGATCCCGCAACGCCAACATACCCCTCATGCTGACCTGGGGGTCCCTGGGTGCGGCGTGCAGTCTGTCTGGACAGGTCCAGACCAGCATCAGCAGCTTCCTCTTCTGACTCCGAGTCATCAGAAGGACATGGTGAAGGTGGCACCGTGTGCCCATGAGGAGCAACTTCCCGAAGTCTCAGGGCCAGTTCGAAGATCTCCAGGTCCTCCCTGTGAACGACAGTTCCGTTTGAGGCATATGTGCAGCATGGAGGTAGCGGGCTGGGTTCTGGGTTTCTGGCAACACCAGCCATGAGGTGTTGGCTAGGCTCGATCTCCATCGGCATGGCCGGCTCAGCATCTATGGATTCCTGCTCCATGGGCACTTCAGGGTCAGACTCCGGTTCGGCACACTCCATAGGGGTCTCCTGGTCTGACCCCTCAGAAGAAGCTTCTCGGGTAACCCGGTCTCTGGGTGCAGAGAGTCTGGTAGCTCTTGGCTCAGGTTTCCTGGGAGCAGGGACACGCTTTGGTGCAGGAGGTTTGATTACCAGGCTTCTTCTGGGAGTAGGCTGGGATAGGGGTTTTTCTTTGGGTGCTTGCTTTTTTTGCTTGACAGTGGATGAAGTCGTTTTTTGCAGGGCAGGCACCGACTTCCCCAACGAAGATTTTGTGGGCTTGACAGTTGGTGCAGCTATTTTTGGCTGGGTGGGTACTGGTTTCACCACCAACCTTGTGGTTTTGACAGGTGCAGGCTTGGTACAAACAGGCTTTACAGGAACAGGCTTTGCAGGAGCAGGTTTAGGAGAACATTTTGTACCTGGCTTAGGTGGGCGCAGTGGACAGGCCGATATTTGATGCAAGGGACCCCCGCAGTAGAAGAAGAGGTCTAGCGCCCTTCTCCTTGCCTTTTCTTCTGGGGTCAGCGGTCCTCTGGCTCCCTCTGTAGCAGGAATGCGCACCTTAGATGAGGTGCCCCTTGGGTTTTGCTGCATATAATCAAGCAGGGAGTCCAGATACTGCTAGATCTTTAGAAAGGCATCTTTTAAGTTCTCCACCATAGCATAGATCACTGCAGGCTCACAGGTTTTGGACTTCCACATTCTGTCACGTGTAGACTTCGGGTGGTGTAGTAGGATGGGGTTGTGAGCCCAGGATGCAGTGATGGAGGCAGGTTCAGGATAACAAAGGGTGTTTATTGCAAATAAACACGGTAGCATAGAATCAGACAAGGTACAGGCAATAGAGTGGTCAGGGTTCAGCAAGGGGTCTGGTACACGGGGAGTCTTAGATGGGGGCAGAGGGGGAGCAGGATGGGAGGGTACCGGTACATGGAAGCGATGAAAGTCCAGATAATAACAGAGGGTCCTTGGAGTCTTTTGGTAGAGAATACAGGAGATTGTCAGGAGGTTTCAGGGAGCTTTGGCAGATAGGTTTGCAGTCAGCAACTTCAATGTGGAAGTGAATACTGGAGGGCGTAGCTTCCTGATATAGTGGGATAATCAGGGGAAGGTGAGGTCAGGTGAGGTTCTAGGGCTAGGATGCTGGGAAAACACAGAAGTGCTAGGAAGGTGCATTGTTCATGGTGCGGAGTTGGCGTGGGTGACAGGGGCCAGAGCGTGGCAATCCTGACACATATTTGTGCTTTCTTTCTAGAAACCTTGTATCCTGCTTAACACAGCAGGTATAGCAGGGCTTTTGTGGCAGAGAGACAGTCTTTCTCTGTGGGGGAAGCGAGTAATAAATCGTCTACATACTGTAGTAGGACAACTTTGTCTGGCTGAGCGTTGAAGGACAGGAGGTCCTGGCTGAGCGTGCAACCAAAAATTGTGGGCAGGTTTTTGAAACCTTGATGGAGGAGTGTCCATGTCATCTGATGGCGCGCTCCCGTTGTAGATTCCTCCCACTGGAAAGCAAAAAGGGGCTGGCTTGCTGGAGCAAGGTGGATGCAAAAGAAAGCGTCTTTTAAATCAAGCACTGTGTAATATTTTGTATCACCAGGAATTAATGCCAATAAATTGTATGGATTAGGCACCACTGGGTGTAGGGTTACTGTAGCTTCATTAACGGCCCTTAGATCTTGGACAGGGCGGTATTCTTGTGTGCCCTCCTTCTGAACTGGCAGTAGTGGTGTGTTCCACGGTGACACGCAGAATTTCAGTATCCCGTGATCTTTAAGTCTCTGTAAATGTGTCTGAATATTCTGTTTGGCTTTCTGTGGGATATGATATTGTCTTAGGGCCACAGGTGTTGCACCAGGTTTCATATCAACATACACTTGAGGAATATTTACAGCTAAGCCGGGCGGGTTCTCTTCTGCCCAGACTCCAGGGACTTCCAGGAGTAGTGTGTATGGGTCTGGGGCGACCGGCAGGGTTGTTGCCGTCCGCCATTCTTCTTCTCTTGGCATAATTACTGCAATTTTTACAGGTTGGGTGTCCTGGCTGGCTGGGTTATACTGCCATACAGAGCTGCCACTCTCCGGCAGGTCTAATCTAGCGTGACCCCCGGGGAGAAATGTAATTTGGGCTTGCAATTTGCAAAGGATATCCCGCCCCAAGAGTTGGATGGGACATTCAGGCATATACAGAAATTCATGTTCTACATTGTGCCCACCCACACTACATTTACGTGAAGCAAGAAAGGGATTCTTAGCAGATACCCCCATTGCTCCCATAATATCAACCTCATTTCCCATTGGGGGTGCAATTTGTTGTGTTACAACAGAATATTCAGCACCAGTATCAACCATAAAAATTTCGTCTTTGTCTCCCACCCTTACTGTGACCATGGGCTCGTGATTACTGAGTGGGATGGGCCCAGGTCCGCGTCAATATATACCTTGCCCTTCAAATGACGTCCTTGCCAACCCAACAAACCCCAAACCGGCAGCATCATTTCTTTCATATCTGCCGTTCGTTACCTGTCCATTTGAGGTGACATGGCCTCCCGAGGCACCAGCTTTTACCTGTACCCCATTATTACCTAATTTTTCGGGGCATTCATTTTTCCAGTGACCTTCACCCTGACAAAATGCCACTGATTGGGCCCCAGGGGTTCCCTAGGGGCTCCCCTACCTCTCCCCCTTGCCCTCCCTCTATCAGGAGCACCTCTCCCGTTTCCCATGTAGGCAACTACCCCAGTCTGCCCTCTCTGTCTTCGTATCTCCTCCTGCTTCTCCTCTAAATCCCGGTTATGATATACTTTATTAGCAATCTCTACTAACTCACTAATCCCTTTACCTAAAAACCCATCTAACCTCTGTATTTTATTTAGTATAGCCCGTTGTGACTGGCTCACAAAGGAGCAGTTAACTAGCTGCTGATTCTCTGCAGCCTCCGGGTCAATTGGACTATACATCCTATATGCATCTAGTAATCTTTCTACAAATACACTTGGAGTTTCTTTAATATCCTGCACAATATCCGCTATTTTACCCATATTTGTAGGCTTCTTCCCTCCCGCTTTAACCCCCATCATCACTGCTGTTCGGTATGTTTGAAGGTGAGCTATGCCTTCCTTAGTATTGTATGGCCATTTGGGATCAGTTTTGGGATAATGCTCCTCTGCCCACGCCTCTGGGTTGGGTTTGCTATCTTCAATTGCCTGAGCTAGAAGAATTTTCTGAGCACTGCTGTTTATGCGGGCTCTCTCTTCCGTTATAAACATGGTCAGCAATAATTGCTGACAATCAGCCCAGGTCGGATTATGTGTGAGCATAACTGACTCTATCATACTGGCCACTGCTGCGGGATTCGCAGAATAGAGTGTTTTCCAATTAAATAGATCCGTTGTTGTGAACGGGACATATGTGAATTATACCGGCCCTGGCTCTCCGTTTGCTAAGGGGGGCCCTTGTACCTCTCTTAAGGGGAGCTGCAATTTACTCTTACCAGGGTTGTGTTGATATACATCTCGGGGTTTATGTATATTATTGGCGGCGCGTGTGGTAGCTCTAGGATCTACATCCCCATCCCCACTCCCTTTAGGGGTCCCTCGCTGGTATACGGCCCCATCAGGCATCTCAATTTTATCTGCAGGGATCACTTCATCCCCTCCAACTGCCACCCCCTCCTCCGCGATATCATGAGCCGGAGCCGAGGGAGCAGGCGGGATAATAGCAGCAGCCTGCCCCCCCTCTCCGCCCCCGCAACCGCGGCACCCAATGCCTCTCTCGCCGCCCGTAGCAAGACGGGTAAGGTGGCGGAAGGGAATCGATCTCCTCCGGGTGTCCTACCAACACCGGTTTTCCTTTCGTATCATTGGCAGGGGGTCCCTGTTTCTTATTCTGTCCTGCCATCATAATAAAATGACTCTTGTCCCTAACACAATACCTCCATATATCTATATACGGGTACTGATCATGGTGCCCACATCTCCCAGTAATTTGAGAGTGCATTCTCTGTATTAACTCTGGGTCCATAGACCCCTGTTCCGGCCATTCGGGGACCAACATTGGCCAAACTATTGTACATAACAGTTTTAATTTTTCTTTACTTAATTCCACACCACAGTGATGTGTCTCATACAGCGCCTCAAAATTGCGCACCATATATTCCAGGGGTGTCTCCCCATCTCTTGCTTTCTTGGGTTTAGATGATCCCTTACCCATGGTTACTCTTGAAAGCAGTAACTTTTTCACAATGCAGATATTACTTTCAACAAGATCACTTTAAATCAACTGTCTGGTACTTCAAGCAACAG
This sequence comes from Leptobrachium leishanense, assembly GCA_009667805.1. Taxonomy (NCBI): domain Eukaryota; kingdom Metazoa; phylum Chordata; class Amphibia; order Anura; family Megophryidae; genus Leptobrachium; species Leptobrachium leishanense. The sequence continues at coordinate 74,049,520 of CM019067.1, read as the reverse complement.
TTCTCTCGTGTCGTATTCGCTTCCTCCTTTGGTAGCCAACTGCAGTCGCCTGAGCTGGAAACGTACCTCCGGAGTCCACTCTCAGATTTGCTTCCTTGCTAAGCAAGTAGGCGCACACTCACTCACAGCACTTCCAGCAATCACAGCACAAACTGTACCAGATACATTCAGCACAAAACAGTACATAAACACTTCTACTCTTTCCCTGTAGCCTAGGGCACGCCGACCCTATCAGGCTCCTTATACCCAGTTAATTGATCTTTACTCTTATCTGCTTTTCAGCTTTGTGTACCCCGTTCCGTGGCAACACTCCTGCTATTCCGATTTGCCAAGGGCATTAAACCCACCAGGCACCACTCAGCTGCAGCTACCGCTGGCCCTGAGACTTAAAGCCTCTCTTACCGGCCCCCTTTTCAATGAAAATACACAATAGCACTGACTCAGGGCTCTCAGACCAGTCACAGAATCCCTCCTCCTTTCCTTGTCCACATGCAGCAGTTCTATTTACAATACTAACTACAACAACACCGCTCCACGTGGCTACTCTCTCCCTCAGGTTCAGAACACCAAGTCAATATCCGATCCCCCGGGTCCAGACATGCGCTAGCCACTCTCTGGCTCCTGTGCTGTCGGCAGCAGGTTCAGTATACCGACGAGACCGTGGCCGCGGGTCTCCTAGCCCAACTTTGGTTGGATGCTGCCCTATACCGGTATCCAGTACATACAGACACAAAAGACACCTTACCTATCGCTGCGCTGCTTGCTGTTTCCTCGGACTCGGTGGTGTCACAGCTTCCCGGGCCGGGGGTCCGTTTGGGATGAGACGAGGTCCACTGAACAGGAAATCCTGCTTGGCGCCTGCAGATGTCAGCTCACCTTCAACGGACGCCCAACCAGCGGGATCACTCGCACCTGCAGTCAACCGCTACGGTGTCCAGCAGCCGTTGCCGTACCGGTAAAGGCCTAGGATCCCGGACGAGCCCCCAAAAATGTTACCGGAATCCACCTGGTTCACTCGGGACGAGGTCGGGCCGGCACGGACAAGGATTGACTGGACACGAGTCTCTTCAGGAAAGGCAAACTTTATTGTGACGTCACAGATGCTCAAACAGGATTTAATTGCAAAGAATGAGCCCAGATTGTACTCAAACAAGGGGTTTTATACCCCGAATACATAATTAGGTACATCCCAATTAGCCCACCCCATGGTGACACTATCCCAACCCACGTGGGTCCGTACCTCCCTTAATTGAATACAAAGACATTCCACATATTGGTCATAAATTGGCAGGCTTCATGATATTTTGACAATAGAGGATTTACCACTTTCTCTGGATCCTGCTTTTTCCCACCTCCCTAGGACTTCTTTATTGTATATCCTAGATAAGGCCCCGTCTGGTTTCACACTTCCCTTTGTTTCAGACTCTGGCTTCTCTGACCTTGAAGTAACTATTCTCCATCCTGTCACCTCGTGCCAGCAACGGCCCGAATCCTCGTTAGTTTAATTGCTTTACTGCTAGTCTAACACATTCCAAAGATTCTATGCAAGCTACATTCTAATTTCAGCTAATATCTACTATTTAGATTCAAGTGAACCAATGTTCTGAAAAAAATGGTCGCCTGGCTCAAGATGGCGGCCATCTCCTGACCTGAGTCCCTTACAGGGTTTCTCCAGCGTGTTCGGAGTGGTTAATCCAGCTGTTTCTGCGGGTTTCGGAGAGTGTTCAGCAGGTTTGCAGTAAGTGTTCAGTGTGTTTGCGGCAAGATTTCCCTGTACTACGGGGGGCCCTGCGGTGCTTGCTGAATACACCGCAGGGTCGACGAACTAGGATCGCCGAATCGCCCCGAAGTGCAGTGAACGAAAAGTCACCGAACGTGCGGTGACTTCGAATCACTTTGAATAACCTTGTAGAGCTCAGACTGCTCAGCCCTGAGAAGGAGCAACACATCATGAGGGATGAGTATCAACATTATATCGCTCTTTTGTACCTTTATATTAGGTTGCTTTTGCCAATTTTGTTTTGTATTACATTGTACACTTTGTGATCACGAGGAGCAGCGTAATGAGAGCGGCAAGGAGCAGGGAGCAAGACGTGGGAGGAGGAGGAGTATAATTTTTTGTGCTTTTGTATTAGATGCTAAACTTTCTAATTAGCAACATAATTCCTCGGTGTTGTATTTTTATATTAGGTTGTTTCTCTGTATTGTACTTTTCTATTGGAGCAGTTCTGTCTTTTCAGTTTTTTCTACCTTCATATTAGATCAATCGCTTTGAGAGCATCTAAATGATGAGCAACGCGTGCGATGAGGAGGATCATTGTTTCTCTGCATTGTACCGTTATATTAGATTGTTTGCCTCTATTGCAGCTTTTTATTACCTTGTAGATTGTGAAAAGTAGCAACGAGAGCAACATAACCAGTGATAAGAAACCTGTGGAATGAGAAGGAATATAATCACTCTCTATTGAAGCTTATAATTAGATTGTAGATTGTAAAAGGGAGCACAGAAAGCAAAGAAACGAGTGACAAGTAACACGTGGGCTACAATACATAGTTTGTGCTATCGTTAGCGCTCACCTACTGTATGTGAGCGTTAACGTTAGCCCCGGTGGCCCTTACACGGGCGCAACATATTACAATCCAAATGCTAACGGGTTAAGAAACCCGTTACCGTTTGGTACCTTGCACTTTTCTTTTAATGTTCAAATAGTTTATTGGTTGAAGTACAATCAGGTACATATGAATTTGTAAAGAAAAAATGGCAATACAGGTAACACGAATATTCACGAATATCGTACATGCAAGGAAATAGGTGTTATTGGTAGTGGAATATGAAGGCATCAATTAAACTGCTAACAGATATGGAAAAAGACGGCACATTTCAATAATCAAGTTTGCCGTTAGCGTCATCTGGAGTATCCTTGGTCCTCCCTCCTAAGCCGCCAGGCTGGAAAAATATACCTTTGAGGTTTGCACGTGTTAAATTTAGGATAGGAGGGGCATGGTACCTTGCACTTTTCAGAGCGAGGTTACTGTACTTTGCACTCCCTATACTTAACATGGGGAGCGCAAAGTGTTAATCAGCAATAGGATTACAAAGTCCTAACAATGATTCCCGTATCGCTGCGGTTAGCAAAAAGTTAACCACAGGCTGGACTTGGTGCTAACGGATTACGCTGGTGCAGAGTCCATTAGCACCAGCCAAAACCCCCCCAAAAATGAATCAGATACTCACCACCTATCCCGCGACGAGGACTAAGGCTCCAACCGCCTCCTCCGTCCGGCGGGAGCAGGAAGAGACTAGGGGAAAAAGTCCCCCAGTCTCTCCCTGCGGATCACTACGCCGACCTGCCGGATCTCGTGAGGCAAGATCCAGCTAGTCATGTGACTGCCAGGGTCTGTCTCAATAGGACTCCATGGAGAGGATGCGTGCGGCGGCGCTTAGCGCCGCCGCGCTCATCCCGGGGCTTAGCGCCTGGTAACAATGCAGGCAGCTTTTCTAGTGCCTGCATTATAATTACGCGCTAAAACAGAGACGCAAAGGAGAAATCTGCAGGCGCGAGTTTTTCTCCTTAGCGTCCCCGTTTTAGCGCGACTATTGTAATGTAGCCCCTCTGCTCTTATATATCTATATAATGTTATATACTGCTGTGTAATACTGCTGCGAATACATATACTGAATTTTTTTACAGTTTTCATTTTTTTTAGTTTTGTGTGTATTTAGTGTTATTCTATCTACAATTATAAATTGTAATAATGATTGATTCTGAATGCTACACTGGTGGCCAAAATTGTGGATACACCTTAAATTTTTACAAACCTTTGCCGTTTAAAGTCATTTTTATATAAAAATCTCTAAAATTGTCAAATCACAAGTAAAATTTAATATAGTAAATGAATGCCTTAACAACAAAAAATCTTTAAATAAATTAAATTTTGGCTGGAAATGTACCATAATGCATCTTGGCTATTATGTAGCCTAAAAATGATAATTTCAAGTTTGTCCCAACGTGTTTTTTCAATAACGTGTTCGATAGCCTTTGGCCTTAACTACTGCCTGACACCTTCTAGGCATTGACTCTACAAGTCTTTTGACATCCTCTGCTGTGATCAAATGATACCAGGAATTGATTATAGCCTCAATGAGTCCTCGCTTGTTGCTTGGATTCTTGCTTGAGACCATGCGTTTCAATCTGGACCACAGATTTTCAATGGGATTCAAGTCAGGGCTATTTCCAAGCCAGGAAAGTAAAAGAATTTTCTTGTCAACCAAAACTGACAAAATCAGAAGAAATATATGTTTTTTGTTCTTTATTTGGGTGAAGCTGTCTTGTCTGCTGCAAGGTGAGTGCGGGAATGAGCCCAATCGTGGTGACATAAATACAGTATATACAGAGACAAAGGAATAAATGAAATGGGGATTTTATTAGTATTATACAGAAACTAACTGAATGAAGGTAAACTCCAGGAAAGAGGTTGACTGAGGAGGAACAAAAGGAAATGGAGTAATACAAGGGAAAACAACAACAGGATACAAATACAGGTTGCAGGGCTGGATATTAGAATACTAAGAAACACAACAACAGAGAGACTGAGAAAGACAAGAAGGAAACAAATACAGGTTGCAGGGCTGAAGATTAGAATATATGGGTAAATTCTAGATAGGAGTTCTAGGGTGCTTAAGAGCAGGAGTCCTGTGGAGCTTGAGAGTTAGAGTCATGTGGAGCTTGGAATGCAGGAGACCGGTGAAGCTTGGAATCAGGAGACCGGTGAAACTTGGAAGCTGGAGACCGGTGAAGCTTGGAAGCTGGAGACCGGTGAAGCTTGGAAGCTGGAGGCTGGAGACCGGTGAAGCTTGGAAGCTGGAGACCGGTGAAACTTGGAAGCTGGAGTCCGGTGAAGCTTGGAAGCTGGAGGCTGAAGACCGGTGAAACTTGGAAGCTGGAGACCGGTGAAGCTTGGAAGCTGGAAGCTGGAGACCGGTGAAGCTTGGAAACTGGAGACCGGTGAAACTTGGAAACTGGTGACCGGTGAAGCTTGGAAGCTGGAGACCAGTGAAGCTTGGAAGCTGGAGGCTGGAGACCGGTGAAGCTTGGAAGCTGGAGACTGGTCAAACTTGGAAGCTGGAGTCCGGTGAAGCTTGGAAGCTGGAGGCTGAAGTCCGGTGAAACTTGGAAGCTGGAGACCGGTGAAGCTTGGAAGCTGGAAGCTGGAGACCGGTGAAGCTTGGAAACTGGAGACCGGTGAAACTTGGAAACTGGTGACCGGTGAAGCTTGGAAGCTGGAGGCTGAAGTCCGGTGAAACTTGGAAGCTGGAGACCGGTGAAGCTTGGAAGCTGGAAGCTGGAGACCGGTGAAGCTTGGAAACTGGAGACCGGTGAAACTTGGAAACTGGTGACCGGTGAAGCTTGGAAGCTGGAGGCTGGAGACCAGTGAAGCTTGGAAGCTGGAGACCAGTGAAGCTTGGAAGCAGGAGACCGGTGAAGCTTGGAATGGAGGAGTTAGGAAAAGCAGGCCTCAGGTTACTCACCCTTGGTGAGTTGCAGCGTTATACAATGAAGAAGCTCTGAGTGATTGGTGTGTCTCCATTAACCACTTCGATGCTGAGGACGCGCTCAGCGCGTCCTCAGCATTCCCGCTGGTATGCGGAGGACGCGCTGAGCGCGTCCTCCCATTGGGGTCAGCGTTCGGCCGGGTTCCGGCCGATCGCTGGCCCCTCCGGTGCGGCTGACATCCTGGATGTCAGCCCGGCATCCGGAACAGCAGCGGCCGGAATTTGGTGTCATCGCGGCAGCGCGATGACACCAAATTCAGGCGCCCCCCCCGCATGTGCGGAGGAGGCGCCTGAAAGGGAGGGGGGGAGGTCCTTCGGACCTCTCTCCCTCCCGATCGGCGGCTCTGCGGGGGTTAACCCAGGCATCATTTGGAAGGGCACAGCCTGCCCTTCCAAAGATGCTGGCATTAACCCCTGGGGAGCTGGATCGCGAATCGGCGCTGAAAAGCGCCGGTTTGCGATCCTTTCCGGAGCTGGCCGACATCTTGGATGTCGGCCAAGCCTCCGGGAACTCCCCCTGAGGACTGGCGTCATCGTGCGTAGCACGATGACGCCAGTCCTGGACTTAACCTTAACTGCCACCAACTGTGGAGATAGGAGTTCCAATGAACTCCCTATCTCCCGATCCGTGGCAGCTAGGGGTTAAATTTTGGTATGGTTGGATCGGCCAGAGCATGGCCGTTCCAACGATACCAACATGAAAGTAAAAAATTTTGTAAAAAAAAAAAAAAATGAAAAATAAAAATAAAAAAAATTTAAAAAAAATTATAAAAAAAAAACAAACACTTTTTTTTTTCTTTTTTTTGGTTTGTTAATGCAGCAATATTGTTCTCATTTCAATTATAATGTGAACAATGATGCTGCACTAACGATTTTTGTATGCGGTGCGTTTGTTAAAAATAGTGTAATTTTCCCCCAAAAAAAATGTAACGAGACCCCATCTCTAATTTTTTTAACAAGCGCACCCCATACAAAATAAACCGCAATTGCTCGCATGTTAAAATGTGAAAAAAAAAACTTTACACATTGTAAATTATTGAAAATACATATTTTATTGCATTTTTTGTTATAATATACAGACATGACATAACGTATACATATAATAATGACATATTATGAATCTACCGAGTCTGACGGAAAGAGATATATAATATGTCTGGGTCATATACTAAAATAAGCCTTCAAAACACGTTTAAACATGATGAGCAAAACCGGTAAAAATGACCTCAGCACAGGGGCGGGAAAAGCCTCAGCAGCGAAAGGGTTAAATAGCACACAGGGCCAATTACATACAGCACCTGAGCTACTGTAGATCTTGCAGGGAAAGTCAGGACTCAGGGGCAAGGTCTGAAAGGTGCTGTTAATGTAGCCTTCATGGGGAGGCAGCACGGCTTTTGGTCTTCTTGCGGCTACGGCGACGCTTACTTTGACTTGGAACATGACAGAAGCCGTTATACTTGGAAACATATTCCAATGTGTGGGTGTTTTTTTGCGCTAGCTTCTGCGAGCTTACTGTACTTTGCGCATCCTAGACTTAACATTTAACTTTAACACGGGGAGCGCAAATGTACATTAGCGTTTTGATAAATAAGGCATTACAAAGTCCTAGTGCTAATTACCACAGGGATGCAGAGAGACAAAAGTTAGCACCTTCTCAAAGCTGGTGCTAAATGATTCTGTATTTGCAGAATCATGTAGCACCACGTAAAACCCGATCTGCCCCTTCTTGTTGCCAAGAGCAGTGAGACTGGGAACAAATAGTTCCCAGTGTTCCTCTGTGATCACTCTGCGGCACTGCACAATCTCGGGGGAGTGAGATTGAGTAGGGCTCGGTTCCCAGAAGCACAACTTTTCATAAAGTCTTATGGACTCCGGAGGTGATACTCGCAGCGGTGCGGAAGCACTACCGTGAGTACTTCAGCGGTTAACCCTGCGTTCTGGGGCGAGGTGCTGAGCTAACGCCTGCCCCAAAATATTACGGTGACATGGTGACGCTATGGGGAAATCTGCAGGCACAGATTTTCCCGTTAGTGTCCTCATTAGCAGGACCTAGGGTTTAGAGCCCATAGTATATAGATATTTGGGATCAAATTGATGTAGGACTCCTATCTCAGCCACTGAAAGTGCTACAATGTTGCTGGACATTATTTCTGCCACTATAATCCTGCTGCGGTGTTGTTGTTTTTTTAAACACAGCTACATTGCAGCACTGCCTACATGCAAAGTTATCTGTTTTAGTCTTATTTAATTTAACAAATTAATTCTGTACAGTAACTTTCAGTGCAATAAAGCTTTACATATAAACGTACAATAAAAGTGCAAACTAAGAGAAACCATTTGGGGAACAATAGGATTTTCCTGCCGACAACTTTGGAAGCTGTAACACAATCCCCACTTTCACTTGATATAGAATCAGACAAACTGATATATTTGTCTGCCAGCAATAGTAATTTGTAAAAATATAATGGGTTTGTTTTGAATTCATTTCAAATATGTGATACACATTCCAGTACTGATGAAAGGCTGCAGTCTGAGGCTGCTAACTCTACAGTTTTATTCCAAATTTTTGTCCAAGTGCCATCTATTCTTGTATACAGCATTTTAATGATTTTTTTTTAACTAAACCATGAAATACCAATAAAGACCAAGAAATAAAATCTCCTTGCATAAGGAAAAAGTATAGAAAATATGTCAACAGATCCTTCCTGGTAAAATAATTTGCAAATAAATAAATAAACAGATAACAAATGTTGAATATGTAAATGTAATGCCTTTTTAGAAGCATGAAATGTTTAAATTACTTTTTTTTTTGCATTCAATAAGTTTATTGAGTAAATAATGATAATGGTACAAACAGTATCAAATATATGAAATCAGGGAACATAGTATAAGAGCACATAGCATTCTGTGCAGTACATCTAGTCTACATATTCCAGATAATATTCATGTCTGTTCAGCATCTGCAGCGTACAATATATAACAGTGCTATTAAATATAAACCAGTCTTTCCAGGGATTATGGGAAAAACCATCCTCGTCCACTTCGTGGTGTAAAAAAAATAAAAATACAAATATAAAAAATAAATAAAAAAAATATTAAATTAAATAATAAATAAATAAAGAGATGAGGGGAGAGATAGCACAGAAAGAGGACGAGAAGGGGGGAGGAATGGCTCAGAGAAGGAAAGAAGGGGAGTGAGAGAAGAACAGGGAGGCTGAAGGTGAGGAAGGTAGATGTGAATAGAAAAGAGAGACGAACGTTGTAAAGAAAGAGGAGTAACGAATGGAAAGTGGGCTGGGAATAGAAATTAATGTTGGCGGCAGTAAAATAATAAAAAAACAAGTTCCCAGTGTGAGCCTGCATAAGCCGGTGTACTATGCGTCCCCCAGAGCCGTCCGGTTCCCTCCAGGAGACCCACCATACGGCTCCCCAGCCCGATCCCACTCCTCCCGCAGTGTTTTATACGCCTCATAAGAAGACGCTTGATTCCAGTAAAACCAAGTGGCCGTAAATCTTTGTCTCATGGCGTCCGAGGAGATCAGCAACTCCTCTGCCCTTTGGATGTCGTTCAATTTGTCAGATAAGTCAGTCAGACTTGGGAGTCTGGGTGTCTTCCAGAATCTGGGGACCAGGGCCCTTTCCCCCAGCAGAATCCTTAATAACAAGGATTGTTTTAGTCGCTTCACAGAGGCATCAATATGGAAGAGGAGGAACACCTCTGGTCGGAGCGGCAGTGTCGTGTCTGTCAGAATAAAGATCAAAGACGCGATCATTTTCCAAAACCGCTGGATGGTCGGGCATTCCCACCAGACATGCAAGTACGTTCCCACTTGAGAGCAGTTTCTCCAACATCCCGGGTCCCCAAAGGTCGAGATGCGCGCGAGGAGCAGCGGGGACCTGTACCAGAACGAGAGTATTTTGTAAGAGGTCTCTGTGAATGCAAAGATACGGGATCCCTGATGAGTCAGTGTGAGCGTCATCTGCCACTGTTCTATCATAATTGGGAACTGCAGTTCCCTCTCCCAGCGGCCCATGAACCCTGGTTCATGCCCGTCTGCCTTCTGAATCATCTTATACAGTGCCGAGATGCTGTGGTCCAGTTGTAAACCAAGATCGCAGAACCTCTCAAAGGGCGTCAGCTGTCTGAGTAGACATGCATTCCCCGGTAGTTTACGTAGATATCCCTGTATTTGGTGGTAGTTAAAGACGTCTGCGAAAGAGACGGGAGTGGTATCTTCCGGTTCCGTTAGTTTTAGGAATTGACCGTCGCGGAAAACATGATGAGCTTGTAGTCGTGTCCCCTCTGTAATTCTACGTCTCAAAGAGGGTCATACTCCACTTCGGAGGTTCGGTTTCTGGTTCAACGGTAATAAGGGTGACGGGTAAGAGGACAGGGAGAAGCGGCTCCGAATTCTGTGCCAAAGCACCAGCGTGGCTCGTGTTGGTGTGTTTGTCAAGAGGCCCGACATGTTCTCATGACGCAGCAGCCAGGGAAGGGTCCACAATGATGCGCCAGCCACTGCCTCCTCAAGGTCTAGGCCCCTATCCCCCTTTCCGAAGGACATTCAATCCAGCAGTCTAGTCAGGTGGGCAGCGTAGTAATACCACGTCATGTTCGGCAGTGCCAGTCCACCTGGCAATTTAGGCAAGCTCAGTGTGCGATGTTGAAGTCGAGCGCCTCTAGTGGGCCATATGTACCTATTCAGAGCTGATCTTAATGTACGAAAAAATGTGTCAGGGAGAAGTATGGGTAGCGCCTGGAAAAGATACAAGAGTCGGGGGAGGATGTTCATTTTTATGACATTAATCCAGATCCCCAGATATCTCATTTTTCAGGTGCACCACTGAAATGGGTATGCCTTTCGGATTGCGTGAGTCAGTGTCTGAGAGAGTGATATATTTAGGAATTCAGATTCTTCAGCATTCACCTTAAAACCCGATAAAGCTCCGTATGTTTGTAATTCTATTGTTAGGGCTGGTAGCGATCTAGACGGCTGTGTCACCAGGAACAAGAGGTCATCCGCATAGGCCGATAATTTGTGCACATCTCTCATCCCCTGCAGGCCCGCCACCGCCGCGTTAGATCTGATTGAATTCAACAACGGTTCCATGTATAAGGCGAATAAAAGTGGTGAAAGTGGGCAGCCCTGCCGCGTGCCATTGGTAATGTGAAATGGCTCAGATAAAGCCCCATTCACCTTGACCCTGGCCGTAGGTGTGGTATACAGTGCCCGTACCCATTCCAAAAATCCGTCTCCGATTCCCATGCAGTTAAGTGTGGCGAATAGGAATGGCCATTCCACCCGATCGAAGGTCGATCGAAGGTCCGCAGACAAGAGCATCATAGGTATGTTTCGGTCCTGCGCTAGGCAAATAGCCGATAGTACTCTGGAAGTGGCATCCCTGGCCTCCCGGTTCGGGATAAATCCCGTTTGATCCGGGTGGACCAATTTAGGTAAGAATTGTTTCAAACGGTCGGCCAAAACCCGCGATAAAATTTTTAGATCACTGTTCAGCAGCGAAATTGGTCTGTAGTTAGCACATAATGTATGGTCCCTATTTGGTTTAGGGAGGACCGTAATTGACGCGGCCGTAGTGGCAACATGGAACGAGCTACCCTTCCGTAATGAAGTGAAGACTGAGGCTAGGTGAGGCAGCAGTGAGGAGCGGAACGCTTTATAATATTCTATTGGCAGTCCATCAGGCCCCGGAGTACGCCCCGATTTCATGGGTTTCATAGCAGCCGCCAGTTCTTCGACCGTGATCGGGGAGCCTAGAAGATCCGCCTCTGAATCAGAGAGACTTGTCGACACACGTGTCACCAGATATTCCGAGATTTCTGGTGTACCCCCCATGGGGTTCTGGTGACCCTGTAGGTTATAGAGGTCGCGAAAATAGTCGCGGAACGCCTGTTGGATACGAGCTGGGTGCGCCGTAGCTGGTTCCCCGACCGGCTTGATTTTCGATATATAAGCTGCTTCCCTTCGGGATTTTAGGATGCGGGCCAGTAATTTACCCGGTTGGTTCTCCCGTAATGCGAAAAAGCATCGTGTTTTAACTGCCAGTAGTTTCGTTTGTCGGTTAAGTGCGGTTGCCATGTCACATCGAAGACGTGAAAAGCGTTGGTAAAGCTCATCATCTGGGGAATCTGCATGTTCTTGTTCTAGTTTGCGTATATCGCTCAAGAGCGTAGCAAAAGCGGATGATTGCTGTTTCTTCAGTGCTGTTACTTTACTAATCAGAAAACCCCGCAATACCGCCTTGTGGGCCTCCCAAACCGTCGGGACTGCGACGTCAGTAGTTTAAATTACTTTTACACCTATTACATTATAATACAAATCTGCAATATTTATTTATTTATTATTTATTTTATTTATTTATAAAGTATTTTACCATGAAGGATACATTGAGATTTCTCTCGTTTTCAAGTATGATATTTTTGGATAATCAGGGTTATTCAAAGAGTTCGGAATTGTGGCTGAAAGGTAACCGAACAGTGAAATTCAGCGTACGCTTACCTTTCCTGGCCATTCGGCTATCCAGAGAGCAGGCAGTTCGCCAAATGTTGGTGAATTGCCTGCACATATGGTGCCTGTTCGTTGCCTGTTCAAGTGCAGTGAAATCCCCATAGAGAAGCAATGCTTCGTCTATTCAGAGAACAAAAACCAGCAGTGAAAACTTGCCGAAATGCCCCGCTGTTCGGTGGTTTAATTCGACAGGTTTATTCAGACGAATCCCATAGGCTTCAATGTTAAAAATATTCCTGTTTTAATACAATATCCAATAAACTGTCTACTATAATATTCTGCTCTGCAGTAAAAAGTTTCTTTATTTTTTGATTTTCTAGGATGTTATAGTCATTTTTCGGGATTTGTTTGCGAAAAATTTTTTTTTTTTTTTTAATCATTTTTTCTTTTTTCTGTAACAGCCCTTTTTATTATCATTCACTGGATCTTATATGTATATTTCAGACATTTTCGTTCAGTAGTTTCTTTACAAACAGCGTTTCACTTTTCAAACATTCAAACGTACTGTTTTTTTATTCTTCACTCCATTTGTCTGCGGTGTCGGGTTTTCCCGGTGGCTGCTCTGCGTTGTGATTGGCAGCTGCTCGTGCTTCTCCGGCGTGTTCGGCAGGGTTAATCCAGATCTTTTTGCAGGTTTCGGTGTGCCTTCACCAGGTTTTGCGGTGAGTGTTCGTCGGGTTTGCGGCGACTTTTCCCTGCACTACGACGACCCTCTGGTGCTTGCTGAATACACCGCAGGGTCGCCGAAATGAGATCGCCAAATCGCACCGAATTGAAGAGAATGAAAAGTCACCGAACGTTCGGTGACTTTTCGATTCTCTTTGAATAACCCTCTGATTGTATGCAACAATTTATGGTATTTATTTATTTATTTTATAAAAGGATTTTACCAGGAAGGATACATTGAGATTTCTCTCGTTTTCAAGTATGTCCTGGGTTCGAGAACATCGAGTGGTTACAGAAATACAAAATAGTAAAATGCAAGATATTAACACAAGACCAAATACACAGATTAACAGAAAAATTAATATGGAGGAAATAAAGTCATTATGTTACAGGTTTACAGGTATCAGAAATACCTTTACTTTTTCCATCTTTATGATGCATGCTCATGTATGTGTACTGGAACACTATGAAAAAATTAGCCCATCCACTCTTTTTTCCCCTTCAATACAGGCTGAGCACCTTTTATCTGGAGTGCTCTGGACTAGGGATGAGCCGAACGCCCCCGTGTTCGGTTTCGACTTTGAACAATTTCAAAAGTTCGAGTTCGAACTCGAACACGATCCGAACTCAATGTAAGTCAATGGGACCCGAACCTTCGATTTTTAGAGTGCCCTCCAAGAGGGCATATATGCTAGATATTTGCCATAAAAGGTGTATGGGGGTCCGGGTAGTGCCCTGGGAGACAGGAAACAAGGACAAAAAGTTTTTTAAAAAAACGTTTTTAAAGGAACAGTGAGTTTTCCATGAAATAAAGGTTAAGAATAAAAACGAAAAATACCTTCAACTATCGTGCCTAGGAGGTCCCCATAACCTGCCCGTGAAGTGGCGGATTTGTAGGATGTATAGAAACATTTTAAAACAAAAAAATGACATTTCAAATGATGGTAAATGGTTTTCCTTTAATCTATTCATAAACAACTGCTTGGGGCGGCAGCCTGTATGAAAAGAGGAGACGTTTTAGGACACGCAGAACAAGTTTAGTGATTTTTTTGGCTAAATTATGGTGAAACTTATGAAGGCTTTGGATGAAAGTAACAATAGGCGCTTTAAAATTGGGCCTTTAGTGTCGGCAACAGTGCCGTCACACCGTAACCCCTCTGTGGTATTGTTGTGGAAGAGTGCAGGGTTGGACCTTTCGGTCAAATATTAAAATGATATGAATCTGGTATAGGCATCAGAGTCAGTGCACCCAAATATTGTGCCTTTGGTGGCAGCAAGTGCCTTCACACCGTAAGTAACCCCTCTGTGATATTGTGGAAGAGTGCAGGGTTGGACCCTGCAGTCAAATATTAAAATTATATGAATCTGGTACAGGCGTCAGTGGCAGTGCACCCAAATATTTTACCTTTGTGGCAGCAAGTGCCTTCACACCGTAACCCCTATGTGGTATTGTGGAACAGTGCAGTGGTGGACCCTGCGGTCCAATATTAAAATTATATGAATCTGGTATAGGCGTCAGTGGCAGTGCACCCAAATATTGTGTCTTTGGTGGCAGCAAGTGCTTTCACACTGTAAGTAATCCCTCTGTGGTATTGTGGAAGAGTGCAGGGTTGGACCCTGCCAAGACAGATTCTATTTGCTGAAATGTGGTATAACTCACTGATACACACTGATAACAGGCTGTGCCAAGACAGATTCTAATTTGCTGAACTGTGGTATAACTCTCTGATACACACTGATAACAGGCTGTGCCAAGACAGATTCTAATTTGCTGAACTGTGGTATAACTCATTGATACACACTAATAACAGGCTGTGCCAAGACAGATTCTAATTCCCAGAAATCTCCTACAACGTCACTGATACACCCTGACAGAACAATCTCCTCTTCTCTCTGATTCACTCCTGCAAACACACACTCTGGGGCTGCAGGCAGGGAAGCCTTATATAGTGTGCTGCGGGACTTAGCTCTGTGAGCCCATGATTGGGCAAAATTTGCCCAATCAGGACTCTGAGCCGTTATTGGCATAGTCTTGCACTTGACCTGTGGTCGGGTGCAAGGCTGTAGCCAATGACAAGCTTCAGGCCAGTGGAAAAGTGCATTGTGGTCCATTGTGGGCGAACATGCGGCGAACCCGCGGAAATGTTTGGAGTTTGACGAACAGCCGAACGGGCGACGTTTGAATCGAACTCCAAACAGATCCGAACTGAACACTCATCCCTACTCTGGACCACAAGCATTCCGAATTTCTGATTCTTTTGAATTTCATAATCGTTGTTTAAGAAGAAGATTTAGTCAGGAGATCCGTGATCTTGTTGAAGCCACCAGTAGGGATGAGCCGAACACCCCTGTGTTCGGTTCGCATTCGAACTCGAACAATTTCAAAAGTTCGAGTTCGGACGCGAACACGATCCAAACTCAATGCAAGTCAATGGGACCCGAATGTTCGATTTTTAGAGTGCCCTGCAAGAGGGCATATTTGCAAGATATTTGCCATAAAAGGTGTATGGGGGTCCGGGTAGTGACCTGGGGGACAGGAAACAAGGAAAAAAGTTTTAAAAAAGACACTTTTTAAAGGAACAGTGATTTTTCCATGAAATAAAGGTTAAGAATAAAAACAAAAAATTCCTTCAAATATCGTGCCTAGGAGGTCCCTATAACCTGCCCGTGAAGTGGCGGATTTGTCGGATGTATAGAAACATTTAAAAATAAAAAAATGAAATTTTAAATGATGCTAAATGGTTTTCCTTTAATCCATTCATAAACAACTGCTTGGGGCGGCAGCCTGTATGAAAAGAGGAGACGTTTTAGGACACGCAGATCAAATTTAGTAATTTTTTGGCTAAATTATGGTGAAATTTATGCAGGCTTTGGATGAAAGTAACAACAGGTGCTTTAAAATTGGACCTTTGGTGCCAGCTAGTGCCTTCACACCGTAACCCCTCTGTGGTATTGTGGAAGAGTGCAGGCGTGGACTCTGCATTCAAATATTAAAATGATTGGAATAGCTGCACACGACGCGCCGGTGTATGCAGCGTCTAACAGCGTGGGAGACGGGAGGCTGCGCTTGTTGGTGGATCCAGGAATCAGGTGAGTAATAAAAAGAAAAAAGAAAAAGTTTTATTTTATGTTCATTGGGACATTTAAAAATGTCCTCGGATTTTATTTTTTTTAGAAATGTGTCGCCTTACCTTAGCCTGGTGGTCAGTCAGTGGAGGCTCCCTGGATCCTGGTTGTGGGGGGGGGGGTCTGCCGTGGCTGCAGGTGCAGTGGCTCCCTCCCTGCGCCGCCTCTCTGCTGCATGCACCCTGCTGGCTAGCCCGCACAGTCACAGCTCTGTCATCTGGCGGCCGCATGCTCAAATTCCCAGAACTCTGGTATAAATCGGTGATACAGCCTGATAGCATTTGCAGTGCCTTGAGCCTTGATTGGCATAGTCTTGCACCTGTCTTGCACCTGACCTGTGGTCAGGTGCAAGGCTGTAGCCAATTACAAGCAACAGGCCAGTGGAAAAGTGCATTGTGGTCAATTGTGGCGCATTGTGGGCGAACACGCGGCGAACACGCGGTAATGTTCGATGTTCGCCGAACGGCCGAACGGGCAATGTTCGAATCGAACTCGTGTTCGGATCGAACCGCCAGCCCATTCCTACCCACGAGTACGTACACACGTTGGGAGCACTGTGTGGGTTTTCTTCAAAGCTAGGAGCACGGAATCAGCATGACACCGAGCAACTTGTCACGCGTTGGGGCTGTCCATATGCTCTCATTATGTGGCGCAGTCTGCTGCAGCTTTCAGGAGCCAAGTTCTCGAGCGATAGCATGTGTCTGGAGTGCCCCTACTCCAGAATTAGTAAAATCTGGACGGCTCCTTAAAATGTTAGAATTCTGGATATAGGATGGTCAACATGTAATTGTGCAGTATCTGCACAATTGGTTTTTTTTCATAGCTGTCATAGTTACTTTTAAAACTGCCTTTTTTCCAGCTGGGAAAAAAGGAGTTTTAAAAGTAACTATGACAACTATTAAAAAAACAATCGTGCAGACACTGCACAATTACATGTTGACCATCCTATATCCAGAATTCTAACATTTTTCGGAGCCGTCCAGAGGAGGCTTCTGGTCCAGGGATTCCATAATGCTGAAGACCCTGGAGGTACTTGCGTTTGAACAGTGCATGTGCCGATCGCACACAAGTTATGGGATTGGTGCTGCATGCGCATGCAACACCTGTCCTTACGAGTGTCTTCCTAGTCTCACCTCGTGTTCCATGCAGCACCAATCCAAGGCTGCACTCTGCTTGCTCTCACTCAGACACACTGATGTTAGAATGTGAAGCGTTCTGACATCATTGGTCCCTGAACGGGTGCTCAGCAGGTTGGGGATTCAAACCCTCGGCTGCTGGGTGTGGGGAAGGATGCCCCTTTTATACAGTGAATAGCCAAGAGGAAATGTAGAACTCAGACTACCCAAGAGATCAGAAAGTGTGTCCAGCTCAATCAGTCAAAGTTTGGTTTAAAACATTGAGTAAAAAACGCACTTGTGATACATTATTCCAATCTCACAACTGGTTGCTGCACTGACATAAAACATGCAGGGAGGAAGTATGGTAATTGGAGCGATACATTTCACCTCTTTATGACTGCTGTGTAATCAAGAACATTTGCAAATTATAATGGAACATTTAAGATTTTTCAGCTGCATTTTTTACTAATATGAAATTGTGGTTTGTCTCACCAGAGAAAGCTAGGTTAGAAAACGCATCTCATTTATATTATGGGGCCTTCAAGAAATCCCTCAAAACCCATCTCTTCAGATTAGCGTACCACATCACTGATGCAACTCATTCCTCTGCTCATCTACTCACACATGATTGAAGCTGCTTCAATGGCCCCACCATTCCCAAACCACTGGCACCAATCATCCTGCCGTCCAGTAAAATTCCCCTTGTCTTCCTCAACTCCAATCCCTCTTGATCAGTGGTTCCCAACCGCGGTCCTCAAATTCCCTTAACAGGCCAGATTTTAAGGACTACCTTGGAGAAAAGCAGACTAAATCCTTCAATCACTGAGCAGCAAATCGTATCACCTGTGCTGTGCTTCGGATATCTGGAAAACCTGACCTGTTAGGGTTACCTGAGGATCGCAGTTGGGAACCACTGCTCTAGACTGTAAGCTCTATGAGCAGGACCCTCTACACCTAGGGCAACATTACAATCTATCCTCCTATGAGTGAGCAGAGCCCTCTACACCTCTTGTTTCCATCTTATGTCCGTTTATATGTATTTCGTTCCCTTTGGTTATTGTAAAGCGCTGCGGAAACTGTTGCCGCTATATAAATGATGACAATAATAATAATGTGCTAACGTTAACGCTCACCCCTGTGAGCATTAATGTTAGCCGTGGTGTTGACTGCATATTACAATCCAAACGCAAATGGGTTAAGTAACCCGTTTGCGTTTGGTACCTTGCACTTTTCAGAGCGAGGTTACTGTACTTTGTGCTCCCTATACTTAACATGGGGAGCACAAAGCGTTAATCAGCGTTAGGATTACAAAGTCCTAACGCTGATTAACGTCCAGCTCTGGTTAGCGGAAAGTCAACCAGAGCCAGGACTTGGTGTTAACGGATTCCGCTTCTGTAGAATTCATTAACACCAGCTAATAAAATAAAATAAAACAATCGTATACTCACCTCCTGTCCCGCGGCGGGGATCGCAGCTCCAACTGCCTCCTCTGTCAGGAGGGAGCAGGGAGAGACTGGGGGAAAAAGTTCCTCAGTCTCCCCCGGCGCATCACTACGCCGGCCGGTTGGATCTCGCGAGGCGAGATCCGGCAGGTAATGTGACCGCCGGCGTCTGGCTCATGGAGTCCTATGGACTCCATCGAGTGGATGCTCGCAGCTGTGCTCAGCGCTGTGCTCAGCGCTGCTGCGATCATCCCGGGGCGTAGCGCTCGCTACAAATGCAGGCAGCATTTTTTGTGCCTGCATTGCAATCCCCTGTTAAAACAGGGGCGGTAGGGGGAAAACTGCGGCACAGTTTTTTCTCCCTACCGCCCCTGTTTTAACGCAGGGATTGTAATGTAGCCCCTAGTGCTTCCATCCTATGTCCGTTTATCTGTATCTTATTCCTTTTGGTTATTGTAAAGCGCTGCGGAAACTGGTAGTGTTATATAAATGACGATAATAATAATAATAATTCCTCAATACTTAGGTAAAAGTTGAAACATTAAATTATGAATCACTTGGGATTCTGAAGCTGACTTTTGGAAAGTGCATTTTTATGACAGTGGTGCTTAAAGAATGAAAACGTGACTAGAATCATTTTCAAAACGATGTGAATAATTGAGTTGATATGTGATTAATTTAGTTTAAAGATACTATCACTGTCTAGCTTCCTGCGGAGTCAATTGAGTTTGCAGTCAACGTTTCCTACTGCTTGGCTACTTGCCTAATGGCCCTTGTATCATCTGAACAAGTTACAGCTTAGCTCCTGTCCTTAGATGGCAGCAGTTATGAAAGTTATGCTGTTCAAATCTTAGTGCTATTTGCAAACATTTTGAGTTACAACCACATGTGATGTCAGTAACTCATAAATTAGGATTAGAGAGAACTGTATTTTATTTTGGGAAAGCTTTTATTGAAATAAATAACTATATGAAAATTGGTAACAATAATCCAAATAATATGTGCAATGCTCTCGCACCATTTTTCCGGACAGAGTGCCTTGAAAAAATAAAGACAGAAATTAAATACAATACAAATACAAATTAAATACAATACAAATAAAAAAAAATACAACAAAATTACATTTGTTAACTCAGTGGCTCAATCCCCATTTTCCTACTGAGCACCACAATTATGGAATAACCTCCCAGACACCATCAAGTCTTCCCCCAGTCTAAAGTCACTTAAGAGATCTCTATTAACATACCTCAATACAGAATGCACCTGTAAACATGTAACATAATGAATATATTTCCTACCTATTTTTTTCTGTTAATCTGTATATTTATGTTTTGTTTTTATATCTTGCATTTTATTACTTTGTATTTCTGTAACGACTGGAAAAATTCAATGTTCTCGAACCCAGGACATACTTGAAAAGGAGAGAAATCTCAATGTTTCCTTCCTGGTAAAATACTTTATAAATAAATAAAATAAATATTGGACTCTAAGGTCAGTTTAATTCCAGGTGATAGCTGAAATCGGCGCCCTTTTGGCAACAATTCAACCATTTTTCAGTTCATGAGATTCAAATTTAGGCTTTCCAGCATTTAGATTCCCGATAAAAATCAAGCTTAAATATCGGCATTGGCATATCTATGTCTTTTAATGGAAATATCGGGTTTAGTGATTAAATTCTAATTTATCGGGAAGGAGATTTCTGAAAAAATACCAAATGGATTTTCAGGCATCGAAACAGGGAAAATTATATTGAAATCACCTGAAATTCTCATAATTGTATTATTAGTGTTGATTTATCGATTAAAAGCTGAATCTAACTCTGATCCTAAACCTAGAAATGATTTGGGTTGGGCTTACTAGGAATAATTAAGTACATAGTGCCCGATTCTAACCGAGCTGCAAACAGGGAGACGATATTGGAGAAAATCTGCTCCAGCACATATCCCTTACACTCTTCCTGTCACTGACGCTATTCCAACTCAGCTGCGCTAGATGTATCCGGACACAGCAAGGGATAATTCTGAGCTGCAGGTTGATACTTGCAGCGGAATGCTGCATCACCACAAGTATCAGCTCCTGGAGTCTATAGGACTCAACAGAGCCCTGCGTCAGCTCTATACACACTTGGATGTGCAGGGGCTGCGGAAGGTGACGCGGAGGGACTTGGGAACTATCTGATCCCATTCTTACGTTGTTCACAGTCAGTAGAAACGATGGATCGCGCCACCCTCTGCACTGCAGGATCTCAGATGAGTATGGGATTTTTGTGATGTTAAATGAGGTATTAAGTGATTTTGCAAAATCACTTAACACCAGGGTTTAAAAGTCAGTATTCAGTCCCTGCAGACCATTTAGACTAGAGGAGGAGGAGCTAGGTTGGAATAGCTCTCTCTCCTCTAGGGAAGCACAAATTCACATCTCCAATACTGGAGATTCTGGCTGGAATTTGGCCATGCAGTTAAATGTGAAAAAAATAAAGCATTTTTTTCTGCTTTTTGTACCATCCTAAAATTAATTAACAAAAGGCCATTTATCTAAATTTGTCTGCAGCTGAATTTTTTTAATTGAATCAGCTGATATATCTAAAAAAGTATCATCTAGAACCTGCCGATATTTGTTAAAATTCCTGCCAGCTAGAATTAAATTGAGCCCAAATTTAGCTATTCAGCACCAAAAACAAATTGATTATGTTTTTCAAAATCCTGACTGTGCACAGTTTTGGCTCCTGTTAGACATGTGCATTAGTTTTAGTACTCAAACGATTTAGTCCAAAATTTGGGATAATTTAGTTTTCGTATGACTCAAGAGATACGAAACTGCTCAGTCCAAAAAACGAAAGAAACTAAAAAAAAATGCACTACATTTTAGTTTCAGTCCTTTTTGTGATATTACATTGATGAGTGAAGGAGACCAGCAATGAAGAGCGCAACATCGCAAAGCTACAGAAAAAGTTTGTATCAGGGTTATCCAAAGAGATCCGAATTGCTTGAGAAAGGTAACCGAACGCTGAAAATCAGCGTTCGGTTACCTTTCCTGGCCATTCGGCTATCCAGAGAGCAGGCAATTCGCCAAATCCTGGCGAATTGCCTGCACATACGGTGCCTGTTCGGTTCCTGTTCGAGGGCAGTGATATCCCCATGAAAAAGCACTGCTTCGGCTATTCAGAGAACACAAACCAGCAGTGAAAGGTTCCCCTAATGCCCTGCCATTCGGTGGTTTAATTCGGCAAATTTATTCAGGAGAATCCCATAGACTTCAATGTTAAAAATATTCCCGTTTTAATTCAATATCTAATAAACCATTCATTATATAATTCTGCAGCAAAAAGTCTCTTTATTCATTGATTTTTTAGGATACTTTAAGCATTTTTCCGATTTTTTTTTTTTTTTTTAAAAAGTCCGATTTTTTTTTTTTTTTTTTTCAGTTTGCTTATTTTTTTTGTAACAGCCCTCTTTATTATCATTCCCTGGACCTCCTGTGAAAATTTCAGACATTTTCGCTCAGTAGTTTCTTTGCAAACAGCGTTTCTTTTTCCCAGATTCATACAAATGGTTTTTCTAATTTATTCACTGCCTCCTCTACTCACAGCTGCTTCGGCTCTGTGTGATTCGGCTCCTTTTCGGCTCCTGTTCGGCTCCTGTTCGGCTTTTTCGAGGTTAATCCAGATGTTTTTGCTTGTTTTCAGCGTGCATTCGGTTAGTTTTCGTCAGGTTTTCGGCAGCTTTTCCCTGCAATTCGGGGGCCCTGTGGTGCTTGCTGAATACACCGCAGGGTCACCGAAATGCAATCGGCAAAAGGAACCGAATTGAAGAGAACGAAAAGTCACCGAACGTGCGGTGACTTTTCGAATCTCTTTGGATAACCCTGTATGTGTAATCCTTCCCGACCCCTACCCGAAAATCTGACAGTGATAGAGCTCCAGAATACTCACTTGCAGCACAGACAGCCAGCACAGGAGATGAAACCATTACTTAACCCTTGCATGTCTATGAGGCAGACAAGATGATAAAAGCAGCTGGAGAAGGAAAACATTCAAATACGTTACACTGAAAGCTAATGACAGAGGAGGGCTGGATAGTAAAAACCCCTTTATAACCAGCAGCGCTGGGAGAAGAGAGGGACTTTATAAAACATGTGTTATCTCCCCTCCCGCTCTGCATAATAGGGGCTTAGGTCTGATACATTTTATATTATCCAGGAGCACTATCCCCCTTTCCTCATCTATAATACACATTTTATATAAAGTCCCTCTTCTCTCCCAGTGCTGCTTGTTATAAAGTTTTTTTACGTCTGATACATTTAGTATCCAGCTCTCACAGTTACTCTGTCATTATGAGCCTTCAGTGCGATTTATTTGAATGTTTTCCCTGGGTTTAAAGTGCTTTATTTTATTATAAAAAAATAATTTGCACCAGTCATCTCTTCTCTGAGCTTTCAGACCGTTTTACATTAATATTTTCCCTCTCCCCTGCTTTTATAATCCTGTCTGTCTCCCCCGCAGAGATACAAAGTTTAAGTAAAAGTTCCCTCTCCTGTGCTGGATAAGCATTGCATTCCGAAGTTCTGCAATCTCCACATGCCAATGCATCAGGATGTTCTATACAGTGAGGGGCATTAATTAATGCAGGAGGATGTTCTATACATTATACAGAGAGGAGATTTTTTTTTTAAACCCTTTAAATCCAGTGGCTGTGAGCGCTGAGATCTGCTGCTTGTTATATTATCTTTCAGTACAATGTATCAGGCTCAGCTGTTACAGTAACTGACTGCTGCTCATCACAGCGCTCAGAGTTTCAGTAAAACAAGGAAATAATATTGTTATAGCCTCTTATATATAAAAATATTATTTACTAGTTTTACTGAAACTCTGAGCGCTGTAATGAGCAGCAGTCAGTTACTGTAACAGCTTTGCCTGACACATTGTGCTGAGAGTGAGAGATACTGTAACAAGCAGCAATCTCAGCCCTCTGAGGAGCTACTACAATAGTAATTGTATCTGCGGGTTTTCGGATGAATGAAATTAGTTTTCATACTAAAGAACTGAAAACGAATTTCTTTAGCAACTAAATATATTGCATTTTAGGACTAATGCATTAGTTCAAAACGAAATTTTAAGAGATGGCTTGAGATGGCGTCATTAATCTTAAACAATTTCAGGTGGGGACTGCACACAGAAATAGCCTTTGTGTCAAAGATTGTAAATGTGCCAAAAGTGCAAATTTACCTTAGGTAGCTGACTCTAATTCTATTGTAGCCAAGCTGTACTAAGAGAGGAGCCACCAATTCTAACAAGCGGGGCTGTTACTTACAGGGCTATTCAGAGAGAGGTGAAAACCTTGCGAATTGGCAGGAGAAGAGAACAATATATATCAAATAGCCAATTTGGAAAGTGAGATAAATATTAGAATTTTTCTGGTTTGGCTACTTTGACCTAGAATTTTCAATTCTCCAGTCATTCTCCTGGTTTTCACCTCTCTCTGAATAGCCCTGTTAGTGGTTCGTTCATTAATGTAAATGTCTGGGAGAGAATAGGGCCTACAGAATTATTTATAAAAGTTTTTCTTTCATGGCTGTGTTCAGAGACAGTTGCTTTGTAGAAATTTGAATCAATTACAAGCATCTGTCATTGACCTGTAGATGGAGCCAATTTCTTAAATGTGGTTGAAACAGCTTTAGAAAGGTTGAATTTCAACATTGCATTATGTTTTACGTTTCTATTATAATGGCGGAATAAAACACTTTTTATTGATATTATAATTAAGAGTTAAGGGGTTATTCAAAGAGCACCTGACATGTCGGTGCTCTGTCGTTCCCCGCACTTCGGAGAATCAAAGTTCCCCACCCTCCGGTGTATTCAGCATTCACCGCAGGGTTCCCGGATTGCAGGGAAAACCCGCCGCAAACCCGACGAACACATGTCGAACACCCGCAGAACACTCACCGAACTCTCACCAAAAACCCGCAGAAACCGGTGCAAAAACCACTCCGGAAAAAGCCGACGATCACAACGCAGACCAGCCACTGGAAAAAGCAGACATGCTGACGAACGGGATTAAAAAAAACAAAACAAAAAACAGTATGCTTTAAAGTGTCAAAATTGAAAGGCTGTTTGCAAAAAAACTACTGAACGAGAAAAGACCTGGAATTTACATATAAGGTCCTATGAATGGTAATAAAAAGGTCTGTTACAGAAAAAAACACTTTTAAAACAAAAATGGAAAAACATTTTGCCGATAAAATCCGTAAAAGTTCCTAAAAAAAAATCAATGAAGAGAATTTTTACTGCAGATTAAAATAATAAACGGTTTATTACATATTGGATTAAAACGAGAATATTTTTAACATTGAAGCCTATGGAGATTCACTTGAATAAACGTGCCGAATAAAACCATCGAACAGCAGGGCGTTTCGGCAACTTTTCACTGCTGTTCGGTGTTCTCTGAATAGGTTAACCATTTCTTCTCTATGGGGGATTTCACTGGCTTCGAACAGGCACCGTATTTCCAGGCAGTTCGTCAAAATTTGCCGAGCTGCCTGCTCTCTGAATAGACGAATGGCCCCAAAATGAATACACTGAATTTCAGCATCTGGTTACATTTCGGACCTCTCTGAATAACCCATTAACTGTCTCTGTTATATTTCCCAGGTGTACTATGTATCAGGCAAAAAATTCAAAGGGGCACTTTCGGTGTAAGAGTAGTGAGACCTAAAGAAGAATTTCATGTCTCCACAGGGAAATCATTAATCCTGTTTTTAAAAGCCTTGTAAGTGCGGTTTCACTGGCTAAATTTTCTTCTGTATTAATACACTATTAGTGCTTTTATTCTTCCACCTTATCCCTTTATCAGACCTGCCAACTCACACGACTTGTTTGCCTTGTGACACCTTTTTTTCCCCCAGACTTTGCCATCACCCAACAGCCCTATGCTGTCACCCAGTTTTTGGGTGACCTTGCACCGCAAACACCTTTTTAAGGGCACTCATGATGCTTATATGGTTAATTAAAGGTTTTTTTGAAGCCCATAGATGAGGGCAGCAACCTGTGATTTTGCATGAGCAGCCCTGATTGACTGCTCAGCAGGGCAGCTGGCCACCATGTCGAATAATCGCTGACCTGACATGCCCCTCTTGACGGTGTGACTGTGATGTCGATGGCACTAACCGTGTCACGCCTCTTGGCGATCACATCACCCGTCACCTGATCCTACACATGCCAAAGTTGGCAAGTATGCAGAGTGCTTTTCCCTTTCCCAATCCTCAGTATGTTTATCCCCTCTCCAGACTTTTCTTAGTGTTACCCCTCTTGTCTTTCTCTACGCTTGATCCAGCTGGGCTGACAGGCTGGAGACTACCACCTCCTTGCCCCAAGAAGTGACGTAAATGGAAATTGAAAGAAGAAATTGAAATATGTGGTATTTCAAGGTTAACAAAAAGAAAATGAGTCTAATACAGACAGGGATGGAGTAAATAACAGATTGTGGAATGAATACCTTTGAAACGGATGAGGATAATATAGTTTTCATAATAATTACCATAGGTCACAGTTATAACTGCATTGATGCCCTCTAGATATCCTATATGTCAGCCATCTGGGGTTTTAACATCCAGCTGAAGCCTCGTTTCATTCTCGTGCAATGTTCATCATTTCTTGATAAACATGCATTTTGGCTCTCAGCGTGCATGAGCTCTCTGGCACATTTACGATAGCTTATATTATGACACATTGGCGTGCTCGTTATACTCTGTCTGGTTCGGATCAGAAAGCTTTGGCAAAGATTAAATAGGATTAAGTAATCTCCAGATTTTCAAATTGGACATTTCTGCTTTAGTAACATATGATCACGTACAAGTACTAGAAAAAGGATTTTTTTTTAAAGTTTACCAATCTTTGATACAGAACACAAGAGTGGTGGTAAGAAAGATCTGCTTGTTTGAAGAGTAATATACATTGCAAAGTGTTGCCTGCCTCTTCATTTGTATTTCTTTTTTTTATTCATGTTCTATAGATTATTTCAAATAAGAGGTTACCATAAGGTTTGTAGTTTTCTTGTCACTGCTTTAAATACAAGGCAATGTATCATATATCAAAAAATGTTGGGCTCTATATCGATCTTGCTGCTAAGTCGGCGACTTGACTCTTTATGTATAATGACCCAGTTCTTAACTTAATTGCAGTAACCGCTATTCTAACCTTGCAGCAAACTTAATGTCATGCCTGCCACAGTAGGAGGCCAATACACGGGATGTGGGGTGGAGCAGAAAGGAGCAGGGTGTCCACTGTACGTATCCAAAGGCTAGTCCTTAAAGCATGGTCGAGGAAAGCAAAAATGTCAGGCCAGGCAGCGTTTTAACGAGGTCAGAAATGGATAAGCCAAGAGGGCTGATACATGAGCAATAGAAGAATAGAACTACACACAGAAGGAATGCTAGGAGACAACCAAGGACCTTCCCACTGGAGGAGTGGGTTTAAATAGAGGGCCAGTAAGGTGCACACTCACTTCAGGGAGGAACTCCAGCCTCCAGCCAAGGACTCCATAGGTCAAAGGGCATCTGGTTGCCATGGGGACCCCTTCCTGGCCAACACCAGAGAGGCAACCCCCTGGGAGAGGATGCTTCCTTCCGAAACCGTGTGGCCGTAGCCACGTTCGGCATACCTCCCAGGCATGACCGGGAACCAGCCACCATGACGTGTAGCATGCTGGACCATCATTCCAGGAAAGGTGACACCTGACACTTAACTTGCAGTTTGGAATAAGCAACTCCTTACTGTACATCAATGGTTTCTATATTTTGTGTAGGAATAATTAATTTAGGTCCAAAATTGTTCTCGGCCTGAGAAAGTATTCTACAACAATTACAAAGAATACCATCTCTCAAAGCCTGGTGTTAAGTGATTTTGTGAAAAATAAATATTCCTAAAAATTCATTACTTAACTCCAATGCCATGATGAAGAGGAGCAGAGCGATTGGCCCCTTCCTCTCACTGTACGCAGAGGAAGACTGGGAAGATATTGTCACGTGTACGCTGTGCAATCTATGCAGCAGGTGTTGTTGTGAGCCCAATATACAGTGCACTGAGGAGATCAGACAGGTTACGGGGCACACCAGGGTTTATTGAAATAACACAAGTACATAGACAGGATATATGAACTAAACAATGGAGGAGACTGGGCACGATGGGGAATAGATTGGAGAAGGAGAGGCGATGCGGAAAAAAGAGGCTGAGGCAATAGACGGATGGCTGAGAGTGGTGGGAAGGGAGGTTAGTGAGAACTGAATATGGGAGTAGCTAGGAAATAGGAGAAACAAGGAATAGCAAGATGACAATATAATACTAGAAGTGAGAGGAGCAATAGACACAAGGGGAACTAACAGCACACAGGGGCAGACACTGTATAAACAATAATACACAGATAAACATGAAGCATGGTAACAGGCAAGGAATAAGCAGAGAGAATGGTTGTTAATCTGAAGCAGGGGTCTAGGCAGGCAACCGGCAATAGAGTGATCAAAAGTCCAAGCAAGGGGTCTGGTACACAGGGATACCAGATAGGTGGCACAGGGAGAAAAGGGGGGTACCGGTAAGTAGATAGTGGATGTCCAGGTGTGTCACGTTTTCCCAGCGCAGCAGGCCCCCTGGTGCTGAGAGCTCTTCTCAGCCCTCATGGTTTTCAGAGTTAAACTGTTTTGGCTCTCCGCCCCTGTCGGATTAGACCTGTGGTCACATGACCTGCACTGCCCTATTTAAATGGCACACAGTGCAATAGGTCCTTGATCCAGAATAGATCTTCTTTGCTGTGTTCCTGCATTTTGTATTCGGATTTTGATATCCTGGTTCATGACTCCTGGCCTTGTATCCTGACGATTCTTGCTATTAACCCCCTGGTACCGTATATTGATTTCCTGGTTTATGACTCCTAGCTTTGTATCTTGACGTTCCTTGTGATATATTCCTGGCGCTGCATATTGGATTTCTGGTTCATGTTTTCTGTATTTTGTGTGTATCTAGAGCAGCAGCTCATTGTTTTGGTTTATAGAGACCACCTCAAGGATCTCTTTCTAGTTCCGTTGTTGCTAGATATTCCTGTCTGTCAAGTCTGGTTTAACTCTGTTATTTCATCGTGTATATTTCCCACCCTGTACTTTGTATAGACAGAAGGACATCCAAGGACCTTACCCCAGTGCAGGGTTTCCTCTCATATGTGTATACTGTCCTGTTTTGTCTGATTCTGCTGTATCCTGTGTCCAGGGTTCTGCATAATGCAGAAAGACACATACCTGCCTAAAGGGCTAAATAAAACACACAGCACAAAGGACCCCCCTTTGGCTCCTGAGGGTGGCAACTGTAACAAGGTGGTTCAACAGAGGGTTCTGAGGAAAGTCTTTGGTAATTCAGGGAGAGTACAGGAAACAGCTCTGCACAGGTACACAGTCAGGGATTTCAATGTGGAAGCATAGTAAGGAGGGCGTAGCTTCCTCTTATGCAGGTCTCATCAGAGCAAGGTGAGTTCAGGTGAGGCTTGGAGTCAAATCAGTCTATCAGAAAGTCCAGGAACCTGCATATTCCTTGCGTGCAGGGCTTAGGCTGGCGGCACACGAGCATACTGTACTGCGTCTGTTACGGACGCACTTTTTGACGGGAGATAGTGTGTACTGCATAAAGTGCGTCCATAATGTCTGATGTCTCCACACCCTAGGAAAATACATGGCGACGTTGTTTCTGCGTCTGTTTAGCTTTTTCACGGTCCGTTGCTGTATGCGTTGCGTGTCCATGAACAAATGCGCAGGTGCTTCGTGTGGTGTATTTAATTGACTCCTTTATAAAGCTACGTCAGACGGCAAACAGTACGGGAGATGGATGCAAAATGTTTGCATGTGTGCCGCCAGCCTTAAAGGGGCTGCCAAGGACCAGCGCACACTAACCCTGACAGATATAGTTCCAGGTATTCTTCCTACATTTCTGAGTGACCCTGCTCTCACCAGCTCTGCAGATTCCGTGGCAGGGTTGCACACGGCTCCTTGGAGTCCTATGGACTCCAGAAGCCAATACCAGCGGTGGCTGTTTGCAGCTCCCGTCAACTGCAGGAAAAGTGAAAAAAATAGTTCAACTTCCCTTGCCCATTCAAAATTTTATCTAAACAAAATGATCATTGTAACGTTTAAAATACATGTATTTAGTGTCTTCCAAATATGAATTTCATGTAGATATGAATTTAAAATGAATTGAATTTGAAATATGAAGAAGCTTTTAAGAGGCTGAAACGATAAGGAACTCAATGGTGACAAACATATACTGTATTTATTTGGTTGGTGAAACTGATCCAGTTGTATAAAAACATTTAACTACGATCTGTTGCTTCAAGCTAAATCTAACACATGTAATGAGACCATTAAACATTTTTATGTCATGTTCCAAAACTCAAATACATATTTTTTCCCATGACCTCAACAAACAAGTGTTGCTGTATTGTGAATAAAATTTGGCATCTATAGTACATTAGATGCGTGTTAGGACATTGCATATAAGAGGGATTTAACGCCTTGGCTACCTAGCTCCTTTATTATTATTAATCACTACATTTTTGTTAGAACAGAAATAATATACAAAACTAAGATATTAGAAATTGAGCTCTTAACCACTTAAGGGCCAAGGGTCTTTAAAGCCAATGCACTTATGATGTACCAGTTACATCATTGGTCCTTAAGGGGTTAAATCTGTTCTGATATGTGAGTAACTGACACTTTTTTGATATACAGTATGTATTTGAAGCAAGGAAGTGTATTACATGCGCTAGGGAGTCAATTTGTTTTTCATCAAAAGGAGACATCGTATTGATGGGACTTTTGAATGACCCAGGCTTCAGTGCAGCCAAGGTCCTGCTGAGGGCTTTGTGATGAAGATAAAATAACTTCACATTCATAAGGTGTCACGATCAGCATCGGTGGGGTACCAGCCTTGGTGAGCCTTTGAGCTCGGTATGCGGTTGATCTTGCTGGCTGGGAGTGATGAGAGACACAGTGCGGCTGAAGTACACAGTAGGCTATCAGACACAGGAATGCAAGAGGGTTTACCAGGAGGCTTGGAGTATGGTCAGATCTTCAGGTGGTACCAGGGTCTGAAGCAGAGCCAGGGTCTAGGAGAGGGGTACTGCGATCTTGGAAGGACACAAGGGCCCAGGAGAAGGTAATAAGGGAGGAATAAGGCCGAGTGCACACAAGCGCACTTAGTGCGCCCGTGCGCATGCACTTACCGGCGCCCATCGCAGCCATGTGATGTTGCGCCGGGGACGGTCACATGCTTGTGCACGTGTAGCATGGGACCGCCTAGAGATCCTCCCTGTCGATACAATAGGATGCGCACTGACGGGGCTGCAAAGCGCGATCCTCCATTGGAGGATCGCTCTTTGCAGCCCTGAGGGGGAGGCAGGCAGGTGTCGAGTGGAAAGAACATCCGTCACGGACGTTCCTTCCACTCTGAGTGCGCTCATGGGCCACCGGCCTTAGCTGAGGGAATAGATAGGTCTTTAGGAGCAGGTTTATATATGTCTTGACAGAGCGTTAGAGATACTGTACAATAATGGAGCAATGTCAGGAGGGAGGAGTGGTGCCTTTATTCATGGGCCTCCTTTAGGGATCTTAGACAGGAGAGGATCCTCCTAGCATAGTTTGATCGTGACCTTGAGTACCACTAAAGCTTTAACCGTGTTCTCTGAACCCTGATCATTGCAGTACTCGATGCATCAGTTTAGTCCTTGGATTATATAATTCTTCACATTTCTAGCATTTTTAGTACTAACCAAACCAAAGGTTTCATATATCGTTTCTGGGTTTTACGTCTCCAACTTGGCTTGCTCTAATATGCATTTACGATAGGGATTTTTCACTTACCACCATTCTTTCATTGATAAACCGGTAATAATTTTTAAAATCTGTAAATTTTTTTTGTATTTTCTTAGATGCCATTTTTTTTTTCTTATTTTTTAATAGATATTTTTTAATATTGTGACATGTCTTTTTATTATTTTTCAAAAGATTTTTTTATTATTTGGACGCATTTTTACTACATTTTATTGATTTGTACTTCTATTAGGAGAATAGGAGTTTTTTTTCCTTTTTGCAGTTTGGTGGAATTTGCCGATGCTAATTTGGCACAATTCAGTAGCTATCGGTGCAATTCGGCGGTTTTCACCGACATCTGATAACTGCTTCGGCGACTCCAATTTTGGGAATATACCGCGACCATTCGCTTAATAGTGAATTCACTGTGAAATGCGGCGAATTGCAGTGAAACACAAATTTTGATGCTTTGTGAATAGACCCCAATGTTTTAGGTTTCTTTTGAATTTCTATGAGGGTTTCCATTTGTTTACACTTCGTAATTTTTATTAACAGTGTGTGTATTTATTTCCTTGCAAATATCATTTATGTTTTCAGCTACAAAATGTTTTGTTTTTTTATTTTTTCACTATTTATCCATGTAGACTAGTGTTTCTGAGCCATGACTAACATCTCAAACTCAACTCTGAGGTCTAGTCCTTGTATGTCCCGCCTTGACTACTGTAACCTCCTTCTCTCTGGCCTTAAGAGTTCTCAGATTCGCCCTTTGCAGTCTTTTATGAATGCCTGTGTCAGGCTTATCTACCTCACATCCTGCACCTCTCACCCCTTTGTCAATCTCTACACTGGCTCCCTGTCTCCTTTAGAATGGTAACATCACCGCTCTGCATGAAGAGAGCCTGTGGAGACATGGGTTCGATTCCATCGAGCAACCTCTCCAGTAAGTGTCCTTGGGCAAGACACTGAACGGTACATACTCGCCACCCAGGACATACCTGAAAACGAGAGAAATCTCAATGTATCCTTACTGGAAAAATCCTTTCTCCACATACAAAGCTCTCCGTAACCGCGCCCCTGACTACATCTCCTCCCTTATTAACAGGTATATCCCATCCCGACCACTTCGCTCTGCCAATGATCTGTTGCTATCAGTCCTCAAACCTGCACGACCAACTCCCAACTTCAAGACTTCTCTCGAGCTGCCCCCTTTCTTTGGAACTCCCTCCCTCGCAACATCAGACTCTCCCTGTCTCTACAGTCCTTCAAGAAGTCTCTGAAAATACATTACTTTAGAGAAGCCCATCACCTCACTCCCTAATCCCCCTCTGTTCCTTTCCTACTGCATCTTCCCACATAGCCCACATGCACTATTTCACATTCTCTATTAACCCTCACCTAGTGTGCCACCCTTACCCATTTAGATTGTAAGCTCTTGAACAGGGTCCTCTCTCCTACTGTACTGTGTGTTGAACCTGAATGTATATTTGTTGTTCTACCTCCCATTGTACAGTGCTACAGAACTTGTTAGCGCTTTATAAAAACTTGTAACTGTAATTGTAACTGTATGTATTACATTGAGAAACATAAAGCTCTCAGCAAATGCAGATATTCTTATTGAGCCTTTTAATTTTTGAGCTGAGAAATCCTTTAGAGACCTCTCAGCTCTATTCTAAATCCCACAGACAGTTTCCTTGAATCTGACCGCTGTCTGCCTTAGGACTCTTTCACTGGTTCCTTCATGCAGATGATAAAATCTTCCTCGTGGAGGCTCAACACACAGTTGGCCATAATCAGTTCTATCGCTGCGATCCATGCTATACTTTTAAAATTATCGTTGTGGTTTGTTTTAGTATGTCGATGTGTTACCAGTTTAAATTGCGCTCGCAGTCCGTACCTATTACATTTCATTAGGTGTTAACGAGAGCGAAATTAAATCTGAGTATATTTCACAAAGGAAATCCCTCAACATGTGAAAATCATCAGGTTTTACATCCATTTCCAATTAACTTGCGTATGTTTAAATGCTGTTCTAAGATCATTTCTTATTTCCAGGAACAATAAAAGCTTGGATTGCTGATTCATTTGTTCTGACTATACAATTTAATATTGTTTCATTATGAACGCACATGATTTAATGCAGACTTGAGAATGAGAATGCCAATAGCTAGAAATAAAATAAGATGCTGACATTACATCGTTTGCAATCATCTAGTAACCTATCACTGAACTTGGACAATAACATGTCAGCTGAAAATGGTAATTACTGTACCAATTTATGAATCGTTTAAACACAATGCTCCTTCTTTGTTTAAGATGTAATACAATATGATTAAAATAAGTGTTAATTTACTCTCAAAATAACAATCTTCAATTATTGTAGACAACCTCTTGACCTTTACACATAACCTACACAAGTGACATTCTCTGAATCCTAGTACATGCCAGACACTTATTAGTAAATAATACACTAATCAGTAAAACACAAAGGTTGTGTCTTCACAATTATTGTCCACCTCAAATTCCGGAACGCTTTACAAGATCAGTGTACAATACATTAGAATACCACACATGATGATATGACCTGATTCAGGGGACCCTGTTCCCAAGGGAACTTACATTCTATGAGATGTGCAAGTATTTTATGAGGTAGGCGCATTCGTATAGTTAGGTGTCTTACCCAAGGACACTCGCTGGTGGCGTCTTCCGAGTGGGATCGAGTCACCTTTCCATGATTGTAGATCAGCAACCTGGTGGTTAGGTTGAACCCGCTTCTCGTAAAGTCGATAGTTGCTTCTTCACCGTTGTATTAGAGGGATGTGATGAACAAGGTTTGACTTGCTTCTCCACAGTCGAAGGGTAGAGACGTTACCACTGGACTCCACATCCGATTTTGGGCTCTATTACATTCTTCACGTAAATGTTAACGCGTGTGCAAAAACGTATTAACGCGAAGGGCAAAACCCTTTGCGCTGAATGTCGTATTACAAAGTCAGCGCAACAAACGCTCGCATTCGTCTAACGCGGGTGGACCTGCGTGAACCCTTTGCGAGCGTACTGTATTGTGCGCGTCCTATACTTAACATTGTGAGCGCAAATGCGTTTGTGTGCTGGTACACGGATGGTATTACAATCTATGCGCCGGTTTTAACGCACAGCGTTTGCGCACTTAATTTTAACGACTCCTAAAAGCTGGTATTAATGCAAATCTGAACATCCTGGCCGAAACCAAATACACCAGCCCAAAAATAAAAATACAGCAAAGTATAGTTACAAATTCTATGCATACCCAAACAATAAAATTGAGAAGTTGTGCGTGTTTTTATTATTGCTGCAGTATATACAGTATACGCAGATTGATTTTGGCAGGTGCAAGAACTTAACGGGAGACAATTGTGGTTCTTAATTCTGATTCGCGTGAAAAAACAGTCCACACACTGATTTCTGCGCGCAATGTCTGTTTTACGCGCGCAATTTTTAGACGGATGAAAAAAAAAGCGCGGATTGTAATACCAGCGTTAATTTAGGCGCGTTAACATTTAACGCTTCGCGCACAAATTAACACGTTTTTGCACAAAGATTGCAATAGGCCTATGGAGTGGTAGGCAAGTATGTACCGATAGGTGTCTTGCCCAAGGACACTTACTGAAGAGGTGCTCTGGCCAGGATACGAACCTGGTTCTCCAGTTATAGAGCAGTGATATTACCGCTACTCCATCCAGCCGATACAACGATTTGTAAATTATATGTGGGTATGAATCTATGCCCAGGAATTACTACATAGGTAGGGTAATATAACATTGTCACGGATGGGCCGGTACTGGGGCGCCTGGCAGCAGATTCCTCGCTGCTCGCTGGCCAGGCGCCGAATGATAACGCTACCGGGCGCGCTCACGTGGGACGCCGGGGGGCGGAGCCTGGCGTTGTGATGCGGAACTGCCGGGTTTAACCCGGCTTCACTAGTTCGCCGGTGCCCTGACGTGGTGTTTCACTTCCGCAGAGCTCTTGTGTTTTTGGCTTAATATCTGTGTCTGACCTTGCTTCTGGAATAACCATTCTGTGTATGACTCTGGCATTGGCAAACGAACCATTCTGTGTATGACCCCTGGCATTGGCAAACGAACCATTCTGTGTATGACCCCTGGCATTGGCAAACCGACCATTCTGTGTATGACCCCTGGCATTGGCAAACGAACCACTCTGTGTATGACCCCTGGCATTGGCAAACGAACCATTCTGTGTATGACCCCTGGCATTGGCAAACCAACCATTCTGTGTATGACCCCTGGCATTGGCAAACGAACCATTCTGTGTATGACCCCTGGCATTGGCAAACGAACCACTCTGTGTATGACCCCTGGCATTGGCAAACGAACCACTCTGTGTATGACTCCTGGCATTTGCAAACGAACCGTTCTGTGTATAACCCCTGGTATTGGCATTTCCTCTGTTCTTGGTTCTGCCCTTAACGTTGGTACCGAGGTCAGTCTATGTGGCACCCTAAGCACACATCAGATTACCTCTGTTATAACTAAGGTCCTAGGGAGAACATATACTCTAGTCTGTACCTCTGTCTGGTGTTTCCCTTTGTTTATCTATTGCCTGATTAATTATCTATCTAGCTTTACCGACCATTCAAGGATCGGAAGGGTAGAGAGCGGTCTACGAAAAAGGACCACTATCTTGGCAGTCAGAGGGATTCGTGACAATACTCTATTCTATACCTCTGTCTGGTGTTATCACTTGTTTATCTATTGTCTGGTTAATCATCTATCTAGTTTTGCCGACCATTCAAGGATCGGAAGTGTAGAGAGCGGTCTACGTAAAGGGACCACTACTTTGTTAGTCAGAGGGATCCGTGACATTACGTCAGGGCCAATGGATCCCGCAGACCTCTCTAACCAGTTGGCACGTATCGCAGCCAGACAAGAGGAACAGGACCATAGGATGGACCAGATTTCTCTCGCTCTGCAAACCCTGTTAAATCGCTCCAATACAGGTACCACAAACCCTCCAGATCCAGTATTACCTAGGGTCAGTCCGGTCTCCCCTGAAGGACATAGGCTTAGTATGAAGGCACCTCTACGCTATGATGGTACACCAAGCCTATGCCGGGGTTTTCTGACTCAGCTTGAGATCTTGTTTGAGAACAACCCAGGGTCTTGTATGTCTGATAAAGCCAAAGTAGGATATCTGATTAATCATTTAACAGAAAAAGCTTTATTGTGGGCTACGCCGTTGTGGGAAAACAAGAAACCCATCATCTATGATTATGAGGGTTTTACCTCCGAGTTGAAACGTACCTTTGATCCCTCTAGAAGGGCTACCAATGCGGGTAGATCCTTGTTTCACATTAAACAAGGTAATAAGAGGGTCGCCGAATATGCCATAGAGTTTAAGACTTTGACTTCAGAGGTACTTTGGCCGAACGACGTTTTAACCTTAGCCTTTACTGAAGGTTTGAACGAGGCTTTTATGTTTGAGCTGGCTCCCTTAAAATTACCAGAGAATCTGGACCACCTGATAGATTTTTGTATAGCCATGGACGATCAAATTAGGGAAAGGAGACATCCCAGAGACAGACCCAGAAGGGTCTTGCCTCCTTTACCCTCATTACCCAGACACACCAGTACCTCTGGTAACCCTGAACACGCTAAAACCGATTTGCCAGTCGTTGAACCTATGCAAATAGGAAAAACAGGTATTTCGGAAGCTGAAAGAGCTCACAGAAGAGAAAAGGGGCTCTGCTTTTATTGTGCAGGGGCTGATCATTTCCGCCTTCAATGTCCTCAGAGACCCAGGGCCAACAGGGGGGAGAGTGGCAAATCGGGTCAAAGAACAGCCAATACCCAGGTTATCGGTTCTCTTTATGCCTCCTTTGTGGATTAGTGAAAAAAAAAATCCAGGATTCTGTTACCGATCTCCCTAACCTGGGAGGGGGTTCACCTCAAGACTGAGGCGTTCTTAGACTCTGGGGCCTCAGGTAATTTCATGGATAAATATTTTGCTGCCAAACACCTTCTACCCCTGGTTCTCAAGGAAAAACCTCTAATGGTTGAGGCCATAGATGGTAAACCTCTGTCATGTCCACATATCACTCACGACACTGTCGATGTATGTATGAAAACAGGAGTTTTGCACCATGAAACCATAAGATTTCAAATTATTGAATCTCCCTCATGTCCTGTCGTTCTTGGGTTTCCATGGTTAACAGAGCACAACCCGGTTATTGATTGGGTCCAGAGAGACATAAAATGTTGGGGTCCTAATTGTCAGTCTAATTGCCTAGGCAGGGTCAATGTGATTGGTAGCCTCAATGTTGCCACAGCCCCTCCTTTGTCCACAGAGGTCCCTGAATGTTATCTGGCATTAAAGGAGGTGTTCTCTAAGGCCAGGACTGAGGTCCTACCACCACATCGTCCATATGACTGTGCCATTGATTTACTCCCCGGTACGATGCCTCCTAGAGGACATGTATACCCTTTGTCACAAAAAGAAAACGACATTATGGAAGAATACATAAGGGAGAATCTAGAGCGAGGATTCATTAGACGGTCCTCCTCTCCAGCAGGAGCAGGTTTCTTTTTTGTCTCCAAAAAAGAGGGAGATCTGCGACCTTGCATCGATTATAGAGGGTTGAATAGGATAACTATAAGAAATGTATATCCCATACCTCTCATAACGGAATTGTTTGACCGATTAAAAGGGGCCCGTATTTATACTAAGCTCGATTTACGCGGAGCTTACAACCTGGTTAGGGTTAAAAAGGGAGATGAATGGAAAACGGCTTTTAATACACGTAGCGGGCATTATGAATACCTGGTGATGCCCTTTGGTTTGTGTAACGCGCCAGCCGTTTTTCAGGACCTCATAAATGACACCCTAAGGGATTTTCTACAAGAATTCGTCATAGTATATCTGGATGACATCCTGATATACTCTCCGATGCGGACACTCATCACGCCCACGTGAAACAAGTATTGGAAAAACTATTAAAGGCTGGATTGTACTGTAAACTAGAAAAATGTCTATTCGACATAGTAACAGTACATTTCCTTGGTTATATAATTACCCCTGAGGGTTTTCAAATGGACCCTAAAAAACTTTCAGCTATTCTTGACTGGCCTCTACCCCAAGGGCTTAAAGCCATACAGAGGTTTCTGGGGTTTACGAACTATTATCGAAGATTCATTAAAGACTTTTCGGCCTTGATTGCTCCCCTCACGGCTATGACAAGGAAAGGGGTGGGAAATCAGAAATGGACACCTCAAGCCACTCAAGCCTTTGAGGCACTTAAGCAAGCATTCACTACTGCCCCTGTTCTCCGACATCCAGATCCGGCTCTGCCTTTCCAAGTAGAAGTTGACGCCTCCGAACTAGGTCTTGGCGCAGTCTTGTCCCAAAGAGAGGCACCCGACAAACCCTTGCATCCATGTGGCTTCTATTCTCGGAAATTGTCCCGGCAGAGAAGAACTATGACATTGGAAATAGAGAGTTGTTAGCAGTCATCTCGGCCTTGGCCGAATGGAGATACTTATTAGAGGGATCTAGGGACCCCGTCGTCATCATAACCGATCATAAGAATCTCACATACATTGGAGATGCTAAACGTTTAAATTCCAGACAAGCGAGATGGTCATTGTTTCTGTCAAGTTTTAATTTCGTGCTTACCTATAGACCTGGGTCCAGAAACATTAAAGCAGACGCTTTATCAAGGCAGTATGAATCCTATGAACACAATATCCAAGATCAGCATCCCATTGTACCCCAGGAAAGGATTATAGCCTCTACCACGATTAGTGTCTCGTCTCCTCTGATGAAAAGGTTGCAGACCGTCCAGGGTGCAGCTCCTGGGGGAAAACCTCCTGCGAAACTCTTTGTACCTGAGAATGAAAGAGAGGAAGTACTTAACATCTATCATGACAATAAAAC
This sequence comes from Leptobrachium leishanense, assembly GCA_009667805.1. Classification (NCBI taxonomy): domain Eukaryota; kingdom Metazoa; phylum Chordata; class Amphibia; order Anura; family Megophryidae; genus Leptobrachium; species Leptobrachium leishanense. The sequence continues at coordinate 74,010,321 of CM019067.1, read as the reverse complement.
TTCTGGGCATATGGGTATCACCAAGACAGTGTCTAGTATCAGTAAACTCCTCTGGTGGCCCACATTGCGCCGAGATGTCAAAGATTACATAGCTGTGTGCGAGGTGTGCACAAGACAGAAAAGTCCCAAAACAGCACCCATTGGGTTACTCCAGCCTTTGCCGATCCCCGAACGACCATGGTCACATGTAGCCATGGATTTCATAGTAGATTTACCTGAGTCAAGAGGGAATACAGTGATACTTACGGTCATAGATCGATTTTCCAAGATGGGTCACTATGTTCCTCTTCGGAAACTACCTTCGGCAGCCGAACTGGTGCCCATATTCATTTCCAATGTGGTCCGCATACACGGTGTTCCTCTGGAGATCGTCTCTGATAGGGGGACCCAATTCATCTCTAGATTCTGGAGAGGGTTTTGTAAGAACGTGGGGATAGACCTATCATTCTCTTCGGCCTATCACCCCCAGACCAACGGAGCAGCAGAACGAGCCAACCAAAACATAGAGAAATATCTGAGGTGCTTTATATCAGAACAACAAAATAACTGGTCTGACCTGTTACCATGGGCAGAGTATGCTTTAAACAGTGCAGTGAGTGAATCCACAGGACATTCTCCTTTCTTCACTGTTTATGGTTTTGATCCTCCCGTGCTCCCCGCTACGTTTCCTGATACCACGATTCCTGCCTTGGATGAGCAACTGGCATCATTGAAAGAGACTTGGGAGAGAGTGAAGCGGGCACTGGAGGAAAGTAGTGCCATCCAGAAAACCAAGGCCGACAGACACAGGAGGCAGGCACCCGTGTACCAAGTCGGGGATAGGGTTTGGCTGTCTTCACGAAATATCAAGCTCTTAGTACCTTCCATGAAGTTGGCACCTAGATTTATCGGCCCCTATAGGATTCTGCGGCGACTCAACCCTGTCTCCTATGCTTTGGCATTACCTCCCCATTTTAGGATACACAATGTGTTCCACGTAAGCCTTTTGAAGCCATTAATATGTAACCGTTACACCAAGGTCCATGCTCCACCGCCTCCTGTTTCTGTGGAGGGCGAGGAGGAGTTCGAGGTTGAAGCCATTCTGGGTGCCAGGAAGTCTAGGGGTTCCTTACAGTACTTGGTCGATTGGGTGGGTTACGGTCCGGAGGATCGTTCTTGGATTCCGGCTGCAGAAGTCCACGCCCCTCGGTTGGTGAGGGCATTCTATTTGGCGCACCCCCGTGCCCCTGGGGGTCGTCCAGTGGCCGCCCGTGGAGGGGGGGTTCTGTCACGGATGGGCCGGTACTGGGGCGCCTGGCAGCAGATTCCTCGCTGCTCGCTGGCCAGGCGCCGAATGATAACGCTACCGGGCGCGCTCACGTGGGACGCCGGGGGGCGGAGCCTGGCGTTGTGACGCGGAACCGCCGGGTTTAAAACCCGGCTTCACTAGTTCGCCGGTGCCCTGACGTGGTGTTTCACTTCCCGCAGAGCTCTTGTGTTTTTGGCTTAATATCTGTGTCTGACCTTGCTTCTGGAAATAACCATTCTGTGTATGACTCCTGGCATTGGCAAATGAACCATTCTGTGTATGACCCCTGGCATTGGCAAACGAACCATTCTGTGTATGACCCCTGGCATTGGCAAACGAACCATTCTGTGTATGACCCCTGGCATTGGCAAACGAACCACTCTGTGTATGACCCCTGGCATTGGCAAACGAACCATTCTGTGTATGACCCCTGGCATTGCAAACGAACCATTCGTGTATGACCCCTGGCATTGGCAAACGAACCATTCTGTGTATGACCCTGGCATTGGCAAACGAACCACTCTGTGTATGACCCCTGGCATTGGCAAACGAACCACTCTGTGTATGACTCCTGGCATTTGCAAACGAACCGTTCTGTGTATAACCCCTGGTATTGGCATTTCCTCTGCTCTTTGTTCTGCCCTTAACGTTGGTACCGAGGTCAGTCTATGTGGCACCCTAAGCACACATCAGATTACCTCTGTTATAACTAAGGTCCTAGGGAGAACATATACTCTAGTCTGTACCTCTGTCTGGTGTTTCCTTTGTTTATCTATTGCCTGATTAATTATCTATCTAGCTTTACCGACCATTCAAGGATCGGAAGGGTAGAGAGCGGTCTACGAAAAAGGACCACTATCTTGGCAGTCAGAGGGATTCGTGACAATACTCTATTCTATACCTCTGTCTGGTGTTATCACTTGTTTATCTATTGTCTGGTTAATCATCTATCTAGTTTTGCCGACCATTCAAGGATCGGAAGTGTAGAGAGCGGTCTACGTAAAGGGACCACTACTTTGTTAGTCAGAGGGATCCGTGACAAACATTACCAAAGTCTGTAAGACATAAGAGGCCCTATATCAACTGAGTCGTCAAGCTAAGCTAATGGCTTGAGACTCAATTCGACATGAGTTGCAAGCTTTATTTGTGCCTTAGCATTAGTGGCTGCTCACTGTACATTAATGGCTACTATACTTTGTATATGAGTCTGTAATTTACAGCTATCAGGAGTAAAACAAGCTATTCCATCGAAACTCGTTCTTCTCATCTCAAAACGATATTCTGCAAGGCATTCTGGCTCAGACTCTGGTGTTAAGTGATTTTGTTTTTTTGCAGTATCACTTAACACTCAAATATAAATAGCTAAAAATATTAAAAAGTGTACCTCTGGTGATGCGATGCAGAAGGCAACACAATAAGCCACTTCTTCTAGCGGTGAACAGCAGCAGAACACTGGCAACGAATAGTCCTGTGTCCTTCCATGGCCCCAGAGTCATCCATTGTTCAGACCTACTTTAACATTAAAGTACCCCTTTAAAGTGTTAAAAAAAAGATGATTATGAATATCTTTTCCATTTTACTTACTAACAGACTGCTGCTGATAAGCAATGGGTAATCCCTAGCAATTGAAATATCTAGAATTCTGACCTCATGCTTTAGAGGATTTATTAAATATTGGAACATATGACTTTTTTGCCTGTGTAGTGAAGATAGCTGCTCAATTTCATACTTATCTGACAGGTTACAAGCCCACAGCAATGTGAAATCATTTGTTGTTTTTTGTATGTTTCGTATTTTCTTAGTTGTAAATGTTCTCTAGTTTAAGCAGTATAATTACAGAAAGCGACTTAGAATAATAAACTGCACTTTAAAGGTTTTAATGCAAATTAAAGTTAAAAAAAAACAACAAAGTAGACATAAAGAAATAAGAAAGCGTAAAGAAGCACAGCTTAAGGAACAAGTGCTGGAATATAAAAACATTTGCCATCAGAATTAGTCATTGTGTGTCAGTTTATATCTTTTGTGCTTAGGGTAACGAAAACCATAGAATTGTAACAGCTCTTAAAAAATAATATAAGCATTTTCAAGACTAGTAAATAAGTAATGTAAGCAAAGGGACATACAATACAGGATGTAAAACAAGTTAAAAAATGTGTAGGAAATTCTAAAAGTAAGCTTTGGCTATCTCACAGGAGAGCCGACAGGTAGTCAGTATTAATGTTGACCCACACCTTTACTTTGTCCTTATCCTCTTAGGTTTTTCCAGCTCCTCTCAAACATGCCACCGTAGTCCCGATCTTTAAAAAGCCATCTCTGGATCCGACTGCCTCGTCTAACTTCCGCCTTGTTTCTCTACTCCCTTTCACCTCCAAACTACTTTAAAAGCTTGCGCACGCCCAACTGATTGACTACCTCAATTCTCACTCTCTCCTTGACCCTCTGCAATCTGGTTTTTGCTCTTTGAATGCAACAGAAACAGCTGTAAATAAACTAACCAATGACCTTGTCACAGCCAAATCTAATGGGCACTACTCTCTACTGGTCTTTCTTGACCTTTCTACCGCATTTGACATGGAAGACCATACACTTCTCCTACAAACTCTTTGTGACATAGGTCTTCAATGTACTGCTCTTTCATGGTTCTCTTCATACAGTATCTGCCTCAAAAATCATTCAGTGTCTCCTATTCTTGTAATACCTCCTCTTTGCGGCCTGTCTCAGTTGGGGTTCCCTTAGGTTTAGTACTGGGTTCTCTTGTTTTTTCAATCTATGCTGCCTCTCTAGGCAAGCTGATAAGTTCTTTTGGATTCCAGTACCACCTATACACTGATGACACCCAAATATACTTTTACTCCTCGATCTCCCTTCTGCCCTACTGGATCATGTCACTGACTGCCTCTCCGTCGTATCTAACTAGATATCCATCAGGTTAAACTCAATTTTGCCAATACTGAAATTCTCATCATTCCCCCTGCCACCCAGGGCTGGCCCAAAACACTGTGCTGCCTGGGTTCAAGAATGAAATGCTGCATCTCCCCCAAAAAACACACGGTGTATATCAGTGTATCACAGTTCTCCACAGCAATGTGCAGAGTGCATCACAGAGCTCCACACCAATAAAACTCACACTCATACACACCCAGGGATCTAGTTCTAAAATAATAAGTGCAGGAACTCTCCAATATCTCTGCGCTTCAATTAACCATTGACACGGAATCTACCACTCCATTAGTGATGAGCCGAACACCCCCGTGTTCGGTTCGCATTCGAACTCGAACAATTTCAAAAGTTTGAGTTCGAACTCGAACACGAACCGACCTCAATGCAAGTCAATGGGACTCGAAAGTTCAATTTTTAGAGTGCCCTCCAAGAGGGCATATATGCAAGATAATTGCCATAAATGGTGTATGGGAGTACAGATAGTGCCCTGGGGGACAGGAAACAAGGACAAAAAGTTGGAAAAAAACGTTTTTAAAGGAACAGTGAGTTTTCCATGAAATAAAGGTTAAGGATAAAAACGAAAAAATTTCTTCAAATATCGTGCCTAGGAGGTCCCCATAACCTGCCCGTGAAGTGGCGGATTTGTAGGATGTATAGAAACATTTAAAAACAAAAAAATGCCATTTCAAATGACGATAAATGGTTTTCCTTTAATCTATTCATAAACAACTGCTTGGGGCTGCAGCCTGTATGAAAAGAGGAGACGTTTTAGGACACGCAGAACAGGTTTAGTGATTTTTTTGGCTAAATTATGGTGAAACTTATGCAGGCTTTGGATGAAAGTAACAATAGGTGCTTTAAAAGTGGGCCTTTAGTGTCGGCAACAGTGCCGTCACACCGTAACCCCTCTGTGGTATTGTGTAAGAGTGCATGGTTGGACCCTGCGGTCAAATATTAAAATGATATGAATCTGGTACAGGAGTCAGAGCACCCAAATATTTTGCCTTTGGTGGCAGCAAGTGCCTTCACATCGTAACCCCTTTGTGGTATTGTGGAAGAGGGCAGTGGTGGAGGTGTTGGGAATGCAGAAGAAATCCCCGATCTATTCAGTTACGTCAGTGTAGCGCTGTTTAAAACTCTGTTGCTGTATTGCTCGGGTTTGGCCACCAGAGGGAGACAAGCGCAATGTAAACTATACTGGACACAATGGGACTACGTTTTCCAGCATGCTTTGGGGCAGAGACAGGAAGTGGGTGGGGAAGGAGGAAAGGACATCCGCAGCCTCGCGCGAAGGAGAGCCAGTGTGAGCCGAGTGGTGAACAGAGTAAGATGCACGTGAGACTGTGAGCGATTGTTACCAGGCCGGAGAGCAGGTGCTGCCTTGCCGACGCTGGGGATCGATACAGTGACTTGTCAGAGACCTAGTAATCCACCGCTGAGAGATTTTGCACAGACACAGAGTTCCAGATTGGACCCCGAGTAAGGAGACCGCGATGATCCATTGGGAGTGCAGGCAGTAGGCCGTAGATCTTGTTGTAGAAGACGGGCAAGCAGGATCCGGTGGCACAGGGTCCCAGTATAATCCAGCGGAGAGACGTCCTTGATCGGGCAGCGGAACAGATTATCTGGCGGATGGGTGAGAGGCCTTCCAGGCCACAGTCAAAGTTTAACGAAGCACGCTGCAGTATTGCTTAAATCTACAGGGCCCTAACGTGACTAGTCGAAGATTTATTAAATCCATTCACTGGCCAGTCGAATATAGTACCCGGGTACCTAAGCTCACACACACACACTTTTTGGGACATAACCTGCAGTGGACTTACACTCCAGAGATGAAGGGGTTAAACTTTTCTTTTACCGCTGCACGTTTCTCACATTACAAAATCCTGTTTTCTATATACCGTGCTTACATTATATATGCTGCTTTATTGAGACCAGTAAAGTATATAATTTATAAAATCCACAACAGTGGTGGTGTATATTTATTCCCTAGTGCGGAGAGACAAACCCGAGGTTAAATTCAGCGGCTCCTCCGGGAGTGAGCGCTACATCAGCATCAGGGATTGATAGCTGCTGATCCAGGACTGATTCATTTTTATAAATGTCAGCCGGTCTACAGAGTCGGTGGACAGATGCACTCTTTTGTCTGTGACAAAACCTCCAGCGGCACTGAACGTCCTTTCAGAAAGCACGCTGGATGAAGGGTAACCTAGTAGCTGCATAGCATATTGGCTAAGTTCTGGCCAGTGATCCAATCTCAACACCCAGTAAGCCAGTGGATCATCTGCTGGAAAGGTATCCAGGTCTGCCCTTGCCCCTAGGTAGTCCTACACCATATGGTGAAGATGCTGGCAATGGGTGCCTACATTTGATGTCCCTGGGCGTCGTGGACTAAAAAAATTTAAAAAGGCATCAGTCAAGCGGCCCCCGGACTTCACCGCTCTTCCTCTGATCATCCGCAGCCTCAGAAGCACCTGTGTCATCACTTGGTAACCTACCAGTGCCTGGAAAGGTGTTACACAAGTGTCGCTTTAGAGCGTCCTCAAGTTGTTTCATCCCATCCTCCCTCTGTGCGGGCAGGATGAGCTCTGCAACTTTACCATTGTATCGTGGATCAAGAAGGCTTGCCAACCAGTAATGATCCCTCTCCTTGATAGCACGAATCCTGGGGTCCTTTAGCAGGCTTTGCAGGATAAGGGAGCCCATACAGCGTAGGTTGGAGGTGGCATTAGCTTTCGAGTCTTCCTGGTCAATGAGGATTACCCCATCGTGCACTTCCTCCTCCCAGCCACGTACTAGTCCTTGGGTTTCTGGGCACACAAAACCCTCCCTTGAGGAATCCCCACCTTCAATGCCCCCACTACTTAAATATTCCTCCTCCTCATCCTCCTCCAGTCTGATCTGAGGACCCGCAGGAATGCTGTCTGCGTAAAGACTGGGGCCTTGAGAGCTAGGGAAGGCCTCCTCTTCCTCCCGCTGCTCTGCCTCTAGTGCCACATCTATAATTCCCCACAGAGTGCGCTCCAGCAGGAACACTAAAGAAAGTGTGTCACTGATGCATGCACTGTCCCTGCTCACCATCCTCGTTGCCTCCTCAAATGGTGACAGTACAGTGCATGCATCCTTGATCATCAGCCACTGCGGGGGGGGGGAAACAAGTTGACCTGAACCTGTCCTTGTGCCATACTCACACAGGTACTCATTGATGGCCCTCTGCTGCTTGTGCAGACGCTGCAGCATTGCTAATGTCGAGTTCCACCTGGTGGGCATGTCACAGATCAGACAGTTTGTGGGAAGGTGGGGTTCTCTTTGAATTTCTGCCAGGCGAACACTTGCTGGGAATGACCGTCTGAAGTGGCTGCAGACTTTTCTGGCCTGGCTGAGAAGCTCTGCAAGCCCTGGGTACCTGGTTAGGAAACGCTGTACCACCAGATTTAGGACGTGTGCTAGGCATGGTACATGCGTCAACTTACCCTGGTATAGGGCGGAGAGAAGGTTGCTGCCATTATCACAGACGACTATTCCCAGCTCAAGCTGGCATGGTGTTAACCATCTCTGCACCTGCCCCTGCAGAGCTGACAGAATTTCTGGCCCAGTGTGGCTCCTGTCCCCTAATCAAACCGACTCAAGCACAGTATGGCATCTTTTTGCTTGAACCATTGCGTAGCCCCTGCCACGCATCGGTTTAACTGCCACTACACCAGAGACAGAGAAGGAGGAGGAGTAGGAGGAAGAGGTGGTGGAGCAGGCAGACTTCATACACGCAGATTTCTGGAGGCGTGGTAGATGAACAAGCTCCAGCACAGAGCCTCATCCTGGATCACTCCCAGCTGCAATCAGAGTTACCCAGTGTGCCGTGAAGGAAATGTAATGGCTTTGTCCATGCTTGCTGGACCACGTGTCTAAAGTCATGTCCACCTTGATGCTGACTGCCTTTCGCAATGACTCCATAACATTGTCTTCCACGTGCTGGTATAGTGCTGGAATGGCCTTCTGTGAAAAGAAATGGTGTTTTGGAACCTGCCACTGTGGTACAGCACATTCGCTGGAAAGGCAGCAGCTGTAATGCGAGTAATTTTGCTAAGCTGGCATTTAGACGCTGTGCTTGGGATGGTTGGGACTATGTTTTTTCTTAGGGCATGAGCAATATATATACACATGATGTGAGCTGGCCTGGGCAATATATATATATATATACACATGATGAAAATTTGCAAAGGATAAGGCACGCAAAGTGAAATTTTGATGTGTCTGAAATTGAAACTTACGTGACAACTCGTATTTATTTTTTTCGTTAATTTATATTTGTTCAATACAGTTAATTTTAATTTGTTTAATAGAGTTAATTTAAAATGGTTTAATACAGTTTATTCATATTTATTTTACCTTTACTATTGGTGCTTTTCAAACTTTATTCTTAAATAAAAAAAAAATTAGCAGTTTCATGTTGTGTGTTTTTTTTTTGGGGGGGTGCAAGTAGCTGGCGCAAAATAGTCTAGCACCGGCCCAGACCGCATGGTCCACCCCTGCACTCTTCCACAATACCACAGAGGGGTTACTGTATGATGGCACTTGCTGGCCTGGCACCAAAGGCACAATATTTGGGTGCACGGACGCCTTTACCAGATTCATATATTTTTAATATAGGACTGCATGGTCCACCCCTGCACTCTTCCACATACCACAGAGGGGTTACTGTATGATGGCACTTGCTGGCCTGGCACCATAGGCACAATATTTGGGTGCACTGCCACTGACGCCTGTATCAGATTCATATTCTCAGAGGGGTTACTGTGTGACGGCACTGTTGCTGACGCTAAAGGCCCAATTTTAGGCTAGGGTCAAACAAACGCATTTTTCGCAGCGAACGTCAAAAAGTGCGTCCGAACGCATTGAGGTGTTTTTTCACGGAAAGCGCTTAAACGGTTATATGATGCGCATTTTTGTGCGTGATTTTTTACGGATCCAAACCAGGAAACTTTGGGTGTCTGGATGTTATGTTGGCCGGACATGAGCAGCGTCTGACGTCTCCTAATCACGCACACACGCCGCTATGCGGACGCAGCGCACTCTGTACATCAGTACTAGCGGTTCAGCATTCTCAAAAAATGCGTTCATTTTCCACTTGCGTTGCGCGGCCAGACTTTCGTGCGGCCGTACTTCGTATATTGGCCGTCATTGCGTGTCATTTGCTGCTAGTGCGGCCGTGATTAAGTGCACCTAAACGCACGTTAAAAGTGCGCTAGTCTGACGCCAGCCTTAAAGCACCTATTGTTACTTTCATCCAAAACCAGCATAAGTTTCACAATAATTTAGGCAAAAAATCACTAAACTTTTTCTGTGTCTCCGAAAATGTCTCCTCTTTTCATACAGACTGCCGCCCCAAGCAGTTGTTTATGGATAGATTAAAGGAAAAGCATTTACCGTCATTTGAAATGTCATTTTTGGGTTTTACATATTTCTATACATCCTAGAAATCCGCCACTTCACGGGCAGGTTATGGGGACCTCCTAGGCACGATATTTGAAGGAATTTTTCATTTTTATTTTTATCCCTTATTTCATGGAAAACTCACTGTCCCTTTAAAAACGTTTTTTTTTTTACTTTTTGTCCTTGTTTCCTGTCCCCAGGGCACTACCTGGACCCCTAAACACCTTTTATGGCAAATATCTAGCAAATATGCCCTCTTGGAGGGCACTCTAAAAATCGAATTTTCTGCCCCATTGACTTGTATTGAGTTTGAGTTTGAGTTCGAGTTCGAACATTTGGAAAGTTCGAGTTCGAATGCGAACCGAACTCGGGGGTGATCCCTAGTGGTCATATGTCGCCTCAAGCACGTGGTACCCAAGCGTGGGATGTCTTTCCCACGCTTGATCCTCATCTGACATACAGGGTTATCCAAAGAGATCCGAATTGCTTGAGAAAGGTAACCGAATGCTGAAAATCAGTGTTCGGTTACCTTTCCTGACCATTCGGCTATCCAGAGAGCAGGCAATTCGCCAAATCCTAGCGAATTGCCTGAACATACGGTGCCTGTTCGAGGGCAGTGAAATCCCCATGAAAAGCACTGCTTCGGCTATTCAGAGAACAAAAAACAGCAGTGAAAGGTTCCCCTAATGTCCTGCCATTCGGTGATTTCATGCGGCAAATTTATTCAGGAGAATCCCATAGGCTTCAATGTTAAAAATATTCCCGTTTTAATTCAATATCTAATAAACCGTTCATTATAAAATTCTGCAGTAAAGAGTCTCTTTATTTATAGATTTTTTAGGATACTTTAAGCATTTTTCTGTTTTTTTTTTTAAAAGTCCGATTTTTAATTTTTTTTTTTTAAAGTTTACTTCTTTTTTTCTGTAACAGCCCTCTTTATTTTCACAGATTCATACGGTTTTGCTAATTTATTCACTGCCTCCTCTGCATCTCAGCTGCTTCGGCTCTGTGTGATTCGGCTCCTGTTCGGCTGCTTCGCTGCGTGTGATCAGCTCCTGCTCGGGTTTTTCGAAGGTTAATCCACATGTTTTTGAGGGTTTTCAGCGTGTATTCCGTGGGTTTTGCAGTTCGTTTTCGTCAGGTTTGCGGCAGCTTTTCCCTGTAATTCGGGGACCCTGTGGTGTTTGCTGAATACACCGCACGGTCACCAAAATGGGATCGGCAAAAGGAACCGAATTGAAGAGAACGAAAAGTCACCGAACGTGCGGTGACTTTTCGAATCTCTTTGAATAACCCTGATAGATTACAAATAGCAACAGTGCGGTCTGCTACACATTTCTTAAAGAACTCCCAGACAGCAGACTTCCTGTACATGTGCTTTGAGACAACAGTGCTCTGTACCTGAGCAGCTGTGACTTCTGATGCCTTGGACTGGCTACGGTTGGTCATAGAGGACGTTCTGCCTCGTTTTTGTTGTGCCTCCTCCTCCTCCCTTGACTCCTCTGTTCGATCAGGCACCCAGGTGGAGTCAGTGACCTCATCATCGTCATCACCCCCTATCTCCTCGTCACTGGAGCCAACCTCGCAATATGCTGCAGCTGCTAGGGGACCATGAGTGCCAGTTCTTTGTGTGTCACTGGCACCCCCTCCCTCTAGGCTGATTTTACTCCCTTCCTCAAACTCAGAGTTTGAATCAGAGCACTGGAGTTGCAGCGCATCCTCAAGCAGCATGTCACTGTCATTGTAGTCAAACAATCCAGCTGACTCCTCTGTGTATGATGGTGAGGCTACGGCAGGAGTAGCTGTGGACATGGAGGCTGAATTAGATGTTTTGGCAGCTGAGATGGACTGTAAACCACTACAAGCCTGGCTGGCAGAGGACTCGGAGAATGAGGATGGCCTGGTTAGCCAATCCTGCAAATCCTCTGTATGTTGCTGCTGCTTACGATGGCCAGCACCAGCTGGAAACAAGGACAAGCGTGCCCCTGTAGAGGATGCACCACGTCCACGACTACCAGTGGCACAGTCTTCCGACACAGAGGCTGCTTGCCCTCTTATCTGTATCTGGGAGCGTCTGTCTTTCCTTTTTGGTCTTTCTGACATGGTGAGTGATATATAGATTAAAGATATACAGAACTCTGATTCAACTCTGTTATAAAAATTGGAGATATGCAGAACTCTGATTCAACTGTGTTATCTAGATTAAAGATTTCCAGAACTCTGGTATAACTCAGCGAGATACCCTGATAGCTGGCAGCCAGTGACAAGACACAGATTAAAATTTCCAGAAACCTCCTATAAATCAGTGAGACCCCCTGATGGGTGGCAGTGACAAAACAAAAATTACAATTCCCAGGAACCTCCTATAAATCAGTGAGACCCCCTGATGGGTGGCAGGGACCCTGATGGGTGGCAGTGATAAGACACAGTTTAAAATTTGCAGAAATCTGCTAGAAGTATGTGGGACCCCCTGATAGCTGGCAGTGAGAAGACACAGATTACAATTCCCAGAAACCTCCTATAAATCAGTGAGACCCCCTGATGGGTGGCAGTGACAAGACCCAAATTACAATTCCCAGGAACCTCCTATAAATCAGTGAGTTTACATGAAAAAAAAAGTAAGGTACTAAAAAGCACCTAAACAATTTGCAGAATAAAATATATTGTCAGAGGAAGGGACATAACCCTAGGGAATTACCCTGTGTAGAGAAGAATAACGAAAGCCCAACAAGGCTAGAAATCTGACAAACAAAATTTTATTGATAAATTTAACACTGGAACAATTTAATCTAATAAAAAACATATAGGTGAAAACTTGACCTGCTCTTGATGGATATTAAACGTATCAATTCCCAATTAAATGTTACTACCCGGTCAGATTATAATTCAAATTCGGAACTCGATATAAGGGGGGGGGGTATAACAAGGTTGTGATTAAATTAGCACTCCCTATAAATTACTATAGCTTTGCAAGATCATTTGGTAAGTAATATACGATTAAATCAGTGAGACCCACTGATGGGTGGCGGTGACAAGACACAGATTACAATTCCCAGGAACCTCCTATAAATCAGTGAGACCCCCTGATGGGTGGCAGTGACAAGATACAGATTACAATTCCCAGATATCTGATAGAAGTGAGACCCCCCAATAGCTGCTGGCAGTGAGAACACACAGATTACAACAATTCCCAGATATCTTGTAGAAGTGAGACCCCCCCCCCAATAGCTGCTGGCAATGAGAACACACAGATTACAACAATTCCAAGATATTTTGTAGAAGTGTGACCCCCTAATAGCTGCTGGCAGTGAGAACACACAGATTACAACAATTCCCAGATATCTTGTAGAAGTGAGACCCCCCCCCAATAGCTGCTGGCAGTGAGAACACACAGATTACAACAATTCCAAGATATCTTGTAGAAGTGAGACCCCCCCAATAGCTGCTGGCAGTGAGAACACACACTAACAGAACAATCTCCTCTCAAAAAACACGTGCTGGGTCTGCGAGGGACGCCTTATATAGCGCCTTATATAGTGTGCTGCGGGACTTAGCTCTGTGAGCCCATGATTGGGCAAAATTTGCCCAATCAGGACTCTGAGCCGTGATTGGCATAGTCCTGCACCTGTCTTGCACCTGACCTGTGGTCAGGTGCAAGGTTGTAGCCAATTACAAGCTTCAGGCCAGTGGAAAAGTGCATTGTGGTCCATTGTGGTGCATTGTGGGCGAACTCGAACCGAACACGCAGAAATGTTCGGAGTTTGGTGAACTTGATGCGAACTCCGAACAGATCGAGCCGAACAGCTCATCCCTACACTCCATATGCAAATTTTATATCATTGTGTAAAAATAACTTTGGCTTTTCCAAAGATACCAAGTTTGACCATGAAAAATGTAAAAAATAAAATAATAGTAACATGTAAGAAAAAAGTTAGTTGGCTCGATATGTTGTGATGCAAACTAAGAATTCTGGGAATAATCTAGTTTGTCAGCCTGCCTCCAGCCTGTTGTTAAGATTCACCATCATTGGCCTAGATGGAAGGCTATCAAAGCCTGTAGAAACATCTGAGTGAGGTGGGACATGCAGCTCACCATGAATTATTTAAAATAAATTAGGTAGCCATAGTGCCTAGTGTGCCCCTTTAATTTTTACATGTTGTCCCATTTGTAACATTTATTGTCATGCGGTGTGTGTTTTTCCATGTGTGTATACATGGGGTTCTACTATACACTGCACCTTGAATTTTTATTGTTGCTGTTTCTAAAGGGGTTATTCAGAGAGCACTGAAATGTTGCCGACATTTCGGTGCTCTCTCGTTCCCTGCACTTCCCTGCACTTCCTGGAATCAAAGTTCCCTATTCTACGGTGAATAAGACATTCACCTCAGGGTCCACGGAGTGCAGGGAAAACCTGCCGCAATTCCATCAAACACCTGCCGAAAACCCACGCCGGAAAAAGCCACAGAGCCTCCAATCACAGAGCAGACCTGCTGCTGAAAAAAGCCAACAAGCTGACGAACAGGGTAAAAAAAAAAAGTGCGCTCAAAATTGAAACGCTGTTTGCAAAAAACTGCTGAACGAAAATGTCTGGAATTTACATATAAGATCCAATGAATGATAAAAAGGTCTGTTACAGAAAAAAGAAAAAAAATGCCTATTAAAAAAAACAAAGAAAAAAAATCCCGAAAAATGCCTATAAGAGCTTAAAAAAATCTATAGATAAAGAGACTTTTTACTGCAGATTAAAATAATAAATGGTATATTAGATATTGGGTTAAAACGGGAATATTTTATACATTGAAGCCTATGGGATTCGTCTGAATAAACCTAAACACCGAACTGCAGGGCAGTTTGGCAACTTTTCCCTGCTGTTCGGTGTTCTCTGAATAGATTAACCATTGCTTCTCTATGGGGGATTTCACTGCCCTCGAACAGGTACCGTACGTGCAGGCAATTTGCCAAAATTTTGCTAACTGCCCGCTCTATGAATAGCTGAATGGCCCCGAAATGTCACTGCACGGGGAAATTCCTCTTTCGGTGACATTTCAGGGCCTGATCGGCTTTCTCTGAATAACCCCTTAAGTCTCTAATATAACCTCCCACTCACTCGCATTTGAGTTTTAATGCCTTTACGGGGAATGGACACCATGGCTTTCACTCTGAGCAGTGAATCTTACTAAATTTTGCATTTTAGATATACCAGTATTCATTATATACATTATTAGCCCATACAATGGAAGAACTGCAGCAGTGACCTCAATGACCTCTGCATGGTTACGTCCTTGATTCATAGAGTGTCACTTTAACCCGTTAACGCCGCAGGACGTTCCATGACGTCCTGGCGGCGGGAGGGCTTTGAAGACACTGGGCGTACATGTACGCCCCGCTGTCTTCAATGGGACCGCCTCGGCCCCTCCCCGAAGCCTGCGCGCGCTGACTCGTGGCGCGCGTCATTGGCCGCAGAGGGACGGCCTGAAATCAAGCCATCCCCTGCAGCCAATGACGCGCACTGCACGCTGGCTGCGGGGAGGGCTCAAAATTAGTGCCGTGCGACGGCACCTGTCGGCGAGGCGTACCTGTATGCCTCGCCGGCGAAATCAACCCCTTAAGGGCACCACCCCTGCGTCCTTAAGGGGTTTTAAGGCAGATATGTGCAACATATTTGTTTTTTATATTATTATGAAACTGGAACTCTCTTGCTGTACATCGAACTCATGGAAACACAAAGACGCATTAACAAATCCTTTTTTTTCCTGCAATACCTTACATGCATCTGCTGTTGTCAGATTGCCAATGATACAGCTATAAAATTTTAGCATCAAATGTATAGAGCCAAAACATGAAGCCAACAATCTGTGCAAGTCTAGAAAATATACAGTCTTAATCTTGGTTTATTTATTATGCAACTTTGTGCAGTTTCTTTTAAAAATGGCACCTGCAAGATTAAATATAAACTTGGAAATGATCCTGGTATTGAATCCTGGTATCAACGTCAGGGCAGGATAACCTCCAGCTGGGCTATAACTCTCCTTATACAACAATGACGAACCAAATACGCTGATGGTTTTTACAAAGACAGGCTACAACAACCTGAAACTGGCATCCACATACCCTTGGTCAGTGGTTCCCAAACCTGATCCTCGGGTAGCAACAGACCAGATTTTAAGGATGACCTTGGGGAAATGCAAACTGAATTCTGCATATCACCTGTGCTGTGCTTCAAGTATCTGGGAAACCTGGCCTGTTAGGGGTACTTGAGGACCATGGTTGGTAACCACTGCCGTAGATCTTCCTTAACAATAATACCCCCCAAAAAAACTAAATACGCCCCTAAACATAGACATTTTATATGAGCTAGAGATATGAAATTATTTCTTAAGAGCTTCTTGGCAGAGATACATCCCCTCAGTTGGATCACTGAATTAGCCCTCCATGACTGAATGAAGACACTCAAGTCACTGTGATCACACAAATTGTGCTGAGTGATCATGGTGCTTAGAGCGTCCCTTTAATATGGTGTAAATTATGCCAGATAAATATTGTTGGCGGTGCATTTCCTGATCCTTGAATAAATAAAGGTGAGCAATGTCAAGAAACATTTTTACATCTTTAAACACTCTGGGCTAGATTCCAAACCTGGTGTACACGTAACCAGAGCTCTGGTAAATGTACTACCCCCTTAGGCCCGTGTCAGACGAACGCAGTGATCACGTCCGTGGTGCAGCACAGTTTAACGTCTGTCGTAGCATAGAATCATGAGCAATAGAGACCCACACACAAAGTACGTGCGCACCGAACTGCGCACACACAACGCACGTGGTAAACGGACGCAAGTTAGGCTAGGGTCAGACGAGCGCAGTGCGAACGCGCGTGCAGCCGCACTTAATCACGGCCGTAGTAGCAGCAAATGACAGGCAATGACGGCCAATATACGAAGTACGGTCGCACAAAAGTCCGGCTGCGCAACGCAAGTGGCAAACGAACGCATTTTGTCGAGAACGTAAAACCTCTAGTACGGTTGTACAGAGTGCGCTGCGTCCGCTAGCGGCGTGTGTGCGTGAATTGGAGATGTCAGACACTGCTAATGTCCGGCCAACATAACGTCCAGATGCACAAAGTGTTTTATTGATGATCCGTACAAAATCACGGATGCAAATGCGCATCGTATGACCGCTATCGCGTACTCCGTGAAAAAATGCGTCCATTCGTTCGAACGCACTTTTTCACAGACAACGCGAAAATGCTTTCGTCTGACCCTAGCCTTAGGCAAGAACGTAAAACCACTAACATGGACGCGCAGAGTGCGCCACGTCCACCACGTCCACCTAGCATTCTGTGTGCGTGATGAGAAGACGTCAGACGCAGCACATTTGCGACGTCCAGCACCTTGATGCACAAAAAGCCTTTTCATATCCTTTTTCATATTAATTTTGTTTCCCATATTTCCCTTTTTTTCTATGTCCGTCATAAAAAACAGACTGTGTAGTGTCTACAGTATCTTCTGTTAGAATGTACGTCCATTTTGCACGTATGCAGAGTGCGCTCTGACTGCGTTCATCTGACCCTAGCCTTAGGGCTCTATTCCATAGTTGGCACCAACATAAGTGTGTTTAACACATGCCATCCATATTACTTTCCTGACGCTACCCCGTTAGTAATACGGTAGCGCATCAGTTTTCGCGCTAGCTTCCGCGTGCTTACCGTGCTTTACGCATGCTATGCTTAACATGGGGGAGCGCAAACATCCATTCGTGTTTCGATAGCTAAGGTATTAAAAGGAGCTAATTACCACAGTGATGTGCAAGCCAAACTATTAACACCTTGTGGGCTGCAGATGATGTCCCCAAAGGTTTTGGTGAGATATTGCTGCAAAAGTTCCGCCAGGGCAGTACTGTTGCCCTTTAAATGATTTTCTGGAATGTGTGGACCATTGTAATGGAAAATATCTAAACAACAGGGCCATAACTTAACAAAATATAACCTCTTAAATGAAAATGAAAACAAATGTTATTCCACCTTTCATATGGTTTCCTTATCTTCTGATACTATAAAAAATGTTCAATGCATTTAAAAAAAATACAAAACATTAGAACTTAGAAACATAGAAACCTAGAAAAAATGTCGGCAGATAAGAACCTTTCGGCCCATCTAGTCTGCCCAATTACATGGATACTTTACCTGGATTTATCTTTTGTTTAGGATAGCCTTATGCCTATCCCATGCTTGCTTAAATTCAATTACTGTTTTGGCCTCTACCACTTCTACTGGAAGGCTGTTCCATGTATCCACCACCCTCTCAGTAAAATAATGCTTTCTGATGTTACTTTTAAACCTTTGCCCCTCTAATCTAAGACTATGTCCTCTTGTTTTGCTACTTTGTTTCCTTTTAAATATACTCCCTTCCTCTACCTTGTGGATTCCCTTTACGTATTTAAATGTTTCTATCATATCTCCTCTGTCTCGTCTTTTTTCCAAGCTATTCAAAGATATAGTTTTGCTGACTGAGGAAGCGATTTATCGCGAAACGCGTCTCGGCGTCATTTTATTATATTTTAATTATTTTTTTTTTGGAGAAAGGATTTAAGAGTAATATTTTACTTTCATGCAAGTACAAAAAAATAATAATCTTTAACCATTTTTTTCTTGCATTGGTCAGGGCCCGTACTGTAAAGAAAACTGTAAACAGCTGTACACTTTGCATGATCCAGTTTGCGCACATGCAGCGATTAAAAGACGTAAACGGAGAAATACATGAAGCCCTCGCCTTTATCTGTTGTAAATTATTCCATGCTAATTTCTGTTGTTCTCAGTTCTTTTAGAAATTCGCAGGTGTTTTAGTTTAAAAAGTGATTTCCACCCTTGCAGAGAGTCAGGAAAACACTACCCTACATAAAATAAGCGTTAGGCGACTTTATAAGTGTTTCATTACAGATTTCACCTTAATCTCTATAGGAACATCTCCAAGAATTTTATATTTGCTTCACATAATGTTTTACCCGCAGCCTTGATATGATAATGCAAAGTTCACCCTTTTCAAATAGGATTATTATACAGATCGAATATCTGTTATATCTTATAAATGCATACTTTGAGAAGTCTCTCTCTTTCACTTTCTGTGCTGGGAGCCCATAACGGGGTCACTACCATCTGTATTACTCTGAGTGTGCATATGATTAAGAGAAGCAGCTGGACCATGACTGAAGCTGTAAAAAGTCCATTGTTACATAATTCAGCATTCGCCGCAGGGTCCCCGAAGTGTGGGGAGTCAGCCGCCGAATGCCGCTAAACGCAGCCAACAAGTTGCCGGAAAGGTAGGAAAAAATCCCCAAAAACAATCAGGGTTATTCAGATAGAGGTGAAAAGCAGGAGAATGACTGGAGAATGGAAAATTCTAGGTCAAAATAGCAAAACCAGAAAAATTCTCCCATTTATCTCACTATCCAAATCGGCTATTTTAACCTAGAATTTTCCATTCTCCACTCATTCTCCTGCTTTTCACCTCTCTCTGAAAAACCCTGTATACAATTGAAGACGTCAAACTTGAATGCTATTTGCAACAAAAAAAACTACTGAATGAAAATGCTTGGAATTAACATATAAGCTCCTGTGAAAGATAATAAAAAGGTGTGCTAGAGAAAAAGAAAAAACAGTTTAAGAAAAAAAAACGGAAAAAAAAATTGCCGAAAAAATCCAGAAAGATGCCTAAAAGATCCTAAAAAAATCTATAACTAAAGAGACTTTTTACTGCAGATTAAAATAATAAACGGTTTATTAGATATGGTATAGAAACGGAAAAACGGGAATATTTTTAACAATGATCTGACGCTATCAGTTCCTTGTACCCGCACCCCTAACTCTCGCCTTCAGGACTTCTCCCAAGCCGTCCCCTTTTATGGAACTCCCTCCCCCACAACATCAGACTCTCCCTGTTTCTATAGTCCTTCAAGAAAACACATTACTTTAGTGAAGCCTATCGGCTCACTCCATGATCTCCCCACTGTCATTTCCTGATCCTCTTCCCATTCAGCCCTCCTGCAACCCGCCACTTCACTTACCCTATTCACCCTCACCTAATGTGTCACCCCTCTCCTCTTAGATTGTAAGCTCTCAAGCAGGGTCCTCCCTCCTTCTGATCCGCATGTGTAATGTGTATGTATATTTGTTATTCTGTCTCTCCCATTGTATAGAGCCATGGAATTTATTGGCGCTTTATAAATACTTGTAACTGTAATTGTAACATTGAAGCCTATGGGGTTCGCCTTAATAAACCTGCCGAATGAAAGCACCAAAGAGCAGGGCAATTCGGCAACTTTTCACTGCTGCTCGGTGTCCTGTGAATAGATTAAGCATTGCTTCACCAAAATTTGGCAAACTGCCTGCTCTCTGAATAGCTGAATGGCCCCGAAATGGCACCATACGGGGAAACTCCCTATTCGGTGACATTTTGGGGCCAGATCATCTCTCTCTGAATAACCTCATACTTCTTTAAATGACATAAGATATGTATATAAAATATAACATAGCAGGAGAGGACTGACAAAAAATGGGGCCCCGGGCAATAAGAGATCATGGGGCCCCCTTGTGTCACACCCACAAAAGGACACACCCACACAAATCCCACCCATACAGCGCAACACCCACAGATACATTGATGTGTTAAAGAATTTATTTCTGCAAACGATTTTCAAAATAATTATTTTAATGAGCTAAGACAATCCACTCGGGCCCACCAGCGAATTGGGGAATCCATTGTGCCCCCTCCAGGCTTACAGACGGCCACCGCTCTGTTGCAGCAGCCATCACCCACTCATTGCAGCTAAGGCTGTGCCGCAGCACAGAAGGTCCCTGAGGCAAACGTGAAAAGCTGCCGATCTCTTTTCAGGTTTATAAGATACTGTACATTAATGATACACTTGTGTACATTATCTGGCCTCCCTCTGTCCCGCCTCTCCCCCCTACAATCCATCCTGAACGCCTCCGCCAGACTAATTCACCTCACCCGCCGCTCTGTCTCTGCCGCTCCCCTCTGCGAGTCCCTTCACTGGCTCCCCATCCACTGCAGAATTAAGTTAAAAATCCTTATCCTTACCTACAAAACCCTCACTAACTCAGCTCCCCACTACCTGTCCTCACTAATCACCAAATACACCCCAGCCCGCTCCCTAAGGTCAAACAGTGACCTGCGCCTAGCTTCTCCCCGCATCACCTCTTCCCATGATAGACTGCAGGATTTCTCACGCGCAGCCCCCACTCTCTGGAACGCTCTCCCTCGTACTGTCAGACTTTCCCCTAACTTCTCTTCCTTCAAACGCTCCCTTAAGGCTAGGGTCAGACTGAGGCAGTGCGAACGCGCGTTCTGGCGCACTTAATCACGGCCGTAGTAGCAGCAGATGCCAGGCAATGACGGCCAATATACGAAGTACGGTCGCACAAAAGTCCGGCTGCGCAACGCAAGTGGAAAATGAACGCATTTTTTCGAGAACGTGAAACCGCAGGTACTGACGTACAGAGTGCGCTGCGTCTGCTAGCGGCGTGTGTGTGTGATTAGGAGACGTCAGACGCTGCTAATGTCCGGCCAACATAACGTCCAGACACAAAAAGAGTTTTATTGATGATCCATACAAAATCACGGACGAAAATGCGCATAGTATGACCACTATCACGTATTCTGTGAAAAAATGCGTCCATTCGTTCGAACGCACTTTTTCACAGACAACATAAAAATGCGTTCGTCTGACCCTAGCCTAAAACGTTCCTATTTAGGGAAGCCTACCACCCAACTCACTGACGCAATCATCAATCACTCTCACCTTACAGTCCTCTCCTCCTGTTTCCAACCCCAACCCTCCCAGATTGTGAGTTCCTACGGGAATAGGGCCCTCATCTCCTCCTGTACTGTTTGTCAAATGTTGTTCAATGTATTGTAACCCTGTCTATACTGTGCTTATTGTACAGCGCTGCGGAATATGCTGGCGCTTTATAAATAAAGAATAATAAATAAAGAATAATAATAATACACCTCACATCAGTGGCGTAGCGTGGGGGGGGGCCTTGGGGGCGGTTGCCCTGGGTGCAATTTTGTTAGGGGCGCAATATTTCAAAAGAAGTTTGAACCACTAATATTTTCCAGCAGGGATCAGCAAGGTGTCTGCTCAAGGACCCTGGTGTCTGTGAGAGGCCCTTGCACGGGTAGCCGCCTGTTTTGCGGCACCGGCGGTGACTTAACACTCAGCATCCGGAAGGGGGGACCAGGACAGAAAATTCTGGTCCTGTCCTGACTCCTCCTTAACACTAACATGAGTCATGTGAAGCAGCGCAGCATTATTCGACGGAACACCCTGTACCACATTTGTCAGCCCCCCTTGAAGCCCTGTGCCAGCCCCTGCTGCTTGCAGCCCTGAAGCCGCTGAACAGGAAGGAGGGAGGGAGGAGTCTGCCCTGCAGCACATTTAAAATCCGGCCCACTAAGCCCCCTGGACAGCTCCCCCCTGGCAACCAGCAACTCCATGCAGGTAGGCAACACTGTGTGACACCAGAGCAGCGTGACCAACACACAGTGAGGGGTACTGGGAGTATGGGGAGAGGGTGACTGGAGGTTCAGGAGAGAATGACTGGGGATACTGGGAGAGAGTGACTGTGGGTACTTGGATAGATAGAGAGAGAGAGAGAGAGAGAGAGTGACTGGGGGTACTGGGAGAGAGTGGCTGGAGGTTTGAGGAGAGAATGACTGGGGTACTGGGAGAAAGTGGGAGTACTTGGAGAGAGAAAGAGTGACTGGGGGTACTGGGACAGAGTGTCTGGGGGTACTTGAAGAGAGTGACTTGGGTACTGGGAGAAAATATTGAATACATGTGCTTCTGCGGTAAGGGGGTCGAAGGCAATCAGGGTGTGTTATCGTGTCCACAGGTTGCGGGGCGCACAATTCTTGCCTTGCCCCGGGCACTGACAACCCACGCTACGCCACTGCCTCACATTACAGAGCTCTACAGCAATAAAACTCAAAAATAATTATATTTAACATATCATTTATTAAACAGTATATATTAAAAAAATAAGTATATTGTTAAAATTTATTTTAAAAAAATAGTTAAATAAAATATTAAAATAATTAATTATGTTATTTATTAAAATACATATGACAAAAATCAGTGCAGCAGTATTGTTAGCTTTATACGTGAAAAATAAAACAATACCACTGCTTTTAGAAGATTTTTTTTAATTAATGATATTTTTTTTTTATTTTTACATATTACGTAGTCATGTTTGTATCATTACAAAGCCCTCCACCCTGTGGGGTGAACAGCATGGAGATACATTGATCCAAAGGACTGCCACCTCTCCTCACAGCTTGTGGTTCTGATGGAACAGTGTGTAATTACACATTTAGGCTGGGGTCAGAGGCGTAACTAGAAACCTCAGGGCCCTGGTGCAAGAATCCATGAAGGGCCCTCCCTCGTCGACTGTGGGGAGGGGCCGAAGCGGGCCATTGAAGTCAGCGGGGCATACCAGTACGCACCGCACCTTCAAGACCCACCCTTCGTGTGAGCCCCAGATATCAGACCCCCAGTAATTAGACAGCCAGTATCAGACCCCAGTAATTAGCCAGTATCAGACCCCCCAGTAATTAGCCAGTAACAGAGACCCCCAGTAATTAGCCAGTATCGAACCCCAGTAATTAGCCAGGATCAGAACCCCAGTAATTAGCCAGGATCAGAGACCCCCAGTAATTGGCCAGTATCAGAACCCAGTAATTTGTCAGTATCATACCCCCAGTAATTAGGCAGTAACAGAACCCCAGTAATTAGGCAGTAACAGAACCCCAGTAATTAGCCAGTATCAGACCCCCAGTAATTAACCAGTACCAGAACACCAGTAACTAGCCAGTATCAGACCCCCAGTAACTAGCCAGTATCAGAGACCCCCAGTAATTAGCCAGTATCAGAGACCCCCAGTAATTGGCCAGTATCAGACCCCCAGTAATTAGCCAGTATCAGAACCCAGTAATTGGCCAGCCAGGGACCCCCCCTCCACAGGGCCCATACCAGATTAATGCTTGTACCCCTGATGGTGGCCCTACAGACACACACACACCACCCTCTGCTCACTTACACACACACACAGATGCCCCAACCCAGCTTGTTACATACTTACCATAGGTAAGTATGGTCTCCACTCTCTCCATTTCCCCTCCCTGCACGTGTTGGACACTTCCAGCACAGCAGGGGAGGCTCTGGCTGTGGAGGGGAAGGGACGGGACCCGCATGTCCCCATGTGAGCAGCTGTCCTCTTCCTCTCCCTCCAGCAGAGCCTTTACTTCTGGTGCAGCGTGTGGGAGTTTGATCCCACACGCTGCCGATCAAACGGGAGACCAGGTACCTGGACTGTGGGGCAAGCAGGGCTAGTACGGGCCCCCCACCAATCCGGTTGTGGGCCCCCAGACACAGGGGCCCGGGTGCAGTGGCACCTGCTGCACCCCTGGTAGTTACGCCCCTGGCTGGGGTCACACGAGCACACATTGCATTCACAGTGAACCCTCCTAACGTCTGTTGTAGCGTTATAACTGCTCGACTGTGAAGACCACACGGTGTAACGTGCATAATAGTATCGCATAACAAGAGGAAAAGGTGTCATCTGTACTCGTTTCTATGTATTTCCATATACAACAAAACACTATAAGGTTTTAGTTTGTTTCAATGGCCATTGCAACGTAAGCTCACTCGCCCCTTCAAGGCACCTCTTTGTAGAGTGAGTACCTAACCAATGTACCAAAAGCCGCTCTACTGAGCAGCTCCATGCCCCTCCTGCTGCTTTTCAGCTAAGGAGAGGCAGAAAGATGGTGGGTTTTATTTATACACGCACCAAACACTTCCCATTTGGGGTTAAAAACAAAAACATGGAAAAAGGAACAGCTGCAAAACGACGAACTGGTGTTACAAGCATAATATACATACATACAGAAAAAATGGCGTCACGCCCATACTCACGGGAGCGGCTGCAACAGCCAGGAGTAACAGCCCAGTTAATGTATAAAACATAACAAGAGGAAAAGGTGTCATCTGCGCTCGTTTCTATGTATTTCCATGTACAACAAATTGGTACATTGATTAGGTACTCACTCTACAAAGAGGTGCCTTGAAGGGGCGAGTGAGCTTACGTTGCAATGGCCATTGAATCAAACTAAAACCTCATAGTGTTTTGTTGTACATGGAAATACATAGAAATGAGCGCAGATGACACCTTTTCCTCTTGTTATGTTTTATACATTAACTGGGCTGATACTCCTGGCTGTTGCAGCCGCTCCCGTGAGTATGGGCGCGATGCCATTTTTTCTGTATGTATGTATATTATGCTTGTAACACCAGTTCGTCGTTTTGCAGCTGTTCCTTTTTCCATGTTTTTGTTTTTAACCCCAAATGGGAAGTGCTTGGTGCGTGTATAAATAAAACCCACCATCTTTCTGCCTCTCCTTAGCTGAAAAGCAGCAGGAGGGGCATGGAGCTGCTCAGTAGAGCGGCTTTTGGTACGTTGGTTAGGTACTCACTCTACAAAGAGGTGCCTTGAAGGGGCGAGTGAGCTTACGTCTCAATGGCCATTGAAACAAACTAAAACCTCATAGTGTTTTGTTGTACATGGAAATACATAGAAACGAGCGCAGATGACACCTTTTCCTCTTGTTATGTTTTATACATTAACTGGGCTGTTACTCCTGGCTGTTGCAGCCGCTCCCGTGAGTATGGGCGCGACGCCATTTTTTCTGTATAATAGTATCGCATGTTACAATGGGTGTTCTGAAAACCTCACCATCGAAATGCTACAGTGGACGTTGGATAAATCTACAAAGCGCAATCCTTCATAGGAGGCTCACACTTTGTAGGGCCGACTGCACTAACATGCAGATGCCTACTCTGCCTAATTATAAATCTGGCTCTCCCCATCGACATTTAGTGAATAAACGTCAAGTATTGATGAGGATAGGCAACTTACAGACATGTATATCAACTCACTGACCTAATGCTCTTGTGCGTGTGTCCTGCCCACAACCTGTCTAGTCAGCCACACAATATTCTTCCCATATGAGAACCATATTTCCTCAGGAGATATCGTATCTCTCAACAGGTTTCCTTTTCCATGACAATATATTCACCCCACAGCCATTGTCAGCCCCTCCTATGACCATACGCCA
Organism: Leptobrachium leishanense; assembly: GCA_009667805.1. NCBI lineage: Eukaryota > Metazoa > Chordata > Amphibia > Anura > Megophryidae > Leptobrachium > Leptobrachium leishanense. The sequence goes on along the minus strand of CM019067.1, from coordinate 73,984,480 downwards.
TGCTCTACTCGGATTTTAGTTTTCCTTCTTAAGTCATAGAGCTCGCCTCTTCCTCCTCTGGCCACCATGTGCTCTCCCAATTCTATTCCCATATTTCCAGAAACATCTTGCCATACTGCAGCCATCCCAGACATAGAATTCCCCTTCTGTGAAAAGGACCAGTACTGGTGTGGACCAATATTATAGTTCACAAGTTTTGTTCTTCTGTTCAGATATAATTAAAATAAATCTTAAATTCATATATGACACATACAGGGTTATCCAAAGAGATTCGAATTGCTTGAGAAAGGTAACCGAACGCTGAAAATCAGCGTTCGGTTACCTTTCCTGGCCATTCGGCTATCCAGAGAGCAGGCAATTCTCCAAATCCTGGCGAATTGCCTGAACATACGGTGCCTGTTCGGTCCCTGTTCGAGGGCAGTGAAATCCCCATCAAAAAGCAATGCTTCGGCTATTCAGAGAACACAAACCAGCAGTGAAAGGTTCCCCTAATGCTCTGCCATTCGGTGGTTTAATTCGGCAAATTTATTCAGGAGAATCCCATAGGCTTCAATGTTAAAAATATTCCCGTTTTAATTCAATATCTAATAAACCGTTCATTATAAAATTCTGCAGCAAAAAGTCTCTTTATTTATAGATTTTTTAGGATACTTTAAGCATTTTTCAGATTTTTTTTTATTTTTTTTTAAAAAGTCCGATTTTTTTTTTTTTTTTTTTTTCAATTAACTTATTTTTTTTGTAACAGCCCTCTTTATTATCATTCCCTGGACCTCCTGTGAAAATTTCAGACATTTTCGCTCAGTAGTTTCTTTGCAAACAGCGTTTCATTTTCCCAGATTCATACAAATGGTTTTCTAATTTATTCACCTCCCTAGTCTAGCAGAGCTGCTTCGGCTCTGTGTGATTCGGCTCCTGTTCGGCTCCTGTTCGGCTTTTCGAAGGTTAATCCAGATGTTTTTGCTTGTTTTTAAGCATGCATTCGGTTAGTGTTCGTCAGGTTTTCGGTAGCTTTTCCCTGCAATTCGGGGACCCTGTGCTGTTTGCTGAATACACCGCAGGGTCACCGAAATGCAATCGGCAAAAGGAACCGAATTGAAGAGAATGAAAAGTCACCGAACGTGCGGTGACTTTTCGAATCTCTTTGGATAACCCTGATAGTGTGAGGGTATCAATGTATATTGTGATATCCTCTTTTGTGTGGTGACTCAGAGGAGTTACATACAGTATGTTTACAACAATTATATTTTATGTATAATCTACAAATGTGTTACTTTGTATGCGGATCTGAGTAACGCCCTTTACACCTCTTGTTTGTGGTTCCTACGTTTGTTCACAATTTTTAATTCCCCATTTGTAATTATAAAGCACTGCGTAAACTACGATATATACAATAAATAAATAGTGATAATAATAATAATTGTTATGTGTAACTGATCACAGAACCCTGACAGGGTCACATCTGCCAATGCCACTTCCTTGCTGGACCCCCGTGTTCTTCTCATGACTCTCTGTCACGGGGGCACCTGGCGTGAGCCACGGTGGGCCCTTTCTGGGAGATGTTAAGCCCTTTAGGCAAGTTTGCTGCTGGCTGCATGAATACAGAACACAGCACACAGATAACACAGATACTAGACAAGAATGACAGAACTGAAACAACACAATAGTACACACAAGGAAACTCTGATCTGGGGCAAGGTCCTTATACTTTACTTCTAATACTAAACAGGGTACAGGGCACAAGGAATAAATGACACAGACTAACAACAGAAGGAATAAATGACACAGACTAACAACAGAGGTTAACAAGAGAATAGTCAGGAGTGCAAGATGGTCTGAACACCAGGGTCGTGCGTCAGCCATATGCCAGGGATCAATAAACAGGAGAGCAGGTCAGACAAGCAGAGATCGGTACACAGGAAATCAATATACAGAGTCTTGGGCGCAGACAAAAGAATAGTCAGAGCCAGACCTAGATCATACACAGAATAACAAAGATAGCAATAGTAGCCCTACAGGAAACAAGACCGTAGATCATACACAGAAGAAGACCCTCAGGAACTGGATCCGTGCAAGAGCCATGAGCCTCTCTGCTGCTTGCATCTTTATAGGGAACAGAACTGAGCAAATGGGACATGTGACCCCAGGCCTAACAGCCACAGGGGAATCCAGGAGTGGCACAGGGCGGAGTGGCTAACCCAGACAGGAAAGAGCTGGTCTAGATCGCTCTCACCATCAGGGGGGTACGGCTGGAACCATTGGAAACGTGACACTCTCATGCCTTTCTTCAGTCCGTAGCCGCAGCTTAAAGACGTGTGCACGTAGAGAGCCTTGCTAGCATCCCCCAGAAATAAGCCAATGTTGTATATCTGGAGCCGTTCGTTGGAACAGCAAACCGTATATAGCTGCTACCCACACCATGAGTCGTGACTGCATGTAGGGTCAGAATGAAACTCTGTTTAATCAGGGACAGACACACATATATTTATTCGGTCACACATGGGTCATTTATATATATAAAACCTCCCCTAGAAACTGTTGGGGGACCTAATTAGACTGAGACAGATAATGGGACATTTTTGTTTCTTGGAATATGAAACCTAATTAAGCTAGGTACAGTTAAATTAAACATTATGTAACATTTCTAATCGAGGCAGGACAATGGTAATCGGGATGATAGCAGATTACAGTCAGTAGATTTACGAACTAGTCAAATATAAACAGATATCAACACATTCCTGCGACAAGGGTTGACTGGGAGGTTACTCTTCTAAGCAAGATAACAAGATACACATGGACCAGACAATAGACAGAAAAATAGCATTATTCTTACATAACACAGATTACAGTAACATTCTGCACACAAGGGAGGCCTGCACCCTACAAATGTGCCTCCAGGTCCATGCACCCAAAGTTCAAAGGGATGTCACATTCTGGAACCAGATTCCTTATTTGTTTTCCTCTATGTTTTAACTTAAAATAGACTAGTCCACTCTCCCTGTCTAATTCACGTAGTTTGGCCCAGCCTATTTCCTCCTTAGGAAAGCCTGCCTTCCTGTCAGTATAAACACAGAGGCAGTCAGTAAGCATCTATATGTACCGAGTGATTGCATTCTGTTTTTACCATCCCATAATAAGGAACCTGAGAAGCCCTCTCTTCCTTCAAGCCACCTTTTATTTGCTGTTACTTTCCCCAATAAAGTGAATAAAATACAAAGGACTTTGTGTGCTTTCAAAAGGGGATGCGTTAAAGCTATCTGACTTCAATCATATCCTGTATGTGACAATCACTTCTTGCATATGACAAATTGACAATGGGGTTAGAGAATAATAATAATAACTAATTTAATTTTATGATGTCTCCTTGTAACTCAACCCTAGGAAAGATAGACCCATTTAGGTAAAGTGTTAAATAAATGATGCACAGACATACAGGTCTATTCAAAGAAAGGTGAACCTCAGGAGAATGACTGGAGAAGTGGAAATTCTAGGTCAAAAATAGCCAAACCAGATAAATTCTCCCATTTATCTCACTTTCCAAATCGACTCTTTGGTCTAGATTGTTCTCTTCTCCTGCCAGTTCTCCTGGTTTTCACCTTTTTCTGAATAACCCTGTTAACGTATCGTGCAATCTGTATCTATAATAATATTATGTAGAGAGAGGAGGTGAATATGTGAAAGAATCATTAAACTCTTGAAGCTTACAATGATAACAATACTCACTGTAATGCATTTTATTGGAGTAAACATGCCTTTTTGGTAAACCTTCAAAATGTGTTTTTTTTTATCAGATCACTGTGAACTTTAAATTCCCGTAAATGGACATAAGTGTTCAAAATTTCTTACTCCAGGGACTTTCTTTTTATAACTACCATGCATCACAGAATATTAACCTTTGATGTAGGATTAGTACAGAGGACTAATGTGTCACAGTACCGTTATTAGAATGTACCAGCAGATGCACCTCTGGTAAATATTAGAAACAAACAAACAAATGATTTTGATCCCTAAACAAAGGATCCGGTTTTCCAGGTCTCTCCAATTTAGTCAAACCATTTTAGTCATTGTTAATTAAAAACTGCTGATGTGTCTGCAATGGATTACATTGAGGAACAAAATGGAATTTGTAGCATACTAACAGCTCTATTCACTAAAAGGTGATACTTGGGAGAATTGGCAGAAAAAGAGAACAATCTAGACCAAATAGCCGATTTGGAAAGTGAGATAAATGGGAGAATTTTTCTGGTTTGGCTATTTTGACCTAGAATTTTTCACTTCTGTCAATTCTCCAAAGTTTCACCTTTATTGAATAGACCTGTATATATAACATTTGAGTAATGGTGTTTTTTGGTAACAGATGTCACAGGTTTTGTGATGTATGGTGATAGAGATCTCATTACAGGCTGAGCAACCCAGATTCAGAACGCTCAGGATCCTGAAGATCCCTGTTTTGCAGTTTTCTGGTTTCCAGAATCCGGCAAGGATTCTGAAACGGGAGGGGAAGGGAATGCAAGAGGGGAAGCCATGAGACACATGCTGCAGAATCACATCTGAGATATATGCTGGTAGATGCTGCACGGCGCTTGTCCTGCTCCAAATTGTTTCTCACTGGCCTTGTGCAGCATGTCACAAGCTGGAACTGCACAGTGTATCCCAGCAAGTCATAGTGGTGGAGGGAAGGACTCGTCAGGAGTATCAGAGAAGTGTGGAAAAATTATATATCTAAGACTACGCAAACTCTGGTTTTAAACTCTTCAAGATTTCAGAATTCTGGCTATGGGGTGGCCATCCCGTGTCACGTTTCTTGTATAGACACAATATCTTAGCATGTCTTTTCCAAAACAGAACTCAGACTTAACAGAAGATTCGTAAGTGAAAGTGACTTGCCTTTATACTAACTATTCTAGTGTTTTTCGTCATTTGCGTCATTTCGTATTTTGTGCAAAAAGCAAAATAAAGAATGCGTAACTAAAAAAATAATTCTATTAATAAATTCTAAATTAAAAAATGTGGTATATGTTTTTAAATACTTGGTGTTAATTTGTTAATTTAGCATCTAGTTTAATTATATTATATGACACTTGTCACATATCACATATCACAATCTCATATGTCAAATACTTTGCTTAACACGGGATGATCTTGGCTCTTTTTCAAAAATATTCCCTCAATTTGTTTTCCATTCATTTGGGCTCTGAAATATTTTCCCCAGGTCTTGATCAATTGTTTCTGCCAATATGACAATATTGGGTGTAAAAGAAATATAAAAATTGAGGAGATTTTCTCATCCTTCCCCTGGGTGGGATAACCCCAGTGGGTTTAAAATGGATGATTCTATAGAACACTCTCAATCCGGACCATGCGTCCCAGCGTCTCAATCGTGGATAATATCCTGTATGCAGGCCAAGTAATCAAGTTGGGAAGGTGATTCAATAGAAAAGTTAAATTAATTATACAATTATAAAATTGCCCAACGCGTTTCGTCCTCAGACTTTTTCAAGGGCTGTAAAACCAAATAAAATACAAAATAATGAATACTGGGTGTTAGGCCACTTTACAAATTTTGATATAGTGCTTATATAAGCCCACGCAGTGTACAAAAATAAAACAGAAAACAACAACTAAAATAACATGATATTGGGACTATGGAAGTTCAGACCGGATGGGGTATTTTTATTCCATGCAGGTAAGAAGTCCTTAGGGTTATTGGGTATGAAAAATGGCAGTGGTCGATAGAAATTCTATTGTTTTTGTTCCAATTTTTACCATTTTTATCATTTTAAATTAAATATGAAAGAAACAGGGATACAGGATGTCAACAAAATGTCAACACAGGATAATTTCCACATGTAATAAAAAAGCTCTGCCTGGAATACAGAGTTTTGGATTGGATAATTCATTTTTCATTTCACAAACAAAACAATACGTGACCACAAGCTTTTGCAGAAATATAATTGTTCATATTACAGTTATTGTTTGACATTGTAATTTCGACACATTGAACATCATCAAATAAAACATATTGCTTTGTGGATGTGTTCCTGTAAGCCTTGCTTGTACAGTGGTAAATCGCAAATCAGGCAAAGCATTTGGCAATACATATTTTACACATCTCTAGATGAAGTTATGAAAATGTTCCTGTCATTTTGGGTCATCGAGTACAGGGTGCAAAGCAAAAGAATAAAATTGTGTAATGAGCTGCAGCTTGGAATAAGCTAAGCCCATTGACGTTAATGGAGCTTAGCAGGCATCATCACACATCTGTCTGTTTTCAAGATGATTCAGAAAGTTATAATTTATTTTTATTTTATTTATAAAGGATTTTACCAGGAAGGATACATTGAGATTTATCTCGTTTTCAAGTATGTCCTGGGTTCGAGAACATTGAGTGGTTACAGAAATACAAAATAGTAAAATGCAAGATATTAACACAGGACCAAATATCCAGATTAACAGAAAAATAAATATGGAGGAAATGTAGTCATTATGTAGTCATAATGACATTTTCACACATAAATATGTTCGTATTATGTTTTCTATGAGTATATGCTTCAACTATATACACTGATAGAATAATAAGGGATGTGTTAGACACAGAGGTAAGTAAACTTGGATAGGCTCCTTAGCGCTGTGCAATGGGTGAGACAGAATAGCAAATATACATAAAAGTTAAACACACGGAAGAGTAGGAGAGAGAAATCTGCTCAAGAGCTTACACTCTAAGAGGAGAGGGGTGACACGGTAGTTGAGGGTAATAGCTGAGTATGTGAAGTAGCGGGTTGCATGTGGACTGTTGGGAAGATGGAGAAAGAAATGTACAGTGGGGGATTATGGAGTGAGCCGATAGGCTTCTCTAAAATAATGTGTTTTCAAAGACTTCTTGAAGGACTGGATAGACGGGGAGAGTCTAATGTTGTGGATAGAGAGTTAGGTAGAAAGGGGACAGCTCGAGAGACGTCCTGAAGGCGAAAGTTGGGGGGTGGGGGTACGAGGAGTCTAACATCAGATCATTGGCAAAGCGAAGTGGTTGGAACGGGATGTACCGGTTAATAATTGAGGAGATGTAGGCAGGGGTGCAGTTATGGAGAGCTTTGAACGAGAGCACCAGTATATTGTATTGGATTCTATAGGAAACAGGGAGTCAGTGTAGAGATTGACAAAGGGACGAGTTGTGAAAGGTGCGGAATGTGAGGTGTATGAGCCTGGCACAGGCATTCATTACATACTGCAAAAGGAGAATCTGGGATCTGTTAAAGCCAGCGAGAAGGGGATTACAGTAGCTGCGGCAATGCGCGGTAGCCATCTTGAGAATGCACTTGTCTGCTGCAGTGTTGATTCCCTTAGGCATCGCCCGATGTCAAGTCCAGGCCTGCTCCCCATCATGGAACCTGACGGCCAGCATCCTCACTCGCTCATGGGCATTCGAAATTCTACGTATGTTGTGCCGGTCTGTCTTAGACAGACATTACCTTCTCCCTATGTAGCAAAGTCTAATAAATGTTTTGATACTTTAGCTTCTGCTTTCCCTAGGGGAAAGCTGAATAACTTTGATACACAAGTCCCTAAAATTGTCCTCATCTGTGTTTACAGTCTTACACTACTTATCCATGAATTTAGCCAGACTTTTAAATCTTACATTTTGTTTAGCTTAGGTATTTTGCGCTCTTTACTTCTTTTGTGCAAGCAGTTCTGACACACACACATTTTTTTATGCACACCATGCATCCTGCATATAATCCATTAATTCACTTGGAGACCTCAACACACACTTTTATATGTTAACCATTTCCCATGTTGGGGCGTACAATGCTATCCCCACGGCGGGTGGGCCTGATTGGGCCCCTCCTCAGGTCCGCCCACCAGTTGGCACGCGTTATTGGCTGCCGTGGGATGATCTGAACTCAGACCGCCCCCTCGAAGCAAATGATACGTGTCAGCTGAGAAGGTGAGCCATAGGAGGGGCTCGCTGCAGCAGCCAACATGTGGGTCGTACTAGTCCACCCTGTCGGTGTTAACGCCCACCTGCCGGGCATAACAAGCAGAGCGTTAAGGGGTTAATCTTTCTTGTATTGAGCTAATGCCTATTTACACTGGCGTGCGCAACCCATTACATTAGGGTGTGCACCCATAGAACATTTATTAAGTGAAAACTAAAGTTTAGAAGATTTTGCAAAAAACGCACATTTTTCATTTAAAACAATGAGCTTGTAACCAGAGATACACAGGGTTATCCAAAGAGATCCGAATTGCTTGAGAAAGGTAACCGAATGCTGAAAATCAGCGTTCGTTACCTTTCCTGGCCATTCGGCTATCCAGAGAGCAGGCAATTCGCCAAATCCTGGTGAATTGCCTGAACATACGGTGCCTGTTCGGTTCCTGTTCGAGGGCAGTGAAATCCCCATGAAAATGCACTGCTTCGGCTATTCAGAGAACACAAACCAGCAGTGAAAGGTTCCCCTAATGTCCTGCCATTCGGTGGTTTCATTCGGCAAATTTATTCAGGAGAATCCCATAGGCTTCAATGTTAAAAATATTCCCGTTTTAATTCAATATCTAATAAACCGTTCATTATAAAATTCTGCAGCAAAAAGTCTCTTTATTTATAGATTTTTTAGGATACTTTAAGCATTTTTCAGATTTTTTAAATTTTTTTTAAAAAGTCCGATTTTTTTTTTTTATTTTTTTTCAGTTTACTTATTTTTTTTGTAACAGCCCTCTTTATTATCATTCCCTGGACATCCTGTGAAAATTTCAGACATTTTCGCTCAGTAGTTTCTTTGCAAACAGCGTTTCTTTTTCCCAGATTCATACAAATGGTTTTTCTAATTTATTCACTGCCTCCTCTACATCACAGCTGCTTCGGCTCTGTGTGATTCGGCTCCTGTTCGGCTCCTGTTCGGCTTTTTCGAAGGTTAATCCAGATGTTTTTGCTTGTTTTCAGCATGCATTCGGTTAGTGTTCGTCAGGTTTTCGGCAGCTTTTCCCTGCAATTCGGGGACCCTGTGCTCTTTGCTGAATACACCGCAGGGTCACCGAAATGCAATCGGCAAAAGGAACCGAATTGAAGAGAACGAAAAGTCACCGAACGTGCGGTGACTTTTCGAATCTCTTTGGATAACCCTGACAGTCAGTTTTAATGGTATTTTTCATGAACCAGATAAGGGACATTTAAAATGCTAATGTAGGAGGTGAAAAAGGACCTCTTCATCTTCTTCTCGGACACACCAGTCACACCCCCTGTGCACGCCTATGGGCATAACCAATGTTTATGCTTAGATACAGTCATTATTCATGAAATTTATCATGAAACAGATAAGGAACATCCAAAATATCTATGTCGAGAGTTAAAGAAGAACCCCTCACCCAACATTAGGGTGTGCCTGGGCACACCAGGCACACCCTGTATGCACGCCTATGCCTATTTATTAAATGTGCATTGTGATATTATCTGTTATTCTTCTATACTACTTGCAAATGTTTGCACCATTTTGCTCTTTTTCCTGCAAATCCTCCTGTAAGAGCTAAAGTAACAGAAGAGAAAATACATAACAGACAGATATGTATAATGGGAAAATAAGGTTTTTGAGGGTTTGTGTCGATATCAGTGAATTTGAGACCAGAGGTCCTCTTGCGAAGGGATTTAGTCATCGTTTGGGAAGTTTTGCAAAGGATGTAACAATCAAAACTAACACTATAACTGAGTAAGTTCCTGAATTGTTGTCAGTGATGCTTAGTGTGTTTTATGAGACTTTACAAGCCTGTAAATATCCCAACTTAACATTGGTTCCTCAATGAAATTTGCCATTAGCATATTGGTCTGTTATAGGACCAATACTATTCAATTTATTTATAAATGACCTTGAGATAGGCATTGAAAGTCATGTATCAGTGTTTGCAGATGACACAAAGCTAGGAAAAGTAATACAATGTGAGCAGGATGTTACTTCGCTGCAGAGGGATTTAGATAAATTGGGGGACTGGGCACTTAAATGGTAGATGAAATTTAATCTAGATAAATGTAAAGTTATGCACTTTGGAGTGAAGAACACACAAGCAATTTATACCCTAAATGGTACGGAGTTAGGGAAATCCAAGCAGGAGAAGGATTTGGGAATAATCATAGACTTCAAACTAAGTAACAATGTGCAATGTCAAACAGCAGCCGCCAAGGCCAGCAAAGTACTGGCATGCATTAAAAGGGGAGTTCACTCACGGGATGAAAACATAATTTTGCCTCTGTATAAATCAATGGTCAGGCCGCACCTTGAATATGCCGTGCAATTTTGGGCACCTGTCTTAAAAAAAGATATTATATCGTTAGAAAAAGTGCAGAGACGGGCAACTAAATTAATAAGGGGGATGGAAGGGTTAAGTTATGAGGAAAGACTAACAAGCTTAAACCTGTTTAGTTTAGAGAAAAGGCGCCTTAGAGGGGATCTGATAACCTTATATAAATATATACGGGGCCATTATCAACCATTGTCTGATAACCTATTCATTAACAGGACTATACATAGGACAAGGGGTCATCCATTTAGACTGGAAGAAAGAAAATTTAGCTTAAAGCATAGGAAGGGTTATTTTACGGTGAGAACAATAAAGCTGTGGAATTCTCTGCCTGTTGAGGTGGTTGGGTCAGAGTCTGTACAGACTTTTAAAAAACGACTGGATGACTTCCTGCAGACACAGAATATTAAGGGTTATAATATTTAATATGTGGGTAAAAGCTTCTTGATCCAAGGAGGAATCTGACTGCCATTCTGGGGTCAAGAAGGAATTTTTTCCCAGTATGTTGCATATTGGCGAGCGCTTCAGACTGGGTTTTTTGCCTTCTTTTGGATCAACAGCAGTAGGTTATGTGGGAGAGGCTGAACCCGATGGACGCATGTCTTTTTTCAGCCTATATAACTATATAACTATATAACTATATATGACCCCAGAGGCTGCTACATAAGGATAACAATATAAAACCAGAATATTCAGTTGCATTAGAAGAAAATGAGCAATGAATCTTATATGGATGCACCAAAATGAACATACTGTCCCGAAACACTTGTTGTCTCCTGTTGGTGCTGCATGGACAGCCAGATATGGAGTCTGTGCGCAAAGTGGAAATACACGAAAAGGACTGCCCTGAAACAGAAATAAGGGGAGATCAGGCTCAGATTCCCACTGACCCAGGCTGAGCAAGTGCCCTTGTCTCTTCTGCAGTGCCTTGGATTGTGAGTCCTGATACCCACCATTGTTTTCTTATCTCTGCCATAACCCTACCTCATAGTAATTTCTATCCAGTGCTCCTGTTCTTACTCCTATTTCAGCCGCAATACTCTCCTTATTTGCAATTGTTGCAACACTGGCGTGCACAGCCTATTACATCACAGTGTACACCCATGGGACATTTATTAATTGAAAACATTTATTTACAAGATTTTGCAAAAAAATACTATTTTTTTCATTAGAAATAACAAGCTTGTAATCAGAGATACAGTCAGTTTTTATGTTTTTCATCATGAACCTGACAAGGGACACATAAAATGTCAATGTAAGAGATGGAAGAGGACTTCTTCCCTCAACATTAGCCATGCCTGGGAACACCAAGCACACCCGCTGCGCACGCCTATGTGTTGAAACAGCTATTGCTTTGATAGTACTATTACTAACATATATTGATTCATCACTCCAGAAAACGCGTCACCACTGATCTAGAGTCCAGTGGCAGCGTGCTTTACATCACTGCATCCAATGCTTTGCATTGCACTTAGTGATGTATGGCTTGGATGCAGCTGCTCGGCCAAGGAAACTCTTTCCATGAAGCTCTCTGCGCACTGTTCTTGAGCTAATCTGAAGGCCACGTGAAGTTTAGAGGTCTGTAGCAATTGACTCTGCAGAAAGTTGGCGACCTCTTCGCACTATGCGCCTCAGCATCCACTGACCCCACTCCGTCAGTTTACGTGGCCTACCACTTCGTGGCTCAGTTGCTGTTGTTCCCAAACACTTCCACGTTCTTATGATACAGCTGACAGTTGACTGTGGATTATTTAGGAGCGAGGAAATTTCACAACAGGATTTGTTGCACAGGTGGCATCCTATCACAGTTCCACGCTGGAATTCACTGAGCTCCTGAGAGCGACCCATTCTTTCACAGATGTTTGTAAAAACAGTCTGCATGCCTAGGTGCTTGATTTTATACACCTGTGGCCATAAAAGTGATTGGAACACTTGATTCTGATTATTTGGATGGGTGAGAGAATACTTTTGGCAATATAGTGTAGCTTTAACTCATCCCCTTTTGAAAGCACACAAAGTCCTTTGTATTTTATTCGCTTTATTGGGAAAGTAACAGCAATAAAAGGTGCCTTGAAGGAAGAAAGGGCTTCTCAAGTGTACCTTGTTATGGGAGGACGGTAAAAATAGGATGCAATCACCCTGGTACATATAGATGCTTGCTGACTGCCTCTGTGGTTATACTGTCGAATTAGCTGCTGCAGAAACAGGAAAAATGGGCTGGACCAAACCAACTATGAGTGTTAGCCAGGGAGAGTGGACTAACACTACTCTAGGTTACACTGATACAGCATACATTTCCTAACTCATTTCATGCTGTGATTTGTGATATCATAATATCATAAAATCGGTGTTGGTGGGCAGAACGGAAAGAAAGTGGTGTAAATGGCTCATCTGAGAGGGGGATATGGGGTCTCTGAACCATACTTGAACTCATATAACCCAGGTATTGCTTCTAATCCCACATTTGGTCCTCTGGATTACAGACCTAGTTGCTGGAATAGGATATTACAGTACAGCGAACCTTCAATGCAATATGTGTGCATAAAGTGATAGAATCAACAGCATTTCAGTGTAATAAACCTTTAGTACAATGTGAAGAGAACAAAGTATAGTAATTAAGAATTTCTGGAATGGAATCGAGCAAAACATTTCTGTGCACCAAGATCCCTCCTCATTGTTGTTCCGCTTTTAACATGAATTCTATGAAGCGGCCGCCTGTAAAAATATGTTTAACCCTTTCGCTGCTGAGGCTTTTCCCGCCCCTGTGCTGAGGTCATTTTTTACCTGTTTTGCGCATCATGTTTAAACCTGTTTTGAAGGCTTATTTTAGTATATGACATCGACATATTATATATCGTTCTTTCCGTCAGACTCGGTAGATTCATAATATGTCATTATTATATGTATACGTTATGTCATGTTTGTATATTATAACAAAAAATGCAATAAAATATGTATTTTCAATAATTTACAGCGTGTAAAGTGTTTTTTTCCACATTTTAACATGCGAGCAATTGCGGTTATATTTTGTATGGGGTGCGCTTGTTAAAAAAATTAGAGATGGGGTCTCGTTACATTTTTTTTGGGGAAAATGACACCATTTTTAACAAACGCACCGCATACAAAAATCGTTAATGCAGCATTATTGTTCACATTATAATTGAAATGGGAACAATATTGCTGCATTAATAAAACAAAAAAAAAAAAAAAAAAGTGTTTATTTTTTTTTTTAATTTTTTTTTTTAATTTTTTTTTATTTTTATTTTTATTTTTTATTTTTTTTTTACATTTTTTTTTACTTTCATGTTTGGTATCGTTGGAACGGCCATGCTCTGGCCGATCCAACGATATCAAAATTTAACCCCTAACTGCCACGGATCGGGAGATAGGGAGTTCATTGGAACTCCCTATCTCCACACTTCGTGGCAGTTAGGGGTTAATGCTAGGACTGGCGTCATCGTGCTGCGCACGATGACGCCAGTCCTCTGGGGGAGTTCCCGGAAGCTTGGCCGACATCCAAGATGTCGGCCAGCTCCCGGGAAGGATCGCAAATCGGCGCTTTTCAGCGCCGATTTGCGATCCAGCTCCCCAGGGGTTAATGCCAGGCATCATTTGGAAGGCAGGCTGTGCCCTTCCAAATGATGCCTGGGTTAAGCCCCTGTGAGCCGCCGATCGGGAGGGAGAGAGGTCCGAAGGACCTCCCCCCCTCCCTTTCAGGCGCCTCCTCCGCACATGCGGGGGGGGCGCCTGAATTATGTGTCATCGCGGGGGCGCGATGACACATAACAATGGCGGCCACTGCTCCGGATGCCGGGCTGACATCCAGGATGTCAGCCCGCACCGGAGGGGCCAGCGATCGGCCGGTACCCGGCCGAACGCTGACCCCAATGCGAGGACGCGCTCAGCGCGTCCTCCGCATACCAGGGGCAATGCTGAGGACGCGCTGAGCGCGTCCTTAGCATTGAAGTGGTTAAAGGAATAGGTTAAAGACCATATGTGTATTTTCAATGTTCAGACTGTTTTATGCCACAAGGGAATAACCGCATTCTCGTTCAGTTTGTATCCGTCATTCAAAAGGTAGACATCTGTGCTCCTCTCTGTCGCCTTACATGAAGTAAGGTTAATAAAACTGAAATGGTTCTGATAAACAGCCCTTATCAAAGCAATGTGATTTTTACATGTTCCAGGACCATTTTTTTTGAGTCAGCTCAATCCCATTAGAGCTGCAATGTGAAATTTACAGGAAACATTTAAGTGTTTGATATTATGAGATACATTAGCTGTGAAATTTTGATTTTTACACTCCCAAAATACTGTAGAAAAAAAAATGTGTGATAAGCAGATCTGTTCCAGAAATCTGTATATTTAGTTGCCATGTCCTTACAAAGCACTTGTATTATAGGGATAGAAATTATAAACTCTTTCTGACACAAGGCATTTACAAATGCATTTGCCATTTGGACTTCATTTACACAGCAACTCCTTCATAATTTTATTGGGAAATGTTGTGTTACAGTTGTGTTCAAAATTATTCAACCCCCAATGCTGTAAAGGGTTTTAGGGAATTTAGTGTACATTTGTAATTGTATTCAGAATGAAATCCTACAAGGACTTTTTAAAGAACCATATGCAACTAAAATGACATCAATTGGTTTTGTAATACAGTAGTAAATGTTTCTTTTGTGAATTCTTCATTGACACAATTATTCAACCCCTTAAAGACTACCACTCTGAAGAACAGAGGTTCATTCAAGTGTTTTCAATCAGGTATTGAAAACACCTGTGGATGTCACGGAGCAGCAATAAAGCATAATAAGCACCAATTAGGCAGCTTTAAAATGACTGTGATACTCAGCTCCTTCTAGACATTTACTGGTGTGGTTACAAACATGGTGAAGTCAAGAGAATGGCCCAGGAAGACAAGAGAAGAGGTGATTACTCTTCACAGGAAGGGCAATGGCTATAAGAAGATTGCAAAGATGTTAAACATACCAAGAGAGACCATAGGAAGCATCATTCGCAAATTCAAGGCAAAGGGCACTGTTGAAACGCTACCTGGTCGTGGCAGAAAGAAGATGCTGACTTCGACTGCTGTGCGCTATCTGAAGCGTAGAGTGGAGAAAAGTCCCCGTGTGACTGCTGAGGAACTGAGAAAAGATTTGTCAGATGTGGGTACTGAAGTTTCAGCTCAGACAATACGGCGCACACTGCGTAATGAAGGCCTCCATGCCAGAACTCCCAGGCGCACCCCCTTGCTGTCTCCAAAGAATAAGAAGAGTCGACTGCAGTATGCCAAAAGTCATGTGGACAAACCACAGAAGTTTTGGGATAGTGTTCTGTGGACAGATGAAACAAAATTAGAACTGTTTGGGCCCATGGATCAACGCTATGTTTGGAGGAGAAAGAACAAGGCCTATGAAGAAAAGAACACCTTGCCTACTGTGAAGCATGGCGGGGGGTCAATCATGCTTTGGGGCTGTTTTGCTTCTGCAGGTACAGGGAAGCTTCAGCGTGTGCAAGGTACCATGAATTCTCTTCAGTACCAGGAGATATTGGATGACAATGTGATGCAGTCCGTCACAAACCTGAGGCTTGGGAGACGTTGGACCTTTCAACAGGACAATGATCCCAAGCATACCTGCAAGTCCACTAGAGCATGGTTGCAGATTAAAGGCTGGAACATTTTGGAGTGGCCATCGCAGTCACCTGACTTAAATCCGATTGAGAACCTCTGGTGGGACTTAAAGAAAGCAGTTGCAGTGCGCAAGCCTAAGAATGTGACTGACCTGGAGGCTTTTGCCCATGACGAATGGGCGAAGATACCCGTAGATCGCTGCAAGACACTTGTGTCAAGCTATGCTTCACGTTTAAAAGCTGTTATAACTGTAAAAGGATGTTGTACTAAGTACTAAGATTGAATGTCACTTGGGGGTTGAATAAAACTGATAATGATGTGAGCACAGAAAAGACATTTGTGGTTATTTCATTATAAATGTTATGTTATATTTGTCTGACCTACACGTGCCTCTTTGATTTAATTGTAAGCAAGATGACTGAATGATCAAAATCAATGTCAAACTGGCCAAAACACTCAATTTCAGTGGGGGTTGAATAATTTTGAACACAACTGTAGGCACATCATTATTCCATCATTATTGTATTGCATACTACTCTATATTGTATTTGTCTCTATTTTCTTCAGCATATCAAGAGGGCAAGTTAAATCCATGCACAAGTTAAGCGATATGTATGTATATCCTCACATCTTTTGATCCTTCTTACAATCACTTGGTGATTGACACTGTACCAAATCTCTATATTTCTCTATCAGTTTTTTTTGTTTTGGGGAGATCACCATATAGCACATAGTGAGTAAGGAGTGCTTGTAAAGTTTGTGGGCTATTACCTTGGGGGCGCTGCACTGTATTCTTCTTTGAACATGCTGATAAAGGGTACTCTCAGAAACCATAGGCGATCATTGCATGTGGTTCCTTTTGCTTGTCCTCAGCACCTACAGATTAACAGAATTTAATTTAGTTTCCATAATTTGTATTACTTCTGTTTAAGCTTGTTCATTTGAAGATGGTTGATCTCTTGCATCGCTCAAACTTCTGTGCTTGTTTTATTACATCTATTATCTCTTTCCTCATTCTGCATCATACATCTTCATCTGTCCAAAGAGCTCAAGCCATAGTAGTGATCCTTAGAGCAATAATTCACATGTCTCTATTAGATCATGATCTTTAAAAACAAAGTGCCTTACAAGAGTCAATTTCAGTCTCCAGGGATTCCTTAAGATGACCCAGGTCTTAACGTGCCACATTCAGGAGGCACAAATTCATTATTTTATAGCTGGGGTCACAGAAAGTGAAATTTGTGTTCAATTGTGACCCCGGCTGTATCAGAAGGTGAAACACCTGAGAGCATTCACATTTCACACAGTGAACTGCATGCTCACCTTCATCACAGTCAACCATGTAGTCACATCCATCCCATTCAGTCATCACATGCTCACTAGGGATGGGCTGGCGGTTCGATTTGAACATGAGTTCGATTCGAACATTGGCCGTTCGGCCGTTCATCGAACAGCGAAGATTTCCGCGTGTTCGGTTCGTGTTCGCCCACAATGCACCACGATGGACCACAATGCACTTTTCCACTGGCCTGAAGCTTGTAATTGGCTACAGCCTTGCACCTGACCACAGGTCAGGTGCAAGACAGGTGCAAGACTATGCCAATAAGGGCTCAGAGTCCTGATTGGGCAAATTTTGCCCAATCATGGGCTCACAGAGCTAAGTCCCACAGCACACTATATAAGGCTTCCCCGCAGTCCCAGCGTGTGTTTGTTGCAGGAGTGAATCATAGAGGAGAGGAGATTGTTTGTTGCATATCAGGCTGTATCACTGAGTTATATCTTATTTCTGGAAATTGGATTCTGTGCATTGTCACTGACAGCTATCAGGGACAGGCTGTATCACTGAGTTATATCTGATTTCTGGAAATTGGAATCTGTGTGTTGGCACTGCTAGCTGTTGCCAGGCTATCAGGGTGTCACTGATTTATACCAGAGTTGTGTGAATTTTAATCTGTGTGTTGGCACTGCAAAGGCTATCAGGGTGTATCACTAATTTATACTAGAGTTGTGTGAATTTGAATCTGTGTGTTGGCACTGCAAAGGCTATCAGGGTGTATCACTGATTTATAGCATTGTTCTGGAAAATCTGTATATCTTTAATCTAATTCTAGATACCATACAATAACACAGTTTAATCAGAGTCCATCTGTTTATCTATTCAGAGTTGAATCTGTGTCTTGCCAGCTATCAGGATGTTGCAGCCTGCAGGAGAGGAAGTGAATCAGAGAGAGAGTAGAGGATATTGGCAGCCTTGCAGGGAAAATATCAGTAAAATCGCTGATTTATAGCAGAGTTCGGAATATCTTTAATCCTTATACCAGAGTTGAATCAGAGTTCTGCATATCTCCAATCTTTATACCAGAGTTGAATCAAAGTTCTGTATATCAATCACCATGTCAGAAAGACTAAAAAGGACAGGCAGATGCTCCCAGACACAGAGGGCAAGTAGCCTCTGTGTCGGAAGGCTGTGCCCCTGGTCATCGTGGACGTGGTGCATCCTCTGCAGGGGCACGCTTGTCCTTTCTAACTGGTGCTGGCCGTCTCCTTCTCTGTCTCTGGCGAAGTGGCAGTTAAACCGACGCTTAGCAGGGGCTACGCAATGGCTCAAGCAAAAAGATGCCATACTGTGCTTGAGCTGGTTTGTTTAGGGGACAGGAGCAACACCGGGCCAGAAATTCTGTCAGCTCTGCGGGGGCAAGCGCAGAGATGGTTAACACCACACCAACTTGAGCTGGGAATGGTCGTTTGTGATAATGGCAGCAACCTTCTCTCCGCCCTACACCTGGGTAAGTTGACGCATGTACCATGCCTAGCACACGTCCTAAATCTGGTGGTACAGCGTTTCCTAACCAGGTACCCAGGGCTGGCAGAGCTTCTCAGCCAGACCAGAAAAGTCTGCAGCCGCTTCAGACGGTCATTCCCAGCAAGTGTTCGCCTGGCAGAAATTCAAAGAGAATTCCACCTTCCCACAAACTGTCTGATCTGTGACATGCCCACCAGGTGGAACTCGACATTGGCAATGCTGCAGCGTCTGCACAAGCAGCAGAGGGTCATCAATGAGTACCTGTGTGAGTATGGCACAAGGACAGGTTCAGGCCAACTTGGTTTCCCCCCTCCCCCCGCAGTGGCTGATGATCAAGGATGCATGCACTGTACTGTCACCATTTGAGGAGGCAACGAGGATGGTGAGCAGGGACAGTGCATGCATCAGTGACACAATTCCTTTAGTATTCCTGCTGGAGCGCACTCTGCAGGGAATTATAGATGTGGCACTAGAGGCAGAGCAGCGGGAGGAAGAGGAGGACTTCCCTAGCTCTCAAGGCCCCAGTCTTTATGCAGACAGCATTCCTGCGAGTCCTCAGATAAGACAGGAGGAGGAATATTTAAGTAGTGGGGGCATTGAAGGTGGGGATTCCTCAAGGGAGCGTTTTGTGTCCCCAGAAACCCAAGGACTAGTACGTGGCTGGGAGGAGGTAGTGCACGAAACGGTCATCCTCAGCGACCAGGAAGACTCGGAAGCTAATGCCACCTCCAACCTACGCTGCATGGGCACCCTTGTCCTGCAAAGCCTGGTAAAGGACCCCAGGATTCGTGCTATCAAGGAGAGGGATCATTACTGGTTGGCAACCCTTCTTGATCCACGATACAAGAGTAAGGTTGCAGAGCTCATCCTGCCCTCACAGAGGGAGCACAGGATGAAATAACTTGAGGACGCTCTAAAGCGACACTTGTGTAACACCTTCCCAGGCACTGGTAGGTTACCAAGTGATGACACAGGTGCTTCTGAGGCTGCTGTTTATCAGAGGAAAAGCAATTTTTTTAGTCCACGACGCCCAGGGACGTGAAATGTAGGCACCCATTGCCAGCATCTTCACCATATGGTGCAGGACTACCTAGGGACAAGGGCAGACCTGGATACCTTTACAGCAGATGATCCACTGGTTTACTGGGTGTTGAGATTGGATCACTGGCCAGAATTTAGCCAATATGCTATGGAGCTACTAGGTTACCCTTCATCCAGCGTGTTTTCTGAAAGGACGTTCAGTGCCGCTGGAGGTTTTGTCACAGACAAAAGAGTGCGTCTGTCCACCGACTCTGTAGACCGGCTGACATTTATAAAAATGAATCAGTCCTGGATCAGCAGCTATCAATCCCCTGATGCTGATGTAACTGAATAGATCGGGGATCTCTTCTGCATTCCCAAAACCTCCACCACTGCACTCTTCCACAATACCTCAGAGGGGTTACGGTGTGAAGGCACTAGCTGGCACCAAAGGTCCAATTTTAATGCACCTGTTGTTATTTTCATCCAAAGCCTGCATAAGTTTCATTATAATTTAGCCAAAAAAATCACTAAACTTGTTCAGCGTGTCCTAAAATGTCTCCTCTTTTCATACAGGCTGCCGTCCCAAGCAGTTGTTTATGAATAGATTAAAGGAAAACCATTTACCGTCATTTGAAATGTAATTTCTTTCTTTTTAAAAGTTTCTTTACATCCTACAAATCCGCCACTACACGGGCAGGATATGGGGACCTCCTAGGCACGATATTTGAAGCAATTTTTCGTTTTTATTCTCAACCTTTATTTCATGGAAAAGTTACTGTTCCTTTAAAAACGTTTTTTTTAAAACTTTTTTTCCTTGTTTCCTGTCCCCCAGGGCACTACCCGGACCCCCATACACTTTTTATGGACAATATCTTGATTATATGCCCTCTTGTAGGGCACTCTAAAAATCAAACGTTCGAGTCCCATTGACTTGCATTGAGTTCGAATCATGTTCAAATCCGAACTTTTTCAAATGTTCGTGTTCGAATGCGAACCGAACACGGGGGTGTTCGGCCCATCACTAATGCTCACACCACACCCGTTCACTCTACCACATGCTCACCCCCAAATCCATCAGTCAGCCGCACTTACGTATTCCATCCTCACTCAGTTATCCAGGTAATCACTTGCATCTCATTCAGCCACACAGAAAACCCAGCACGCATTCACATTCAGTGCTGAGTGTCACAAATATGAGGCCTGTGGCCGCCAATATCCTTCTACTGGTCCTGCATATTCATTTAAAAGCTTATCTGATGCATACAGAAAAAAAAACAGACAGCTAAGACATTCAGGTAGATATTATTTACGATATTAGTACAAAAAAAATGTTAATTCAAACTTTTAACCCTGGTCTGTTGTTTTTATAAACTAATTAATATCGCATACATTGAGAGTAATTATCTTGGTAATTCAACCAGGCTTACAGGATGTTTTATATGATACGTCTCCTCTGTATATGTAAATAACGAATACTAAACAAAGGACAGGCAGAGTTTGTTTGGGTTTGCAAAGAAAATTCTTGTCTCAACTTACTTTGGATACTATTTCCTCTGTAAGAAGCTTACGTTAGTGAATTCAGTTCCTCGTAGCTATTTACCTGGGCCATTTAGGTCACTCTTGGCTAATCCTGCCATTTCATTGTGTATATTTATGTTCTCCGAGGAACACTGCCACGAAAAGTTTAAGGGAAACACTTTACATCAGTGCAGGTGTCTTACTACAACAACAGTCCAAAGATTTACATTTCTCGCTCAAACCGCAGCCAAATGTATTTTCGTTCATTTTGATAGAATTTGTTAAAAGCCATACACTGGTTTCCATTTATAATCATTATTCCCCGTTTGTTTAAGAGCACCTCAGAGTAAATGTTCATTGCATGAATTAAGCATGATTTTAATTAAAAATAAAATTTCAAATAGTTTGTCCTGTTTACCTTTAGAGGAAGTGAATCAGAATGAAGTTGCAGTGTTTTTGACTTAACAAAATTACAGAGGTATCAAGAGTCAGTGCAGGAACTGACCTTCTTTAGGTCACGAGCAAAGAGTCGACAGCTGGAAATGGTTCAGTTATAGAAAAAATGAGTTAAATTTAAAACACTGCAGAACCCCAGCTCTATTACCCATTTATTATCACAAAAATTTAATCAAAAGTCAAATCCTATAACCCAATGATAACTTCTGTCACGTGGCGTGTGCGGGTCAAGTGAGAGCCCAGCAGGCGGCGACACAGAGGGGAGGCCAGACAGGAATCACGCAATGCAGATTCTTTAATAAAACATAAATGGTCCTTAACTGCAGGCAAAAGAACAAAGGGAATTGCAATAAAGTCCAGGGAGAGTTCTTGGAGAGTCAGTGGATTGTGGGTAATGCAGTCCTAGACTGCAGACAGGGCCCACCAAGAAGAAGTCTGGACAGAGGACAGTGGTACCTGGATCAAAAAGGTCAGAGGGTGATGTACAACTGTAATCCACGGGTAGACAGATGGGTACTGGATACGTAGGATAAGCTGGTACTGGAAGAGCAGGTTTGCACACAACCAAGTGACCTCAGTCAAGGAGAACAATGCAGACCCACTGCTGGCTGGGTCTCTCTGCCTTTTAAGGAGGCTTAAACACAGATAGGCCTCAGCTGGAAGTCCATGGCTAGAAAAGAAAGACCCAGGCTGGATCTCCAGGAGCCTGGTCCAGGTGCAGAGCCTGGGTAAAACCTGGAACGGAATCCAAGAAAAGGAGGATACATGGCAAAGTTCTAAGATCCAGGTGTGCAAGACATGTACACGGGGTGGACCGTGACAGTACCCCCCCTGACGGGTGCCCTCCGGGCACCGAGGCTGGAGCAGGGGACGGAGCACCTTCCTCTAACTAGAGTCCTCAGAAGAGATGTCAAAGTATCTCCAGAGCTCGGCGCAGCGCCTGAGCACTGCCAAGTGCTCCTCCCGGACTAACACGCCAGAGGGCGTCCTGGTGTAGCCCGTAAAGGCAGGTCCTCTTGGGCACCTCTTGCCAGTCCAACTACCCAGATTCTGGTAGTCCTCAAAGACAGCAAGGAGTACAGCCCTGTCAGACTCAGTGTCAGGAAAGGTGTCATGGGCACAGCTCGGCTGCGACCCTTTGGTTGCAGGGCTCGGTGGGGCAGTGCCCTTGGTGTGGACCGGTGGGGCAGCGCCCTTGGCACAGCTCGGTGGGGCAGCGCCCTTGGCACAGCTCGATGGGGCAGCACCCTCGGTGATGACCAGTGGGGCAGCGCCCTTGGCAGAGCTCGGTGGGGCAGCGCCCTTGGCAGAGCTCGGTGGGGCAGCGCCCTCGGCGATGACTGGTGGGGCAGCGCCCTTGGCAAGGTTCGATGGGGCAGCGCCCCTGGCAAGGCTCAGTTCAATGGCGACCTTGGCACAGCACAGCTCTTGGGCGACCTCGGCGCAGCACGGCTCTGCGGCGACCTGGGTACAGCACGGCTCTGCGGCGACCTGGGTACAGCACGGCTCTTGCTGGGCAGTGAGCGGCTTGGCCTTACGGCGGCGTCGACGACCCCGTGGCGGTGATAGCTCAGGATAACCTGCGGGATGCAGGGCAGCGACCTCCAGGGACCCTGCGGGATGCAGGGCAGCGAGTTCTGGAGATCCTGCGGGATGCAGGGCAGCGACAACTGGAGAACCTGCGGGATGCAGGGCAGCGACAACTGGAGAACCTGCGGGATGCAGGGCAGCGACAACTGGAGAACCTGCGGGATGCAGGGCAGCGACAACTGGAGAACATGCGGGATGCAGGGCAGCGACAACTGGAGAACATGCGGGATGCAGGGCAGCGACAACTGGAGAACCTGCGGGATGCAGGGCAGCGACAACTGGAGAACCTGCGGGATGCAGGGCAGCGACAACTTGAGAACCTGCGGGATGCAGGGCAGCAACAACTTGAGAACCTGTGGGTTGCAGGGCAGCGACAACTTGAGAACCTGCGGGTTGCAGGGCAGCGACAACTGGAGAGTCTGCGATGTGCAGGGCAGCGACACCTGGAGAGTCTGCGACGTGCAGGGCAGTGACACCTGGAGAGTCTGCGACGTGCACGGCAGCGACACCTGGAGAGTCTGCGACGTGCAGGGCAGCGACACCTGGAGAGTCTGCGACGTGCAGGGCAGCGACACCTGGAGAGTCTGCGACGTGCAGGACAGCAACACCTGGAGAGTCTGCAACATGCAGGGCAGCAACCTCCGTAATCTGTGTCAAAGCAACCTCCATGGGCATATAAGGCTCCGAATCTGTGGGCAAGGTAGGTTCCATGTCCATGGGTTCCACGTCAGCAGGCTTGGATGGCGGGGTTTCCAAGTAATCAGAGAGGGAGTCATCTTCTGTACTCCCCACATCAGAGAAGGTTTCCCTAAATTCAGGTCTCTTAGATCTGGGTACCGGAGTATGGCGAGACTTGCCAACTGTGGTAGCCTGGTGAGGCCTAGCAGGAACAGAGACTGGGCGAGGCTTGGCTGTGGGCTGGCGAAGCTTGACAGCAGCTTGGCGAGACTTGGCAGGATATGAGACTGGGCATGACTTGGCCGTGACCTGGCGAGGCTTGATAGCAGCTTGGCGAGGGCTGGCAGAGACAGGGTGCTGTCGAGCTTTGGCACTTGGAGTTCGCTTAGACATAGATGGCAAGGACTCAGCAGGTAATGTCTCTTTGCTTTTAGCATGCACAGACACAGGAGGAGAAACCAGCCGAGAAGCAGGAGTAACAGGATTGACTCTGGTCTGTGATGAGGATGGCTTGGGTGGGCGCACAGGGCACGAAGAAATGAAATGTGAGCCCGCACTACAATAGAAGCACAGTCCTAAAGACCTCCTCCTGGAGCATTCCTCCTCAGACAAGGGTCTCCTGCAGCCAGACATAGAAGTTGAAGAGCGCACCTTAGGTGAGGTGCCCCTTAATCCTTGCAGCACTTTAAGCAACATAGAGTCCAGTTGCTGCAGCAAGTTCTCCACAGCCATTTTCATGGATGCCACCACCGCCTGTATCACCGCAGACTCGTAATAAGATGGGGTCTGCATTCTGCCACGTGGCGTGTGCGGGTCAGGTGAGAGCCCAGCAGGCGGCGACACAGAGGGGAGGCCAGACAGGAATCAAGCAATGCAGATTCTTTAATAAAACATAAATGGTCCTTAACTGCAGGCAAAAGAACAAAGGGAATTGCAATAAAGTCCAGGGAGAGTTCTTGGAGACACTGAAAAAAGTCTGAACAGAGTGTTCAGAGAAAAGTACCGTAATAACCATGAGAGGCTTCAAAGCATCTTGCCAGAAATCCTCCAACTAAACTTTATTAGACACAGAAGGACATGACTATACATTTAAAACCATTAACAAAGTGATGATTAGGGCGATATTATGATGGTCTGATGTAGTAACCCTGCTTAGAGTGAAGAAACCTGTACTAAAAAGAGAAAATAGATCTAAATAAGCGTAGTGTCATGCAGTCAGATCTGCCGCTAAACCACAGATGAACTAAATTTAAATGGTGTTGCTTAATTCAAAATCCAATAGTCTTAACATATGTATATGTATGGACACGGATAAAGGAAACCACAATTGTGTGTGAAAGAACCATATATAAATAACTCATAAATATCTAAGATAGGTATTGATCATCAGACAAAATTGTCTTATGGAGATGTAATTATATCCTTCAGAATAACATTCAATAATTACTAAAAATCGATCGATCTTGATTACACCATTCTAGGTTCAATTGGCAGTTTAGATTGAATCTCTTAAAGTGGCTATCAGGTATATAACATTAT
Source organism: Leptobrachium leishanense (assembly GCA_009667805.1). Classification (NCBI taxonomy): domain Eukaryota; kingdom Metazoa; phylum Chordata; class Amphibia; order Anura; family Megophryidae; genus Leptobrachium; species Leptobrachium leishanense. Next base: position 73,958,954 of record CM019067.1, on the reverse strand, counting down.
ACACAATGCTAAATCGATGCATTGATATTGATCATATTTCAGATTGATTTGAGAGGAATCCTATGGTATAGACAGTATAGGCACATTAGCTAAATATTCTTAGCAGCTATTGATATATTGCACGTCGGATCCTGAAGGAGTAAAACCTGTTACATCAATTATATTGCAGCAATCGATGAAATAATAGACGTGCCAGACATTAATTGTTGCACCATCTCTACGTAGAGTGTGCTACAGGAAGAATGGATCTAAATAGATATAATATCGTGCAGTCAAATCTGCTACTAGACCACAGATGGTCTGAATATAAGTGGTGTTGCTTATTTCAAAGTCCTAAATAGTCTTATGGACAATGATGGAAAAAAAACACAATCATGTGTGAAAGAACCATATAGAAATTACTCATAAGTATTTGAGGTGGTATTAATTAGCCATCAGGCATCTAAATGCTAAATCAATGCGTTGATATAGACCGTGCTTCAAATTGTTTTAAAGGGGATTCCTATGATATAGATAATGTGGTCACAATTTATTAAGTACTCTAAACAGCTCGTAGATATATAGCACATCGGCTACTAAGAAAATAAAGGATTATTATTCTATCAATTGCATTAATTAAATTGCATCATTTAAAATAAACATGCCAGACATTATATTTTGCACGGTACACATATATACACTTAATAGTAGGTGGAAAGAGAAGTAGTTTTTCTTGCAATAAAGTCCAGGGAGAGTTCTTGGAGAGTCAGTGGATTGTGGGTAATGCAGTCCTAGACTGCAGACAGGGCCCACCAAGAAGAAGTCTGGACAGAGGACAGTGGTACCTGGATCAAAAAGGTCAGAGGGTGATGAACAACTGTAATCCACGGGTAGACAGATGGGTACTGGATACGTAGGATAAACTGGTACTGGAAGAGCAGGTTTGCACACAACCAAGTGACCTCAGTCAAGGAGAACAATGCAGACCCACTGCTGGCTGGGTCTCTCTGCCTTTTAAGGAGGCTTAAACACAGATAGGCCTCAGCTGGAAGTCCATGGCTAGCAAAGAAAGACCCAGGCTGGATCTCCAGGAGCCTGGTCCAGGTGCAGAGCCTGGGTAAAACCTGGAACGGAATCCAAGAAAAGGAGGATACATGGCAAAGTTCTAAGATCCAGGTGTGTAAGACATGTACATAGGGTGGACCATGACACTATCCATTTGTTTGGAGCTATACCTTCATTGTTGGACTGTTCCTTGGTCAGTGAATGCTTCTCAGCAGGGCAGCCATCAAAAATCCTGTGGCCCCTTATTGAACTGTGGGTTGGTTCCCCCTTCCATCAGCTCCCCATTTCTAAACAAATCAAATGTCACGTATACCTATGATCCCAACACACAGGCACTATATACCTACACCTACCTGTAACGGTGGGGGTCGGAGACCTGACCTGACAGAGAGGGGTGTGAGCTTAATGAGCAATGAAAATAGACCATGAGCCTGAACTAGAAAATAAATATATATTATTTATTCTAGGAACCAAGAACTTAAACCAAGAGCAGGGAATACAGAACATAAATTGAATAAACAGAGCCTTTAACCTCAAGGCAAGAAATATAAAGAAAATCAGATATAACAATGAAGGTCCAGAAAATCAAGAACATAAACAAACAAAATAGGCAACTAAACATGGGAAGCAGAACTAAACATGGGAAGCAGAACTAAACATGGGAAGCAGAACTAAACATATTCTACAAGAAGGCAAGAAAAACAGGACTGACCTAGACCAGGGCAAACCAGACAATGGACTAGTAGATAGAATGAGCTTGTAGACAGACAGACAGAACTGAGCAGGATAAATCTAAACCAGGACAAACCAGACATGAACCTGTAAACAGAATGAACAGGTAGACAGACTTAACATGATTAATCTAGACCAGGGCAAACCAGACATGAGCTTGAAGACAGACAGACTGAACTGAATGACTGATACAGGATGAATCTAGACCAAGGCACACCAGACATGAGCTTGAAGACAGATTCAGGATGAATGAGACCGCACCCTACTAAGGGAGTGGTCTCCATTTATACAAAATGGTCCAGGGTGAACCAATGGAGTCCAGGTACTGATCAGGCTTGGAATCCAAGAAATGTCAATAGAGGCCAGAGGTGGCGCCAGAGACACTAAAAGTCCAGACAAGAATGTCCAATATCAACCAGAGGGGGCACCAGAGGGTCTGGGGGTACGGACCGTGACACTACCTTCTAGATATGGAGACCCACCCATATCCTTCAGTGAAGGCAAAACCTTTTCCACCTTGTTTTTTTAATGTTACAGTTCCTCTTTTCTCTGTACCATTTATCTTATATTTTACTGTCCCTACTATTATTTTATAACAGACACCTGCAATGGTCTTATTTCTTATACTTTGACAACAATTGTGTACACCCTCCGTTTAGCGTGCGTTTTTGCGTTGAGAATGTAATAGGGCCCATAATAAGGAATGTGTAAAAAAAAGTCTTCAGTCTTTATAATGATGCCACAAATCCATAATAATGTTGTGCTCCATTACAGCATTGTGCTGCAACAATGTAGAGTAGGTCTTGGGTGACTTCTGGTCAGGCAAGAGTTAGATGGTATTAGTCTTACAGTTTGGGTCATGAACGGACTGAAAATTTTCATTCTACCTAGGCAGGAATTCATTTAATATCAATCCCATTCATCGGGCCAGATGGAAGTACTTCCAGTCTACACCACAGCCATGACCACATCCGTAATGTGCTGTACTGGAACCTGAGCTTCAGCGCTGGGGGAGCTATTATCAGTTCAAAATGCAGGTTGCACTCACATTAGACAGCAAACCTCAATTTTTCACATGGAAAGTTCAATGCAGCCCATGTCTCTCCAGAACAAACTGTATACCTCTTAACAAAAAGCAAAGAGGTTTAAAACGCAGCTTAAAAATCCAGCAGTTTATTGGGTCATAGCAAGCAGAACAGTGTCAAGATTTTGACCTTTGCAGAGGTCTTTGTCATATCAAAGTGAATTAGGGGAAAAGCGTGATAAGTCGGTGTCAACTACTGAAAAATGTCCCATTGATTGGTTACAAACCAACAGTATATTACAAGTATTTCCATTTTATATATCGGTGTGGAAGGACACTGCTTGTATCATCAATGACATCTATAAAACTGAATATACCATGTTTCCCCAAAAATAAGGCACTGTCTTATATTTTTTTGGCCCCAAATAAACGCACTAGGTCTTATATTTTTTTTAATACTAGTAAAAGAATTACAAGATAGGAGTGAGTGTCAAAGTTAAGAATAGGGTGATCAGAACAATCAGGGGTACCGTACCTTTTCAAGAGCAATTTGGTAACCAATCGCTGGCCAGAATGAGTGCAGCGCACTTTCAATATCGATTCCTCACAGACAGTGTACATCTGGTACCACTCCGCCTTTGACAGGAACCAGTGCTAGAGGAAGCATTGGCTATGCAGCTGTGCTCCCTCAGCTGCCGCCTCGCTTCTTCTGGTAACGGCATCACTGATTCTCTGTCGCGGCTCTTCAAGTTGCCTTTTATGCCACCACCAGCCCTGGGAATGATCACAACTAGGTGTTATTTCAAGGGTAGGTCTTATACTTTAGCAATTATCAAAAATAGTACTAGGTCTCACCTTTGTGCTAGGCAACCTTATAACTGCATTTAATTCAACTTATTCCCTATAAGCAATGTATCAAAAGTGGCCTCATTGCCTATACCCACTACATAATTCTACATCTCTGTGTGACTATTGTTAGAAGACAAAGTTAGCTTTTATGACATAATATGGCATTCATTTTATAGCTGCTTCTTAAAATACTTGTAGTGAGAGCCATAGGATTGGCTGGATGCTTGCTCGAGCGTCCCAACCTCCCACTGGTCAAGTGACAGCTGTGGGGAGCTTGAAGGTATGACATAGTTTGTCACATTTAGTGTAGCAACAAAGGTGAGTTTACTGACATACTCCAGGGTTAAAATAGGTGAGGAGAGGGTGTCACATACCGACTTCACTCCAGAAGGGCACCTGACTCGGCGAAGTGGACGCAGGGTTAAAAATCACTATCCGTCTGCACTAGATCCAGAATAATGACTACGTAGCACACAATCCCTGCACCCACTTCCCTTAATTACAAATACTGCCACCACAGATCACTTAGCGATATATATATATATATATCCAGGATGCCTAATCTCTGAAACAGAACTGACGTGAGACCCCGCTTGTTTATGCACCCCAAAACAGAAAAGAGTTAAAGAGACTGACTTCACCAGACTCACTTTTAGTAGATTATCCCGAGCTAAAAAGAAAAAAACTATTATACTCCTGTCTCTTCGGTTTAACGAGGTTCTTATATCAGACAAAGGCAGAGCTTAATAAATTTATATTTATTATTATGAAAAATATCACAGGCATATAAAGAAAACAGATATTATAATTAATAATTACATGCACAAGCAGAGAAATAAAAAGGGATTAAAGCAGACCCTATACTTACGAACTAGTTCTCCTATAATGCAAAGTTCGCTTTGAACAGGTCTCTTAATTACCTTCCACATTGCACCTCCAATAGCTTCAAAGGAGCTTACTGGAGAAGAGACAAAAAGGCTATTCATCTTTTTAATTAACCCCTGGAACACATCAAGTTAAGCTGCGTATACAGTCACGCTGTACATTAACTACATACAAACAATATTACCGTAAAGGCTAAATATTGCCAGAATATAGCCTATATTCGTCAGACAGTGTCAGACGGGATCGTTAAACCCTCCATCCCCCCTATCAATTTAACCCTACAGCAGTGTTGATGAACCTTAGCCCCCAGATGTTTCAGAATTATATGTACCATGATGCTCAGCTAACCTTATATGTGATTAAGCATCAAAGGACATGTAAACATCTGCAGTGCCAAGTTTCACCATCATTGCCAAATAGTATCCCTTTAATTATAAATTCACAATTAAATTTGCCAATCCAATATCTAACAAACAAGGTGGTTTGTATTTTATATATATATATTTTTTTAAGTTAAATATATATATATTTAATTTAAATTTTTTGATTAACTTTCTATATTTCCATCACAATCACCTTGCAACATATACTTTTAACCAGCCATATTACACCCGAAAAACACATCGATTTGAGAGAGACACGCTATATTTTATCTTTAAAGCGCATACAGTATATGGTTCATGGTATATGGCCTGCAGACACATTATGCAGCTCAGAAAAGTCAGTTTTAGACTAAAACCAATGTCGTGCTTCTTTTCAGTATCATTCAGATTGCAAGTCCCCTGCCAACAGCTGTACTGGCAAGAAAACTCACCTCTGATTGCATCTGGCATTAACATTTTCTAGTGATGTCAGTAAGGTACTGTACCAGACATTTTCCACTTTGTGAAAAGAAATGAAAACAGTGCGTTTTAACCGCCTTGCTGGCAATGATCCTTCCATGGCAATCTCTGGATGACTAAAACTAACACAAATGTCAGTTAACGTAGAAAATCAGTTTTATGTCTCTTGCGAGATACATAAACAATGTAGGACAAAACAGATCCATTTCGCTGACAGGATGCTTTATTTGGACTTCATTTGGACTTAGTGCATCACTGAAATCGAGAGACTTAATATAAGAATCGTGACTTTATAGCAAACTACTTTTACGAGTCTGTATTGTTCCTTAATTCAGCAACGGCAAACCACTAGCACTGCGGGTTTATGACTGGGACGTCGGTCATTAATTTATTCTCAGGACATCAGTGTTTTAGAGCTGGTCAGTTTCTCCATCAAGGCAGGAATAAAATCAATGTTAATACTGAAGTGAGCCTGGTTTAATCAACAGACATCCTTACTATGCGCTGCCTTTTGAAAGTCACTGGAATTACACTGGAATTTACACACACGTAAATCAACACATACAATGGAAAGTATTCCACATTCTACAAGAGAAACTCTAGAGGTAGCATGGGGAAAAACTGGAAGTGAAGATGTTGAGTCGATGCTGGTTATGGTTTGAACACTGAAGCTTACTGCCATACAGCATGGAAAATGGGTCTCTGCTTCCAAGGTGATGAATCAGCTAACATGGTATACAGTCAGGTCCAAAAATATTGGGACATCGACACGATTCTAACATCTTTGGCTCTATACACCACCACAATGTAGTTGGAATGAAACAAACACAATGTGCTTTAACTGCAGACTGTCAGCTTTAATTTGATGGTATGTACATTCAACTCAGGTGAACGGTGTAGGACTTACAGCAGTTTGCAGATGTGCCTCCCACTTGTTAAGGGACCAAAAGGTAATAGGACAGAATAATAATCATAAATCAAACTTTCCCTTCTTAATACTTGGTTGCAAATCCTTTGTAGTCAATCACAGCCTGAAGTCTGGAACACATAGACATCACCAGACGCTGGGTTTCATCCCTGATGATGCTCTGCCAGGCCTCTACTGCAATGGTCTTCAGTTCCTGCTTGTTCTTGGGGCATTTTCCCTTCAGTTTTGTCTTCAGCAAGTGAAATGCATGCTCAATGGGATTCAGGTCAGGTGTTTGACTTGGCCATTGCATAACATTCCACTTCTGTCCCTTCAAAAACTCTTTGGTTGCTTTTGCAGTATGCTTTGGGTCATTGTCCATCTGCACTGTGAAGCACCGTCCAATGAGTTCTGCAGCATTTGGCTGAATGTGAGCAGATAATATTGCCCGAAACACTTCAGAATTCATCCTGCTGCTTTTGTCAGCAGTCACATCATCAATAAATACAAGAGAACCAGTTCCATTGGCAGCCAAACATGCCCACGCCATGACACTACCACCACCATGCTTCACTGATGAGGTGGTATGCTTAGGATCATGAGCAGTTCCTTTCCTTCTCCATACTCTTCTCTTCCCATCACTCTGGTACAAGTTGATCTTGGTCTCATCTGTCCATAGGATCTTGTTCCAGAACTGTGAAGGCTTTGTTAGGTGTTGTTTGTCAAACTCTAATCTGGCCTTCCTGTTTTTGAGGCTCACCAATGGTTTACATCTTGTGGTGAACCCTCTGTATTCACTCTGGTGAAGTCTTCTCTTGATTGTTGACTTTGACACACATACACCTACTTCCTGGAGAGTGTTCTTGATCTCCGCCAACTGTTATGAAGTGTGTTTTCTTCACCAGGGAAAGAATTCTTTGGTCATCCACCACAGTTGTTTTCCATGGTCTCCCGGGTCTTTTGGTGTTGCTGAGATCACCGGTGCGTTCCTTCTTTTTGAGAATGTTCCAAACAGTTGTTTTGGCCATGCCTAATGTTCTTGCTATCTCTCTGATGGGTTTGTTTTGTTTCTTCAGCCTAATGATGGCTTGCTTCACTGATAGTGACAGCTCTTTGGATCTCATCTTGAGAGTTGACAGCAACAGATTTCAAATGCAAATAGCACACTTGAAAGGAACTCTGGGTCTTTTATCTGCATATTGTAATTGGGGTAATGAGGGAATATCACACACCTGGCCATGGAACAGCTGAGAAGCCAATTGTCCCATTACCTTTAGTCCATTAACAAGTGGGAGGCACATCTGCAAACTGCTGTAAGTCCTACACCGTTCACCTGAGTTGGATGTACATACCCTCAAATTAAAGCTGACAGTCTGCAGTTAAAGCACATTGTGTTTGTTTCATTCCAACTCCATTGTGGTGGTGTATAGAGCCAAAGATGTTAGAATTGTGTCGATGTCCCAATATTTCTGGACCTGACTGTACATGCAGATGTCAGCTCAAAGGACATTGTGTATGGATAAAAATCCAAGCCAATACTTCCGGAATGGCAATAACATTATAAGGGTCAATTGGCAGAATATAATCAGAGAGGCAAAGCTCAAATTCAGGCAGTATGGATTCATAAACAAGAGATTGATCAAGTGGATCACGAACCCTGCAGGTAGTCCATCACTATTGGGGTAAATCCATAAAGGATTTTTGTACAGGCACAGGTCAAAATCGAGGTGACATAATGTAGTTTACCATTGATGAGCACTTATTACTGCAACACATATTGTGGGTGCTTAGAAGAGAACAATCTAGACCAAATAGCCGATTTGGAAAGTGAGATAAATGGGAGAATTTTTCTGGTTTGGCTATTTTGCCCTAGATTTTTCACTTCTCCAGACATTCTCCTGAGTTTCACCTTTCTCTGAATAATCCTGTTAGCTAAATTACATTTTTATCATTATAGATAACAGCAAAAGTGACAACAATAAAGTAACAATGCTGTAACAGGAGTACTTTTTGCATTTTTGTTGAAACTTCAGAAATGTGTTATTAGTCAAATTACCTGTTTTTATTAGTAAAGGTAAACAGCAAAAGTAATGACAAAGTAACAATGGGGTAATATGAGCATCTGTTGCATTTTCAGCTGTGATCAAGCAAGTTGATGGCTCACTTAGTTGTGCTGTAGCTTTAAAAGTTAAAATTGTTTAATAAATGAGTAAATTAGGCTGGTGTTCCTAAACAAGCTTCGGGCCATGAGGTCACTGTTTAAGGCTGGCTGAGACATAAGTCACACTTATCAGAGACAGAAATTCACTGCCAAGTACAGTAACACTAGATGTTACCCTTTGCTCTTATTGGACCCACTCCATATCTTTGCACATTAATGAACAAAATCAATATTCACTGTACAAGGTCTTGGCAAAGCTGCAGCTAGTTTGCCTAAACGCTCTACAACATGATTATTTATTTTGCACATATATGTGTTCGTTCTCAAATACGTGTGAGTGATCAATCTCTTGTAGTGACGAACTACACGCGTTTGTTTTGTGAACCCGCATATACAATGTATCACTGAGTTCCATTATCAGAAAATATTTTAACTCTGCAAAGATTAGCTGTACAGTGAACTTTATACCATTACGGTTACCTCGGCCCAGTGATGGATTGTTTTGAATCTTGCAGAGCATTATGGGAAATGTAGTTCACACACATGTATGTCTGGGGTGCTTAGGTTGGCCATTACCAGCATATCTTCATGATACTATTGTATATTCTGGTATGCTTCTGAAACATAGCTTAAAAATATATACAATATTTTACATACGTAACTGTTTGTTGTTTTTTGTAACTACTGTTTTATTTTATTATTTTGCTGCCGAACAGCATCTAAAATATAGTAAGCAAAAAAAATGCTTAATAATAAAAGCCGTAATGAAACTGTCTGGAGGTTCAGACTAAACATTAATGCGTTCAAGTGACAGCGTGTACTAATGAGTAGGTGATGTTGCATGAAATACTTTTGGTTCTCTTTTGTCATGGCTAATAAGGTGTTTGGTTGGGTTTTTACAAGATTAATGACTTGACTGCATTGTTATTTTGCCTGCAGCCCGAAGAGAAGAGAGCTAATATGAGCGCATGATGTATTAAACACATTCATATTTAACAGTTTAAAAACTGAAGCTGTATCAAGTCGAAAAATGTGCCTTGCAAGAAAGGTGCTCTCTAAACATGTAATTTAAATCAAATCATGTCAACATAAAAAAGCAATAAAGGTTATTAAATAACTGCTGAACTTGCCACCGAATTGCACGAGCGGTCAATTTCACCTTACGGTGCAATTTTGTGACAGTTCAGCAATTCAGAAAGTTGCCAATTCGCAAAATAATTTTTATTTATTTATTTATTTAGTATTTTACCAGGAAGGATACATTGAGATTTCTCTCGTTTTCAAGTATGTCCTGGGATTGCAGTTCGCCTTGGATCGCCGCAATTCGGTGACCTTTGGCGGCAGTGAAATTCTCCCATAGAGAAGTAACGGTTAACCTATTCAGAGAACGCCGAACTGCATTGAAATGTCAGCAAAATGCCCAGATTTTCAGTGCTTCAGTTCGACAGGTTTAAACACCTTGGATGCGGAAGATGTGTAGGGAACGTCATGGGGATACCTCGCTATATGCAGAGTACATTCTACAGCCCTAAGGCGGGTCTCCTTCCTTATACTTACCTCTCCCTCCAGTGTCCCACAGTAGTCTGACATTCTTGAAGTCAGATCCCACTTTTATACCCCCTCCTGGCGCACTGACAACATCGAAATGGGCACGATGACATTAGTTTGAGGCGCACCCGGCAGAGCCGGAAGAGCACCTGGAAGGGGGTGTCCTTTGGAACCCTCTCCCTACTGATTGGGAGGAGGTATTTTTTAAAAGAGAGGCAGCACTGAAAAAGTCACATTGTGACCTTTCCAGCGCTGTCCCCTTTAACCCCTGAGGTGCTGGTCTGCGATTTGGCACCATTCTGATCCGATACGCGGACCTCTCCCAGAGGTGTCTGACATCTTGAATGTCAGCCAAACCTCCGGGGTCTCCCCGTCCACTGATGTCTTCCCACATGCCTCAATGATGCCAGTTGAAGAATTAACCCCTAACTGCCAAGAGTTTTCCAAATGGAAACCATTTGGTGGACCCCCCTATCTTCCGATCGGTGGCAACTAGAGGATTCTAGAGCCAGAGCATGGTCTTTCCAATGATACCAAACATGACCAAGTTACAAGTAAAAAATAAAATAAAAATAATAATAAAATAAATTTAAAAAAAATAAGGTATCTTTTTTATTTTTTTATTAATGCAGCACTATTGTTCACATTTCATTATGATGATGCACTAACGATTTTTTTGGTTTTAGCTAAAATCACGCAATTTCTCAGAAAAATAAAGTGACGTGTTCCCAGGCCAGATCTATTTTTTTAAACAAGCGTAGAATATAGAATATAACCGCAAAGGCTCAGATGATAAAATGTAAAAAAAATAATTTTACACTGTAGATTATTGAAGATTCATATTTATTTGCATTTTTTGTTATAGCATTCTGACAGGGCATGATGTATACATATAATAATAATACGTTATGAATGTGCGTAATCTGCTGAAATATAGGTTATATAATATGTCTGGGTCGTATAATAAAGCATGAGTTCAAATCTTGTTTAATCATGATGATTAAAAACAGTAAAAATTAGCTCAGTACATAGGGGTGAAATGGTCCAGCAGTGAAGGGGTAAACAGGCGAATCTCATAGATTTCAATGTAAAAAAAATAATTACCGTTTTTATTATTTTGTATTCAACCATTTATTCTTTTAATTTGCAGAAAAAAGTATTTTGTTTATTTATTTATTTTAAATTTTTAGGCATGTTTCTAAATTTTTTCGGCAAAATTTTTAATTTCTATTTTTTAAAATTCTGTAACAGACCTTTTTATTATTTTTTATAGGACCTTTTTTTATTATTTCCATGCATTTTTATTGTTTTAAATGCCTTTAAAAAAAATTGCCTTTTTTAAAAGTTTTACTCTCAGTTCGGCAGCTGATTGGCTTTCTTTCTTCAGCGGCGATCCACGGCTGATACCCGGCGTTCGGCTGTTAGTTCAGCGGTGTTCAGCGGATCCTGTTCTGCGCACTTCGGGGTCCCTGCCGTGAATGCTGCAGTCGGCCAAAGTGCGCTGAATGGTGCTCTCTGAATAACCCCTTATGAATTTTGATCACCAACATGTTTTGTTGTTAGCATGAACGTGATATGAGCCAGTCAGATCCATATAATGCTGAATCTGTTAAATATGCAAGGATTATTGTCACATAAATTGTGTTTTTTTGCTTGTAATCGCTTTTTAACCTCTTCACTACCAAGAGATTTTCCAGAAAACCATGGTCAGGAACCAATGTGTTGTTTTTGGTTTTTTGGAAAATCCCTTTTTATGAATTATACAGTAAGAAATATTTGGGAATACTCCCAATGTATTTCATACGCAGGGAAATGTCCCTATCTGATGGCCAAACTGAGTTACTATAGCTCAGGGCTCCACGCATTACCAGCTTGGGAAAAGTCAATCAAAGACATTCCAAGGCTGAACTTGTTTTGCCCATGGCAGGTGAATTTTTTATGGTGATATCTCAGGTATTGAGACATAATTTATATTTGGAATCTGTCTGTATATCTGTATTTCTATCTGTCAGTCTATTTCTTACCTGAATGTGCTGGATGAAACTGTTTGTCTGTTTGAATATAGACACATATTTAAATTTTCACACAATTTATAACTTAATTTGAAGCTGTGGTATAGCAAATGGTTTGTCCCTTAACAGTTCCCTCAAAATATTGAGTATGTGCCAAGTCACTGTGACTTGATGTCTTGCTGGATATTAATCTCATACTTAATCATCGAATGTACGTAAAGCTAAGTGTTTGTAAATTCCATTAGATTATAAACATGTGTTCTTGAAACTAAATGTAAGAACGCGGTGTGCTCATATGCTTTTCTTTCCCTCAGACTACAATTATATAGATACCTTTTATTTTTATTTTTTACTAGTGCTTATTGTAACTGCATTTGTGACTTTTTTCTGGTGAATGTCTGGATTATTCCCTGGTCACTTCCTTTAAGGGGCTGTTTCACACAAGAGTCTCAAAACAGAGATAAATTGAAATCCCGTGAATCTTTTAATTACTCATGGATGTCCATAGGTTATGTTTCCGGCTAGCTTGCTTGTAAGAAAAAGCCAAAGTACCTCTTGTGGGGACTTGGGTTTCCCCCTTGAAACCCTTGGCTTACCATGATTAACCTCTGCACCCACCAAGTGATTTTCCAAAAAACATTGTCAGGAACCAGTGTTTTTTTTAAAGAAAATCATTTTAATTGTACAGAAAGAAATTTTTGGGTATATTTCTAGTGTATTTCTTACTGTAATAATCTATTAGTCAGGCAGATGTCACCATCTATACAAACAATTTGTGATGTCACCACGGAGGATTAAAAAATCCATAAATTGCATAACCTTATTGCAGATCTCCTTCAGCGTTTCTTCCTTTTAACGCTACATACATAAATAACAATCCAGAATAGGGGATATGCAATCTACAGAAATTCTAATTACTTTTTTGTCAGAAGGAATAATGTTAGTTTTGAAATATAATTATTTTTGTTTTGACAATATTTTCTATCTACAGACATGTGGCACTGCCATGGGAACAAAGTTTGCCTCCGGCTATGCCAACCTGTACATGCATAGATGGGAGAGTCGGCATGTGTGGCCTGGCATGGCCGGGGGTAGACTAGTCCTAAGGCAGAGATTTATAGGTGATGTTTTGATCATATGGAGAGGAGACACTAAATCTCTGGAAGGTTATATTACTTCACTAAATCGTAATGATTTTAATTTATCCTTTACTTCCAAAGTTGATAAAAACTCAGTTGATTATGTTAAAGTTAAAAATGGAAAACTGGAAACAAAAACTTTTTTTAAAGAAACCAGTGTTAATACAGCAATAGATAGAAGGTAGCTCACATGCTAAACATTGGCTGGATAATGTACCCAGGGTCGGCCCGACCATGGTGCACAACGGAGCAGCCGCTCCAGGCGGCAGATCCCAGGGGCACCATATTTTGACCGGCGCTGCACTATTTTTTTAACCTGCGCCGGCGGCAGGATCTCATGTAGGCCGGCCCGGCTTAGAGTCAGAGCAGTGACCACGCATGTGACATGCTCCAGCCGGGCCAGTGAAGAGCGGGATAAAGGCGCGGCTAGCGCATGTGTGGGCAGGTCCTTCATGCTGTAGGCTGCTGAGGACACTTGCCGCTTGAGTCCCGCTGGTGACTCGGGCCTGCACTGGGCCTGACTGCTCCCTGATGGATCCCCTCACTCAGGCTGCGGCAGCTCAGAGAGTCTCTTCCCGAGACCTGATGGCACCACTGCCTCTGCACCAGGACCAGGTATGGCTGCACTGCTGCGTATAATACTGACTGTGAGCTCTGCTTTTACGTGCCCTGCCAGCCTCCGGCTCAGCCTCTCAGCGGCCACTCGGCTTTTTTTTTTTTCCTGGCTGCTGCCTTTTAAGCTTCCAATTATTCCCCATGGAGCCTCCAGTGTCAAGTAATCATTTAAAATCCTTATCTATGTCTGTCTTCCTGGAGCGCGAAGATCATCCACCCCCCCTCCCGGTTTACCGTTATGTACACACTATCCAGTCTGCAGCTTCCCTTTTATTAGAAGTGTCTAATGTGATCCTAATGATGCTCTGTAAACTTCAGCAAACACATAACTTTGCTGATTATACAGCTCAATGTAACACATGGGCTCTTCTCTACTGTATTGGAAAATGACGGAGCCCCATCAGTGTCAGGCTCTGAAGAAAAACAAAGGTTTTTCGTGTGTTTTTCCATGTGTTAACTTTGAGCAGTTTGCTGATTATGCAGCTCAGTGTGTGTTTGAAGTTTACAGAGCATCATTCAATCGCATTAGATACTTCTAATAAAAGGGAAGCTGTAGACTGGGATAGTGTACATTAAAAGCAAACCTGGAGGGGGGTGCGGATGATCTACCAGCTCCAGGTTGACAGACATAGATCAAGATTTTAAATGATTGACACTGGAGGCTCCATAGAAAATTGTATTAGAAAGTAATCTATTTTATTTTTAAGCGGGGAATACAGAGCCCCACCAGTGTCAAGCTCTATAAAAAAACCAAAAAAAGTTTTTATGCGGGGACGATTTCCCATATCGAGCCAATGTTAACCCTTTGCGTGCGCACGGGGAAGCTGTTCCGTGCGCACGCAGAGATTCCTCTCCCCAAAACCCTCCTGACTAAGGATGGAGCCTCAGCCTTAAATGTTCAGCAGAGCAGTGTATGTGATAAGGCAATGTCAGGGCGATTAATACTCCTGCAAAGTAAACAGGAGTTCACATCCCAGCAGGATATATTTTTACTTACCTACCTGTGCCTGTATTATTATTCTAATGCTGCTATTATAAATCACACAATAATAATTATAGCAAGCTTTGTTTTATTTATTTAATTAAATATTACAAAGCTTGCTATAATTATTATTATATGATGTTCGGGGGGGGGCAGCATGTCATCCTTTGCTCCAGGCAGCACAATGTCTTGGGCCGGCCCTGAATGTACCTAAGAGTCAACTGACAAGAATAAAGAGAAACTGTACTGAGATGAATGTCTTTGAAGACCAAGCACAGACTCTTATGACAAAATATAAACAGAAAGGGTCCAGGGAAGATATAATTAAAAGAGACTGGAAAGCCATTAAGGATAAAGGTAGAAAATAATTATTTGGAAGGAAAAAAGAAGTTCAAGTGAAAAAAGAACTTTGTTGAGATCGCTTTGATTTTGCATTCATTACTCAATATAATCCCCATGCAACACAAATAAGAAAAATCCTAAAAAAACACTGGCATGTCTTGAAAATCTACCGGATATTAAAGGATTATATTCCGAATTCATCAACAGTTATTTTTTAAAAAACATTTAATTTAAAGGACACTTTGGCACCAAGCCAAATACCGGTGGTAAAAGTGGAAAAACAAGGAATTTTTGACTCCGAAAAACCTATAGGTTTTTTTAAATAGAAACATAGAAACATAGAAAAATGTCGCAGATAAGAACCTTTCGGCCCATCTAGTCTGCCCAATTACATGGATACTTTACCTGGATTTATCTTTTGTTTAGGATAGCCTTATGCCTATCCCATGCTTGCTTAAATTCAATTACTGTTTTGGCCTCTACCACTTCTACGGAAGGCTGTTCCATGTATCCACCACCCTCTCAGTAAAATAATGCTTTCTGATGTTACTTTTAAACCTTTGCCCCTCTAATCTAAGACTATGTCCTCTTGTTTTGCTACTTTGTTTCCTTTTAAATATACTCCCTTCCTCTACCTTGTGGATTCCCTTACGTATTTAAATGTTTCTATCATATCTCCTCTGTCTCGTCTTTTTTCCAAACTGTACATGTTAAGATCATTAAGCCTTTCCTGGTAACTTTTCTCCTTCAAGCCGTACACCATTTTAGTAGCCCTTCTCTGAACTCTCTCTAAGATGTCTATATCCTTCTGGAGATACGGTCTCCAGTACTGCACACAGTACTCCAAGTGAGGTCTCACCAGTGCTCTGTACAGTGGCATGAGCACTTCCCTTTTCCTACTGCTAATACCTCTCCCTACACAACCAAGCATTCTGCCAGCATTTCCTGCTGCTCTATTACATTAACTACTTACCTTTAGATCCTCTGAAATAATAACCCCTAAATCCCTTTCCTCAGATGTTGAGGTTAGGACTGTATCAAATATTCTATATTCAGCCCTTGGGTTTTTACGTGTGGGAACTGTAGGGCATGTACTGATAGACCAATATTTCTTCACCCAGGTTACTATTTCAACTGCTGCAGACTTCTCCTTCTCTCTCTCTGAGTCTTATCGCGCCCACAGGATCCTGGGAAGGGTTGGAGTCACACACGTTGCTTGCATGAAAGACACACAGACACAACTTGCGGTTACTTCACAGCCCTTCTAAAGAGCAGTTCGTTTATGTCTTTCAGAGACTAAGATGTGGACCAATCAAAAACAGTCTACATTGCATATTTTAAAATGCTGAATACACTGTTTCAAACTTAACAAACAATTCTCAAAAGAACATTTAACACATATAATAAAATATATTATTGTTTAAACTGCATGACCATGGAAGGATTAACGTTCCAACCATGGGACTAGTCTTCTTTCAATAGTCCCGGGAACAGGTAAATATTCTTATCTACCTTTGGACCTAAAGCAAGAAATAAACAGATATTTTTTTGCTACGAAATATTTTGCGAAGCGAGGCAGGTTTCTTTTTAACACTTTCATGTACAATCAAATAACAAAGACAGTTAATTTCAAGAGTAATCATTTAAATAAAGAGTTTGAAATTAAAACGTTTATTAACTGTGCTACGAAGGGGGTCATTTACTTGTTAGAATGCCCATGTGGGGTTCAGTATGTAGGAAGAACTAGTCGTGAATTAAGAGTAAGGATTTTAGAACACTTAGGTAATATCAAGAGTAATAAATTAGATCATAGTGTCCCTTTACATTGTAATAACTGCCCCAAATTTAATGTTGCAGATTTTAAATGTATAGGGATAGAAGTAGCCCTTACACATTGGAGAGGAGGTGATTTTATGAAAGTTCTGGCTAGGAAAGAAATAGACTGGATTTATAGGATGGGTACATGGAGGAAAGGGGGTCTTAATGTGGATATAGACATAAAGGGATGTCTTTAAATGTATAATTTATTGACCACTATTTGGTGTGTTTTTTTTAATACATTCTTTTTATAGTTTTATATATTTTTTGTGTCTTTGAATATGAATGAGAGACTTCCATCCAAAGGAGACTTAAGTCAATGCCGCCATCTGGAGGGACCTTTTTGGACCTCTGGGGTGGATGTCTCCAATGTAATTAAGAACGCCGATCGCTCTGATGGTCCCGATATGTCACTTCCGGTTAAGCCTCGCTTTGGATCCCGGACATGCGCAATGGAATTGCTGTGGTTAAGCCTCGCTTTGGATCCCGGACATGCGCCTTGGAATCGCTGCGTGAAAACATAAGTGAAAACGAAAAGACATTGGATAACAGACAGTATTTAAAGCAGGCGATGGGGTGATTATGTATTCTTTCTTTTGTTGCTATCTCACTGAAGAAGTTTGTGGATAGACAAACGAAACGCGTTGGAGATTTTATATTATTTGTTTTAATTATATGCGGTTTACATTAAATTACTTTTTGGAAAGTAACCTCGTGGTTTCTTCCTGTGGCGGCGGGTGAACGAAACTGAGATCTTCCATTGGAAGCGGTAAAAAGCAATACTACGTGCTTATTAACTTTTAAAATTCTGTGAGTGCTATGTAAGCAAGGGCCTTTTAAATTAACTAAAAGTTGCTACCATCTGCACCATGAGATGTCACCATCTACTGGCCAAATTTACAAATTGAGTTACAGCAGCTTGTGATTCCCTGCATCGGCTGCTGAAAGTCCGAATAGGACATTCAGTTAGCCAATTTTAGACAGTTTTAGAACCTTGGGCATTAAGCCCACAGGGCTAAAACTTTATGGCATTTTACGCAGCCCAAAAGCAAACAAAATTAGTTTCAGCTAAAAAAATTTGCTGAAAAATCCAGAAAAATGCCTAAAAAAATTTGAATAAATAAATACAGAAACTTTTTGCTGCAAATGAAAGGAATAAATGGTTGAATAAATATTTAATAAAAATGGGGATTTTATTTTATAGTGAAACCTATGGGATTCGCCTGCTTAAACCTGTCGAATGGAACCAGCGAAAATCTGGGCATTTTGCCAACTTTTCACAGCTGTTTTGCGTTCTCCGAGTAGAATAATCGTTACTTCTCTATAGGTAATTTCACTGCCTCCGAATTGCACCGTATTTCTCTACTTAATTCTAATACTTGGCGAATTGCCACATTTTTGAATAGCTGAATTGCCCTGAAATTGCACCGTACGGGAAAATTCACCATCCGGGCAATTCGGTGCTCTTTGAACAACCGTTTATATAACTGATTTTTATACATGTTCTTTGTCGCATGTCTAATACTTGCTTTTCTGTCTCAGTTTTTTACATATCATTCCATAACAATTAAAATATATTCTTCCTACTGCTGCTTGTTTTAAATATATTAAAATCATTCTGTCTGTGATTTCTGATGACTCCAGGAAGCAGGCTATGTCAGATCATTAGGTTGGATTTTAAAGTTATCTTATTGAATCAACACAAATTACTTTGAAGACTGAGAAAGGCCATGATCCAGTTTGAATGGAACTGCTAATACAATTTAATGCCATGTGCCAGATGTAGTAAATGAAATAAATTTCATTTCGAAGCTCCATCTGCTGCCATAAAAATCTGAAATTCCATGAGAAATAATGGGCGAAAAGAAGAATTGAAAGATACATTTTCTTTTTTCTCACTTGTGTTGCTGTGATTTTAATGTAATAGCAACTTGTGTTTAAAGCATGTGAGCTGCTTAATTATTTCCAACTGGGAGTTCTGTTCTGTGCAGCACATGTGATACAATCTGTGATACAATCTCTGCAAGTCTACCTTCACCGCAATGGTCCAAGACCCAAGCTGCGTATGATATCCCTGGCAGGCTCGATTTGGAGAAAAGATGCTGGTAACTGAAGCAGGATGCTAATCAACAACACCCACTTAGAAGGTCCTGAACTCAGTAAATGTGAAAGGTTGGGGTAATCTTTTTATTTTTTCGAAAGTATTTTACCAGGAACGATACATAGAGATTCCTCTCGTTTTCACGTATGTCCTGGGTGGCGAGTATGTACCGTTAGGTGTCTTGCCCAAGGACACTTACTGGAGAGGTGCTCTGGCCGGGATTCGAGCCTGTGTCTCCAAGGTTATAGAGCAGTGATGTTACCTCTACTCCGTGCAGCCGGTACCTAGTCTAGTTTGGTTAATGAAACATTGTATTCAGGGTATACAGGTTAATTTTCATAGGTCAGCTTGGCTGTAGATTATTTTTGTTTAAAAATGAATTTTTTGTCTTCCAAACCTATGTAATCAAGGTTCAAGTCAAGCAGGAATTCATGGAAACGCTAATAAATGATAGGTGCCCATCCAGTTAATATGTGTTTAATTTAGGTGCATTAGACAAGCATAAATTTAGATGGGAACGTTCTAGTTCACCCCTTCACTACCACGTTCCAAGTCAACTCGATCTTCAATAGCACCATCAGGTTTTTTGGGATTGAGTTAACTCAATATGGATGTATTTTAGAGGTTTTCAAAGCCTCAAGTATCCTCAAGTTTAGAGCTGCTGAATCAGCGTCTGCCCCGACATATGGAGCTAAAACGGAGATTCTAAGGAGAAGCCTGCAGGCGCAGGTTTCCTCCTTAGTGTCCCCATTTTAGCGGGTAAATTGTAATTCTGCCATGCATGTCTCTGTAGTCTCTCTTGGATACATATGGTAGGATTGACCAGCAGCTTGAGCCCTGTGCCTGTCAAACAGTGTATATGGCTCTAAATGCACTTTGGTGATAATTACAGTGCATTTGGACTGTGTGTGTGTAGGTTTGTGATTGTGTGTTTATCACCTTTTGAAAAGCAACCCAGCATTCCTGATGCTTGAGGATCATCATCCAATCAAATTTGTCTCAACAAGCAACTATGGACTAGATAGGACACACAAAATACACGCACACACAAAATACATGCATAAACACCCAAAAAAATAATTACATGCACACACACAAACAACTGCATGCACACACATGCACAAATAACTAGAACATGCACACAAAAACGATTATATACAAAAACACACAAAAACAATTAATTGCACACACATGTACACAAAATTTATGACATGCACACACACAAAAATAATTACATACACGCGCACACAAAAATCTATTTCATGCATATATACTTATGTCACACACCTATAACTTCATCAAGCTGACATGTTGCACCGTTTAGCTAATACACAGGATTGTTGATACACCACTGACACATATTATTTTTCTGGAAACATATTACTCGTTCGTAAAAGAGAGGGTAAAGTGTAATCACTATTTTATAGGTTTAGATATTTTTGATGTTGCAGGGTCCCCATTAAAATTTAGCCGTATGGACTTATGATTGCTTGCTGTGCTGGTGTATATTTGGGGCAGATTAGTGTCTCATCAGGTGAAACCCCCCCCCCCCGTAAAACTACACAGAATTGAAAGTTAAATCTCCTGGAATTTTACATAGTGTATCTTGGATCATTTTATTTTTGGATGCTACGGCTTCTCCCATGCCATGATGTCATTTTTTTCTTGCATTTTTCACATTGCGGCCAATATATTGACTGCGTTTACATGCTAAAGAAAATATCCAAATTTTTGTTTATGGCCCTTGAACATACATTTGTAATAATTTTCTGAGGTTACCGGGCTGTATTTTGGCTGATCGTGTTCGCTATGCGTGCATATTTATACTATTCATTTGTTAGCATTGGCTGCATTTTAGAGTTTTTATGACCTTAAAGTTATGAGAAATAAAGTCTAGAAAGAGTTAGGGTTTGTAGGAGAATTATGGTCACACAGAATCAGGAAAGTATGACATTAATGAGAAATAATTTACGTAGATTACCAGAGTTATTCAGACAGAGCCGATCTGGCCCCAAAATGTAACTGGACAATGAAATTCAGCGTACGGTGACATTTCGTGGCCATTCGGCTGTTCAGAGATCAGGCAGTTCACCAAATTTTGGCGAATTGCCTGCACGTACGGTGCCTGATCGATGCCAGGGAAATCCCCCATAGAGAATCAATGGTATTCACAGAACACCGAACAGCAGTGAAAAGTTGCCGAAAAGCCCTGCTGTTCGGTGGTTTCATTCAGCAGGTTTATTCAGACAAATCCCATAGGCTTCAATGTTAAAAATATTCCCGTTCTTACTCAATATCTAATAAATCATTTATTTTAATCTGCAGTAAAAAGTCTCTTTATTTATAGATTTTTTTTAGGATCTTTTAGGCAGTTTTTGAGATTATTTTGGCAAAGTTTCTTTGCATTTTATTTTTTCAAATCCTTTTTTCTTTTTTCTGTAACAGACCTTTTTATTATCATTCATTGGATCTTAGATGTAAATTCCAGGCATTTTCGTTCCGTAGTTTTTTTGCAAACAGCGTTTCAATTTTGAAACTTTGAAGCGTACTGTTTTGTTTTTTTTCCCACCCCGTTCGTCTGCCTGTTGGCTTTTTCCAATGGCTGCTCTGCTCTGTGAACGGCAGCTTGTTGATTTTTTCTGGCGTGGTATTTGCGGCGGTTTCTGCGAGTGTTCGGTGAGTGTTCAGCGATTGTTCGGCGGGTTTGCGGCGGGTTTTCCCTGCACTACGGGGGACCCTGTGGTGCTTGCTGAATACACTGAAGAGTCTGCAAACAAGAATCGCTGAAACGGCGAACAAATTGAGTAGAAGAAGTAGCGGGATGCATGTGGGCTGTGTGGGAAGAAGGAGCACGAAATGAACAATGGGGGATTAGGATGTTCTGTCTGGAGGAGTTGGGGTAGAGGAAGACAAAATAAGTTTTATTGGTCGTCGGGAACACTACGACTAGTGTTGCAGAAATGGTGGGGAGAGTAAACGGCCTCAATCATGATGTGGGGATAGATGAGGAGAGGGATAGGTCGGCATCAGTAATGTGGTACACTAATCTGAAGAGATGGGTTTTGAGGGATTTTTTTGAAGGGTTGAAGATTAAGGGAGAGTCTGATAGGGTGAGGTAGATCATTCCATAGGACCGGAACAGCCCTTGAGAAGTCTTGGAGGCAAGTGTTGGCAATGCAGGTGGAAACATGAAAGGCGGAGGTCGCCTGCTGACCTGAGTGACATCAGTCAAATGATATAGAAAGAACTTTGTCTTCGCAGCAATAATCTTTTTCTGTTTTACAGCATATAGAGTTCCCTATCTGGAACTAATATGATGATATACAAGTTCTGACACAATTCCTAATCACACCATGGACTGTGGTTTGCAAAGGAGAATATTATTATATTTTTTAATGATTAACTCTTGCCTATAGTTTTTGGGTCACATGATTTAACTGTCATTAGACGGATTCTTTCTTGTTTCATGTAAATAATCAAGGCCCTATTCCATTATTGCCATAATGTCTATTGGCACCAAGCATTTACTTAACAACTCGAGCCGGTATTCCAACCAAGCCGGAAGTGGACAATGCGGCTGCTTGCTGTAGATTAACGGCTCCTAAGCTTGTATACTTTGTATAGGAGCCAGTCATATGTGGCCAACCGATGGATAATGAGTTATTCCAACCTCACTTGTTCTTCAACACAAATAGCTGATGTAGCTCTATCTGTGGAATAAATCAGGCTGTGGGGTTGACGTAAGCACAATATGAAATCTATCTCGCAGCATCTGCTGCACAGCGCTAAATTACAAATCCAGCGATTTAGGTCAAAAAGCAGATCCAAAGGGTCAGCAGCTTTAGAAAGTCCAAAGAAAAGCAATGGCCAGTTTTCAAGTAATCAAGAAACAAAACAAACAAGCAGACACATCCAAAGCCAGTTGTCCAAGTACCAGAAAAGCAAGTAACAAGTCAAAGGTCAGGAGTAAAGATTAGTTGAGTCACTAGGATTGTGCAGAGTTCAGTCACAGAACAAGTAATTATTGACAGAAGGCTGCAGGGTGTTGGAATAAACCATCAGTACTTAGCCATGCTCCCTGCCATGTGTGTTGACTTCTTCCAGGCCAATGTCAAGTGCTTCTCCAATAGACCTGTAGGCAAGAGCAGTACCAGAATGCAGCACTGCCTTATGTGCCTGTGGAAGGTTTTCGGGGAGATTCACATTTGGCCAGCAGATTCCGATCGGACAGTATGTGTGCTCTAAAACCACACATTTTTACATTTTGATTTATTTTTAAAGAATCTGTGTATTAATAATAAGACCACCATATAAAATTATCATTGTCCTTGAGTGTAGGTAGTTAAAATTGTGGAAAGCAATAGCATACAGCTATCAAATGAATATTTCTGCAATGCCTTGGGCAAAACATTTCCACATAGGCGAAAAAAATGTTACCCTGTGTCCCTTTATTAAGCCGAGAGAACACGAGAAGTGGTCCCCCTACATGTACTGTCCAGTGGAATATGCATTTATCACATCAAAGGAGTTATTCAGAAAGCACCGAAATGTCACCGACATTTCGGTGCTCTCTTATTCCCCGCAGTTTGGGGAAACAAATTCAGCATTCACTACAGGGTCCCTTAAGTGCAAGGAAAATCTGCCGACCGGATGCAAAACAAAATAAAAAATCTGCGAAAATTCGCTGAAAATCCGCCGAAAATCCACTGTTCGGTGCAATTTCAGGGCCAGTCTGGTTGTCTCTTAATAACCCTGCAAGTGGGAGCTAATTAAGGGTCATCTATAAACATCAGAAAAAGTAAATACAACCTTATATGGGGCTAAATCACAACCTAGCTGTTAATGGCGAGCCACAAAAAGGGAAAAATCTGCGGCTTGACATTAATGGCTATGTTTCCGTCCGAGCCGCTGTATCGGAAGCTCGAGATGTAATATTTTCTAGGTGTGATGGATACCTGAAGCAGTGCCTTTCATTCATAGGACTCCATGGAGCCCATTGTTACCCTGCACAATCTCACTTCAGCAGGAATGCGCAGGAGCCACTGCTTGGAACCAGAGCAAGCAGCAGATTATGCATCCATCTGCACCATGGGATCTCAGGTATGTAAAGGATTTTTCAGATCCGGGATCTCCAAATCTGGCCCCTCAGACTTCCAGAAAATCAGATTGCCGCGGGACCTCGGAGGAAAGAGGTGAGTATGTGGAAGAGAGCCCCACTAGCGGAAGACGTGTGAGGAATGTCCTCTGCATATAGTGGACGACTCTCATGACGTTCACCACACGTCTTCCGCAGGGAAGGGGTTAATATATAATCTTTACCTATTGCTGAGATTAGTACCAGCATTCCTAAAATACCATTTAAATTAATTTAATATGCCTGTTATGATTTATTTTACGTCTATCGTCTTGTTACATTTACACAATATTATGAATATATTTTGTTCTATGTTACTTAAATTTTTTTCAGGGTAATTCTATGAAATATATGCTTCAATTTGCTGTGAATTCTTTAGTATATATTTTTTATTGTAATTATATATATATATATATATATAAAACCACTACAATACATAGGGCCAAATTACATACTTGATGCTAACGTTAGCGCTCACGCAGTTATCGCAAAGTACAATCCAAACGCTAATGGGTTAAGTAATCCGTTTGCGGGCCCTATTACAATCTTTGCGCAAAATCGCTCGCGCAGTGCGTTAATTTGTGCTCGAAGCGTTAAACGTTAACACGTGTAAATTAATGCTGGAATTACAATCCGCGCGCATTTTTACAGTACACTCGCAAAGGGTTTGCGCAGGTCCACCCGCGTTAGACGAATGCACGCGTTTGTTGCGCTGACTTTGTAAGCCATCCGGCAGGAGCAGGTAGAGACTGGGGAAAAAGTCCCCCCAGTCTCCCCCTGCGTATCACTACGCTGACTGACTGGATCTCGCGAGGTGAGATCCGGCAGGTCATGTGACCGCCGGCGTCTGGCTCAATGGAGTCCTATGGATTCCATTGAGAGGATGCACGCGGCTGCGCTGCCGCGCGCATCCTGGGGCTTAGTGCCCGGTAACAATGCAGGTGGCTTTTTTTGCGCCTGCATTGTAATCTAGCGGCAAAATGGGCGCGCTAAGGGGAAAACTATGGGTGCAGTTTTTCCTCCCTTGCGCCCCCATTTTACTGCTAGGATCATAATTTGGCCCATAAACTTTACAAATTAAGGTAATCTAAATTTAGATAATTTTAACCAATTAGGGACCGCTGACGTACCATGTACGTCCTGGCCACGGGTCTCCCTTAGACCCGCGGACGTACATAGTACGTCAGCGGCTCCTAACCTCCCTCCCACCCAATACTTACCTCCCTCGCCGGGTCGCTTGCAGTTCTGGCAGGGAGGAAGCCTGCCCCCGTGTTTTAGAGGGGCCGGCGAGCTCGATGACGTCACCCACGCTGCGTGGTGACGTCATCAGCAGGCGCCCCATTGAAATCAATGGAGGGGAGGCCCTTCGGAGCCCTCTATCTCCCCATCCATTGAAGATAGAGTGCTGCAAGTTGCACTGCTGGAAACGGGAGAGTCTCCCCTTTTCAGCTGTGTGCAGCATTAACTATTTCACAGCCGGATCGCGATTCGGCGCAAATTTGCACCAAATCATGATTCAAACCTGGAGGGGTCTGACATTGTGGATGTCAGCCAAGCCTCAAGGTCAACCCCCACCCACTGACATATCCACCATATGTGTGAGGAAGTCAGTGGGCCAGTTAACCCCCTAGCTGCCTAGAGGGTCATGTTGGACATCATTGGAAAGGCCAATGACACCAAACATGACTAGGTTTGGTCTAAAGAAAAGCTTATTTTTTTTTTTTTAAATTGTCTGGGGGGGGTTTAGTTAAATTTTACCTAGGCTGCTATCTAAAAATAATGAGCATAAAATAGTCAGAATGAGCTCGGCGCACATAGGTGAACTGGCTCAGCAGTAAAGGGGTTAAAAAGCAAAACCATGTAAATATTGGGTATTTCTATTCTCGGAACAAAATTCTGAAACTATTTAGCTGGGGTCTTTTTTGGTGGTTGCAGATTTTGGGGATTAAATAACGAAAAAGTGTGTTTTTACCATTTTTTCATCATATTTCATATTTTTTATAGTAAATTATAGGATATGATGGAAATAATGTTATTTTTAGAAAGTCCATTTAATGGCAGGAAAAACGGTGTATAATATGTGTGGGTTGCATAAACGAGTAAGAGGAAAATTTGACCTAAACACGAACAGCGCAGAAACGTAAAAACAGCAGCGGTCACTAAAGGACAGATTTGTGTAAAACCGCTGGGTCCCTAAGTGGTTAATTCTAAGGGATACATCACAGCTATCTATGCATAACATTACTGATCTATTACACGTCTATTACACTAAACTGATTTAAGCAAATGTCTGGTTGCCTGAACAGAATATAAGTTATCACATTAAATCAAAATAAGCCCAGGTATATCATTAAAATTGCCGGATGAAATGCAGAGATGTGTTCGCATGAGAAGCAGTTTGCTTTTTAGATGTTAGAAGTTATGACTTACATTATGTAAGAAGTAAATGAATCTCACATCTGAAGATGATTGGTTGCCTAATGTGACATCACTGAGATCTGAGTAAACAAACAGATGTATCCATTGACATGTTGTTCCAATATATTTGAGGTTCTATACTCTTTGTTTGCCTTGGAGTTTTGCTTATATACCTTTCTGCTTCATTGCCTCTATGTTATGTCGCTGCCATTCACCATTTCCAGTAATCACATCACCAGGTTAACAGTAATGAGTCATACAAACCTACTGAAAAGACTCTTCTCTGATTATTTTGTTAAGGAATCCGAGCTCATGTAATTTATCTTCAGAGGAAACATCTGAGCAAGACACTGTCCCGTAGTGAGAAGATAAACAGACTGATTTTTAAAAGCTCATCACTCTGTATTTTGCAGGTGTTGGGAAGAATTCAGAGTTAAGAACAAAACAAGTGCTGTCATTTAGATTGTAAGCTCTTTGTGCGTGCTTGAAAGACCATTGAGAGGAGTATGACGTTATGCTTTACATGTAATAATGTATTTACTGAATCACTGTGCAGCCTCACCGGGGTTACTGACCTCATCTAAATAAAATCACTTTACAAAGGTGTTCATTTATGAACTCACAAAACCCCATGCTCTGCAGATTCTTTAAAGTGCCCGAGCTACCACTATAACCAACAAAGACCACCAGCGCATCCCTCCCAATTGAATGTTGTACCTCATACAAGCAATCCCCTCACATTATGACGGTTTTATGGTCATATATCTCTTAAGGTTTGAGTAAAACGATTGCATAGCAATACACATTTACAAACAAACAGATACATATTCAATACATACAGGGTTATTCAGAGAGCGTGAAAAGCAGGAGAATGACTGGAGAATGAAAATTCTAGGTCAAAATAGTCAAACCAGAAAAATTCTCCCTTTCATCTCACTTTCCAAATCGGCTATTTTGACCTAGAATTTTTCATTCTCCAGTCATTCTCCTGCTTTTCACGCTCTCTGAATAACTCTGACAATAATCCTATGACTCCTGATACGGGACAGCAGGTCCATACAGTTATAGTTACAAGTTTTTATAAAGCGCTAGCAAATTCCATAGCGCTGTACAATGTGAGGTGAGACAGAATAACAAATATACAGACTTGTTCAACACACAGTACAGTAGAACAGACCCTGCCCAAGAGCTTACAATCTAAAAGGATAGGGGTGACACACTAGTTGAGGGTTAATAGAGAATGTGAATATAGCGGGGAGCGTGTGGCCTATGTGGGAAGATGCAGTGGGAAATGAACAGAGGGGCATTATTGAGTGAGCTGATAGGCTTCTCTAAAATAATGTGTTTTCATAGACTTCTTGAAGGACTGGAGAGACGGGAGAGTCTGATTGCTTGGGAGGGAATTCCAAAGAAAGGGGACAGCTTGGGAGAAGTCTTGAAGGTGAGAGTTAGGGGTGTGGGTACGCGAAGCTGAGAGCATCAGCTCATTGGCAGAGCGAAGTGGTCGGTGATGGGATGTACCTGTTAATAAGGGAGGAGATGCAGGCAGGGGCGCAGTTATGGAGAGCTTTGTACATGAGGACCAGTATTTTGAATTGGATTCTGTAGGAGACAGGATATCTTAATATAAAAAAAAAGGATAAATTCATTGAATGGCACGGGAATTATAATGGCATATGTCCCAAAATTCAATTTGTTTACTTTCTGATAAAGAGTCACACAGGTTTATTCAAAGAGATCCAAATTGTGTCCGAAAGGCAACTGAACAGTGAAATTCAGCATACGGTTACCTTTCTTGGCCATTCGGCTATTCAGAGAGCAGGCAGTTCACCAAATGCTGGCGAATTGCCTGCACATATGGTGCCTGTTCGGTGCCTGTTCCAGGGCAGTGAAATCCCCATAGAGAAGCAATGGTTTGGCTATTCAGAGAACACAAATCAGCTGAGAAAAGTTGCCGAATTGCCCTGCTGTTCGGTGGTTTCATTCGTCAGGTTTATTCAGGCGAATCCCATAGGCTTCAATGTTAAAAATATTCCTGTTTTAATTCAATATCTAATAAACCGTTTATTATAATATTCTGCAGTAAAAAGTCTCTTTATTTATAGATTTTTTTGGATCTTTTAGACATTTTTCGGGATTTTTTTGCGAAAATGTTGTTGTTTTTTTTAAAATAATTTTTTCTTTTTTCTGTAACAGCCCTTTTTATTATCATTCATTGGATCTTATATGTAAATTCCAGCCATTTTCGTTTAGTAGTTTCTTTGCAAACAGCATTTCACTTTTCAAACCTTCAAGCGTACTGGATTTTTTTTCACTCCATTCGTCTGCGATGTCGGGTTTTTCCAGCGGCTGCTCTGCGCTGTGATCAGCGGCTGCTCGGGCTTCTCTGGCGTGTTCGGCGGGGTTAATTCAGATGTTTTTGCGGCTTTCGGTGTCCGTTCGCCGGGTTTTGCGGTGAGTATTCGTCGGGTGCTGTGGCTTTTCCCTGCACTTTGACGGCCCTGTGGTGCTTGCTGAATACACCCCAGGGTCGCCGAAATGGGATCGCCAAATCGCACTGAATTGAGGAGAATGAAAAGTCACCGAACGTGCGGTGACTTTTCGATTCTCTTTGAATAACCCTGACAGTTATATAGTTTTATGTGGTATTATATTTGTGTAACAAGACCACCGCAATCCACACGGTGCTCTTTGACACCTCTATGGAATTCAAAGGTCTGATAGTCCGTTCAATGCAGACTGAAGGTATTTTGTTTCTTTTTTGAACATTTGGGTCCTTTCAACAACGTTTGGGAACATAAGTGCTTTCGTTATCTTCCTAGGACCTCCTATATACATTATATACATTCAATTCAATTTAACTTTGCCCCACTGTGATGCTAGACTGGATTAATGAGCTCACAATAGTATAATTTTCTTTCCATTTTGATTAGGCTTGTTTGTCATCATTTAATGGCCTCTGGATTCAAAAACCAATTATTGGTTTGATCTGCAAAGTTGTTGGTCATCCTTTCACTCTTTTGGCTATTTTTGACAATTATCTTGTTGCTTTCATGTTCGTTTGCCCTCTCCAGTGTCCATCATCATATACTTTAATTACTTTCTTTACACATTCTTCTAACTGGTAAGTTATTTGTGTAAAATCTGGCCGTTCTTACAGTAATCAGTCACAACATTAAAATGACCTGCCTACTATTGTGTAGGTCCCATCATGCTGCCAAAAACAGCTCTGATGCATAGAGGCATGGACTCTACAAGACCTCTGACCGTGTCCTGTGGTATCTGGCACCCAGTCATTAGCAGGAGATCCTTTAAGTCTTGCAAGTTGCGAGGTGGGGCCTACATGGATTGGATTTGCTGTTCAAGCACATCCCAGAGATTCTCAATCGGATTGAGATCTGGGGAATTTGGAGGTCAGGCTAACAACTTGAAATACTCCAACCATTCCTGAACAATTTCATAAGAGGTTATTCAGAGAGAGCCGATCTGGCCCCGAAATGTCACCAAACAGGGAATTTCCCCATACGGTGACTTTTCATAGCAATTCGGCTATTCAGAGAGCAGGAAGTTCGCCAAATTTTGGCAAACTGCCAGCAAGTATGGAGCTGTTCGATGGCAGTGAAATCCCCCATTGAGAAGCAATGGTCAACCTATTCAGAGAACATCGAACATCAGTGAAAAGTTGCCGAAGTGCCCTGCTGTTCGGTGGTTTCATTCGGCAGGTTTATTCAGGCGAACCCCATAGGCTTCAATGTTAAAAATATTCCCATTTTTATTCAATATCTAATAAACTGTTTATTATTTTAAGATAAAGGGGAAAGAGACCAGCGCTGGTACAAGGACCCCACTTCCGTGGGAGGTGAACGAAAAACACCACACTGCGGGAAAAATGGCCCCAATAGTAATATGGATGTAATAACAGCACAAAAATAACCTTTATATGCTTCGATCCAATAGGGTCAGATGGAAGTCAATGTGCATGTAACGAGAAAACACACATATATGGTACAGTATGTCTCACAAATGATCAAATAGAGAATGTGAAGTATGAAAACTCACATGAGGTGGAGCCTGTACAATAAAGGCTCAATAAGAACACAGTGGGTCTCTTCACGGACGACCCCGTCCCGTCTTCATAAGATACCGGTGGTTACTCGTGCAAACCGTACATGCAATGAGGAAGACATATACCATAGTGCAGCATAGTAGTGTCACAAAATATAAAGGCCAAATAAATCGAGGCACTTACGTGGTTTAGAGCCTGTGTGGACTCACTGGCTCTGTATATACGCCTTGGTGCAGATGGGGATACACCAAACCCCTTTGGAGTGAATAAAGAGTGAAAAACTCAGTAATCACAAAATAAAAAATTTATTACAGATGCAAATTAAAATGGATAAAATCAAATCAAAACGCGTTTCGCCGCTCACGCGGCTTCATCAGTTGATGTCCAGAAATATTTCTGGACATCAACTGATGAAGCCGCGTGAGCGGCGAAACGCGTTTTGATTTGATTTTATCCATTTTTATCCATTTTAGTTTGCATCTGTAATAAATTTTTTATTTTGTGATTACTGAGTTTTTCACTCTTTATTCACTCCAAAGGGGTTTGGTGTATCCCCATCTGCACCAAGGCGTATATACAGAGCCAGTGAGTCCACACAGGCTCTAAACCACGTAAGTGCCTCGATTTATTTGGCCTTTGTATTTTGTGATACTACTATGCTGCACTATGGTATATGTCTTCCTCATTGCATGTACGGTTTGCACGAGTAACCACCGGTATCTTATGAAGACGGGACGGGGTCGTCCGTGAAGAGACCCACTGTGTTCTTATTGAGCCTTTATTGTACAGGCTCCACCTCATGTGAGTTTTCATACTTCACATTCTCTATTTGATCATTTGTGAGACATACTGTACCATATATGTGTGTTTTCTCGTTACATGCACATTGACTTCCATCTGACCCTATTGGATCGAAGCATATAAAGGTTATTTTTGTGCTGTTATTACATCCATATTACTATTGGGGCCATTTTTCCCGCAGTGTGGTGTTTTTCGTTCACCTCCCACGGAAGTGGGGTCCTTGTACCAGCGCTGGTCTCTTTCCCCTTTATCTTCACATTACTATTTGGGTCTTTTGGGATAGACCCTTCGAGTTCTTAGCTGCTGTACTGTTCCCCATCCGTGTTTCCCTCCACCTATAGCCACTTCAGCGCCCCCTTGCTTTTTGTTCCACTAGTGTTTATTATTTTAATCTGCAGTAAAAACTCTCTTTATTTATAGATTTCTTTGGATCTTTTAGGCATTTTTTGGGATTTTTTCTTTTTTCTGTAACAGACCATTTTTTTTTAATCATTCATTGGACCTTATATGTAAATTCCAGACATTTTTGTTCAGTAGTTTTTTTGCAAACGGCGTTTAAATTTTGACACTTTCAATCGTATTGTTTTTTTTTTCTTTTCTACTTTTCCCGACAGCTTGTCGGCTGCGTTTGACGGCCCTCTGGCGATGGGTTTGCGGCAGATGTTTGGCAGGTTTGCGGCAGATGTTCAGCGGGTTGGCGGTGGCAGGCGGCAGGTTTGTGGCAGGTCTGCGGCGGGTCTGCAGCGGCATTCAGTGTCCGATTCCCTGCACTTCAGGGACCATTTGGTTAATGCTGAATTCACGGCAGGATGGGGAAATTTGATTCCCCGAAGTGCAGGGAAGTACGGGGAACGAGAGCGCACTGAAATGTCAGTGACATTTTGGTGCTCTCTGAATAACCCCCACAGTGTGGCAGGGTGCATTATCCTGCTGAAAGTGGCCACTGCCTTCAAGGAACACCATTGCCAGAAAGGGGTACATGTGGGTTGCAACAATCACTAGGTAGGTGGTATGAGTAAAGTGTGTTCTGGTACCTTTCTATCATGGCCTTTACTACGTTTATCAGCAATTTGTGCTACAGTAATTCTTTTATGTGATCAGATGGGCCAGCCTTCGCTCACTATGTGCATCAATGAGTCTTGGGTGCCCATGACCCTGAAACAGGTTCACTGGTTCTCCTTCCTTGCACCACTTTAGGTAGGTACTAACCGTTGCATATTGGGAACACCCCACAAGACTTGCTGTTTTGGAGATTCTCTGACCCAGTTGTCTAGCCATCAAAATTATTGCTTCCATCACCTGAAATTCAAGAAGTGACTGTTCACTTTCTGCCTAATATATCCCAACACTTGACAGCTGCTATTGAAATGATATAATCAATGTTATTCGCTTCATCTGTAAGTGAATTTAATGTTGCGTCTGATCAGTGTATGCCCTTTGTGTTGAACATCTAGTCATGATTTCCGAATAATTTCAGGATTATTTTTGTCTTTTTGATTTATTATGTCATGATGTGTTTTCTATGAGAAATGTATTTTCCTGATGTGCCATATGTATTTCCCGTGGTGTGTTTGTCTTGTCCATAACACACTGTATTATGCCAGTACCTTTGTTTCAATGCCAACTTTTGTATTTAAAACTGAATAATAAAACGACATTTGTAAAAAGATGTGACCATTCTAATGGATGTTGTCTCATTTTCCCCTGTTCATTCTCTGAGGTGACTCACATAATATCCCCTTGATCCAGATACAAAGTGTTTGCAATATACTGAACTATCGTCACCTTGCGCATGTTTAACGTGAAACAACATTAGAATAAACAGTGTTTAGATATAATACAGTAGCTGTCCGACGCTTGCTTACAACGGGCAGTGCGAGCCGACCACAGGAATCGATGAATAGCAGGAAAATAAATGTCGGCTTGGAATATAAAGCAAGGATACAGAGTCAGGTATTCCACACAGAGATACAAAGGTAATATGGAAGCTGCTGCCAGACAGCACACCGGTCATAAATGGAAATAAAAAGGCCTGAAGGTCAGAGGCTGGGTAATCCACACAGAGTTGAGAGTGTAGAAACGAATGGGAAAGGTCAACCACTGGCAAACTGTATCATACAGCAGAGGGGTCACTCCAAAGAATAGTCAGACAGGCCAAAGGTCAAGTCCAGTTAATATAAAGACAAGACATGATAGAGTAGCCACAGAGCACATGGAGTACTTATTTATTTATAAAGTATTTTACCAGGAAGGATACATTGAGATTTCTCTTGTTTTCAAGTATGTCCTGGGTTCAAGAACATTGAATTGTTACAGTAGGTACAGAATACAAAGTAATAAATGCAAGATATTAAAAACAACGCAAATATACAGATTAGATAAATGTAAAGTTATGCACTTTGGAGTGAAGAACACACAAGCAATTTATACCCTAAATGGTACGGAGTTAGGGAAATCCAAGCAGGACAAGGATTTGGGAATAATCATAGACTTCAAACTAAGTAACAATGTGCAATGTCAAACAGCAGCCGCCAAGGCCAGCAAAGTACTGGCATGCATTAAAGGGGAGTTCCCTCACGGGATGAAAACATAATTTTGCCTCTGTATAAATCAATGGTCAGGCCGCACCTTGAATATGCCGTGCAATTTTGGGCACCTGTCTTAAAAAAAGATATATATCGCTAGAAAAAGTGCAGAGACGGGCAACTAAATTAATAAGGGGGATGAGGGTTAAGTTATGAGGAAAGACTAACAAGCTTAAACCTGTTTAGTTTAGAGAAAAGGCGCCTTAGAGGGGATCTGATAACCTTATATAAATATATACGGGGCCATTATCAACCATTGTCTGATAACCTATTCATTAACAGGACTATACATAGGACAAGGGGTCATCCATTTAGACTGGAAGAAAGAAAATTTAGCTTAAAGCATAGGAAGGGTTATTTTACGGTGAGAACAATAAAGCTGTGGAATTCTCTGCCTGTTGAGGTGGTTGGGTCAGAGTCTGTACAGACTTTTAAAAAACGACTGGATAACTTCCTGCAGACACAGAATATTAAGGGTTATAATATTTAATATGTGGGTAAAAGCTTCTTGCTCCAAGGAGAAATCTGACTGCCATTCTGGGGTCAAGAAGGAATTTTTTTCCAGTATGTTGCATATTGGCAAGCATTCAGACTGGGTTTTTTGCCTTCTTTTGGATCAACAGCAGTAGGTTATGTGGGAGAGGCTGAACCCGATGGACGCATGTCTTTTTTCAGCCTATATAACTATGTAACTATGTAACACAGAAAATAAATATGTAGGAAATATAGTCACTATGTTACATGTTTACAGGTGCATTCTGTATTGAGGTATGTTAATAGAGATCTCTTAAGTGACTTTAGACTGGGGGAAGATTTGATGGCGTCTGGGAGATAATTCCATATTTGCGGTGCTCTGTAGGAAAATGAGGATCGAGACACTTTCTTTTTGTATTGTGGTATTGCAAGATGCAGGTCCTGGATCGGAGGTTATAGGATGAGGGAACTGCTAGGGGAGGCAATCTATTCAGGTAGGGTGGTAGCTTCCCAGAAAAGCTCTTAAATACCAGGTTGGAAAGGTGAAGGGTACTTAATAGTAAATTAGGCTACATGTGACCACTGGACTGATTTGATTGTTGGATTTCAAAAGGGATAAATATGTATCACCCACCCTGAGAGAAGAAGGTAGAATGGATGCACTATCCCTTCATGAAGTGCAATGCTTGTCCTCAACACTGGAGCAAGAAGCTCCAGGACACCAGCAGAAGATATGAAGGCTCAAATTAAGACAGGGTCACTTAACAGGATTCGATTTATTCTATAATCTGTCGGAGGTTTAGACAAACTAGTACTAGCACTCAGACAATACTAAAAGCTAATGAAAGTTTAGCTGTGTGACATTGTTGACGGTCATTAATGATGTGTGGCGCAAAGGATCCCTTACCAGTGGTGTAATAGAACCATACGGATACCGTTGAAACATGACAGTAACACAGATATTCCACCTATCTCAAGAATTATGACAGCACTGGAGATTTTAAAAGAGAACATAATTTTGCCTACAGACATTGAAACTTGGCATCTACATCAGTGTGGGAACCCTCATACTACAGTGTTTCCCAACATTATCCTCAGAGACCATCTATCAGGCCAGGTTTTACAGATCACCTTGGGGAAATGCAGACTGAATCCTGCAATCACTGAGCAGCAAATCCTATTACCTGTGCTGTGCTTCACATATCTGGCAAACCTGACCTGTTTGATGTTTTGGAAGCTCTGATGCACTGAGACCTTTATTTGTCCTTTTGCACAAAGTATTATTATATTTTTGTGCCAGACCGTTCACTACTGTAATGTTATACAGTATATACCCCAGTTATTGTGCATTAAATTTTGTGTTTAATGTCCTTTAATGACGTGTTTAATATCCTCTTTTTTAGAAATATCTACGAAGATGCAACATTGTTCATGCATGTGTAAGAAAGCTATATAAGTGCTTGTTTAATCATCACTCTGTTGTGCTAATTATATAAAGCGTTTGCAGGTTCTGAGAAGAATTAAGCGACTATAACAGGTTTCCTTTAAACGAGAACTGTTTGCTTCAGGACACGCTGCATGCACACGTGCTCTAATTACTTTAGGAAATTTGGCATCATATTTACTAAACAGTCAGCTGTGGTGAATTGAAAACATGAATCTGCAAGTCTTCAGCCAAAATAACCAAACTCCAGAGTCTGACCGCTTTTCTTGCTTTCCACTGGCGAAGGTAAAATAGCGAACCATCTGTTCCAAGGAACAAAGTGTAGAGGCTTAAAAGTAATTCCCATAGGCTACGAAAACGATCAGACCAGATAATTTATCTCTATCGAATCTCTCATAGTCTTTAGTTCACCTGCAGGAAAGTTCAAATAGCTCAGTAATATGAATCAGGGGTCAAACAAAGGTAGGGTTAATGGGCGTCTTGTGACATTAACTTTCACACCCTTCACAGAAAACAATAACAGAAAACCACATCTGTTGAATTTATGAAAATAAGGACTTGAGTGTGATTCACTCAATAAATAAACAAATCAGAACACAAATGATCTTTGTGTGTTATTAATCGGAAAATTTGGAAAAAGCGTAAGAGTGCCTGGTTAGTGTTTGGCCTCTAGGAGATACATGTGCGGCAGATGTATGCTAGAATGGAAATTAGCTGTCAAATTTAAATTGAAACCGAGTACAAATGAAATGTCCAAAATCACAGTTATAGCAGCTATTAATAAGTAAACGTGTTCTGATGCATAAGTACACTATGCTTCTAAATACTAATGAGGAACTGTGATTAAAAGATGACTTATTGCTGAAATGTGCAGCTAATGTTGTAGCTATCCAGGAACACGTTGTGATTTGAACGGTGTTGGAGGCACATATTAAATTAAGTCTGGATAAAAATAATAGACAGTTGTGATACAGTCAGGTCCAGAAATATTGGGACATCGACACAATTCTAACATCTTTGGCTCTATACACCACCACAATGGAGTTGGAATGAAACAATCACAATGTGCTTTAACTGCAGACTGTCAGCTTTAATTTGAGGGTATGTACATCCAACTCAGGTGAACGGTGTAGGACTTACAGCAGTTTACAGATGTGCTTCCCACTTGTTAAGGGACCAAAGGTAATGGGACAGAATAATAATCATAAATCAAACTTTCCCTTCTTAATACTTGGTTGCAAATCCTTTGCAGTCAATCACAGCCTGAAGTCTGGAACGCATAGACATCACCAGACGCTGGGTTTCATCCCTGGTCATGCTCTGCCAGGCCTCTACTGCAACTGTCTTCAGTTCCTGCTTGTTCTTGGGGCATTTTCCCTTCAGTTTTGTCTTCAGCAAGTGAAATGCATGCTCAATGGGATTCAGGTCAGGTGATTGACTTGGCCATTGCATAATATTCCACTTCTGTCGCTTCAAAAACTCTTTGGTTGCTTTTGCAGTATGCTTTGGGTCATTGTCCATCTGCACTGTGAAGCGCTGTCCAATGAGTTCTGCAGCATTTGGCTGAATGTGAGCAGATATTGCCCGAAACACTTCAGAATTCATCCTGCTGCTTTTGTCAGCAGTCACATCATCAATAAATACAAGAGAACCAGTTCCATTGGCAGCCATACATGCCCACACCATGACACTACCACCACCATGCTTCACTGATGAGGTTGTATGCTTAGGATCATGAGCAGTTCTTTTCCTTCTCCATACACTTCTCTTCCCATCACTCTGGTACAAGTTGATCTTGGCCTCATCTGTCCATAGGATCTTGTTCCAGAACTGTGAAGGCTTTGTAAGGTGTTGTTTGGCAAACTCTAATCTGGCCTTCCTGTTTTTGAGGCTCACCAATGGTTTACATCTTGTGGTGAACCCTCTGTATTCACTCTGTTGAAGACTTCTCTTGATTGTTGACTTTGACACACATACACCTACCTCCTGGAGAGTGTTCTTGATCTGGCCAACTGTTGTGAAGGGTGTTTTCTTCACCAGGGAAAGAATTCTTCGGTCATCCACCACAGTTTTTTTCCGTGGTCTCCCGGGTCTTTTGGTGTTGCTGAGCTCACTGGTGCGTTCCTTCTTTTTGAGAATGTTCCAAACTGTTGTTTTGCCACGCCTAATGTTCTTGCTATCTCTCTGATGGATTTGTTTTGTTTCTTCAGCCTAATGATGGCTTGCTTCACTGATAGTGACAGGTCTTTGGATCTCATCTTGAGAGTTGACAGCAACAGATTCCAAATGCAAATAGCACACTTGAAATGAACTCTGGGCCTTTTATCTGCACATTGTAATTGGGGTAATGAGGGAATATCACACACCTGGCCATGGAACAGCTGAGAAGCCAATTGTCCCATTACCTTTGGTCCCTTAACAAGTGGGAGGCACATCTGCAAACTTCTGTAAGTCCTACACCGTTCACCTGAGTTGGATGTACATACCCTCAAATTAAAGAGGACAGTCTGCAGTTAAAGCACATTGTGTTTGTTTCATTCCAACTCCATTGTGGTGGTGTATTGTTGCCAAAGATGGTAGAATTGTGTCGATGTCCCATATTTCTGGACCTGACTGTATGTATGTGAATGGCCGACAACACAATGGAACAGTTTACAATGTAGCTTACTATACTAATTTATCCATGGCCCATAGCAGACATTCATGCCAGTACCTGGGTCACTCAGCAAGGCCTGTAGGGCATTGTAGCATGAATAATGATACACTTCTGGCTAAAATGATTTGATGATCTGGTTAAAGTGGCATACTATCCATCATGACTATTTAACTTAATTTACTTGGTACTTGTTATGCCTGCTGTACACTGGAGCCAGGGGTGCAAAGTAGACACTGGTTATCCACATCAGCTGGAAGACGACTAGACCAATACACTAGTAAAAGGGTCGCACAGAGCAAGGAAGGCCAACTTGTTAAGTACTGGAAATTCAAAGGTGCATAAGGCTAATCCAAAAAGCAACATTGAGGCACAATCCAAACATATGTATCCAATATGTATGTATAACCTGCAATAAGACATAGGCCAGACCAGAAGTGAAAAGTATGGTGCACTGGCAGATTGAAACAATGGAAGGTTAAGGATTTGCTAGGGAACAGTGGTGACTCTAGGAACAATATATAGGGGGGGCACATAAGATACCACAGTCAAAACTGGGGGGGGGGCACTAATAATTTTCACCACTAAATCATACCACTGAAAAAAACCTAAATAAGTATATATTCCATAATCCGAGAGTAATGTGATGCAATTGCACCTTTTTGTTTTACTAACCTGGTACAGAAATTCAATATTTTATTTGCCGTAATTTGGCGATTTTTGCCGACGTCCGATAACTGCTTCAGAGGGACCAATTTTCGCAAATTACGGTGACCATTCGCTAAATAGGGAATTCACCATATTTTCGGTGAAATTGATTCCCTGAATTGTGACAAAAAGCAAAGGATCTAAAGATGAATAGACCCTTTAGAGTCAAACTTCCTTAATAACCCCTAAAACTCCATTGAAGCAGGGAAATAAAATAAAAATAATAAACAGTTGTGCATGTAGCCTACCCATTAACCCCTTAAATGCCATTAAGGGAGAACATGAAATGAATGGACTGAGGCATGTAGCCTACTCATTAACCACTAAAATTCCATTAATCAAGAGAAAACATTAAATGAATAGATTGTGGGGCATGTAGCCTACCCATTAGCTCTTAAAATGCCAGTTATCAAGAGAAAACATAAAAATATATACTGTACACTGTGAGGCATGTAGCCTGCCCATTAACCCCTAAAATGCCATTATTAAAGGGAAACCATTAAATGAATAGACTGTGGGGCATGTAGCATACCCATTAACCCCTAAAATGCCAGTAATCAAGTGAAAACATGAAATATATACACTGTGAGACATGTAGCCTACCCATTAACTCCTAAAATGTCATTAATAAATGAAAAAATAAAATATATACTGCAAGGAATGAAGCCTGCACATTAACCCTTAATATACAACTAAACCAAGGTAAAAACGAAAGTAATACACAATGTAATATATAGTCTGACCATTAACCCTGAGCCATTTCCATCCTGTGAAAAAAAAATTGTTATGTTTTTATTTTATTATTTATTTTATTATTTTGTCTTTACACTGAATATGGTCAGGTTGGATTTCATTGGAAAGGCCAGACTCTGCTCTTTCCAATGACTCAAGCGACCATGTGCGATGCATGGGGCCAGAGAAACATCGGTCCGAAGATGGGGCAAGCTGGATGCTGAATTCTGGTGGTGGGGGCACATGGGGGCAAGGTAAAACCTAGGGGGCAATTGCCCCCCGCCCCAGAGATGCCTATGCTAGGGAATGCACAGCTTGACTGAGTACCTTTTTCTTTGTTCTCAGTCAGTTTAACGAACGTGCCTTTGTGAAGTCTCAACCCTTCCTTCGTTGCTGAGGTCATGATGGATAGAAGATAGTTAAAGCACTCTTTATGTTCACCAATCCTTCCTTTGTTGAAAGTAAAGACAATCGACAGCATTGATTTTTAAGAAAGCATGTTATCGTGGATACCAGGTAATGGGATCACGTGGCCCACTTCCCAAAAAATAGGGCCCGTCCAGACGATCCATAATATCATCGGCATTCCATGTATTCCTATCCAATGTGGATTGTGTGAGTTGACCAAAAGCAAAATCACTTAATACCAGGTTTGTAGTACTGGTATTCTTTGTAGAATACTGCCTCGAGCTGAGACGAGCAAGCTACCATGGAATTGCTCGTTTTTCTCATGCTGAGCCATTATGTACGACTCCTATACAATACAGAGCAGCCTTTAAAAAACAGTAAGTGCTGCTAATGTATTGTAGAGTCGCAAGCTATGCATTAGAATAGTGTCTTGAATTGGTATCGCCTGTAGTCGTTATCTATAATAACTCCAGCCATTAACTTAACGACTAGGTCGGAATAGGGCCCAAGCTTTCAACATGATCCAGAAGTTAGTTTTCTAACATTTATGTTTTTGACACACACTTTTAAAGCCAAAGAGTAATGATATGCCAGTCTTTAGAGTTAGGGAAATCTTAGGACTCAGTGGGGTCATTATACTTTACGATCAAGATATTTTACATTAAGGGCTCCAATACTTTGTATAAGAGTTGTTAACAGACCATCTGGAGAATAGTGCTTCAAGCTATTTCCTGGTAGCTCGCTCATTTCAAGAAGATATTGAATACCAGATATTAATTGCTGAAAAACGTAATGCTGACCATGATAGAAAGGTGACTAAAATATTCACATGTATCACTTACCTAGAGATTGTTACAGACCTCGTAAAGCCCTTCATGACAATGATGTTCCCTGATGGCAGAATAATGCACTCTGCCACACTGCAAAAAGTGTTCAGGAATTGTTTGAGGAACATGATAAAGGTTTCAAGGTGTTTACCTGCCAACAAATTCCCCAGATCTCAATCCACTTGAGAATCTGTGGGATGTGCTGGAACAACAAATCCGATCCATGCAGACCCGACCTCATAATTTACAGGACTTAAAGGATCTACTGCTGATGTCTTGGTGCCAGATACCACAGAACACATTCAGAGGTCTTGTGGAGTCCATGCCTTGATGTATCAGAGCTGTTTTTGCAGCGTGAAGGGGACCTGCACTGACCGGTGTAAATGCCAGTAACAAGCCATTTTTTTTAAAGAGCACACATCCAGCTTTTGTAAAAATTGTAAGTAGTCCTGGTTATGTTTATTATACTATTACGATTTTTATGGGGGTATACTGGATTAGCCCATTTGCTGTGGAGGACATGACCTTCACATTGTCGAATTCCCGATGATATACAAGCGACTCTACGGTCACTCTCTTGTGCTCCCACAACAAAGGAGTCTTCATATCCCCTGTTGTGGCCTGCTTAAAGAGACACTACCTACCACTTACATAAGCTGTAACTCGATTACTTGTGCATTTTAAACAAAACCACTTTATAAAACACATGCAGCTGTTTATTGAAGTAATTGCAAGTGAAAAGGAAAAATAAAATTAGATTTTTTTATCTCCTGGTTCCAGTTTCTGGATTTTGCCCATGATGCAACATTTACCAAAAGGTTTGCTTTGTGGCTGTTTTTTATTTAATCTACAAAATCTAGCAGTTAATGAGGTGGAGGAGGGAATGCTTATTTAAGGCTGCTGTTCTCCAGGCTACTCAAGATAAGAGCTGGCAGCTGAATGAGATAAGTCAGGGATCTTAAAAGACCCCCTGGCGATGTGCTTTGAATACATCCCACACCATACAATGATGTGAGTTGACTGCCTGACCCATTGACTCCATTATATGGCTGAAACCACTAAGTGAGGTAAAGACACTGTGTGTGTGTGTGTGTGTGTGTAGTTTACAACACAAAATATCACACAATGGATGAACCCAGTGACACATATAGAAAAGTATATTTTCTTAACTAACCATACAAGAGAAAAAGAAATCACATGTAAGATATCAGCAACATAAAATAAACACAATAAAGACATTTCATCGTTTGGTGGTAGTGGCCCTTTAATTTAGGTAGAACAGGCAATGCCTCCCATTCTGCAGACATAATGATGTTAGAAAAGCCCCCTTAACTCCACCAGTCCTGGAGTATTGCTATTCTTTTTATAAGGGTAGGATAACTGGGTATATAAAATAACTTGTATGTAAGCATGGAGGAAAAATCACACATTACTTCTTCCTTCTGTGTCTTTATTACAAGTTTACAACAACACTGATATGACTTCCTATTCCAGGAGGTGATAGGGGGAGGAAACAACAACTTTATTTACACATCTGTGAACATACTTAACTCCTTCACTACAAATTTCGAGATATCTCGGGTTTCAATGGCACCATCTGGTGTCCCGATATCGAGATACACTATATTGCCAAAAGTATTCGCTCACCCATACAAATAATCAGAATCAGGTGTTCCAATCACTTCCATGGCCACAGGTGTATAAAATCAAGCACCTAGGCATGCAGACTGTTTTTACAAACATTTGCGAAAGAATGGGTCGCTCTCAGGAGCTCAGTGAATTCCAGCTTGGAACTGTGATAGGATGCCACCTGTGCAACAAATCCAGTCGTGAAATTTCCTCGCTCCTAAATATTCCACAGTCACCTGTCAGCTGTATTATAAGAACGTGGAAGTGTTTGGGAGTGACAACAACTCAGCCATGAAGTGGTAGGCCACGTAACTGACGGAGCGGGGTCAGCGGATGCTGAGGCGCATAGTGTGACGAGGTCGCCAACTTTCTGCAGAGTCAATCGCTACAGACCTCCAAACTTCATGTGGCTTTCAGATTAGCTCGAGAACAGTGCGCAGAGAGCTTCATGGAATGGGTTTCCATGGCCGAGCAGCTGCATCCAAGCCATACATCACCAAGTGCAATGCAAAGCGTCGGATGCAATGGTGTAAATCACGCCGCCACTGGACTCTAGAGCAGTGGAGACGCGTTCTCTGGAGTGACGAATCGCACTTCTCCATCTGGCAATCTGATGGACGAGTCTGGGTTTGGCGGTTGCCAGGAGAACGGTACTTGTCTGACTGCATTGTGCCAAGTGTAAAGTTTGGTGGAGGGGGGATTATGGTGTAGGTTGTTTTTCAGGAGCTGGGCTTGGCCCCTTACTTCCAGTGAAAGGAACTCTGAATGCTTCAGCATACCAAGACATTTCGGACAATTCCATGCTCCCAACTTTATGGGAACAGTTTGGAGCTGACCCCTTCCTCTTCCAACATGACTCTGCACCAGTGCACAAAGTAAGGTCCATAAAGACATGGATGACAGAGTCTGGTGTGGATGAACTTGACTGGCCTGCAC
The DNA here is from genome assembly GCA_009667805.1 of Leptobrachium leishanense. Classification (NCBI taxonomy): domain Eukaryota; kingdom Metazoa; phylum Chordata; class Amphibia; order Anura; family Megophryidae; genus Leptobrachium; species Leptobrachium leishanense. The sequence continues at coordinate 73,915,138 of CM019067.1, read as the reverse complement.
AGAGTCCTGACCTCAACTCGATAGAACACCTTTGGGATGAATTACATCAGAGACTGAGAGCCAGGCCTTCTCGTCCAACATCAGTGTGTGACCTCACAAATGCGCTTCTGGAAGAATGGTCAAAAATTCCCATAAATACACTCCTAAACCTTGTGGACAGCCTTCCCAGAAGAGTTGAAGCTGTTATAGCTCCAAAGAGTGGACCAACGTCATATTGAACCCTATGGATTAAGAATGGGATGTCACTTAAATTCATATGCAAGTCAAGGCAGGTGAGCGAATACTTTTGGCAATATAGTGTATCTCGATGTGCTGCTCTGCAGCCCAAAAGAAAATGAAATTTGTTTGCTGCAAACTAATATTGTTTGCTTTTGGTTTGCAGAAGGTGCCCCCAAAGATTTAGCCCTGTCAGCATAATGCCCAAAGAGCTAAAACTGTAGAATCTGCAGCTCAAAGCTCTGAAATATAGAGCTTTCAGAAGCTGTCAGTAGCCGACGCAGGAGAAATAGAAGAAAGTAGATCTTTTGTTAAAACGTCTGTAACTCAATTTGACAGTAGATGGCGCCATCTACAGGCAAAATAGTTTATTACTGTAATAGATAGGTATTACTGTACAATTTGTTAAAAATGATTTTCCAAAATGTTTTTTTTTAAAATCACTTGGCAGTGAAGGGGTTAACATAGATTACACTGTGAGAGCACTTTCAACATGTATCTCCACATCAAGAAAATTTAGCATTGGAGGCTGTAGTTCTTTGGACCATTGAATGTCCACTTCTATGCACCCCACAAGGTCACGCACGGTGTCCTTGGAATCCCTGAATAATGAATAAAGAATAATGAACAATAAAGTGCAGTGGAATCTATTTTAAGTACAGAAAAACTAAACGGCTTCTTCAGGATGTTTTGAAACGACTACTTTTCTTTCTTTTTTATATCTGACTCTGTTCTTTAGCAACGTGACGGTGTCAACTTCTGCTTAATCTACATGGTAATAAAATCTTTATTTCTCTAGCCTAGATTGTACAGAAGCATTAATCATACCAGTTGTAGGAAACAAGTTAAGGGGTTCCATATTAATGTGTTTAAATTTACAAGGAGAGTCTTGACAGATTTTGTTACTAGCAAACTGTAATATTTATTTACCTTGGCAGGTACCAGTGTCTCACTGTATAGAACATAAAAATATACCGCAGTTCGAACAATATACTGAGCAGATATTGAGAAATAGACATATTGTGAGTAACTGCGATGCAACTAAAGAAAATGTCAAAAATACATATTTTGGTGTTCAGCATCGTGGTAAAAATGTGTTATATTTAACTGTAAAGGATGGATGAGATTTTTAGACATATTGGGTCCATATGTCTGCATGAGAATGACAGAATATGTTGATGATGCATGTATGCCCATCCAGCTTTTCGTTATATTCACTGATATGTCTTCATTCCTGTCATATCTGACTGCTTAAGAAATGAACATATTATCTAGTTATCACAAAATAATTCAATCATCCTTTTATTTATGCGTTATTCTTATACAGCTTCAGCATCGAGGCAGAAATTCCAAAAACTGACTATTTTCAGAAACACATTCTACCTCTTGGTATATTGTGTGACAGTCTCCTGCTCCCTCTCAAATATGTAATAATAGTAAACTCTGTGGAAGATTCTGAACGTTGATCAAAGGTAGAAAAATGAACAGTGGAAGGTGGGTTTGAAAAAGATGGAAGATAAATAGCGACTAGGTTGAGTAATACTGGCCGGGTGGAGTAGAGGTAACATCACTGCTCTGTGACTGTGGAGACACAGGTTTGAACCCCAGCAAGAGCCCTACAAACGCACCTTCATAAACTTACTACATTGTATAACTCATTCTGCCGCTTTGTGTTACACTGTAACTACATGACCCACCATTGTGACATGTTAAAAGAGCTAAACTTGCCGTCACTGGAATCTAGAAGCCCACTTCACCTTTACAACCTGGTGTTAAAGAGCTTTTCTGGAAAGCTACCACCCTACCTGAATAGGCTGCTTCCCCTAGCAGTTCCCTCATCCTATAACCTCAGATCCAGGACCTGCACCTTACTTGCAGTAACACAATACAAAAAGAAAGTGGCTCGATCCTCATTTTCCTACAGAGCACCGTAAATATGGAATAACCTCCCAGACACCATCAAATCTTGCCCCAGTCTAAAGTCACATAAGAGATCTCTATTAATATACCTCAATACAGAATGCACCTGTAAACATGTAACAAAGTGACTATATTTCCTACATATTTATTTTCTGTGTTAATCTGTATATTTGTGCTGTTTTTAATATCTTGCATTTTATTACTTTGTATTTCTGTAACAACTGTAAAATTTCAATGTTCTTGAACCCAGGACATACTTGAAAATGAGAGAAATCTCAATGTATCCTTCCTGGTAAAATACTTTATAAACAAATAAATATAGACATTATATGACTTTACATCACTAGAAAGACTATCGTATACACCGACAGGACATGGCACACATTATTCTGAATGGAGAAATGATGTAAGATGCCTTTTTATTAGCCAAACTGACATGAAGAATCTTAACTTTGAGGAATGGTGGCTGCCAAGATCACTCTGGGTTTTAGTTGTTAATGTACCCATGCAGATGTTTTAGGTGAAGACAATAGTTGGTTTCAATGACGTCACTTGGAAGGATCTTGCATCCTGGAGAAGTGATCAAAATCAGAAGAAGACTGAAGACTAGCAGGGTTATTCAAAGAGAATCGAAAAGTTACCGCATGTTTGGTGACTTTTCGTTCCCTGCAATTTGGCGCGATTCGGTGATCCTAGTTCGCCGACCCTGCAGTGTATTTAGCAAGCATCACAGGGCCGCCGTACTGCAGGGAAAATCTGCCGCAAACCCGACGAACACTCACTGCAAAATCCGGTGAACACTCACCGAAACCCGCAGAAACAGCTGGATTAACCCCGTCGAACACGCCGCAGAAACTCGACTAGCCGCCGATCACAGCGCAGAGCCACCGCCGAAAAAACCCGAAACGCAGACGAATGAGGTGAAAAAAACCCCCAATACAGTACGCTTGAAAGTTTGAAATTTGAAACGAGTTTGGAAAAAAACTACTGAACGAAAATGCCTGGTATTTACATATAAGATGCAATGAATGATAATAAAAGGGCTGTTACAGAAAAATGAAAATACGATTTAACCCCTTAGGGACCGCTGACGTACTATGTACGTCTTGCCCACGGGTCTCCCTTAGATCTGTGGACGTACAAAGTACGTCAGCTGCTCCTAACCTCCCTCCCGCCAGATACTCTCCTTCTTTGCCAGCTCCCATGATGTCTATGGTAATCTTGAAGCTTGCCTCGACGTTTTATGGGGGCCGGCTGATCCAATGACATCATCACGCTGCGTGATGACGTCATTGGCCGGCGCCAGTGGGCATAATTCAGGAAGGTGGGCTACTTTGGAGCCCTCTATCTCCCCAACTGTTTATGCTAGAGCGATGCAAGTTGCACCGCTGGAAAGGGGAGAGTCTCCCCTTTTCAGCGGTGTAGTTCATTAACTGTTTCACTGCCGGATTGCGATTTGGTGCAAATTTGCGCCAAATCGCGATTCAAACATGGAGGGGGCTGACATCTTGGATGTCAGCCAAGCCTCCAGGTCACCCCCCACCCACTGACATCCTCACCATATGTGTGAGTATGTCAGTGGGCCAGTTAACCCATAGCTGCCATGTGGAGATAGGGGGATCATTTGGATCCCTTTATCTTCCGATCCGTGGCAGCTAGAGGGTCATATTTGATATCATTGGAAAGGCCTGATCATGACCAGGTTTGGTGTAAAAATATATATATGTTTTTTTTAAAAAAAAAATAATAATAATTTAAAAAAATAAAAATTGTCTGGGGGGGGGGTTTAGTTAAATAGTACCTAGGCTGTCATCTAAAAATAATTAGCTTAAAACAGTCAGAATGAGCTCAGTGCACATAGGTGAACTGGCTCAGCAGTGAAGGGGTTAAAAAGCAAAAACATGTAAAAATTGGGTATTTCTGTTCTCGGGACAAAATTTTGAAACTATTTAGCCAAGGTTTTTTTGGTGGTTGTAGATTTTTGGGATTAAATTACGAAAAAGTGTGTTTTTACCATTTTTTCATCATATTTCATATTTGTTTTATAATAAATTATTCGATATGATGGAAATAATGGTATTTTTAGAAAGTTGGTATTTTTAGAAAGTCCATTTAATGGCGGGAAAAATGGTGTATAATATGTGTGCGTTGAATAAACGAGTATGAGGAAAATTTGACCTAAACAGCGCAGAAACGGAAACACAGCAGCAGTCACTAAAGGACGGATTTGTGTAAAACCGCCCAGTCACTAAGGGGTTAAAAAGAAAAGAAAAATTTGCAAAAAAATCCCCAAAAATGCCTAAAAGATCCTAAAAAAATCTATAAATAAAAGAAACTTTTTATTGCAGAATATAATATTAAACGGTTTATTAGGTATTGTATTAAACCGGGAATATTTTTAACATTGAAGCCTATGGGATTCGCCTGAATAAACCTGTCGACTGAAACCACCGAACAGCAGGGCATTTTGGCAACTTTTCACTGCTGTTTTTTGTTCTCTGAATAGACAAAAGCATTGCTTCTCTATGGGGGATTTCACTGCCCTCGAACAGGCATCGAACAGGCACCGTATGTGCAGGCAATTCGCCAACATTTGGAGAACTGCCTGCTCTCTGAATAGCCGAATGGCCAGGAAAGGTAACCGTACGCTGAATTTCACTGTTCGGTTACCTTTCGCCAGCAATTCGGATCTCTTTGAATAACCCCCTAGGATCAAAATTAGATGTATCTGGGTTAGTTTAATAATAATAACTTGTCAATAACATAATTATACAACAAAATAAATTATGAGGAATTCTCTTACAGACAATTAATCCTGACTTAAATAAAGTAGGGTTTGTACAAAATATACCATTACAATTAATTGATCAGTGTGAGTTTCCAACAAGATTTGGAAATATCGTGGGGCCAAATCTGTGAGTATATATGATAAAACTAACATGTCCATAATAAACTTGATTTCAAAATCCTTGAAATAATGTATTTTATATTTAACCTTGATATCACACCAAACTGATCTTAACCCTTTCAGTACTTTGTGCCTTTTGTTTTATATTAAATATTTTCATAACACTTATGTGAAGCATGGGAAGGTTTGCTAACATTTTATTGCAGGGATTAAAGATTCTAAACTCTTATCTTGCACAATTACACACACTCAGGTCTATTCAATGAAAGGTGAAACTCAGGAGAATGACTGGACAAGTGAAAATTCGAAGTCAAAATAGCCAAACCAGAAGAATTCTCCCATTTATCTAACTTTCCAAATTGGCTATTTGGTCTAGATTGTTCTCTTCTCCTGCCCATTCTCCCGATTTTCACCTTTCTTTGAATAGACCTGACAGTCTGACTTATTAGAATTCAGACAAAAACTGGCTTTTTGTCAAATACAATAAATGTGTTGAGACAGATAACAAAAAATGGGAGTGAGACTGAGGCCTGCATCTTGTAGCTTCTTTAAAGTAATAACAGGTGACTGGAAAGAGATTTTACATAGAATTTTGTTTCTCCCCAGGGAGAAAACTATTAATGGATTAAAACACAAAAGACAATATTACAATCTTGACGCTAACTTTAGTGCTCAGCTGTGTGAGCGTTAAGGTTAGGTTCAGTGTCCCTAGCGCAGGCCGTTCATATTACATTACGGTCGCAATTTTTTTTTGCAAACATTAGCACGTCTGGGAATGCGCTAGCTTCCGCGAGCTTACTGTACTTTGCGCTCCCTATGCTTAAAATGGGGAGCGCAAAGAGTAATAGCATTAGGATTATAAAATCATAGAAACATAGAAAAATGTCGGCAGATAAGAACCTTTCGGCCCATCTAGTCTGCCCAATTACATGGATACTTTACCTGGATTTATCTTTTCTTTAGGATAGCCTTATGCCTATCCCATGCTTGCTTAAATTCAATTACTGTTTTGGCCTCAACCACTTCAACTGGAAGGCTGTTCCATGTATCCACCACCCTCTCAGTAAAATCCTAACGCTAATAACCTCACCACTGCTATAATCAGTCAGCACCAGTTTAAAATCCCCTCAAAAAATTAGGTAATCTCTTCTCATCCCGCAGCGAGAACAGTGGCCCGATCCGCCACTTCTGGCAGCCAGAATCAGAGTGGGACTTGGAAAAAAAGTCCCCAGTCTCCCTCCGCGATCACTCCATGGGCGTGCAGGATCTCGCGAGGGGGGGAGATCCTGCAGGTCAGTTGACCCGGCACCACAAGCTTCCATGGAGTCCTGTGGACTCCAGGAGGGGATACTCATGGCAACGCGTTAGTGCTGCCTCGAGTATGCAATGGCTTAGCGCTTCATTACGGTGTAGGCTGCTGAATCAGCAGCTGCCCTGTAATATGAAGCTAAAAGGGGGACACTAAGGGGAAACCTGCAGGCACAGGTTTTCCACCTTAGTTTCCCCGTTTTAGCAGGCACTTTGTAATAGTGCCCAAAATAAGGGGCCATGTTCCAAGGCTGGAGTTAACTTAACCAGAACTGTTGTATACTTACCAGAGACAATATAGTACAGGTATACCGAGTTACTAAATTTACAACAGCTGTGGTTAAGTTTACAACAAGGTTGGAATACAGCCCAAGGTTTTCTATGCCAATTTAAATTTTTGTTTTATTTCATGTAATTGGAAGCAAAAGGGTTAAGGTATTGCAAGACGTTGAGGTCTTTGCTTAAGCAGCTCATTTAACCTTTTTTTTTAAAAAAAAAAAACCCTAAGATTTACAGTAATTTACACAGCAGTTAAATAAGTAGCAGTTTAGGTAAACATTCTGTTGACCATAGAAGGTTTATGTATGCTTTTGTAACACTTTTAAATTATTGCAGAATCACCAAAGATTTACAGGAAGTTGATAGTAGTACCATTTCACAAGCATTTTGGTAACCAGTTTATAGAGATGCTTTAACAGCTGAATAGACCCAAAGGAATTCTAAATCGTCCACTTAAGTGTACACACAAACCTCAATTCCTTATTAACCCCTTTGCTGCTGCACCATTTTACCTCAACGTACTGGGCTAATTTTGACCATTTCTGGTTATCTGGTTTTCAAAACTCTCTTTGAAGTTGTGTTTTATTATAGAGACCAAACAAATAAAAAAACTTTTTAGCGGGCACTATGGGCCCGCTATGGGCACTATTGCATAGTGAATGCTAACGTTAGCATTCAGATGTGTAAGCGTTACTGCCAGGATAAGTGACGTTAGCTTATGCCCCCATATTTTTGTGCAACCTTGTGCCTTCATATATATCGAAAAAACAGTCTTGCGCACTTTTCCCTACCAGGGCGGCTGCGTAGTCCAGAAGTATCCAGCCCACTTCATGTATAAAACATAACAAGAAAAAAGGTTGTTATTTGCGCATACCCCTATGGCTGGTTTTAGTTTACCATAATGGCCATTAGAGCGTTAAGCCCACCCTCTACGTCACGGCAACCTCTGGTTACCTAATACCTTCATATGTTTTTGGACTGCACATCCTAAGATGCTCTTTAGTGCAATTGAGTGACATCGGAGATGTAGTCCAAAAACATCTGAATACGCAAGGTTGCACAGCACTTGTTCTAAAAGTGAAAAGAAAAAAAAACGACATCACATTGAACGTAGTCGCAGGTACCCAGACAAGGACATGTCATCCAGCCTATGTGCCCTCTGCATGTAGGCCTCAATGAGCACCTCCTTGTAATGTTGGGGGCTTCCAGCCTTTCCGGTGTGCTTGAAGGCAGCATGTCTGATGCTGCTCGCTCACCAACACCCGGTTTAAATTGAAACAGGCAGGGAGGTGGCTGCATGAGGTGCGGCTTGAGAGGGGGGCGCGGTCTGGTGAAGGTCTTTTAAAAACCAACAGTTCCTTCTAAGCAGTGCCAGATCGTGGTTATCCATACCTGAGCTCCTTGTACCTGAATTCTCTCGTGATTTAACCTGTTATTGACCTCTGCTTGTTTTCTGACTATTCTGCCTTCCGGTGTCCTAGACTATTTCTTTGTACTACGCTTCTGCACTGATATCGACCCGGCTATTCCATTTGACTATTCTATACTCTGTATTCCTGATTCTGGCTCGTCTGACTACCCCCGTGTTGCTGACCTGATTTTGTATTACGACATTGTCTTTGATTAACCCTTTCTGTCTAGCTAGTATACCTGGCCAATTCTAAGGACCAGACAGTTAGGGATTCTTCTACGGCTACCCTGTTGGTAGCTTTTGGGCTCTGTGGAGTGTTGGGCTTTAAGGACTGAGTGGTGTGATCCGGGAACCGTGACATTACGATCTGGCCACCAAATGGATCCCGCAGACTTAAAACAGCATTTGAGTAACTTTGTATCCAGACAGGACGAGCAGGACCATAGGATGGATCAGTTTGCTCTCGCCTTACAAACTATCCTGACTCGTACGGCTCACCTGGAACCAGCTGGGGTTGCACCTCCGCCTGCTATACCTGTGTCCCCTGTTGTTCAGACATCCCAGGTACACATGACCGCTCCTATGAAGTTTGACGGTACTCCCTCGTAGTGCCGGGGATTTTTGGTCCAGGTGCATATTCATTTTAAATTAAATCCACAAATGTTTATCACTGACATAGCCAAAGTAGGGTTCATTATTAACCATCTGTCTGGCAGAGCGTTGACATGGGCGAATACTTTATGGGAGGCAGAGAAGCCTATCATACTTAACTATAAAGAATTCATAGCCGAGTTAAAACTACCACACCTAAGGCAACTGAGGAGACAGGCCTTGGGTGTGACGTTCATGTCTCCTGTCAAAGACACTAGACTCTTGTTACCAGTATCCGTGGCTTGGGAGACCAAGACCACGCATACTAACGCTTTTGTTGACTCTGGGGCTGCTGGTAATTTCATTCATGTTGAATACGCTTCCTCCATTTCTCTCCCTCTGGTTGTAAGAGAGACACCCTTGGCCATCAAAGCCATAGACGGTAGGACGTTATCCTGCCCCAGAATTACTCACGATACTGTTACAGTGGTTCTTACCACTGGTCTCTTGCAAAAAGAAGAGATCATATTTCAGGTTATCTGTTCACCTTCCAATCCTGTTGTGCTTGGTTTCCCTTGGTTGGTGGAACATAATCCTGTTATTGATTGGGCTAAGGGAGAGATACTGTCTTGGAGTCCTGTTTGTTTTGGGACTTGTTTAATATCCATTCAGCATATTGGTGCCCTGAACACACCTACAGCTCCTCCATTGTCTACAGAGGTTCCTGACTGGTATGCCGATCTCAGGGCTGTATTCGATAAAAGAGAGGCAGAGAAACTACCTCCATATAGACCGTATGATTGCGCTATAGATATTCATCCAGGTACCATGCCTCCTCGAGGCAATGTATATCCTTTATCCATAAAAAAGAACCAAATCATGGAGGAGTACATAAAGGAGAATTTGGAGAGAGGTTTTATCAGACGTTCCTCTTCTCCAGCAGGGGCTGGGTTCTTTTTTGTATCTAAAAAAGAAGGAGATTTATGCCCGTGTATCGATTATCGGGGGCTTAACAAGATCACCATCAAGAATGTCTACCCTATCCCTCTTATATCAGAACTGTTCGACAGGTTAAGAGGATAAGCAGTATACACAAAACTCGATTTGAGAGGGGCTTACAACCTGATACGTATAAAAGAAGGGCATGAATGGAAAACAGCATTTAACACCAGGAGTGGGCATTATGAATATCTCGTCATGCCGTTCGGTCTCTGTAATGCTCCAACTGTATTCCAAGATTTCATTAATGATGTGCTCAGAGATTTTTTGCAATCCTTTGTTATCGTATACTTAGACGATATACTGGTTTACTCTCCCGATCTGAAAACCCACCATGAACATGTCAGACAGGTATTAGCAAAATTACTAGACAATGGTCTTTATTGCAAACTGGAGAAGTGTTTATTCGACATTACTACTGTAAAATGTCTTGGGTACATTATCACTCCAGAAGGTTTTGAGATGGATCCTTCCAAACTCACGGCCATCTCAGAATGGCCTCTCCCTCAAGGCCTCAAAGCCATACAGAGGTTTCTGCGGTTTTCCAACTATTATAGGAGATTTATCAAGAATTATTCTGCTGTAGCTTCTCCTATCATTAATATGACAAGTAAAGGTCTGAAGAACCAGGCCTGGTCTTCACAATCTAAAGAGGCATTCGAAGCTCTCAAACAGGCTTTCACTTCCGCTCCCGTGTTACGGCATCCTGATCCCAGAATTCCATTTGTTCTTGAGGATGATGCTTCCGAAATAGGCATTGGGGCTGTCCTATCTCAAAGAGAGTCTCCAGGGAAGCCTCTGCATCCTTGTGGGTTCTTTTTAAGAAAATTATCACCAGCAGAACGCAATTATGATATTGGTAACAGAGAATTGCTTGCTATTGTGTCTGCCCTGTCAGAGTGGAGACATTTGTTGGAAGGTACTCTTGACCCTGTGTTGATAATCACTGATCATAAGAACCTTACGTACATCGGGGATGCTAAACGTCTGAACTCGAGACAGGCCAGGTGGTCATTACTACTGTCTCGGTTTAAATTTGTGTTGACTTACAGACCAGCTGACTGCAATGTAAAGGCTGATGCCTTATCTCGTCAATATGACCCGTATGTATCAAATACACAAGACCACAATCCTATAGTTCCTCCTGAACGTACTGTGGCTTCCACGGTCTTGTCTGTTTCCTCGCTTTTTCTGGAACACCTCCAAGCAGCTCAAATGGGGGCTCCACCTAACAAGCCTCCAGATATGTTGTTTGTGCCTGAAAAGGAAAGACAAGAATTACTCATAATGTTTCATGATTCAAAACCAGCAGGTCATCCTGGTATACTAAGACTCTTACCAGTATCTCCACTTCTGGTGGCCCACCACGTACGTCTGTTTGTTTTGGCTTGTCAAGTCTGTGCCAGAAGCAAAACCAGTAAAACCTTGCCTGTCGGTCTATTGCAGCCTTTACCCATTCCTAATAGGCCTTGGTCTCATCTATCCATGGATTTTATTGTGGACTTGCCGAAGTCCAAGGGTCATATTGTGGTTCTGACAGTTGTAGACCGCTTCTCCAAAATGGCTCATTTTGTCCCTTTACCTAAGCTTCCTACAGCCAAAGAACTGGCGGTCGTCTTTGCTAGAGAGATTGTATGTGTCACGGATCCCCCTGATACTAGAATGGTGGTCCCTATACGCAGGACACTCTCTACCCTTCCGATCCTTAGATTGGTCGGCACGACTAGACGGACATAGAATGATACACAAGGACTTAGAATAATTAGCTCTTCCCAAGACCCTAACAATACAAGGGGTAGTCTGATGTGTGCTTAGGGTGCCACACAGACTGACCTCAATACCAGAAATAGAAGAGTTAATGCCAATACCAGGGTTACGCACAGAATGGTCGTTCGCCAATGCCAAGGTCATGCACAGAATCGTTAGTTTGCCAATGCCAAGGGTCATGCACAGAATCGTTAATTTGCCAATGCCAAGGGTCATACACAGAATCGTTAGTTTGCCAATGCCAGGGTCATACACAGAATCGTTAGTTTGCCAATGCCAAGGGTCATACACAGAATCGTTAGTTTGCCAATGCCAAGGGTCATACACAGAATCGTTAGTTTGCCAAAATATACAAGAGCTCTGCGGGAAGTAACTACCACGTCAGGGCATCGGCGTCTCTGTGAGTCTGGGCTTTAAACCCGGCGGGTCCGCGTCTCCCCGCCAGGCCCCGCCCCCCGGCGTCCCACGTGTGCGGAAGCGACCGCAATATCACTCGGCGCCTGGCCAGCGAGCAGCGAGGAAGCTGCTGCCAGGCGCCGGGGGGTGCGGGGGCCACCGTGACAGAACCCCCCCCTCTACGGGCGGCCACTGGACGACCCCCAGGAGCGCGGGGATGAGCCAAATAGAAAGCCCTCACCAACCGAGGAGCATGAACCTCAGTAGCCGGGAGCCAAGAGCGATCCTCTGGACCGTAGCCCACCCAGTCAACCAAGTACTGAAGGACCCCCCTAGAAACCCTGGCGTCCAGAATGGCCTCAACTTCAAACTCCTCCTCACCCTCCACAGAGACAGGAGGAGGGGACACGGACCCTGGTGTACCGATTACACAAGAGTGGTTTTAAAAGGCTCACGTGGAACACATTGTGTATCTTGATATGGGAGGGCAGTGCCAAAGCATAGGAGACCGGATTGATTCGCCGCAGAATCTTATAGGGCCCTATGTATCTGGGTGCCAGTTTCATAGAGGGTACTAAGAGCTTGATGTTCCGTGAAGAAAGCCAAACCCTGTCCCCAACTTGATACACGGGTGCCGGCCTCCTGTGTCTGTCGGCCTTGATCTTCTGGATACCACTGCTATCCTCCAGTGCCCTTTTAACCCTTCCCAAGTTTCTTTCAATGACGCTAAATGCTCATCCAGAGCAGGAATCGTGGTATCAGGAAACGTAGCAGGGAGCACGGGAGGATCAAAACCGTAAACAGTGAAGAAAGGGGAATGTCCTGTGGCTTCGCTCACTGCACTGTTCAAGGCATACTCTGCCCACGGTATCAGGTCTGACCAGTTATCTTGTCGTTCGGATATAAAGCACCTGAGATATTTCTCTATATTTTGATTGGCTCGTTCTGCTGCTCCGTTGGTCTGGGGTGATAGGCCGAAGAGAAGGATAGGTCTATCCCCACATTCTTGCAAAACCCTTTCCAGAATCTGGAGACGAATTGGGTCCCCCTATCAGAGACAATCCCAAGAGGAATACCGTGTATGCGGACCACATTGGTAATGAAAATGGGCACCAGTTCGGCTGCCGAAGGAAGTTTCCGAAGAGGAACATAGTGACCCATTTTGGAAATCGATCAATGACCGTGAGTATTACAGTATTCCCTTTTGACTCGGTAACTCTACTATAAAATCCATAGCTAAATGCGACCATGGTCGTTCGGGGATTGGCAGAGGCTGGAGTAAACCAATGGGCGCTGTTTTGGGACTTTTATGTCTTGTGCACACCTCGCACACGGTTATGTAATCTTTAACATCACGGCGCACCGTGGGCCACCAGAGGAGTTTACGTATACTAGACACTGTTTTGGTGATCCCCATATGCCCAGAGGTTTTTTATCATGATAAAGTTTCAGTACTTCTTCTCTTTCGTTCTCAGGTACAAAGAGTTTCGCAGGAGGTCTCCCCCAGGAGCTGTACCCTGGGCGGTCTGCAATCTTAACATCAGAGGAGACGAGACACTAATCGTGGTAAGGCTATAATTCTTTCCTGGGGTACAATGGGATGCTGATCTTGGATGTTATGTTCGTAGGATTCGTATTGTCTTGACAATGCGTCTGCTTTAATGTTTCTTGACCCAGGTCTATATGTGAGGACGAAATTAAAGCTTGAAAGAAACAACGACCATCTCGCTTGTCTGGCATTTAACCGTTTAGCGTCTCCAATGTACGTAAGATTCTTATGATCGGTTATGATGACAATGGGGTCCCTAGACCCCTCCAATAAGTATCTCCATTCCGTCAAGGCTGCGATAACTGCTAACAACTCTCTATTTCCGATATCATAGTTCCTCTCTGCCGGGACAACTTTCGGGAATAGAAGCCGCATGGATGCAAGGGTTTGTCGGGTGCCTCCCTTTGGACAAGACTGCACCAAGACCTAGCTCGGAGGCGTCAACTTCAACCTGGAAAGGCAGAGCCGGATCTGGATGTCGGAGAACAGGGGCAGTTGTGAATGCCTGTTTAAGTGCCTCAAAGGCTTGACTGGCCTGGGGTGTCCATTTCTGATTCGCCACCCCTTTTTTAGTCATAGCCGTGAGGGGAGCTACCAAGGCCGAAAAGTTTTTAATGAACCTCCGGTAGTAATTAGTAAAACCCAGAAACCTCTGGATGGCTTTAAGCCCTTGGGGTAAAGGCCAGTCAAGAATCGCTGAGAGTTTTGTAGGATCCATTTGGAAACCCTCAGGGGTTATTATATACCCAAGGAAGTGCACTGTCTCTATGTCGAATAAGCATTTCTCTAGTTTACAATATAACCCAGCCCTCAATAATCTCTTCAACACTTGTTGCACATGGACGTGATGGTGTCCTTATCAGGAGAGTATATCAGGATGTCGTCCAGATATACTATAACGAACGTTTGCAGAAAGTCCCGTAGGGTGTCGTTTATGAGGTCCTGAAAAACGGCTGGCGCGTTACATAATCCAAAGGGCATCACTAGGTATTCATAATGCCCGCTACGTGTATTAAAAGCCGTTTTCCATTCATGCCCCTTCTTAACCCTGACCAGGTTGTACGCTCCGCGTAAATCAAGCTTCGTATAAATACGGGCCCCTTTTAATCGGTCGAACAATTCTGTTATAAGAGGTATTGGATATGCATTTCTTATGGTAATCCTATTCAAACCTCTATAATCGATGCAAGGTCGCAGGTCACCCTCTTTTTTGGAAACGAAAAAGAAACCTGCTCCTGCCGGAGAGGAGGATCGTCTGATAAATCCTCGCTCTAGATTCTCCCTTATATATTCCTCCATAATGTCGTTTTCCTTTTGTGACAAAGGGTATACGTGTCCTCTAGGAGGCATAGTACCAGGGAGCAACTCTATAGCACAGTCATAAGGACGATGCGGTGGTAGGACCTCAGTCCTGGTTTTAGAGAACACCTCCTTTAGCGCCATATAACATTCAGGACTTCGGTGGACAAAGGAGGTGCTGTAGCAATATTGAGGCTACCAATCACATTAACCCTGCCCAGGCACTTTGACTGGCAACTAGGACCCCAACACTTTATATCTCGCTGGCCCAATCAATCACCGGGTTATGCTCTATTAACCATGGGAACCCAAGAACGACAGGACATGAGGGAGAGTCGATAATCTGGAATCGTATGGTTTCGCGGTGCAGAACTCCCGTAGTCATGCATACATCAATAGTGTCGTGAGTGATATGGGGACATGACAGGGGTTTTCCGTCTATGGCTTCCACCATTAGAGGCCTCTCCTTTAGAACCAGAGGTAAGAGGTTTTTGGCGGCAAAACATCTGTCCATAAAATTACCTGAGGCTCCAGAGTCTAGGAATGCCTCAGTCTCGAGGTGAACCCCCTCCCAGGTGAGGGAGATGGGTACCAGAATCCGGGTTTTTTTTTTTCATCGTCCACAAAGGAGGCATACAGAGAACCGATAACCTGGGTATTGGCTGTTCTTTGACCTGATTTGTTAGTCTCACCCCTGCTACCCCTGGGTCTCTGAGGACATTGAAGGCGGAAATGATCTGCCCCGGCACAATAAAAGCAGAGCCCCTTCTTTTCTGTGAGCTCTTTCTGCCTCTGAAATACCCGTTTTTCCTATCTGCATGGGTTCAACGCCGGTACATCAGTCTTTGCGGTCTCCGGGTTGCCTGATGTAGTGGTGTGTCTGGTACTAGGGGCAAAGGAGGCAGGACCCGTCTGGGTCTATCTCTGGGGTGTCTCCTTTCCCTGATTTGATCGTCCATGGCAATGCAGAAATCAACCAAATGATCCAGATGTTCTGGTAATTTTAAGGGAGCCAACTCAAACATAAAAGCCTCGTTCAGGCCTTCGGTAAAGGCTAGGGTTAAAACGTCGTTCGGCCAGTGTACCTCAGAAGACAAAGTCTTAAACTCTATGGCATAGTCGGAGACCCTCCTATTACCCTGTTTGATGTGAAACAGGGATCTACCCGCATTGGTAGCCCTTCTAGAGGGATCGAAGGTACGCTTTAACTCGGAGGTAAAACCCTCATAGTCATAAATGATGGGTTTCTTATTCTCCCACAAGGGCGTGGCCCATAATAAAGCTTTTTCGGTTAGATGATTAATCAGATAGCCTACTTTGGCTTTATCGGACATACAGGACCCTGGATTGTTCTCGAACAAGATCTCGAGTTGGGTCAGAAAGCCCCGGCATAAATTTGGTGTTCCATCATAGCGTACGGGTGCCTTCATACTGAGCCTACATCCCTCGGGAGCGGCCGAACTGACCCTAGGCACTACTGGGTTTGGAGGGCTTGCAGTTCCAGAACTGGATCGATTTAACAGGGTTTGCAGGGCAAGAGCAATCTGGTCCATTCTATGGTCCTGCTCTTCTTGTCTGGCTGCAATACGTGTCAACTGATTAGAGAGGTCTGCGGGATCCATTGGCCCTGACGTAATGTCACGGATCCCCCTGATACTAGAAGGTGGTCCCTATACGCAGGACACTCTCTACCCTTCCGATCCTTAGATTGGTCGGCACGACTAGAGGACATAGAATGATACACAAGGACTTAGAATAATTAGCTCTTCCCAAGACCCTAACAATACAAGGGTAGTCTGATGTGTGCTTAGGGTGCCACACAGACTGACCTCAATACCAGAAATAGAAGAGTTAATGCAATACCAGGGTTACGCACAGAATGGTTCGTTCGCCAATGCCAAGGGTCATGCACAGAATCGTTAGTTTGCCAATGCCAAGGGTCATGCACAGAATCGTTAATTGCCAATGCCAAGGGTCATACACAGAATCGTTAGTTTGCCAATGCCAGGGTCATACACAGAATCGTTAGTTTGCCAATGCCAAGGGTCATACACAGAATCGTTAGTTTGCCAATGCCAAGGGTCATACACAGAATCGTTAGTTTGCCAAAATATACAAGAGCTCTGCGGGAAGTAACTACCACGTCAGGGCATCGGCGTCTCTGTGAGTCTGGGCTTTAAACCCGGCGGGTCCGCGTCTCCCCGCCAGGCCCCGCCCCCCGGCGTCCCACGTGTGCGGAAGCGACCGCAATATCACTCGGCGCCTGGCCAGCGAGCAGCGAGGAAGCTGCTGCCAGGCGCCGGGGGGGTGCGGGGGCCACCGTGACAGTATGAATACATGGGGTTCCATCTGAAATAGTCTCTGACAGAGGAGCTCAGTTCGTCTCTCGTTTCTGGAGGATTTCTGTGCGGAGATGGGGGTGCGATTGGCCTTCTCTTCAGCATATCATCCACAAACAAGGGGCAGCAGAGAGGGCAAATCAGGGTCTCAAGCAGTACATACGTTGCTATACACACAACAAGACAATTGTCAGAGTTGTTGCCCTGGGCTAAGTATGCATGTAATAACGCCGTTAACGAGACCACTGGCCACTTTTATGCTATCTATTGTTTTTTCCCTCCGGCTCTACCGCTTCAGTTTGCTGAACAGGCCATCCCGGTTCTCGATGAACATCTCACACAACTACAGGATATTTGGAGACAAAAAAATTCACGAAAACATGGAGCGCAATGTTGCTGTCCAGAAACGCAAGGCTGACAGGCATAGGTTACAAGCTCCTTCCTACAACGTGGGGGATAGAGTTTGGTTGTCCACTAGGAATGTGAAGTTGCGGGTGCCTTCTATGAAAATGGCACCTCGGTTTATCGGTCCATACAAGATCATTCACAGCGTTAACCCTGTGGCTTATGCTTTTGCCCTTCCTAGACATCTTCGCTTGCATAACGTCTTCCACACCTCCCTACTGAAGCCTTTGTTGTGTAACAGGTACACGCGGGTCGTTCCTCCTCCTCCACCTGTTCAGGTTGATGGAGAGACGGAGTATGAGGTTAAGAAAGTTCTGGATTCTAGGCTGTTCAGGGGTGCTCTGCAGTACCTGGTCGATTGGGTGGGTTATGGTCCGGAGGACAGGTCCTGGATTCCGGCTTCCAACATGTCTGCCTCTAGGTTGGTCAGGGTGTTCCATGCCTTGCACCCTGCTTGCCCTGTTGGTCCTCCTGCCACTCGCCCCGGTGGTCGTCCTGCCACTTGTCCTGTTGGTCATCCGGTGGCCTCCCGTGGAGAGGGGGGTACTGTAACGTTGGGGGCTTCCAGCCTTTCCGGTGTGCTTGAAGGCAGCATGTCTGATGCTGCTCGCTCACCAACACCCAGTTTAAATTGAAACAGGCAGGGAGGTGGCTGCATGAGGTGTGGCTTGAGAGGGGGGCGCGGTCTGGCGAAGGTCTTTAAAAACCAACAGTTCCTTCTAAGCAGTGCCAGATCATGGTTATCCATACCTGAGCTCCTTGTACCTGAATTCTCTCGTGATTTAACCTGTTATTGACCTCTGCTTGTTTTCTGACTATTCTGCCTTCCGTTGCCCTAGACTATTTCCTTGTACTATGCTTCTGCACTGATATCGACGCGGCTATTCCATTTGACTATTCTATACTCTGTATTCCTGATTCTGGCACGTCTGACTACCCCCGTGTTGCTGACCTGGTTTTGTATTACGATATTGTCTTTGATTAACCCTTTCTGTCTAGCTAGTATACCTGGCCAATTCTAAGGACCAGACAGTTAGGGATTCTTCTACGGCTACCCTGTTGGTAGCTTTTGGGCTCTGTGGAGTGTTGGGCTTTAAGGACTGCGTGGTGGGACCCGGGAACCGTGACACTCCTCCTCCTTCAGGGTGTACCTCTCCTCCCAGATCCATCTCTCTAGAGGTGCCCAGGAACTCCTGTGTCCCAGAGTGCAATGCCGCATTGTCTGGCATTTCCCTTGCTCTTAGAAGATGTCTTCGTTATGGGCTTGTCCTGCTCTATTACTCTCCCTCCCTCACCCTCACTCCTATTCCTCCTCTCTCCCTTACTCCTCCTCTCCTGTCACCACTACTCTCCTCCTCTGGCCTCCACTCCTCCCTCCTTTCCCTGTCTCCACTCCTGTCAACCTCAGGCTTCCTCCTCTCCCCCTCGACCTTCTTCTTCCCCTCCATCCTCCTCTCCCCCTCGAGCCTCTTCTTCCTCTCCATCCTCCTCTCCCTATCACCCCTCCTCTCCATATCACTCATCCTCTCGCCTCAGTCTTCCTCTCTCTGTCACCCCTCTGCTCTACATCACTCTTTCTCCCCTCAATCCCACATCACCCCTACGCCCATACATCTCTCCCTCTAACTCTCCCTACCTTCTCCTCCTCTCCACCAGCACTCTTCCTCCATCTCCTGCGCGGTTTAGAACATGGGCGGTTTGGGGTATTTGCTGAGTTGTATTTGTTCCAAATTTCAAAAGGAAGAATAAAAGGCGTAACTAGAAACCTCAGGGCCCAGGTGTGGGATTCCATGAAGGCTCACCCCCCCCCCCATCCTCCTCGTGCACTGGACCCGTCCAGTCCACAATATCAACTCCAGAAAACCAGTGTTATATTTTTTTCCAGGTCCACTACGAGCACTTCAGTCCATCCCGTTTTTAAAGTAATGTGCATCATATATATCTCAGAGCTCCACAGCAGTAAAACTCACAGTAATGTGTGCGGTTTATGAGCTAATCATAGGTGAGGCCCTGGCCCTTGCCAAGCTGCTCAGGTGAGACTGCGGCATGTTGTGGCCCCCCCAACTCAGAGGCCCAGTTGCAGTGGCACTCTCTGCACCCCTGGTAGTTACGCCCCTGGGAAGAGTCGGTGAATGCTCCTGATTTAACTAATGATTCCAAAGGCAATTAGAAGGGCTAATGCTGACAAGCACAACACTGAAATTACTCTCAAGTTGCTCTTGTTAGGAGCAACTTATCCCCCCCCCCCTTTTGCACCATCCCTGTAAATGGTTCCTAGAGTAACCACTTTTCCAATGCAACTTAAAAGGAACAACAAAGCAAAACAACTGAAACTCAGTACATATGTCAGATTAATTCTTTGTATGAAAAAGTAACATTAGGCTTAGGCTTAGTTCTGTATTCCTTTATAAAGGTTTTGAATACAATGGTTAGTTTTTGCCACAGTTGCAAGAAATAAAGGAACAATGGTTTCCCGAAAAATTCTGCTTTTATAACTGCTTTCACAATTGTTTATACACTTTTATATGGCTTTTCATTATATAGCTACAATTACTGCTTCTTTTTCACCCCAAAACCTTAAAGTCTTTATTACTGCAGGTTGACAAAATGTTTTCACAAACGGGAGCTCAGATGTAGAGTTTATTTTATTAAACATTTTGCCAATCAATGCAAAGGCAAACTGTAATTCTTCGTTACATTCGTGGGGCAAAGAAACACAGCTTTGCGTATTATTTGAAGTACTTTTTAAAATATTTAAGTAACATTAAAGTATCTGATGTAAAATATATATCTTTTAATTAAACTACAGATTCAAAAGATGGTCTCTTCCAAACATCGGGACGACGTGAATGTTCTTTGTTCATGAGCCAATGCCTTGACTTTTTGAAATGTAATCCAACTAAATATGGCTTAAACTGTATTTATTCTGGAACCCTTCCTTTGTAACAGAAAAAAAAACAACTTTTGGATTATTCTCAAAGGCAGATAACCCATTATAGACAAATTGTTCCAGAATTGAAGACATGTTAAATATGCTAAATTTTCCATCCAGATTAAGTGCCTTTCACCTTTTATTGCTCATATGTTAGAGGAAAAAAGTTATTATGGTGCAGGTGTATTGGAGGACTGCATGTTTGTGAAATGTTAATTTAACATTTGTCTGATTCTTGACATTTGCCAGCAGGTTATGGGTTGGGGTAGTACAAATAAGAATTTGGAGCATTTCCATAGGACCACACACTCTGAACCCAAATGTAAGGCTGGCGAGCTGCCAATAACATTTGTTTAATTTTGTTTATTACTTCCACCACCACAATGCTTATGATGTGGGTTGGTGGTAGGAGATGCTGTCATCAGTTTGTTGATATCAGTTTCAAGTTGGTGGTTGAGTGGAACATGAGCCATGAGGACCCCTGATGGTAAAGAGATTGAATACACCTTATTTTCCAAAATATGTACTTCCAATTCCTCCATTCAGAGGTTCCAATGCCCTTTGCAGTCAGTCTGGGTATGGCTTTTTTTAGCATCTGTCTGTGAAAGCCACAGGCTGTTTAATATTATGAGACTATGTCTGCCACTGAAAAAACATACATTTATAAACTTTTTACTTTATAATTATTACACAATATTATAGAATCAGAGAAAAGAGAGTGAAATTTAACGTAGGGTCCAATTCAGGTACGGACTGGGCAGGGACGTGCAGTGAGGTCAGTGGCTGGTGAGGCACTGGCTAGTATCACAGCCAGATATACACAGATATTAACTAAATTACTGTGGTTTGTGTTTAGTTGTAAACTACCTTGCACTTATTTACTGTCCCCACACATATTATTATATAATTTTTCTCACAATTAAATTGAATTTCTAAAGATACCATTATTTTCATCATATCATATATGTTACTATTAAAAAAAATTATAGAAACTGTTTTTTTTGTGCCTGTCATACTCTGTATCCGCCACTAGAGGGAGGAAAGGGAGCTGCCTGGGCCTGTCATACTCTGTATCCGCCAATAGAGGGAGCAAAGGGGGCTGCCTGGGTCTGTCATGCTCTGCATCCACCACTAGAGGGAGTAGGGGCGCTGCCTGGGCCCCTTCCTGTCAATCAGAGGCCAGCCTCCATTGCGGTTGGTTTTTTGAATGGCTTGGACCCATGGTGCTTTCCCATTGGTCCAAGCTATTCCATTGCTCTGTCAGGGCCTCTCTGCTGGGATGCAGCACGGCCGCTGTTGCGCGCGCAATTCATGCATGTGCAACAGCATGTGGCTGGCCCCGTCGCAGTGTCTCAATGCTGTGACGGACGCCAGAAGGCACATCAGTTTGGGTGCACATAGTGCGCTCGTCTGATGGCACCCTAAGCTGTAGGGAGGTGAGAGAGGGCCCTAAGTCTAGCCGCTAAGCCTTTCCAAAGGAATCTCTGGAGGGATAAGTTGAGGGTTTTTTCATCCTTGTATGTCAGAAGGAGGGACAGCACCTGTAAAATATATATATTTTTAAATATGTTGTATAGATCTCTTTCTAGAAGATTTGTCTTATGTAGATTTTGTCAGGCAGATTTTGGCATGTAAGCCATATGTGGTTTTTGGCATCAGCTGAGTCCCAGGTGTTGGCAACTCAATTACTGTATCCTTCCAATGTTTAGACTTTGTTAGTGCTATGTGAATTAGGACAACGTTCTTGAAAGGTGAATTTGAGGTAATGGTGGCTTAATTTGGTCTACATCTCTGACAGAAGCATTTAGAGGGATTCAAATATGAGGCAATATTAGGCCGTTACTGGTGTTGCTCATCCATACACAAGAGAAACACACCTTGTTTAGTTAAAATATTATTATACTGTACTAGGATGTCTGCATATCAGGTTATCTTTGCTTTGAATATGTGAATTATGTGAACATGGAGGGCGTGTTTGTCAAAACAAATTACATTTATAGTGATAAATATAATACAATAAAAATAACAGGGTTATTCAGAGAAAGGTGACACTCTGGAGAACATTTGGAGAAGTGAAAATTCTAGGTCAAAATAGCCAAACCAGAAAAATTCTCGCATTTATCTCACTTTCCAAATCAGATATTTTGAGTTTTGACCTAGAATTTTCACTTCTCCAAACGTTCTCCTGGTTTTCACCTTTCCTGTATGTGATGCTGCCAGTTCGAAACTAACAAGTGTCAAATCTCCAGCTTCAACACTAATGGAAAAAACGCAAATAGAAAAACGATGTCTATTGTGGCGCAATTAATTATGAAAAATAATATATACATTAGTGCACATGCAAGTGCTAGATGTGAGAAAACAAAAAACTAATATACTTATATGCATAATCTGTCTCTGTGGATCAGGGGCAGCAGGTGAGGCAGGGTCATTAAATGGTCTCACCTGCCATTAAAATAAAATCTGCTGATGATAAAGTTAAACTCCCCTGCTCTGAGTCCCCCGCCAACTGCCTCTGCTCCGCTTCTTTTTTTCTGCCCTGAGCCTACGCAATTTACGCAGCTAAATGCTACGCTAATAGCAGAAGCTCAAGCTGCCAAGAGTTAGATTTATTGAGAAGTATGCAGCATGCATCTGGCACTGCCTATTTCCTGAATCTACACTCTTCAGCACCCCATAGAGTTGCTGAGAGCAATGGAATGGCTTGGACCACTGGCAAAGCAACATTGGTCTCAAGCCATTCAAAAATCGCCTCCATGGGAGGCTGGCCTCCCATGCTTTGATTGACGCAAGACAGTCATGTGACTGTCCTTGTCAGTCATGGGGTGTGCCATGGGGCTGTGTGCCTGGAGTGGGCGACGCACATCCTGGGGAGCACTGAGAGCAGTCAGATCCTGGAGAGCACTGAGAGCAGCCAAATCCTGGGGAGCACTGAACCTGAATCTACGTAACCTGTGTGTATCTGGCTCTGATACTACCCAGTGTCTCACCACCAACTGACCTCACTGCACATCCTGAGAGCAGCAAGAGATCATAGGGAGCCCTGAGAGCAGCCAGTTCCTGTAGAGCACTGAGAACGGCCAGATCCTGGGGAGCACTGAGAGCAGACAGTTACTGGGGAGCACTGAACAGCCAGTTCCTGTGGAGCACTGAGAGCAGTCAGATCCTGGGGAGCACTGAGAGCAGCCAGATCCTGGAGAGCACTGAGAGCAACCAGTTTCTGGTGAGCACTGAGAGCAGCCAGTTCCTGGTGAGCACTGAGAGCAGCCAGATCCTGGTGAGTACTGAGAGCAGCCAGTTCCTGGTGAGCACTGAGAGCAGCCAGTTCCTGGGGAGCACTGAGCAGACAGTTCCTAGGGAGCACTGAGAGCAACCAGATCCTGGGGAGCACTGAACCTACGTAACCTGTGTATATCTGGCTCTGATACTACCTGGTGCCTCACCAGCCACTGACTTCATCGCACGTCACTGCTGTGGATCTACCTCTTTACATAGCAACGAGGATCTCAAAGATATTTTAAAAAAATACAGACAAGCAGACCAATGGTACAGTGATGTCTCAAATATTAGGGATGTGCATGACTTTTATTTTCGTTTCGTTTAATTTTTTCGGGTCTTTTTATTTTTTGTTTCGGGCAATTTTGGACAATTTTCTTATTCGTTTCAGATCAGCGATTCGGATCATTTTGACGATTCGGATCATTTCGGGTGATTCGGATCAGTTGGTTTTTCATTTTTTATGAGTTATTTCGTTTTTTATTGCTCATTTAAGAATGGGAAGTAGATTACAACCAACAGAATGAAAGTTTCTTTAGTTATTAAATTTTTTAGGATTTTTTATGCATTTTTTGGGTGAAATTTTAGGTTTCCTAACTTTTTTTAAAGAAACAAGGCTTTTATCCCACAGGTTTCAATGCAGCATATGAATCCACACACTGCTGGGAAGCGCCTCTCTGCAGTATAATTAATGCAGCATATGAATCCACACACTGCCGGGCAGCACCTCTCTGCAGATCGATTCAGTGATTTGTTTAGATTAATTTTTTGTTCAGTTAGTTTTTCGTTTTTTTACGAGTTATAATTAATGCAGCATATGAATCCACACACTTCTGGGAAGTTCCCAGCAGTGTGTGGATTCATACGCTGCATTAATTATACTGCAGAGAGGCGCTGCCCGGTAGGGATGAGCTGTTCGGTTCGATCTGTTCGGAGTTCGCATCGAACATCGGCAGTTCAACAGTTCGCGAACTTCGAACTTTTTGGGACGTTCGCCAAAAGTTCAATTTTTTTTGTTTTGAAAAAAGTATAAAAAATGCTTAAAAAATACTAAAAAATCTAGAAATAAAGCGACTCTTTACTGCAGAATATTATACGCAACGGTTTTTTAGATATTGAATTAAAACAGGAATATTTTTAACATTGAAGCCTATGGGATAAAACATTCGTGTTACTAAAACATCAGGCAGATACGGCCCTCTAATCAGGCACTGTAGAGGGCAGCCTGCAGGGGCCTCCCAGGGATCCCCTTGAGGAGCATTGAGGAGCATGCGGCCGCCGGATGACAGAGCTGAGACTGTGCGGGCTAGCCGCCCGGGTGCATGTGGCAGAGACAGGCAGTGCAGGGAGGGAGCCACTGCACCTGCGGCCACGGCAGACCCCCCACAACCAGGATCCAGGAAGCCCCCACTGCCCACCAGGCTAAGGTAAGGTGAGACACATTTCTAAAAAAAATTAAATCCGAGGACATTTTTAAATGTCCCCGGGAACATAAAATAAACCTTTTTTTTTTCTTTCTCTACCTGGCTGAATGTATTTAATTATGTATATTAGATACATTCAGCCAAGTAGAGGGGGGTGGCATGTGGGCTGCACGGGGTCTCGGGCAGTGGTTTGTTTTTTGTGTATATTTTTAGCAAATTTATAGGGGAAGGTAAGGGCAGGCATGATATATATATATATATAGATAAGATATATATCTATATTCTTATAAATATATATATCCAGACTTGTATTACACACACATTTTGGCAACTAATTGCCCCCCCGCCCATTTGACTGATCCCTCCAGAAGAAATGTTGAACCCGATAGAGCAGAGAATAATATATATATTCTCTGCTCTGTCGGGTTTAACATTTCTTCTGGAGGAATCAGCCAAATGGGGGGCAGGGCCATCTTTAACGCGGGGCAAAAGGGGCAGATGCCCTGGGCACAGTCATTGTTGAGGGGCCCAAAGCAGCTGCCCCTTGGGCCCGGGTAAACTTTGGACGGGCGCCGCCTCTCTAATGTGCAGTCCCGAGGCTGCCTAATTTATCTCCGCTGCTCTGCATGTTCAGACAGCACAGCGGGGGCTCAAGATTCCCAGCTCGCCATCTGCTGATGCAGTCCCGGCTGGGCTTCCGCATCTGGCTCCTCCCCCATGCTTGCGTCATCACCCTGTACCCGCGCATCTCACACTGTGTGCACGGGGACAGCTGAGAAGGTGAAGATGAAAAACAGAAGCTGCTAGACTGCAGCCCATTATCTGATCCCTGCTGCTGGCTGAAGAGTGCAGACTCACCCCTCGACCTCTCTCCTGCATGGCTGCTTCTGCCAGAGCGGTAACCCATTTAATTTATTTGCTCCTAATGCATTCATTGCTACATGAAATGCTCACTAGTCGGTTGATGGGTGAGCCCCCTCCCCCCTCCATCCACTCCAGCAAGGCAGAAACCTCTGGAGAGTGAAAATTCAAATATGGGATTAGATGGAGGAGCTGTGGAGAAGCCCGGATGAGAGCAGGAGAGGGGGTTAATGCCCAGGAGTATCCAGAGATGTAAGTGCTAAATACCTGAGGAGCAGACAGTGTGACAGGAGGATCAGGTCAATCACTGTCAACAGCCTGGGCTGAGAATCTGACATGGGGCAGGCCAGGGATGTCATTAATATAAATTTCTCACTGGGTGCAGAGGAGAGTAAGAGTTAATATTGCTGATAGAGGGGTTTTACAATCAAGTGGGAGCACACTAACGCACCCTATCAGCCTGGATCTAGTTTGTCTAGCCATCCCTCGCTCCACTCACCTAAGCCTCTCTATATCGTTGCATTATTACCTTGTGTTTCTCTACATATGTGCCTATACCCGTAAAGCCTCAGATGACAGATGTGGAGGTATTCTTTCGTTTTTCTCAGTGGTTCAGGGACTGCACTTTACTGCATATTTTTACAGGGTCCCTTGACTGGTTTTATAAATTTTACTTTAATAAATCCAGTCTGGTAAAAGAAGAATTTTAGCAATTGTAACAATTTATTTAATTTAAGGCTGGGGTCATACTAACGCAGTGCGAACGCGCGTGCAGCCGCACTTTATTACGGCCATAGTAGCAGCAAATGACGGCCAATGACAAGCAATATATGGAGTACGGCCGCGCAACGCAAGCGGCAAACAAACGCATTTTTTCGAGAACGTGATACCGCTAGTACTGACGTACAGAGTGCGCTGCGTCCGCTAGCGGCGTGTGTGCGTGATTAGGAGACGTCAGACGCTGCTAATGTCCGGCCTACATAACGTCCAGATGCAAAAAGTGTTTTATTGATGATCCGCACAAAATCACGGCCGAAAATGCGCATCGTATGACCGCTGTTGCGTATTCCATGAAAAAATGCGTCCATTCATTCGAACACACTTTTTCACAGACAACGCGAACAATGCGTTTGTCTGACCCTAGCCTAAACCTTTGAAGAGCAGGTCTTCAGCATACTGCAGACTCCTCATCCCAGATTACACTAATGTGCGGTATATATGAGTACAGTATATCACAGAGCGCCACAGAAGTGACACTCGCAGTAATGTGCCATATATTGGCGCAGCCGGTCCCAACCCAGGTTCCATTACCCGTTTCTCATTGTGCCCTGTGAAGGAGGACAGAGAACCCGTGCGATTTTCTTTTCAGTGTAGTGACTGGTGGTGAGCGACCTGCCAAAGGGATATGCCGGGGGGGGGTGTTGAATAAATTTATATACTGGGGCTTGGGGGGGTGATTAAATTGATATGCTGAGGCTGAGGGGGTGAATAAATTGATATACTGGGGCTGGAGGGGTTGAATACTACACTCTGCAAATTACAGTGTTATTTATTGCTGTGCAGCTCTGTCATACGCTCATACACCGCATATTACTGTGAGTTTTATGGCTGTGCAGCTCTGATACAGCAATGTACGGTGTATGCGCGTATCACATAGCTCCCCAGCAATAAAACTCACAGCAATGTACGGTGTATGAGCGTATGACAGAGCTGCACAACAATAAAACTCACAGTAATGTGCGGTGTATGAGCGTGAGTTTTATTGCTGTGGAGCTCTGTGTTACTTTCATACACACTGCACATTACTGTGGGAGTGGAGAGCAAAATTATGTGGTGGGCGTGGCTTTCGGGGGCCCCAAGAAAATGTTTGCCCAGGGTCCAATCAATATTAAAGATGGGCCTGGGGGGGGCGCATTTAGTTGAGATTGTCCACATGCCACCCCCCCAAGGGCGTATGTGTATATATGGTCTGAGGTCTGTGGGTGGGTGTATATATATACAGTGGCAAGAAAAAGTATGTGAACCCTTTGGGATTAAGTGGAGTTTTGCATGAATTGGTCATAAAATGTGCTCTGATCTTCATCTAAGTCATAACAATTTGAAAAACACAGTCTGCTTAAAATAATACAACACAAACATTATATGTTTTTATGTTTTTATTGAACAGAACATGTAAACATTCACAGTGCAGGGTGGAAAAAGTATGTGAACCTTTGGACTTAATAACTGGTTGACCCTCCTTTAGCAGCAATAAACTCAACCAAACGTTTCCTGTAGTTGCAGATCAGACCTGCACAACGATCTGGAGTAATTTTGGACCACTCCTCTTCACAAAACTGTTTCAGCGTAGCAATATTCTTGGGATGTCTGGTGTGAATCGCTCTCTAAAGGTCATGCCACAGCATTTCAATTGAGTTGAGGTCAGGACTCTGACTGGGCCACTCCAGAAGGCGTATTTTGTTTTGTTGAAGCCATTCTTTTGTTGAATTACTTGTATGCTTTGGGTCATTGTCCTGTTGCATCACCCATCCTCTGCGGAGCTTCAGTTGGCAGACAGATGGTCTTACGTTTTCCTGCAAAATGTCTTGATAAACTCTGGAATTCATTTTTCCATCAATGACAACAATCCGTCCAGGCCCTGAGGCAGCAAAGAAGACCCAAACCATGATGCTCCCTCCGCCATGTTTTACAGTGGGGATGAGGTTTTGATCTTGGTGTGCTGTGCCTTTTTTTCTCCACACGTACAGGGTTATCCAAAGAGATCCGAATTGCTTGAGAAAGGTAACTGAACGCTGAAAATCAGCGTTCGGTTACCTTTCCTGGCCATTCGGCTATTCATCCTGGCGAATTGCCTGAACATACGGTGCCTGTTCGGTGCCTATTCGAGGGCAGTGAAATCCCCATGAAAAGCACTGCTTCGGCTATTCAGAGAACACAAACCAGCAGTGAAAGGTTCCCCTAATGCCCTGCCATTCGGTGGTTTAATTCGGCAAATTTATTCAGGAGAATCCCATAGGCTTCAATGTTAAAAATATTCCCATTTTAATTCATTATCTAATAAACCATTCATTATAAAATTCTGCAGCAAAAAGTCTCTTTATTTATAGATTTTTTAGGATACTTTAAACATTTTTCTTAATTTTTTTTTTTTTAAAAGTCCGATTTTTTTTTGATTTTTTTTTTAAGTTTACTTCTTTTTTCTGTAACAGCCCTTTTTATTATCATTCTCTGGACCTCCTGTGTAAATTTCAGACATTTCCGCTCAGTAGTTTCTTTGCAAACAGCGTTTCATTTTCACAGATTCATACAAATGGTTTTGCTAATTTATTCACCTCCCTCGTCTGGGTCTCAGCTGCTTCGGCTGTGTGTGATCGGCTCCTGCTCGGGCTTTTTCCGTGGTTTTCGCAGGTTAATCCAGATGTTTTTGGGGGTTTTCTGCGTGCATTCGGTGAGTTTTGCGGTTAGTTTTCGTCTGGTTTGCGGCAGCTTTTCCCTGCAATTCGGGGACCCTGTGGTGCTTGGTGAATACACCGCAGGGTCACCGAAATGGGATCGGCAAAAGGAACCGAATTGAAGAGAACGAAAAGTCACCGAACGTGCGGTGACTTTTTCGAATCTCTTTGGATAACCCTGATAGTGTTGTGTGTTTTTTCCGAACAACTCAATTTTGGTTTCATCTGTCCACAGAATATTTTGGCAGTAGTGCTGTGGAACATCCAGGTGCTCTTTAGCAAACTTCAAACGTGCTGCAATATTCTTTTTGGACAGCAATGGCTTCCTCTGTGGTGTCCTCCCATGTACTCCAATCTTGTTTAATGTTTTCCTTATTGTAGATGTGTCAACAAAAATGTTAGCATGTGCCAGAGATTTCTGTAAGTCTTTAGCTGACACTCTAGGATTCTTCTTTACCTCATTAAGCATTCTACGGTGTGCTCTTGCAGTCATCTTTACAGGACAACCACGCCTAGGGAGAGTAGCAACAGTGCTGAACTTTCTCCATTTGTAGACAGTCTGTCTTACCATGGACACAGGAACATCAAGGCTTTTGGAGATACTTTTGAAACCCTTTCCAGCTTCATGCAAGTCAACAATTCTTGATCGTAGGTCTTCTGAGAGCTCTTTTCTGCGAGGCATGGTTCACATCAGGCAGTGCTTCTTGAAACCAGTAAACCTAAAACTGGTGTGTGTTTTTAAAGGGCATGACAGCTTTCAGCAACACATCCAATAATATCATACTGATTGGACTCAAGGTTGGCTTACTCCTGGCTCCAATTAGCTCTTGGAGAAATCATTAGGCTAGGGGTTCACATACTTTTTCCACCCTGCACTGTGAATGTTTACATGTTCTGTTCAATAAAAACATGAAAACATATAATGTTTGTGTTGTATTATTTTAAGCAGACTGTGTTTTTCAAATTGTTGTGACTTATATGAAGATCAGAGCACATTTTATGACCAATTCATGCAAAACTCCACTTAATCCCAAAGGGTTCACATACTTTTTCTTGCCACTGTATATATCTGCGTGTTGATATATATGTATATATAGGTCTGCGTGTTGATATATACGTATATGTCTGTGTGTGATATCAATGCATCCCTACTCTATACACGGCGCTCCGTGTCCCTATAATATATATGATCAGGGGTTACCTTTTTTTATATTTTTATACTATTCCTATTAAATTAACAGTAATTTTTGATGTATTTTATTGAGTAGAAACTTTTTTTACCTATATAACATGTGCTTTGTGAAAATAAAACGGTTTTGTATGTACATTTTAATTTAGTTAGTGGATTCCTGTCCAGTGCGGTGAGAAGCAAACGTAATGTAGTATAGACACGCTGCGAGGCGGAGCGGAGTGAAGTCAGTGTGTCTCAGCCTTTATTCCCGCATCCCTAGCTTACTGAATCAGTTTGTATACTTGTTACTGAACCTGCTTGTTCTGAGCACCCGATCTGTTGCCGACTTTGCCTGCCATTTGACTATTCTCTCTGTGTATTCCCTGCCTGTTCTGTTTGCTTCCTGTTGCTACTGGTGTGCGCCAATTCTCACCATATACAGTAGCGCAGTACAAGTGCCTAAACATTGCTGACCCGGTTTTGTTATAGCTGCTGATGTAACTGAATAGATCGGGGATCTCTTCTGCATTACCAAAACCTCAACCACTGCACTCTTCCACAATACCACAGAGGGGTTACTTACAGTGTGAAGGCACTTGCTGCCACCAAAGGCACAATATTTGGGTGCACTGCCACTGACGCCTATACCAGATTCACATCATTTTAATATTGGACTGCAGGGTCCAACCCTGCACTCTTCCACAATACCACAGAGGGGTTACGGTGTGACGGCACTTTTGCCGACACTAAAGGCCCAATTTTAAAGCACCTATTGTTACTTTCATCCAAAGCCTGCATAAGTTTCACCCTAACTTAGCCAAAAAATCACTAAACTTGTTCTGCGTGTCCTAAAATGTCTCTTCTTTTTATACAGGCTGCCGCCCCAAGCAGTTGTTTATGAATAGATTAAAGGAAAACCATTTACCGTAATTTGAAATGTAATTTTTTTGTTTTTAAATGTTTCTATACATCCTACATATCCGCCACTTCACGGGCAGGTTATGGGGACATCCTAGGCACGATATTGCAAGGAATTTTTCATTTTTATTCTTAACCTTTATTTCATGGAAAACTCACTGTTCCTTTAAAAATGTTTCTTTTAAAAATTTTTGTCCTTGTTTCCTGTCCCCCAGGGAACTACCCGGACCCCCATACACCTCTTATGGCAAAACTCTTGCATATATGCCCTCTTGGGGGCACTCTAAAAATCGAATTTTCGAGTCCCATTGACTTGCATTGAGTTCGGTTCGTGTTCGCGTTCGAACTCGAACTTTTGAAATTGTTCGAGTTCGAATGCGAACCGAACACGGGGGTGTTCGGCTCATCCCTACTGCCCGGCAGTGTGCGGATTCATTTGCTGCATTAATTATGTAGCGCTGTGTTAAAAATCTTGCTGTGGCAGTACCTATTTTTGGCCACAAGATGGAGACTATCGCGATCAGAGATACTGGACATTGGGACTACAATGCCCGGCATGCTTTGCAAGAAGACAGGAAGTGGGTGGGGACTGGAGACTTACATCCTCTGCCTCGTGGAGAAAGTTCCAGAGCGCGCCAGGGAACAGGAGAAAGGAGACGCACTGAGGAGATCGCGAGAGAACCTAGGCCAAAGCCCGAGGGAGACCTGTTATTCCGGTTTGGGTCACTCAACCTGAGGAGAAGAAACTTGTCAGAGCCCAGACATTGCTGCAGACCGGCGGAATCGAACGGAGAGCAGGCGGTGAGCTGGACAAGCTGGATGAAGTCAGACAACGGATCCGGCCGCTAGTATCCCCAGTCAAAATCCGGAGGAGAGACGTCCTGGGTCAGCGGAGCCTAAAGCCTGCGTCGGATGGGTGAGAGGCCTCCAAGGCTGTTTGTGATTAAAGGTCAAGCTGCTGTTTTCTCTTTAAAGTCCACAGGGCCCCAACTGACTAGTCGAAGACTTTCCTTCATGTAAATTCACTGGCCAGTTGAACAGTACCCGGGTACCACACACATACATATACACCTTCTTTACATTCTGGGACTTAACCGGTGCAGGACTCAATTTGTTACGAATCGGAACAGGGGTTAAAGATAAAGATACGTTCCGAATATATTTTTCCTTTTTTTCCGCTGCGCGTTTGCCGTAATACGAAGGGATTGTATGTTTGGGGTTTTGCTACGTGTCTCTTTTTCTGAACTATCGGGAAATTGCATTGCTTTTATGTTCGGTCGCGAATATTTTATTTTCCGAAATACGAAGCCTCGTGTTTCGTTTCTTTTCCGCTGCGCGTTTTACCGTGATACGAAAATACTGTAATAATACTTGTGAATACCGTGCTTTAACATTTGCTCCAGATTTTAGTAAACTATTTAAATATAAAAACTCACAACTGTGTTGGAGTATATTTATTCCCTAGTGCGGGGAGACTGACCCGTGGTTCATTTTCAGCGGCTCCTCCGGGAGTGAGCGCTACACGTGGGGGCTCGTTTCCGGGATTCAGTCTCTGGAAAAACCGCATCTAAAGGGTTAAATATGGATCCAGACACTGTTGCCGAGTGGTGTGGGGAGCACAGTAGCCAGTCAGAATGTTGTATAGTTATGGATATTCCAGCAGACACTTGGGCTGAAGATCAGATTCGCCAGGCCGTGGCCACGCTAGCCCCAGATCATCGGGGGTTAATACTGGACATTGAAAAAAACACAGATACTTCTCACATGTATGTTCTTCTCGAATGGAGAAAGGGTGTTCCGCCATGTTTTCAGGGCACGAGCGTGAAACTGGCCGAAGAGGTGGAAGTCCAACTAATTAAGCCAAGTACGCCACGTGGCGAATCCGCAAGTGTTTCCGCGCCTAGTCCGTTGGCCATGATAGGGCCTGAATTTATCGTGGCTATTGGAGATCTACTGGCTAAATGTCAGAAAACAAGCCCTCCTCACACTAACTTCGTTATCGACGGTTAAGAAATTTTACAGGAAATGTACCAACTCCGGCGGGAGAAGAAACCTTTGAAGAATGGGGTGGAACAGGCGATTCAGGCTCTGGATGAGTGGATGTCCCTGAGGCCCAGAAAAAGCAAAAGGATCACCGAGAGCTTAAAGGGACCTGCGTCAGAAGCGGTGAGAAACCTAAAACTGAGTAGAAAAGATTGTACTGCTTTGGATTATTTAAACGTTCTTGAAGAAGTTTTTGGGCGAACTGAAAAGCGGCCGAATTGGTATATCAGTACGAACACACCTATCAGAGAAGAGGTGAAAGGATGACCGAGTACATGAGGCGCCTGGATAAGATTCTACACCAGATACTCCTGAAGAAAGGGGCCGAACCGGCCGAAGTAGATAAGATCCGAATAAAACAGATCCTGAGGGGCTCTCAACCTCTAGATCCAGTGATGATGCAGCTGAGAAGCAGAGCAGGTAACCAAGAGTTAAAGTACCTGGAACTGATCCGAGTTGTACGAGAGGAAGAGGCTTTACTAGAAGAGAAATCTTTCAGGCGGGGGGAAAGGGCTTATGCACAACCTGTGTGAGACATAACGACGGTCTGCAGCCTGAAAGCGACTCTCTAGAATACCTATGGATCTGATGAGGAAGAACAAGAACACCTAGTTGTTTTTAAATCTACAGAGAGGGCTGCTAAAGAATCGAACCTCCCTGAACGGGGTGAATTGTCCAAAACTGTCAAGAAAGTTCAGGAAGCTCAAGTTGAATTGCAACAAGCGCATGCGGAACTGTGCCGGGTATTGATGAAGGTGACAGAGATGCAGGCAGAAATGCAGAAATTCCTCACAGGTATGCAGACGACGGGAGTTGCTGTGGCGTCTGGTCTAAGTCCTTTAGCCAAATCTCAACAAGCAACTACGTCTCCGCTCTCTAAGAAGAGATGTTTCGGGTGTGGAGAAATGGGCCATTTCCGCGCACAGTGCAAAGGCCGAAAGCCTGAGAAGGATAGAGTCAAGGGACTGTTGGAAGCCCTGGAAGGACTGTTATCTACCTCACCGGCGGGAAACGCCAGTGGGCACCAGTAAAGGAGCAACCTGAGTGCCCGAGGGTTGAACCCCGCTCCAGAAACCAAGTCAAGACTAAGAGGGCGAGAAGGCCCAAAGCCGAGCCAACTGCTGAGCCTGCCAGGACTGAAAGAGTCACTCCCTTAGCATCCGGGTCTACGTCATGGGGAAGCAATGCACACCCAAAACCTGCACGGGCCAAGAAAAAGGCCAGGGTAAGAAAACTGGGTCTAAGTGTCCGGATGCCGCCACCAAGTTTCCTGACCAACTGATAGGTCCTTCTCCTATTGTGCCAATCCAAGTGGAAGGAGTCTACACCAAAGCCCTGTTAGATTCAGGGGCTCAAGTGACATTGATCTACAGAGACTTCTACGAGAAACACTTAAAGCACATTCCTCTGCAAGAATTGAAGGATTTGGAAATATGGTGTATCGGCACTGAGAAACTCCCTTATGACGGGTACCTGCAAGTGAAGTTGGAGATCGGATCTGAAGTCATCGGGCAGTCTGGGGGTTGTGATGCATTGGCTATTGTGTGTCCTCGACCCTCGGGTGCGAACAGAAGCTCCCTGATAGTGGGGACGAATACTGACCTAGTGCGGCGTCTCCTGACGCCTATTGTGTTGGAAGAAGGTTCAACTCAAGGAGTACACCCAATGTTACGTCCGGTCTATCAGAGGATGGTCGAAGAACGAAAGGCACCTGCCGAGGTGGGAAGACTGTGGAGACTGGGTGGAACAGAGAAGGTTCTGCAAGCAGGAGAAGTAGCGAGTTTCCGGCTTCAGTCAAGTTGAATGGATCGCAACCAGGCCCCTATGTGGTGCTGGGAACCGATTTTGATCATGGGAGTGAAACTGGAGTCGAAGTAATTCCTGAGATAATCTCCACCAAAGCTCTGAAGAGAACACGAGGAAGAGTCTCGGTCAGCGTGTGCAATGTGACGGATTCTCCAGTAGTCCTTAAAGCACGAATGCCTATCGGGCAAGTAGAGTCTGCTACACCCCTCTCTACCGATTCAGGAGGGGGAGTGGGTAAAGAGATTCCAGATGAAAGATTCTACCCCAAGGACGCTCCCATTTCACCTGAGTGGAAGAAACGTCTTCAGTCTCAAGTCCTAAAGTGGAAGGAATTGTTCTCAAAAGATGAGTTCGATGTGCCTAGCTAAGAGTACTGAGCACCGCATTCGGTTACAAGAAGACAAGCGTTTCGAGAAAGATCAAGGCGAGTTCCGCTAGGAGACTTAGAGGATCTGCGAGAGCAGCTGAACGAATTACAAAGAACCAAGGTGATTCAAGAGTCCAGGAGTCCATACGCCTCTCCCATAGTGTTGGTCCGGAAGAAAAATGGTTCTGTCCGCTTATGCATAGACTACCGCACATTGAACCGGAGAACCATCCCCGATCAATATGCCACTCCTCGGATAGAAGATGCCCTGCAGTGTTTATCTGGAGCAAAGTGGTTTAGTGTACTAGACCTGCGAAGCGGGTATCACCAGATACCAATGCATCCGGAAGACAAGGAGAAAACTGCGTTCATCTGTCCACTGGGGTTCTTTGAATTCAACAGGATGCCTCAAGGCCTTACGGGGGCTCCAGACACGTTCCAACGGTTGATGGAGAAGACAGTCGGGGATATGAATCTAATCGAAGTATTAGTGTACCTGGATGACATAATTGTGTTTGGGAAGACTCTGGAAGAACATGAGCAACGTTTGGAGAAGGTCTTGAAGAGGCTCCATGAAGAGGGGCTGAAACTGTCTCTAGAGAAATGCCAATTCTGTCTACCGTCTGTTACGTATTTGGGACATGTGGTCTCAGCAGAAGGTGTTTCAACAGACCCTCGGTAGTTGGAGGCCGTAGCTTCTTGGCCTAGACCCCGAAACGTCACTGAGCTTAGATCTTTCTTGGGATTCTGTTCATACTATCGAAGATTTGTGGGAGGATTCGCGAAAATAGCTCAACCACTGAACAAACTCCTGCAGAAGGAAACCACAGAAGAAGGCTGCAAGGTCTCTGACAAAAACCCGTCAGCTCCGGGGCCAAGGAAAGCTCGAGAGTCTATACAGGGTGAATGGACCAGTCAATGTGAAGAGCTTTCGTAAAGTTGAAAGAGAGTCTAACCCGAGCTCCTGTTTTGGCCTATGCGGACCCTCACAAGCCGTATGAACTACATGTGGATGCCAGCCGAGAAGGTGTGGGAGGAGTCCTATATCAGGAGTATGATGGATTGCTGAGGCCTGTGGCGTACGTGAGCCGGAGCCTTACGCCTTCTGAGAAGAACTATCCTACTCACAAGCTGGAGTTCCTAGCCTTGAAGTGGGCAGTGGTGGACAAGTTGAAAGACTATCTGTATGGAGCTGAGTTCGTGATCAAGACAGATAATAATCCTCTTACCTATATCCTTACTACTGCAAAACTGGACGCAATGGGACATCGGTGGTTGGCCGCACTGTCAGGGTTTCGGTTCAGCCTGAAGTATCGCCCTGGGGTGAATAATCGAGATGCTGATGCGTTATCGAGCAGACCCTACACTGCAGAATGGACTCAGTTGACTCCAGACGGGGTG
Source organism: Leptobrachium leishanense (assembly GCA_009667805.1). Taxonomy (NCBI): domain Eukaryota; kingdom Metazoa; phylum Chordata; class Amphibia; order Anura; family Megophryidae; genus Leptobrachium; species Leptobrachium leishanense. The sequence continues at coordinate 73,878,100 of CM019067.1, read as the reverse complement.
CAAGCTTTGTGTCAAGGAACAGAGCGCCGGGTCAAAGGAGGGATTGAAGCAGAGGCCATAGGAGTTATGGCTGCGGCTGTTCCTGAGTTCTACTGTAACCCTACGCAGTTAAGGGATGAAAGTTTACCTACCTTTTCGAGACAGGACCTGAAAGCGGATCAGGCCAGAGACCCTTTAATTGCCTTGACCATAAAGGCCCTGTCTGCAAACCAGCGAGAGATTTTGTTAACCAACTCCCCGAGTGGAGCCAGATTGGTCTACAAAGAGTGGGAGCGGTTAAAGATGTTGGATGGGGTGGTCTACCGCAGGGGCCCCTCAACCAACTCTGAAGAGATTCAACAGTTATTCCTCCCTACTAAACATAGGGAGAGTGTGCTTGCGATCACTACATGATGAGCATGGACATTTGGGTGCAGAGAGAACTTTTAAGCTGGTGCGAGATAGGTTCTAGTGGCCTTGTATGAGGGCTGAAGTAGAAAGTTATTGTCATTCCTGTCTGAGGTGTATTCAGAGAAAGACTCTACCGACCCGAACTGCTCCAATGAGCCATCTGCAGAGCCAGGGACCCATGGATTTGGTGTGCATTGACTTCTTGTGCTTAGAGCCGGATGCTAGTGGGCAAGGGAACATTCTAATAGTGACTGATCATTTCACTCGTTACGCCAAGCTTTTTCCACGAAAGATCAACGCGCTCCGACTGTAGCCAAGGTGTTGATGGAAAAGTTCTTTGTTCACTACGGACTGCCAAGGAGGATACACTCTGATCAGGGTAGAGACTTTGAAAGCAGACTGGTGGGGCAGTTGTTAGAGCTGTTGGGAATCCAAAAGACCCGAACCACACCATATCACCCTCAAGGTGATGCTCAGCCTGAAAGGTTTAATCGCACACTGCTAAACATGCTGGGGACCTTGTCGAATGTGGAGAAGCAGAGTTGGAGTCGTCACATAGCTACTCTGGTGCATGCATATAACAGTACGGAGAGCGATGCAACTGGATATTCACCGTACCGTCTTATGTTCGGAAGGGAGGCTCGACTGCCGGTTGATTTAGCATTTGGGTTATCCCTAGACCAGACATCAGTAGCTTCCCATAGAAACTACGTGGATAGACTTCGAAAGAATCTGGCTTCTGCGTTTGAACAGGCCCGTTTGACCTCAGGAAACAGGGAGCAAAGAAACAAAAGGAACTATGACCTGAAAGTTCGAATACAAGATCTACAACCCAGTGATAGGGTTCTATTGAAGAACTTGGGTGCTGCTGCGAGACACAAGTTGGCGGATAGGTGGAGTTCCCAGGTTTACATTGTCTGCAAACAACTGCCGGGTACCAGTGTATCAGATTCGCCCGGATGGAAAGGCTGGGCCTCTTAAGAACTGGCACCGAAATCATTTGTTACCTTTGAGAGAGGCTGTAGGATGCCAGTTGGGACGAATTGCCTCGGCCAAATCTGCCTGTTCCATGTTTGCCTCCTGTTACTCGGTCTCAACAGACCCGGGTTGCCGAAGAGAGCGAAAGAGACAGTGAAGAAGAGAGTTATTGTCTAGATTGGATGCGCTCGCCGGAGCCTGAAGAGGTTGTCGTTGTCCCTGAACGGTGGGAGAGTAATTTGAGGCCTGAAGCTCCTGAATTCTTGTTGGAAGTCCCTGAGGCTGTGGGGATCCCGGTAGCTCCGGAGGCTTATTCAGGTGATTATAGTTCTATGCCTTCACTGGAGGGATCATACTCTGAAGAAACGTCTGCTCCAGTGATAGAGAGAAGAATTGAGCCAACGCCTATATGTACTTCCACCTGAAGAGGAACTGATTGAGCCAGAACCAAAACGCTCTGTTCGACCGCCCCAACGACTCACCTACGACTCACCAGGACATAGCACTGAAGAGGCCATCACCACGGTGCGGAGGTTGCCCGAAGTGTCTGCTATGCTAGCTGAGGTAGCCCAAAATATGAGTCAACTTGAGAAGTGTTCCTAACCCACTGCCTGTATGCTGCTGAACCTGTACATGTTATGTAAACTGTATTCAAATATTGTGGAAATGTAATGTAACTGTTGTACCTCCTTGGAGAGACCCAAGAGTTCTAGGAGGGGGAGAGTGTAGCGCTGTGTTAAAAATCTTGCTGTGGCAGTACCTATTTTTGGCCACAAGATGGAGACTATCGCGATCAGAGATACTGGACATTGGGACTACAATGCCCGGCATGCTTTGCAAGAAGACAGGAAGTGGGTGGGGACTGGAGACTTACATCCTCTGCCTCGTGGAGAAAGTTCCAGAGCACGCCAGGGAACAGGAGAAAGGAGACGCACTGAGGAGATCGCGAGAGAACCTAGGCCAAAGCCCGAGGGAGACCTGTTATTCCGGTTTGGGTCACTCAACCTGAGGAGAAGGAGACTTGTCAGAGCCCAGACATTGCTGCAGACCGGCGGAATCGAACGGAGAGCAGGCGGTGAGCTGGACAAGCTGGATGAAGTCAGACAACGGATCCGGCCGCTAGTATCCCCAGTCAAAATCCGGAGGAGAGACGTCCTGGGTCAGCGGAGCCTAAAGCCTGCGTCGGATGGGTGAGAGGCCTCCAAGGCTGTTTGTGATTAAAGTCAAGCTGCTGTTTTCTCTTTAAAGTCCACAGGGCCCCAACTGACTAGTCGAAGACTTTCCTTCATGTAAATTCACTGGCCAGTTGAACAGTACCCGGGTACCACACACATACATATACACCTTCTTTACATTCTGGGACTTAACCGGTGCAGGACTCAATTGTTACGAATCGGAACAGGGGTTAAAGATAAAGATACGTTCCGAATATATTTTTCCTTTTTTTCCGCTGCGCGTTTGCCTTAATACGAAGGGATTGTATGTTTGGGGTTTTGCTACGTGTCTCTTTTTCTGAACTATCGGAAATTGCATGCTTTATGTTCGGTCGCGAATATTTTATTTTCCGAAATACGAAGCCTCGTGTTTCGTTTCTTTTCCGCTGCGCGTTTTACCGTAATGCGAAAATACTGTAATAATACTTGTGAATACCGTGCTTTAACATTTGCTCCAGATTTTAGTAAACTATTTAAATATAAAAACTCACAACTGTGTTGGAGTATATTTATTCCCTAGTGCGGGGAGACTGACCCGTGGTTCATTTTCAGCGGCTCCTCCGGGAGTGAGCGCTACAATTATATTGCAGAGAGGCACTTCCCAGCAGTGTGCGGATTCATATGCTGCATTGAAACCTATGGGTTAAAAAGCCTTGTTTCTTTAAAAAAAAGTTAGGAAACCTAAAATTTCACCAAAAAAATGCCTAAAAAATCCTAAAATAATAAATAAGTAAAGAAACGTTCATTCTATTGGTAGTAATCTACTTCCCATTCTAAAATAAGCAATAAAAAACAAAATAACTCATAAAAAACGAAAAACCAACAGATCAGAATCACTCGAAATGGTCCGGATGGTGAAATGATCCAAATCACCGATCCAAAATTTTCAGATGGTCAATAATTTGTTTTCGGAAATGCTCCTGAAATAAGAAAATGGTGAATTTTGATTCAGAACGAAACGAATTGCACATCTCTATCAACCCAGGACATAGAAACATAGAAAAATGTCGGCAGATAAGAACCTTTCGGCCCATCTCGTCTGCCCAACATACTTGAAAACAAGAGAAATCTCAATGTACCCTGGCTGGTAAAATCCTTTATAAATAAATAAATAAATAAATATCATGAAATTATTATTAAAAAAATCTCTATCACACACTCACATTCTCCAGAGCCAACAAACACCGGCTCTGATTATAAAAGCATTCGGTTGACTTAGGGTAAGAGATCCCAGATTCTCCCTCTGCAGTCTGTTATAATTACCTGTGCCAGGCTTATCTACCTCACCTGGGTGTGTCTCACCAACTCGTGTCACGGGGCGTATGCATATTATGCTGGTTGTTGTTGTTGTGAGCCTAAGATGCAGTGACGATATATGGAGTCAGGTAGGTTGCAGGGCAAAACAGGATTGATTTTATTAAAGGGTAAAGCAAAACACAAACAAGGGGAAGAACTGAATAGGGATGTGCACGCCGTTATTTTCGTTTCGTTTTTTTTTTTCGTTTCGGCGGGTTTTTGTTTAATTTCAGTTCGTTTAATTTCGGCAATTCGAGTTGATTCGGCTGTCAGTTTCAATGGGTTATTTAGTTTTCCCGTTTTTGTGAGTAATATATTAATAAATATTTATTAAACCGTTCATTTTTTTCACTTACAGCAAGAAGACCTAGGACAGTAGCTGAAAATTGGAAAATGTAATCAATCTATTTCACAAGTGGAACTGTCCAAGGTCTGACACAATGTAATGTAATGTATCTTGCTGAAAGCACACATACTGAAAGAAAACAATCCAGCTGCATGCGTTCAGCAAAGAAAAACAGACCTCATTATTACATTTAAAATAAGTTAGGAGACCTAAACTTTCACCCAAAAATTCCCAAAAAATGCAAAAATAATCTTAACAAATAAATAATTAAAAGCTATGGTGGAAAAAAGGCTAGTTTCTTTTAAATTACTTAGGAACCCTAAAGATTAACCCAAAAATTCCTGATAAAATGTTAAAAATAATCCTAACAAATGAATAAATGCAGACACATCTTGCTGTAAGTGAAAAAAATAAATGCTTTAAGATATATTTAATAAACAGTTAAAAATGGGGATTTTTTTTCACATTGAAAAGTTTGAAAACTATGGTGGAAAAAAGCCCAGCATCTGCATTAATTATAAAGTGACCTGTAATACATATTACATGGGGGCACAGCATCTGCATTAATTATTAAGTGACCTGTAATCACCGGCGTACGCAGCTCATTACATTAGGGAACATTTATTAATTAAAAACTTATGTTTAGAAGATTTTACACAAAATGCACATTTTTCATTACGAATAACAAGCCTGTAATCAGAGATACACAGGGTTATCCAAAGAGATCCGAATTGCTTGAGAAAGGTAACCGAACGCTGAAAATCAGTGTTCGGTTACCTTTCTTGGCCATTCGGCTATCCAGAGAGCAGGCAGTTCGCCAAATCCTAGCAAATTGCCTGCACATACGGTGCCTGTTCGGTCCCTGTTCGAGGGCAGTGACATCCTCATAAAAAAGCACTGCTTCGGCTATTCAGAGAACACAAACCAGCAGTGAAAGGTTCCTCTAATGCCCTGCCATTCGGTGGTTTAATTCGGCAAATTTATTCAGGAGAATCCCATAGGCTTCAATGTTAAAAATATTCCCGTTTTAATTCAATATCTAATAAACCGTTCATTATAAAATTCTGCAGCAAAAAGTGTCTTTATTTATAGATTTTTTAGGATACTTTAAGCATTTTTCAGATTTTTTTTTTTTTTTAAAAGTCCGATTTTTTTTGATTTTTTTTTTCAGTTTACTTATTTTCTTTGTAACAGCCCTCTTTATTATCATTCCCTGGACCTCCTGTGAAAATTTCAGACATTTTCGCTCAGTAGTTTCTTTGCAAACAGCGTATCATTTTCCCAGATTCATACAAACGGTTTTGCTAATTTATTCACTGCCTCCTCTATGTCACAGCTGCTTCGGCTCCTGTTCGGCTCCTGTTCGGGTTTTTCGAAGGTTAATCCAGATGTTTTTGCTTGTTTTCAGCGTGCATTCGGTTCGTTTTCGTCAGGTTTTCGGCAGCTTTTCCCTGCAATTCGGGGACCATGTGGTGCTTGCTGAATACACCGCAGGGTCACCGAAATGCAATCGGCAAAAGGAACCGAATTGAAGAGAACGAAAAGTCACCGAACGTGCGGTGACTTTTTGAATCTCTTTGGATAACCCTGACAGTCAGCTTTTATGTTATCTGTCATGAACCAGATAAGGGACATCTAAAATATCAATGATGGACTATAAAGAGGTCCTGCACCCCCTGCGCACACCTATGCCTGTAATACATATTATATGGGGGCACAGCATCTGCATTAATTATAAAGTGACCAGTATAATACATATTATATAGGGGAACATCATCTGCATTAATTATAAAGTGACCTGTAATACACATTATATAGGGGAACATCATCTGCATTAATTATAAAGTGACCTGTAATACACATTATATAGGGGCACAGCATCTGCATTAATTATAAAGTGACCTGTAATACACATTATATAGGGGCACATCATCTGCATTAATTATAAAGTGACCTGTAATACACATTATATAGGGGCACATCATCTGCATTAATTATAAAGTGACCTGTAATACACATTATATAGGGGCACATCATCTGCATTAATTATAAAGTGACCTGTAATACACATTATATAGGGGCACAGCATCTGCATTAATTATAAAGTGACCTGTAATACACATTATATAGGGGCACTTCATCTGCATTAATTATAAAGTGACCTGTAATACACATTATATAGGGGCACATCATATGCATTAATTATAAAGTGACCTGTAATACACATTATATAGGGGCACAGCATCTGCATTAATTATAAAGTGACCTGTAATACATATTATATAGGGGCACAGACAGCATCTGTACTAATTAAAAAGTGACCTGTTCGGGTTTTTTTCATTTTAGATGATTTTGTTCCTTTTTTTTTTCATGGCAGATCATTTTGGTTACGTTTTATTTGTTTCAGTTCATTTTGTTACGAAATTGATTTCATTTTTGATTGTTTTGTTCTGTTTTTCAGCATTTCGTATCATTTGCATTCTGTTTTAATTTGTTTAGGTCTCATAACGAAATGTTTTAGTTTATGTTGAAATTTTGATTCGGGAGTTTGTAATTTCGGGCAGCCGATATTTTGTTTTGGAAATGCTCCCGAAAGAACGAAAATGGCCAATTTCATACAAAATTCAATTCGGAATGAAACAAATCGCACATCCCTAGAACTGAATATATATTGAGGAGGTTGGGCAAGACAAGAATGGAACTTAGGGCTTAAGCAAAAACACAGAGCAATAAACCGAACAGGAGAAAAGAGCAGATACAGATAAAGGGCTGAGGATATGGATGAGAGCTGAGAGTAGTGGGAGTGGAGATTGGGGAGAACAAAATACTATAAGAAACTAAAGTGACAGGAGGAATAAGGAACAGTAGAATGAGAACTAATAACGAGACAGAAGTAATAAGGGGAGAACTGCCAGTACAAGAAAAGGGATGACACAGAAGAAACAGAACAGGATAACTTAGATTAATCCGAGGCAGGGTTTTCAGACTGGGAGCAAGGAGTAATCGGTGGTCAATGTCCAGAGCAGGGGGGTCTTGGCAGGCGGCAGGCAAACAGAAGTCCAGTTCAAAGCAAGGGGGACTGTTACACGGATAATCCAAACGGAGGTTAACGCACCAGGAAATAAAGGCAGAAGGTACTGCATGGTAGATTTGCAGATGGGGTACTTGATAGGATTGCAGATGGTGTACTCCAGGTGGGTAGCAGACATAAGATCATGAAAGGGGTACTTGCAGGATCACAGGAGAATAGGTATGGCAGGATTACAGGAGAATCAGGGAGTTCAGGTTTTCAGACTGGTTCAAATGCACAGCTAGACGTTAATGTTGAAGACCTGTGGAGAGGGCGTAGCTTCCTCTTGAGGAGGCCTCATTAGCAGGTATGGAGTTCAACTAAGACACCATAGCATGAGGACATCTAGACAGGGTGTTCAGGAGCCTGTATGTGAACATAAGTGGAGGAATAACCTCGATCACGAATCATGCATGTGCATGGCAGGAAATGGGATTGCTGGAGTTAGGGGCTTAGGTCATGATACCTCGCCCCTTTGTCAATCTCTACACTGGCTTCCTGTTTCCTTTAGAATCCAATTCAAAATATTGGTGTTCACGTACAAAGCTCTCCATAACTGTGCCCCTGCCTACATCTCCTCCCTTATTAACAGGTACATCCCATCCTGACCACTTCGGATCTGATGGTATCAGCTCCTCTAACCCCCAACTCTCACCTTCAGGACTTCTCCTGAGCTGCCCCTGTTCTATAAAACTCCCTCCCCTGCACCACTAGACTCTCCCCACTCTCCAGTCCTCCAAGAAGTCTCTGAAAACACATTACTTTAGAGAAGCCTATCGGCTCACTCCATGCTCCTCATCTGTTCATCTCTTACTGCATCCTCCCACCCAGCCCACATGCGCCCCACTACTTCATGTTCTCTATTTACCCTTACCTAGTGTGTCAACCCTCTCCTTAGATTGTAAGCTCTTGAGCAGGGTCCTCTCTCCTACTGTTCTGTGCATTTAACGTGTATGTATATTTGTTATTCTGCCTCCCATTGTACACCGCTACGGAACTGGTTGGCTGTTTATAAAAACTTGTAACTGTAACAATCTTTCTTTTCCCTGGAACACCGCAAACAACCCAGGTGTTCGAAAAAAGCCGATCTGCTGAACACAGTGACGACCAGTCACCGGAAAATGCCGATAAGCTGATGAACGGGGTAAACCCCCCCCCCCAAAAAAACGATTGAAATTTTCAAATTTGAAACGCTGTTTGCAAAACGCTGCTGTATGAAAATATCTGGAATTAACATAAAAAAGAAAGACCTCTATTTTAAAAAAAATGGGCAAAAATGATTTGCCTAAAGCATCCTAAAAAATAAATAGGGGGCGTGGCCTGGAGCGGGATGAGAGCAGACGTGTAGGCTGATCTCTCCGTCCTGACGACCGTAGAACCCGAGCTAAACTGGAGCAGATCCCTCTCAAGTCGACTCCCATCACCGCTGACTACCTCCTGATGTCTCCCGCCAAGGTATCGCGGGCGAAGGGGACCCCGGGCACGCAGGTGGCCCCGATATTTCGCCCTCTCACATCCGGGCCTACTCCCCAAGATGGCGGCCGCAGCTCTCCGACAGCTTCCTCCGCATGCTCTAGCCCCGGGGGGCCCCCTGAGGCAGCAACTAAAGGAGATGTGCAGCAGATCCTCGGCCGGCTGGTCGAGGTCCAGCAGTTTCTGGCGGGGGAGCTGGACAGGTCGGCGCGCGCCATTCGGGGAGAGATCCACGCGGTTGGCGCCCGAACTTCCGCATTGGAGGAAGCGGTGACCACGCTGTCCAAAGGCCATAACACGGTGGTGGACAGGTCCAACGTATTGGCGGAACGTATCCAGCACCTGGAGCAACAAGTGGAGGACCTTTCCAACAGGTCGAGGCGCAACAACCTACGACTCCGGGGGCTCCCGGAGTCGGTTCCCTCCGTTTCTCTGGAGAAGACGGTAATGACTTTGCTACACTCCCTGATGCCTGACTTTACCGCGGACCAACTTTTACTAGACCGAGTGCACCGCGCCCTGAAGGCAAGGGTGGCCCCCCCAGCGGGTCCTAGGGACGTGATTTTCCGCTTTCACTATTTCACATCAAGGGCAGCGGTATTAAGGGCCCTGCGGGACTCTCCTCTCAAATATCAAGATGCAGAGCTACAGGTCTTCCAAGACCTGGCGCCTACCACGCTGGCCCGACGCCGTCCCTGGAAGCCCGTCGCTGACCATTTGAGGAGCCATGGAGTCCGCTTCGCTTGGGGTTTCCCCCTAAAAATGCTAGCCTTCCACAATGGCACCACGACCATCTGCGCCTCGTTGGCGGGGGCTCCTGCCTTTTTGGCCCAACTCGGCCTTCCGGCCCTGGAATTACAAATAACGGATCCCTCCCTGCAGCCTCTGGAACCGGTGGAAGTAGAGTGGGAGGTTATTCCCCCATCTGGCTCCCCTCGCCCTCCGTCGTGAGGGGGCCATCGTGGCTGCATCATGGATCCGGTCCCTTTCGCCCAGCTGACGTATCCCGGGTGACGATCCCCACTCACGGGCGCTCTTGTGGGTAACATGGTGGGGTACGGGCAGCGGCGGGCCTGTGGTCACTTGGGGATTTGTGCCCTGTTGAGGTGGAGGCTTTCCTGCCTCCCCCTTCCCACAGCACATGCGGGGCTTTGCATGCCGTTCTGTTTTACTGTCAAGTTAATTGATTATTTGTTCAATTCTCTGATCTGCGTTCACATTATTTTGTCATATTGGTAGTTTTTGGGTTCTTTCTATGTCCATATGTATGCTGCTTCACGCGTCAATTAAGGAGGTAGCATGTGTGGTTACCATGTCCTCCTTATCCGTCCCCCCTATCGAGGGACTACCCGGGACTCTATTGAGATTGTCTCGGGCTTTCCTTCTATGTTTTTTTCTGTTACTTTATATTCCCCCTCCTGCATTTCCCTCTTGGTGTCTTGTTCTTATTCGTCTTGTTTGTCTGCATGTTACCCTGTCTATGTTATCTGTGTGTCTGGCACTGATGTGGGTTGAGGGCGCTGGAGTACAACATCACCTCACTCCTAGGACCTATGATCCCACCTAGAAAGGTTACAGCCCTTTCGCTTAATGTGAAGGGCTTAAATTCCCCCCAGAAGAGGAGACTAATGTTTCGAGATCTTCGACGCAAACATGTTGATATAGCGTTTCTCCAGGAAACGAGGCTGCCTCGGCAGGAATCGCACAGGCTGCGAGACCCCCGTTTCCCCCAAGTGTTTTCCTCCTGCGCTCTCAACAAACATAACGGAGTGGCTATCCTTATACATAAAAACTGTCTTTTTACAAAACATGATGTATATACTGATTTGGCTGGACGCTATGTTATCCTGTCGGGCACACTTGGTCTGAGATCCGTCACCTTGGTTAATGTTTATGCTCCGAACACACCCGATAAACCGTTCTGGGATGCCCTTCACGCTGACTTGGATAGATTTGCTTCGGGGGACGTTATCATGTGTGGGGACTTTAACGCGGTCCCATGTCCCGCTATTGACAGGTTTCGCCCTACCGCCGACCCTTCCTTGACTGGGGGTTCACGACAGGACGCCATGTTTGCTCTTTTTTAACCCAGAAGGCCTTGATAGATATTTGGCGGGTCTCCCATCCCTCCACTAAAGATTTTACCTTTTATTCTAATCCCCACGGGTCCTACTCCAGGATAGACAACATTCTCATCTCTCCCTCCCTCCTTCCGTGGGTGGTGGCGGCTTCCATTGGGGTTATCAGTTGGTCGGACCACGCGGAGGTGGTGCTGGAGCTTGGTCTCCCTGACTGCTCCCCGGTGTGGAATTGGCGATTGGGCTCTCATACATTGCAGGATGCGGGGTTGGTCGAGGAGCTTAAAGGGGAACTGGAGACATATTTCCGAGAAAATGGCGAGGGGGAGGTTTCCTTTTCTACCGTATGGGCGGCACATAAAGCTGTATTGAGAGGGGAGATTATTAAAAAGGTTTCCTATCGTAAGCGCCTTAAGCTACAACGCGTATTAGAGTTACAACACACGCTGCAGGTGCAGGAATTGGATCATAAATCCGCACCCTCACAGGAGGGTTTTGACCGCTTGCAAGGCACCCGACAGGCTCTGAACAGGCTGTTGCTCGATGATGTCGCTAGATCAATGACCTGGTCAAAGCGCAGGTATTATGAATCCGCGAACAAGATGGACACGCTGTTGGCGCGGCAGATTCGCCCGCGTCCCCAAGCGACCCGCATTACCTCCCTCAGAGACTCGGCCAATAGACCGATCAATACCCCACAACAAATTAAACGAACCTTTACTGAGTATTACTCCTCTTTATATAATCACTCCCCTCTACACTCGCCTCCCACGTCCTCCCACCTAGCAGATATTAACTCTTTTCTTACCAGCGTTGACTTGCCCACACTTTCATCGACACAAGGGGAGGCGCTCGCGAAGGACTTCTCCCTCGAGGAGATTTCAGAAGCCATAGTTTCACTAAAACCGAATAAAGCTCCCGGCCCAGATGGCTATACAGCCCGCTATTACAGAACTTTCCTCCCGATACTTGGTCCCCACCTGGTAACTTTGTTTAATGCGGTCAAGGGGGTAGCCCGTTTCCGTCCGACTCCCTGTTGGCATCCTTGGTGGTTCTTCCTAAACCGGGTAAGGACCTCTCCGGCCCATCGGGTTACCGCCCCATATCCCTGTTAAATCTCGATGTCAAGATCTATGCTAAGGTATTGGCTACCAGACTTAACCCGCTGTTACCATCTCTAATACACCCTGATCAGGTGGGATTCATACAGGGGCGCCAAGCATATGAGAACACCCGTAGGGCGGCGGGCGCGATCTGGCACCTAGAGGCGAGGGGCCAGCCTTCATTGCTTTTGTCCTTGGACGCAGAGAAGGCGTTCGACCGTATCGAATGGCCTTTTCTCTTCGCCCTGCTGGAGCGTATGTCCTTTCCCCCTGATTTCTGTTCCGCGGTTCGGGCCCTTTACTGTAACCCTCGGGCTGACGTTGTCATACCCGGTTCCGGGACGTCCACTTTCCCTATTTATAACGGTACCCGCCAGGGCTGTCCTCTTTCTCCCCTTTTGTTCGCTCTCACCCTAGAACCCCTACTAACGCACATACGCTCTTCCCCAGACATCCAAGGCATAACGGTTCAGGGGGAATCCTTCAAGGTATCCGCCTATGCGGACGACGTGCTACTTACCCTGACCTCTCCAGAGTCCTCATTGACGGCCACTACTGCATTATTGTCCCGTTTCTCGAATGTTTCGGGGTATAAAGTCAATCTTGACAAATCAATCATCTTACCTTTCCACCTCTCCCGCACGGGGATCCAGAACTTGATTGCCCGATTCGGATTTAAGATAGCGTCTACCTCAATCCCATATTTGGGTATTCACTTGCCAAGCAAATATAAGGACCTATACAAGGTCAATTACCCACCTTTATATGCTAAACTGCGGCGGGAGATGGAGGTGTGGAATAGGGAGTGCATTTCCTGGATTGGACGCGTACATTGCGTTAAAATGAATCTGTTGCCTCGCCTGTTGTACCTGTTCCAGGCGCTTCCATCTCCCGTCGACCCAAGTGACCTCCGATTTCTGCAATCTAACATCGACGCGTTCGTGTGGAGGGGGGGGAGGCGTCGGGTGGCAAGATCTACACTGTATCGCCCAAGAGAATTGGGAGGCCTCGGACTTCCTAATTTACAATGGTACTTCCAGGCGGCGCAACTATCCCAGGTGGTGGCATTACACTCTCCGCCCAACATCCACCGCTGGGTGGACTTCGAGTCGGCGTGTGTGTTCCCGGAGGACCCCAGATACTGGATGTGGCTCCCTAAACGCCTGCGACCCCAAGAACCGGTACCCTGCCCCCCGCTGAGTCACTCAATGGCGCTATGGGATTCCCTTGCCTCCTCCAAAAAACTACGTCAAGTTCCATCTTCCATGCTCCCACTGTGGAGAAACCCACAGTTTCCACCGGGGCAAGAGCCGGAACAATTCTCTAGATTTATCAAGGGGGGCATCCTGCGGCTCAGAGACCTGCGGGATCATACTGGACTGTACTCTTTCGACTCCATGTCAGCCCGCTCCCAGCTGCTTCCGCGGGACTCCTTCCGCTACATACAGCTCCGTCACTTTGCCTCTACCACAGAAAATAAAATGGCTGGCTCCTCTCCTCTCACCTTCTTTGAACGACTATGCTTATCTGGAGACCCGCCCCGAGGCCTCATCTCCAGGCTCTATGTCCACCTAGCGAGCACACCCTCCTTGCCTGCTCTCACTTACATGGCAGCATGGGAGAGAGATTTCGGATCGACGCTCGAGGGGGATGAATGGCTGGACATCTGGGAGGCAGCTCGAAAAGTATCCATATGCTCAACCTTGCAGGAACAGGGGCTCAAGACTATGATGAGGTGGTACGCCACCCCTGTGCTCCTCCATAAAGCGAACGCGGCCATTCCTGACGACTGTTGGAGGGGATGCGGAGAAAGAGGTACTCAGGCTCATATGTGGTGGTCGTGCCCTGCGATTTCCAGGTATTGGGACTCAGTACAAGCCCTGGTGGAACAGATCTTTGGATCCCCTGGACATACCTATTCGCCAACCCGGTTCCGGACTTCACTGTACACCACAACCGTCTCCTATCGAAAATACTATTAGCAGCAAGGAAAGCGGTGGCGGAGTCCTGGAGAGCTCCGCAACTCCCTCCGCAGAGACGTATATTGCAGATCATGGACCACATTCAATTGATGGACGAACTCTCGGCAAAGATGCATCACACCTTGCCGGCGTACCAGAGAGTTTGGGATGCTTGGGATGCCTTTGGGGTGTAATAGACTCCTGGGAGTGCTTGGTTTGCTCACCCTCTAATATACCCTGGTATGCCATCGGCTCCTTTAGTGCCTTTATCTGTTTTGTTAGTTAGTATGTCGGTGTTTCGTGTTGTCCTGTACTGTCACTGTTTAAGTGTGTTCTGTTCCCTTCCCTTCCCAGTATGTTATTCCCCTGTGTTGTGTCTCTCTTTTCTTCACTCGCATATATCACTCTCCTGCGCTACGCAATGGGTTTCACTTATATATATCATCTATGATTGGGTCAGGGGTGAATCTTCACTCATTCAGATTTTGTGTTGCTGTATATATTGATTTGCTCTGACTTCTATAAATAAAGTCTTTAAAAAAAAAAAAAATAAATAGACTTTTTGCTGCAGATTAAAAATTATATAAGAGAAATAAACTGTTTAATAGATATTGAAAAAATATGGGAATATTTTTAACATTGAAACCTATGGGATACAGCAATATACAGTATATAAGCAGTCTTAGAAAGAGAGCCGATTTGGCTTCGAAATTGCACCGAACGGTGAATTTCCCTTTGCGGTGAAATTTCAGAGCCATTCGACTATTGAAAAAGCAGCCATTTTGCCAAATATTGGCGAATTGCCAGCGAAATATGGTGCTGTTTGATAGCAGTGCACTCCCTATAGAGAAGCAATGGTTAATCTATTCAGTGAACACCGAACAGCAGCTGGGTGGAGTAGAGGTAATGTCACCGCTCTGCATGGAGAGAGCCTGTGGAGACATGGGTTTGATCCCAGCGAGCAACCTCTCCAGTAAGTGTCCTTGGGCAAGACACCTAACGGTACATACTCGCCACCCAGGACATACTTGAAAACTAGAGAAATCTCAATGTATCCTTCCTGGTAAAATCCTTTCACAAATAAAATGTCAGTGAAATGTCCTGATTTTTGGTGGTTTAATTAGGCGAGTCTCACAGGTTTCAATGTAAAAAAATATTCCAGTTTTTATTAAATATTTATTAAACCATTTATTCTTTTAATCTGCAGCAAAAAGTCACTTTATTTATGTTTTAGGATATTTTTAGGCATTTTTTTGGTATTTTTTCAGTGGAATTTTTTTTCTGACCGTTTTATTATTATTCATAGGACCTTATATATTAATTTCAGGCATTTTTGTGCAGCAGTTATTTTGCAAACAGCTTTTAAAAGCCGCCCTTTTTTTTTATCCTATTCGTTGACTTGTTAGCTTTTTCCGGCGGCTGGTCGGCGCTCTGTTCGGCAGATCGTCAGTTTTTTTCGGATGCGTTCAGTGATTTTTCGTCGGATCGTCAGGTGCATTCTGCTGGTTTTCGGCGGTTTGTTACATCACTCTGATTTTTTTCGGCAGTTTTGCGGCGATTTTTCCGTTCGAATCGGTGGTTTTGCCGACGGTTTTCTGGAAGTGGTTGGTGGCTTTTCCATGCACTTCGGGGACCCTGCAGTGAATGCTGAATTCACCTCATGGTCAGGGAATTTGACTCCCCGAAGTGCAAGGAACGAAAGAGCACTGAAATTCTGCTGGAATTGCTGGAATTCTGCTTTGAATAACCCTGATAATTTTGAGTTAACCATTAACCGCCAGAATAAATCGTTACTAGCCACCATTGCTTCACCCATGATTTTAAATAACAAAACCCACAAGGTCTTGCTTATCATCTGTTGCTGTTACTGGTCACTGTTTCTTCCATCTAATTCTGCCCTTTCGCTCATAAACCATTGCTTCGTCCTCTATTTCACATGTTTTTACCTCAGTCCTGTACTTTGCTATCTTAAAGGTGTCTCTGGATCCCTACACTGTCACCTCCCACCTGTACCCTGACCTTTCCCCATCAAACACGCTCCTACACGTCTCTTTCCACACCAATAAATTTGTTCCTGTCCGTGCTCCCTTAAGATTTTAAAATAAAAGCTTTTTCTACCATTACTCTGGTCTCTGCACCCTTAAATTGCACTCCTAAACCACCCATGCACTCCTAATGCTGGCCCTGCACACCCAGGCCTTTTGTTTGCATCCCTGAACCAGTCATTTAATTTATAAACATGCCTCTGTATGCCTGAACCTGCCCATATTCCTGCAATTCTTTCACTGATCTCTAAACCTGTACTTATCCCATTTCTGTATTTAGGACTTTCCATCCGCCCCCCTGCACTGTCACTCTGTTATTGTATATGAACATTGCATGCATCTTTATTATTATTTATTTATAAAGCGCTGGCCTATTCCACAGCGCTGTACAATAGGCACAGTATAAACAGGGTTACAATACATTGAACAACATTTGACAAACAGTCATCTGCCTCTTCCTAACTCAAAAAATCTCCTAAAATGCTCATCCAAGCTCTAATTATCTCCCACCTTAACTGTTGTAACCATCTTAGTATGTCTATAGTAATAGTAAATATACACCCCCTAGCCAAAAGAAAACGGTCACACACGCTAATATTTCATTGGCCTGCTTGTGTCTCGATTACGTCACAACATTTATTTTTGCCCTGAGTTACATTAATGTCATGGCAAGATCTTGTATTGATGATGGGAGAGTCGCAGCACTGTGTATAGTCTTTTCCAGCCCATCCCAAAGATTCTCAATGGGGTTAAGGCCTTGCCTGTGTGGTGTCCAAACCATGTGTGAAAATGAGGTTTCATGCTTCGTAAACCACTGTTGCACAATTTGAACCCAATGAATCCTGGCATTGTCATCTTGGAATATTCCCGCTGTGCCATCAGGGAAGGAAAAATCCATTGATGGAAAAACCTGCTCATTCAGTATATTCAGGAAGACACATGACCTCATTATATGGACACATAACATTGCTGAACCTAGACATGACAATCCCAGATCCTAACACTGCCACCGAAGGCTTGTATGATAGCTGATGACTTTTTTGTTGGCTCCCTGTAGAATGTAAGCTCCTTAGGAAGCAGGGCCCACTCTTTCTCATTTTCATATAAATATCAGGTTTATTCAAAGAGAATCTAAAAGTCACTGCACGTTCGGTGACTTTTCGTTCTCTTCAATTTGGTGCGATTTGGCGATCCCATTTCAGCGACCCTGCGGTGTATTCAGCAAGCACCAAAGTAGTGCAGGGAAAAGCCGCCGCAAACCCGCTGAACACTCGACGCAAATCCCGGCAAATGCACACCGAGACCCGTAAAAACATCTGGATTAACCCCGCCGAACACGCCGGTGAAACCCGAGCAGCCACCGATCACAGCGCAGAGCAGCCGCCGGAAAAAGACGGCACCGCAGACTGTTAGAGATTATTGACTTCTTTAATAGGTCAGGGATATAGTAATTATGACGTATATTTTTCTTATTGTAGATATATATAGATATATATATATTATTGACAGTGCCTCCAATACCAGTGGTATAAATTGGTATTTTACCCTTAAGAAAATAAGATAATAACCAATCAATGAATATACGTCTTAACAAATATATGGCGCGTTATCCCGAGTTCTTTTGATGCTATCTAAATATTTTTAAACACAATAAAATCAATAAAGATGATATGAGACTGCGTAACTGTAAAACAATTCAAACCAAAATTTATTCACACGTCAAGTTTCATACAATCATATGTTATCAACGGATTAGCAAGATACAATTTCACAAGTGATTATAGATCGTGATTAGTAGCGATACTGCGACACTCAATAATCTAATGGACAAATATTTTAGGTTTATAGACCGCACCACAGATATACACGCCTCAGTTCTTAAACACCAAGCTCTATTCTATTCACTTAAATCTTTCCCATTATAAACCAATCCTCCACCTGGCTAAAATAAACACTCAGTTACTGGGCATCACCTGCAGCACAATTTATTATTGTGGGGGCCTATTCACTAAATGCAACTTCCTTCAGGGAGATACATAACACACTCGATAGGTAGACTATCTCTTCCACAGATTAATCACAGCACTTCATTCAATATGCGTTAACCCAAAGCTTCTTATTGACTTACATGCATTCAATCGAAAGGGCTGCAAGATGGATATGGAAGGAGTTATGCTAGTTTTACGAATGGGGCTGACGGCACTTGACATATAAAAGCTATTTCACGGTCCCAGCGTATCTCACTATGGGTATACAATTGATCTTTAGATGTCCACAACCAGTATTCTTGGAATATAAATAATTTCACTAAATTATGGCTCAAGTATTTAGCCGGGAATAGTTTCTTCCTTAGCAATCCTCTGCAGGGGAGTGAAAAGGTTGATTACTAGTCTACTGAGTAGACTTAAACAGAAAAATAATTCATTTATATTCCTTTAGTTTGCGATGGACATCTAAAGTAAGGACTATGCAGTTAGAAAATAGATATCAAGTTATTCAGGCATACTTTACCATCCGGTTAGTGAAGATAGAGTGGTGGAAGATTAGGGTGTGGTCACGTCTTAAGGGGGGCTGATGATATTTGCCCTTTCTCCCCTCCAAGCGTCCCTCAGGTCTCTCCCCAAGCTTTTCTCAGTGTCTCTATCTGCTCTGGATTGTCCCCTCTATATAGTGGTCTTCTGCCCAGTTTTAGATCTAGCCCATCACTATGTGGCCTCATTTGATTGGAGGATATATATATTCATCAACTCCAGGGGTCTGTCCAGGTGTTATATTACCTGGCCAGCAGATGGCGCTTTCAGATCAACCAACAACCTTCTGCAGGAATTAATTTATGTATTTGGCCAATCTTTTACTGGTTTGGGATCGTTTTATTCCTATATCCCGGGACTCCATAGATTTTGTTAACAAATCAAAATTTATTTCTATTGTGGCATCGCCGGCATACTTCGCCACGGCGTGTGTGCATTTCATACTCTCTTTACTTAAATCCACAAGGATGTGTATATGAGAGGATCCTGCAGACATACATTAATTCATTCATTCGTGATATCGTCTTTAACATTCACAATTACCAGACTTAATCTGTTTCATGCATGTTAGTGCACCAGACATTTGTAATAATCAACTGAATGTGATAGGGCCTCTGTTTTTTATAAGACGCCAAGGTTATCTATTCTAACTGACCACATAAATTAAATATTCAAATACCATATAGTGTTAGATCATATCGCCGAATAGCATAGCATTACAAGCTGGTTTATCCAAGCCATTTAACCTTCTCTGGGGTTTTTTTCTTTATTGGGCAACCCATTGTTCAATGTTTACGTGGCTTTCAGAGTTGTGATCTGACAAAATAAGCACAATACTGAGATACCTATCCTAGGGTAAGATCATTTGTCATTGTGTTCCCTTACTTTTAAACAATTTGATCTAACATCTGCTTGTTTATTTTTTACAACCAGAGTCCATTAGACCTACTTTGATCCCTTGTATGCATATACAATAACGATCCCTTGTCCTTAGAACGCAGATTCTTGTTATATATTAACCACGCAGACGAGTTGTCTGGGTGAAGTACTTCCTGGCCCCAAATTTAAATAGTCCTGCGAAATATAGAAATTTCATATCTGAAAAGGTCTGACAAGACGAATGGAGTGAAAAAAAATAAACAGTCGCTTGAATGTTTGAAAAGTGAAACGCTGTTTGCAAAGAAACTGCAGAATGAAAATGTCTGGAATTTACATATAAGATCCAATGAATGATAATAAAAAGGGCTGTTACAGAAAAAAGAAAAAATGATTTAAAAAAAAACCAGAAAAAACGTTTCGCAAAAAAATCCCGAAAATGCCTAAAAGATGCTAAGAAATAAAATTTTTGAATTAAAACGGGAATCTTTTTAACATTGAAGCCTATGGGATTCGCCTGAATAAACCTGTCGAATTAAACCACCGAACAGCAGGGAATTTCGGCACCTTTTCACTGCCGGTTTTTGTTCTCTTAATAGATGAAGCATTGCTTCTCTATGGGGATTTCACTGCCCTTGAACAGGCAATGTGCAGGCAATTCGCCAAGATTTGGCAAACTGCCTGCTCTCTGAATAGCCGAATGGCCAGGAAAGGTAACCGAACGTTGAATTTCATGGTTCAGTTACCTTTCGGCCACAATTCGGATCTCTTTGAATAACCCTGTATGTAATACCCTAAATTAATTTATTGTAACACCTCTACCATGCTATAGAATATATTGACGCAATACAAACGAATGAGAAACAATATTATTGGTTTAGTAAGAAACATATGTGTGGTGCATATTTTAGTAACACATATTCTAATTACAATTATAACTTTTAGAGTATTTTCATTTCATGATTTCATGGATTGTGCTCCTCAGCCTTGCTTATACGATTAAAGTATGTTTAGGCCGTTAGTGACCATTGCCAAATAAAAATACATATTATAAACAAATTGCATGCAGTCAACTTAGACATGTAGTTCACAGAAAATAAATGTGTACTAGAAGTGTGATGTGTAATTTTTAATTAAAGGGACACTATGCATGGTGACTAGGGATGAGCTGTTCGGTTAGATCAGTTCGGAGTTCGAACCGAACTTTGGTTGTTCGAAAGTTCGCGAACTTCAAACCTTTTGGGTGTGTTCGGTTCGAGTTTGCAAAAAAAAGAAATTTTGAAAAAAGTATAGAAAATGCTTAAAAAAAATACCAAAAAATCTAGAAATAAAGAGACTCTTTACTGCAGAATATTATAAGCAATGGTTTATTAGATATTGAATTAAAAACTAATGCGTACGTGCAAAGATTCTCAACTCTAAATGACGTGTGTTTTTCAAATGTCATAACAGGTGTTTTTAGTTTGGTCTAATCAATTTGATACATTGTAGACTATACTGAGGGGGTGGGGTGGTGTCTGCTTCTGATTGAGAATTGAGAAGTGTTAATTTCCCTCCTAAAACTTCTAATATGCTGTATTTCACCGCTGTGTGCTCATCTAATTTTTATCGTTATCGCTCATCATGTTTAAACGCGATTTTGAAGCCACATTTTGTTAAATGACCGACATGTTAGATATCGTTCTTTCCGGCAGACTCCGCAGATTCATAATATATCATTTTTATATGTATACGACCTGTCCTGGCTGTATATTATGAAAAAAATGCAATAAAAATTGAATTTTTAATCATCTGCAGTGTGTAAAGTGTTGTTTTTTTTCACATTTTAGCACATGAGCGTTTGCGGTTATGTTTTCTATGGGGTGCGCTTGTACAAAAATTAGAAATGGGGACTTGTTACATTTTGTGGGGGGAATTACGTGATTTATAGCAAACGCACCCCATAGAAAAAAATCATTAGTGCATCATCGTTCACATTATAATTGCAATGTGAACAATATTACTGCATTAATAAAAATAACACACAAAAAAAATACATGTTTTTATTTTATTTTTTATTTTTTTTACCCAACATGACCAGGTATAAAGTATCATTCGAAAGGCCATGCTCAGGCCTTTCGATTGACACCCTCCGTTACCCACTAGATGCCTGGAGATATCGGGGTTCAAATGAACCCCCTATCTCCACCAGGGGATTGGCCTGGGCAATATATATATGCATGATGTGAGCTGACCTGGGCAATATATATATATACGCATGATGAAAATTTGCAAAGGATAAGGCACGCAAAGTGAAATTTTGATGTGTCTGAAATTGAAACTTACGTGACAACTCTTATTTATTTTTTTTGTTAATTTATATTTGTTCAATACAGTTAATTTTAATTTGTTTAATAGAGTTAATTTAAAATGGTGTAATACAGTTTATTTATATTTATTTTACCTTTACTATTGGTGCTTTTCAAACTTTATTCTTAAGTAAAAAGAAATTTAGCAGTTTCATGTTGTGTCGTCTTTTTTTTTTTGGGGGGGGTGCAAGTAGCTGGTCTTGCCTAGGGCGCAAAATAGTCTAGCACCTGCCCTGACCGCATGGTCCTCACATGCACTCTTCCACAATACCACAGAGGGGTTACTGTATGATGGCACTTGCTGGCCTGGCACCAAAGGCACAATATTTGGCTGCACTGCCACTGACGCTTGTATCAGATTCATATCCTCAGAGGGGTGAGACTGTGTGACGGCACTGTTGCCGACGCTAAAGACCCAATTTTAGGCTAGGGTCAAACGAACGTATTTTTGGCAGCGAACGTCAAAAAGTGCGTCCGAACGCATTGAGGTGTTTTTTCACGGAAAGCGCTTAAACGGTCATACAATGCGCATTTTTGTGCATGATTTTTTACGGATCCAAACCAGGAAACTTTGGGTGTCTGGACATTATGTTGGCCGGACATGAGCAGCGTCTGACGTCTCCTAATCACGCACACACGCCGCTATGCCGACGAAGCGCACTCTGTACGACAGTACTAGCGGTTCAGCGTTCTCGAAAAAATGCGTTCATTTTCCACTTGCGTTGCGCGGCCGGACTTTCGTGCGGCCGTACTTCGTATATTGGCCTTCATTGCGTGTCATTTGGTGCTAGTGCGGCCGTGATTAAGTGCGCCTAAACGCACGTTAAAAGCTCGCTAGTCTGACCCCAGCCTTAAAGCACCTATTGTTACTTTCATCCAAAGCCTGCATAAGTTTCACAATAATTTAGCCAAAAAAATCACTAAACTTTTTCTGCGTGTCCAAAAATGTCTCCTCTTTTCATACAGACTGCCGCCCCAAGCAGTTGTTTATGGATAGATTAAAGGAAAAACATTTACCGTCATTTGAAACGTAATTTTTTTGTTTTTAAGTGTTTCTATACATCCTACAAATCCGCCACTTCACGGGCAGGTTATGGGGACCTCCTAGGCACGATATTTGAAGGAATTTTTCGTTTTTATTTTTAACCCTTATTTCATGGAAAACTCACTGTCCCTTTAAAAAAAAATTTTTGTTAAACTTTTTGTCCTTGTTTCCTGTCCCCCAGGGCACTACCCGGACCCCCATACACCTTTTATGGCAAATATCTAGCATATATGCCCTCTTGGAGGGCACTCTAAAAACCGAATTTTCAGCTCCATTGAGTTGTATTGAGTTCGAGTTCGGGTTCGGATTCGAACATTTGGAAAGTTCAGGTTCGGATCCGAACCGAACTCGGGGGGTATTCGGCTCATCCCTAATGGTGACCAGTCCAGGTAATTTAAGTGGACACAGCACCTTGAGCATCCTCTTCCCTCAACCCATTATGATGTGGGCCTCTCGGATGCCTGAGCTCAGATTACTAGCCATCAGGACCTTTGGAAACCAGTGCCATCCAATGGCTGTCACTGCTCTCTGCTATGCTTGATGGTCACTGCTCAATGCTATGCTTGATAGCCATAGCATTGACTGCCTTCCTAGGGTCACATGACTTGCTGCAGATTAGAGGAAACGGTAGCATGTCACATCCGAGGGGAGCAGAAGCTGCACAGACCTGGAAAGGAGCTGACTTTTAAACTTAACAAAGGGTACATCTGGAAGGATGTTAGTCAGAAGGGGTTAATGTTTAGCCCCTCCATTCTCCACTCCCATTTTAACCCTAGAGTGTCCCTTTAATTTTATGCACAAACTGGTGCTTAAACTTTTTTTTTTACTAAATTACTATTTGTAATTACTGAGAGGCACCTGCCAATATATTCTATGCCAAGAAGGATGCAATTCAACAGATCATAATTTACACTGGCAGCTGGACAAACTGAGGAGATGTGACGCATGAACCAGTTTATGAAAATCCCCAATCCCTCGCTCTGCAAATAAAATCTCTCTCGCTCTCTTTTTACGCTCCGGTCAGGCGAGGTCATTCTAATTAAAATATGGCTCACTAGGGAAGATGTCGCATGAAGCCAGGATTTCTGTTATGGAAGAAATTGCTAATCAACCACTACAAAAAATGGTGAAGATGTAACACAGTTGTAAATGAGAGAAAGCAAAGCATATCATGTAATAAACACAGGAGAGTGTGGGTTTTCCACCCATGAGAAAATGCAAACTACAATCCACCAAGAAAGAACGTGGACTATTTTTCTGCCTGCACTAATAAGACATAAAGGTTATGGGGGTTATTCAGAGAACACCGAAATGTTGCCGACTGTTACATGAGCCCAGGTCAAATATTTTCTCTCGGCCATCGTTACTTGTTTTCCTCTGCTAGTACCTGGAATCTTCCCTCAGCAGGCAGCGCTGAATCAATGTCAGTTCTTAATTACTCCAAATAAAGCACAAGACACTGGTCATATTGGGTTAAGCAGATTCTCTGGCCATTTCAGCAGGCCCCTTTTTATTTGGTACAGAATCAGATAACAACAGTTAACATCCCAGCCCACCCAGTCATCCCGGCACCGCAGGTCACCCTGGTCTCTGTCAGGTCCTCACGGATTGTAGGCTCTTGAGCAGCATCCTTTCTCCTACTGTTCTATGTGTTTAACTTGTATGTATATTGGCTATTCTGCCTCTCCTATTGTACGGCGGTACAGAACTTGGTGGCGCCTTATAAATAACTGTAAAAGCATTCATACAGAGCAAGGGTCCTTGTTTGGGGGGATTTCAGGGCAGCAGCGGCAATCTGGGGGTACAGTTTGATAGCTCGGGCCCCCATGGTGTCACAGTTCAAAAAGCGCCCAGATCCGCAGGTGGGGCCAGAGCGGCAACGTGTGGAAGTTACCCCATGTGATGCCGCATGGCCGCTGCTGCGTGAGCCCCTGGGGCTAAGAAAGGCTCTTAACCCCTTAAGGGCCGCTGACGTACCCTGTACGTCCTGTCCTCGGGTCTCCCTTAGACCCGCGGACGTACAGGGTACGTCAGCAGCGCCTAATCCCCCTCCCGCCCGATACTCACCTCCCTCGCTGGATCCCACGGCGATCTGGTAGGGAGGAAGCCTGCCCATGTGATTTACATGGGCAGGCGAGGCTGATGATGTCGCCACGCTGCGTGGTGACGTCATCAGCAGGCATCCCCATGCATTTCAATGGAGGGGAGGGGGGGCTCCTTCGGAGCCCTCTATCTCCCCAACCATTGAAGCTAGGGAGATTCCGTTTGCACCGCTGGAGAGGGGAGAGCCTCCCCTTTTCAGCGGTGTATGGCATTAACAGTTTCGCTGTCAATTGGCGCCAAAACGCGATTCAAACCTGGAGGGGGGCTGAAATCTTGGATGTCAGCCAAGCCTCCAGGTCCCCCCCACCCACTGACAACCTCACCATATGTGTGAGGATGTCAGTGGGTCAGTTAACCCTCTAGCTGCCATGTAGAGATAAGGGGATCCTAAGGATCCCTTTATCTCCCGATCCATGGCAGTTAGATGGTCATATTTGACATCATTTGAAAGGCCTGATTATGACCTTTCCAATGATACCAAACATGACCAGGTTTGGTTTTAAAAATAAATGAAAAAAAAAATTAAATAAAAAAAAAATAATAAAATATTAAAATAAAATAAAAAATATTTTTTTTTTAAAAGTTTTCTTTGTCTGGGGGGAGTTTAATTAAATAGGACCTAGGCTGTCATCTAAAAATAATTAGCACAAAATGGTCAGAATGAGCGCAGCGCACATAGGTGAACTGTCTCAGCAGTGAAGGGGTTAAAAAGCAAACACATGTAAAAAATTGGGTATTTCTAGTCTCGGGACAAAATTTTGAACCTATTTAGCCGGGGTCTTTTTGGGTGGTTGTAGATTTTGGGGATTAAATTACGAAAAAGTGTGTTTTTACCATTTTTTTCCTCATATTTCATATTTTGTTTTATAGTAAATTATTCGATATGATGGAAATAATGGTATTTCTAGAAAGTCCATTTAATGGCGGGAAAAAGGGTGTATAATATGTGTGGGTCGAATAAACGAGTAAGAGGAAAATTTGACCTAAACACTAACAGCGCAGAAACGTAAAAACAGCAGCGGTCACTAAAAGACGGATTTGTGTAAAACCGCCCGGTCACTAAGGGGTTAAACTCAGGTTCCCGATGGAGCTCCCAGCTGAAAATAACCACAACTGCAGCTCCCATGAGGGGTACCCTAACCCCAAATGAGCACTCTGCTGGGGCAAAGCATTTTCGAGGCACCAAGGTTTAAAGTTTCTGCAGATGTTTCCATTAAAGTGAATGCCGTGCGGTCCTTGAGTTATTTATTTATTTATAAAGGATTTTACCAGGAAGGATACATTGAGATTTCTCTCGTTTTCAAGTAGGTCCTGGGTTCACGAACATGGTTACAGAAATACAAATTAATAAAATGCAAGACATTAACACAAAACAAATATACAGATTAACAGAAAATAAATGTGTAGGAAATATAGTCACTATGTTACATGTTAACAGGTGCATTCCTTATTGAGTTATGTTAATAGGGAGCTCTTAAGGGACTTTAGATTGGGGGAAGATTTGATGGTTTCTGGGAGGTTATTCCATAATTGTGGTGCTCTGTAGGAATATGAGGATCGAGCCACTTTCTTTTTGTATTCTGGTATTGCAAGTAAGGTGCCGGTCCTGGATCGGAGGTTATAGGATGAGGGAACTGCTGAGGGAAGCAGCCTATTCAGGTAGGGTGGTAGCTTCCCAGAAAAGCTCTTAAACACCAGGTTGGAAAGGTGAAGAGTGCTTCTAGATTCCAGCGACGGCCAGTTTAATTCTTTTAACATGTCACAATGGTGGGTCGTGTAGTTACATTGTAGCACAAAGCGTCAGAATGAGTTATACAATGTAGTAAGTTTCTGGAGGTGCGTTTGCGGGACGGCTGCATACACTACATCTCCGTATTCAATAGCTGGCATAAGCATTTGTTGTACAATCTGCTTTCTTACTGCGGGGCTACGGCAGGATTTGTTTCTGTACAAGGCACCTAGTTTGGGGTAAAGTTTAGATGAAGGTTTTTTGATGTGGGGGCCAAAGGATAGATTTGGGTCTAACCACATACCTAGATATTTGAGAGAAGTGACTGTGGTCAACGTGCCATTTGATTTTGTCCTGACACATAGATGGAGTGTTTGCAATTTGTGTAGTTTAGGTGCTGTTCCAAAGAGCATTGTAACAGTTTTGTCAGCATTTAGAAAAAGTTTGTTATCTTTGATCCACTTTTCTACCTCTGTGAATTGGTCTTACAGCACTGCCTCCAGCTGTGGGAGATCTGGTTTGCTGGTATAAATTACAGTGTCGTCTGCGTACATGTGTACAGTTGAGGCTTTGCAGACATTGGGCAGATCATTTATGAATATTGTGAATAGCAGGGGGCCGAGTTTCGAGCCTTGGGGTACAACGCATGTGACTGGGAGGGGGAGGGAAGTGCTGTCTGAAATGGACACATATTGCGACCGATCAGACACATATGATTGAAACCAGGTTAGCATGTGATCACCAATACCAGAGTTTTTAAGTTTTTGTAATAAGATGCCATGGTCTACTGTGTCAAAGGCCTTGGCAAAATCAAGGAAGATGGCTCCAGTTAGGTTTCCTTGTTCCATACCAGCCTGGATATCATTGGAAACTTTTAAAAGGGCAGTTGTGGTTGAATGATTTGGACGGAAGCCGAATTGATCTGGTGTTAAATAGTTCCAATACTGATAGTAATCACGTAATTGAGTGTAAACACATTTTTCCAGAATTTTTGACATTACAGGAAGCAATGATATTGGACGGTAGTTGGATACCAAAGTATTGTCTCCACTTTTATGGATAGATACCACTCTCGCAGTCTTCCAGAGTTTGGGTATATATCCAGTCACCAGTGATTCGTTGATTAGGATTGCGACAGGTTTTGCAATTACCAGCGCGCTGATTTTCAGCAGCATTTCTGGGATTTGGTCAGGTCCTGACTGGTGTTTCATTTTTTGGTTACAGAGAAGTTTAGTAATGGCACTGACAGGCACCGGTCTAAAACTGAATTTCCCTTTGATACAGGGTTTTTGCACAGTTGGAAGGATCTGACTTGTGTGCTGCCTTTCTGAATGTGTTTCAATTGCTAGCTTAGCAATCAGGGTGTTGGCGCATCCAACAAAATAATTATTAAAGGCATTTGCTACATCTAGGGGGTGTTGCAGGGTTAGGTTGTTTACTTTGACAGCAGCTGGTTAGGAGTGGATAGGGGGCATATGTATGTTATTTATGATTTTCCAAAAATTTCTCAGGTTTGATATGTTATTGTTTATATTTTCATTGAAGTATTGGGCTTTGGCCATTTTTGTTTGCTTTGTGCATGCATTCCGCCAGTTTCGGTATTCACAATGATCGTTCATGGATCCAGTACTCTTGAAATATGACCAGAGTGAATCTCTAAGCTGGTACATGTGTGTGAGGTCAGCTGTAACCCAGGGGAGAGTTGCTCCTTTGACTCGCACTTTACGCAGCGGGGCATGGGCATTCCAGACTTGAAGGAGCTCTGACTGAAAGTATTCAATTGCACAGTCCAGGTCTGGGATTAAGTTTAGCCTGTACCACGTGAGCCATTTGAGATCATTTAGGAAGGATTCAAGATTAAATTTCTTGAAGGACCTGGTGATTATTACCTTTGGGGGAGATTTTGGGGCCTTTATTTTGCGCACACAGTACACTAGACAGTGATCACTGAAGCTATTAGCGAAAACGCCTGCCTCCTGTATTCTATCAGGACATGAGGAGAGAATCCAGTCCAGCAAGGAATGGTTAAGGCTTTCATATTAATACGAGTGGGGGAGGAGATTAATTGTGTTAACTGGAAAGCCTTAAACTGGGAGCAGTGTTTATTGTTTTTAGGATTCAGCCAGTCAACAATAAAATCGCCGAGGACCAGCAGTTCACTTTTTTGGTTTTGAGCTACCAAATTACTAAGGATTTGGGTTATGTCAGAAAGTGAGTGCACTGGGGAGCTCGGTGGGCGATAGAATCCAGCAACAATAATTCGTTTACTGAAAGGGATCTCAATAATACCAGAAAGGAAATCAAAAGTGGCTGGGGAGCTAGAGTTTTGCAGAGGGGTGAACTTTGTGGACTCATCAACATAAATAACAATTCCTCCTCCTCTCTTTGCTCTGTCCTTTCTATAACATGAATACCCTTGTATTGATATGGCAGAGTCTGGTACTTTAGGGGTTAGCCATGATTCCGTCAGCACAATGACTTTAGGTTTGTAATGGAGGCACCAAGCTTTAAGCTCGTCCAGTTTAGGGAGTAAGCTGCGGATGTTACAGCGCACAAAGGAGAGGCCTTTTTTAGTGGGGAGACTAAATGTGGTGTCATCTGTTGGACCAGGGTTGGATTCAACATCATATGCCAGGGCAAGCAGCTGAATAAATAGGAATTTGGACACGGTTTTCTTTTTGGAGAATTGTGATTGGAGAGTCTTAAAACTCTGTGTGGGGGTGGGAGGGCTGCATTTTAACACTCTCTACCAGCACTCAGCTGATAAGTTAAAAGAGTTGAGTAGGCTATTGTGTATTTATTTATTTATTTATTTATTTATTTATTTATTTATAAAGGATTTTATCAGGAAGGATACATTGAGATTTCTCTCGTTTTCAAGTATGTCCTGGGTTCAAGTACATTGAAGTGTTACATTTACATTTGGGTTTCTTCTTCTGGTTGGTGTAATTTGTAGGGTGTCTAGGGAGATAGATTATATTTAGAGAGAAGGGTGGTAGAAGAAAGAAGCAGCAAGGGAGGGAAAAACATTTCTAGAAAACGGTGGAGGGGAGGAGATGAAGGGAGAAAAAAAAAAAACAGAAGACAGGCAGGGAACCGATAAGGTGAGCAGAAGATCTAAAAGCACACAGTTATGGAGCCTGGCCCGGGAAGCTGAATTAAAATGTGAGTGCTTGCAGGGAGCTTGTGTTGATAAGTCCTGCTGGGATCTAAAAGCAAACAGTTATGGAGCCTGGCTCGGGAAGCTGAATTAAAATGTGAATGCTTGCAGGGAGCTTGTGTTGATAAGTTCAGCTGGGATCTAAAAGCACTTTGGCACCTCTGCCTCCTAGATGGTGATTGGCTGGGGTTTCAAACCCGGCTCCTGGATGGTGATTGGCTGGAGTTTCAAAACCAGACTTCCCCTGGTGTCAGGGAACACAGGGAACATGAGGGACAGGTGTAAAGGCATTTGGATTCTGTTCTGATGGGGGAAAAGGCACAAACCACCACTTTTAACATTAAACAGACCAATAGCTTAAATGAGGAGAATAGCAGAGGATCAAGCTTTTAGTACAGTGCACAGTCTCTGAGCATGGGGTCAGGGCTCGAGTCGAGCGGGAACGCGCAGGAACGGCGTTCCCGCACTTTTCCCACAGCGGGAACGCTGCGGGAACGCAGCGTTCCCGCTGTGGCCCGAGCCCGAACGCCGCCGCCGCACATTGCCGGCGGCCGGCGTGTTTCCTGTTACAAGGGCCGGTGACAGGAGGTGGAGCCGCTCGCCTGGCTGTTTCATAGTTCCCAGGCGAGCGGCTGCACTTCCTGTCAGCGGCCACTGAAGCAGGAAGCACGCGGCCGCTGGCAGAGGAGCAGAAGCAGCAGCAAAGGTGAGCTGGGCGGGGGCAGTATCCCTGAGACCTGGGGGGGCAATATCCATGAGACCAGGGGGGCAATATCCATGAGAGCTGGGGCATTATCCATGAGACCTGGGGGGCATTATCCATGAGACCTGGGGGGCATTATCCATGAGACCTGGCGGGCATTATCCATGAGAGCTGGGGCAATATCCATGAGAGCTGGGGCATTATCCATGAGAGCTGGGGCATTATCCATGAGAGCTGGGGCATTATCCATGAGAGCTGGGGCATTATCCATGAGACCAGGGGGCAATATCCATGAGAGCTGGGGCATTATCCATGAGAGCTGGGGCATATCCATGAGACCAGGGGGGCAATATCCATGAGAGCTGCGGCATTATCCATGAGAGCTGGGGCAATATCCATGAGAGCTGGGGCAATATCCATGAGAGCTGGGGCATTATCCATGAGACCAGGGGGCAATATCCATGAGAGCTGGGGCATTATCCATGAGAGCTGGGGCATTATCCATGAGAGCTGGGGCAATATCCATGAGAGCTGGGGCATATCCATGAGACCAGGGGGCAATATCCATGAGAGCTGGGGCATTATCCATGAGAGCTGGGGTATTATCCATGAGACCTGGGGCATTATCCATGAGAGCTGGGGCATTATCCATGAGAGCTGGGGCATATCCATGAGACCAGGGGGCAATATCCATGAGAGCTGGGGCATTATCCATGAGACCTGGGGCAATATCCATGAGCTGGGGCAATATCCATGAGAGCTGGGGCATTATCCATGAGACCTGGGGCAATATCCATGAGAGCTGGGGCATTATCCATGAGACCTGGGGCAATATCCATGAGAGCTGGGGCATTATCCATGAGACCTGGGGCATTATCCATGAGAGCTGGGGCAATATCCATGAGAGCTGGGGCATTATCCATGAGAGCTGGGGCATATCCATGAGACCAGGGGGCAATATCCATGAGAGCTGGGGCATATCCATGAGACCAGGGGGCAATATCCATGAGAGCTGGGGCATTATCCATGAGACCTGGGGCAATATCCATGAGACCAGGGGGGCAATATCCATGAGACCTGGGGCATTATCCATGAGAGCTGGGGCATTATCCATGAGAGCTGGGGCATTATCCATGAGCTGGGGCATTATCCATGAGAGCTGGGGCATTATCCATGAGACCAGGGGGCAATATCCATGAGACCTGGGGCATTATCCATGAGAGCTGGGGCATTATCCATGAGCTGGGGCATTATCCATGAGAGCTGGGGCATTATCCATGAGACCAGGGGGCAATATCCATGAGACCAGGGGGCAATATCCATGAGAGCTGGGGCATATCCATGAGAGCTGGGGCATATCCATGAGAGCTGGGGCATTATCCATGAGAGCTGGGGGGGCATTATCCATATGAGCTGGGGCAATTATATCCATGTGAACTGGGGAAAATATATCCATATAACCAGTGCTGTGTATATTATTCTTGGGGTTCAGTGCTGTGTATGTTATTCTGGGGGCTCAGTGCTGTGTATATTATTCTTGGGGTTCAGTGCTGTGTATATTATCCTGGAGGCTCAGTGCTGTGTATATTATTCTGGGGGCTCAGTGCTGTGTATGTTATTCTGGGGGTTCAGTGTTGTGTATGTTATTCTGGGGGCTCAGTGCTGTGTATGTTATTCTGGGGGCACAATGTTGTGTATATTATTCTGGGGGCTCAGTGCTGTGTATATTATTCTGGGGGCTCAGTGCTGTGTATGTTATTCTGGGGGCTCAGCGCTGTGTATATTATTCTGGGGGCTCAGTGTTGTGTATGTTATTCTGGGGGCTCAGTGCTGTGTATGTTATTCTGGGGGCACAATGTTGTGTATATTATTCTGGGGGCTCAGTGCTGTGTATATTATTCTGGGGGTTCAGCGCTGTGTATATTATTCTGGGGGTTCAGCGCTGTGTATATTATTCTGGGGGCTCAGTGCTGTGTATATTATTCTGGGGGCTCAGCGCTGTGTATATTATTCTGGGGGTTCAGCGCTGTGTATATTATTCTGGGGGTTCAGCACTGTGTATATTATTCTGGGGGTCTGTGCCTGGAGATATATATATATATATATAAAATGCGTTAGTCCAGTTGCCACAATCACGAGTATACCTGTACATAGTGATACCTTTCACTGATCAGTATAGTTTCCAGTTTACACTCTTGAAAGCTTGTCTTTTAAATGTAAAGTTAACCCAATAAAAATGGTATCACCGGCACGCGCTGCTATACTCGTGATATATATATATATATATATTATTTTCTTCAGGTAATGGGGGTTGTGGAATTCGTGGGTGAGTTCCCTCACTTTTTTTCCCAGGACTTGACCCCTGCATGGGGTCCTGTGATACTGACATTTCGGTGGTCTCTTGTTCCCTGCACTTAGGGATGGGCCGAGTGTTCGCTTCAAACATGAGCTCGAATTAAACATCGGCCGTTCGAGTGTTTGGCGAATGCCGAACATTATGGGATGTTCGCGGTCTGTTCGACTGCGAACATTCCAAAATACAAAATGCGTTCACAGTTCTCCTAAATGTACCGTCAGCTGCCGGTACATTTAGGAGACCTGTGGCTGCAGCCCCCCGGCCGCCTTGCCTTTGGCCCTCCTGTTCCTCCAGTCCGTCTGCTCCTCCGTCTGGCTACAGCTCCTCTGCCTCGTCGTCATGCTTGCTGAGCCCTGATTGGGCAAAGTCCTGCGCCTGACCTGGACTTTGCCCAATCAGGGCTCTAATTCAATATTGAGCCCTGATTGGGCAAAGTCCAGGTCAGGTGCAGGACTTTGCCCAATCAGGGCTCAGCATGAAGACGAGGTGTGGGGCAGAGGAGACGCGGCCGGACGGAGGAGCAGACAGACCGGAGGAACAGGAGGCCAGGACAGCAGCAGGACAGCAGAGGTATGGGAGCCGGGAGGCTGCAGCCACAGGTCTCCTAAATGTACCGGGAGCTGCCGGTACATTTAGGAGAACTGTGAACACATTTTGCATGTTCGATGATTTGCATTGTGTTCGAGTTCGTTCAATGATTTGCATTGTGTTCGAGTTCGTATTCGAACATTTCGGCTGTTCTAATGTTCGAATACGAACCGAACACAGGGGATCCTTACCTGCACTTCCCTGCGCACGTCCCTGCACTTCGGGGAATCAAAGTTCCCCACCCTGCCTGAATTCAGCATTCGCTGCAGGGTCCCCGTGGGGAAAACACACCGCAAACCCGGCGCACACCCGCCAAAAACCCACCGAAATGTTGGGAAAAGCCACCGATCAGCCACTGGAAAAAACCAACAAGCTGACGAATGAGGTAAAAAAAAACAATATGATTGAAAGTGTCAAAATTGAAACGCTGTTTGCAAAAAAAATACTGAATGAAAATGTCTGGAATTTACATATAAGATCCAATGAATGATACTAAAAAGGTCTTACAAAAAAAAAGCTTTAGAAAAAAAAAAATTGACGATAAAATCTCGAAAAATGGCTAAAAGATCCTAAAAAAATCTATAAATAAAGAGACTTTTTAAGAATAGACGGTTTATTAGATATTGACCTGCCTGCTCTGGTGAACTGCCTGCTCTGTGAATAGCTGAATGGCCCCGAAATGTCACCGTACGAGGATGTTCACTGTACGATGCCATTTCGGGGCCAGATCGGCTCTCTCTGAATAAACCCTTATGTCTTATTAGCACAGGCAGAAAAATAGTCCACATTATTTCTTAGGTGGATTTGTAGTGAAGAACCTGTATTCACATCATTAACAACATGATTCTACTCAAAAAATGTATTTAATTTCAATCTTAGAGAAAAGATCTTGGTTTGTATTGTATTATGGGGGGGGGGCGTTAGTTCAGGTAATGTCCTTTTAACATATGCAGTCTGTTATTTAATAAAATGCAAAAAGTACATGAATAAATTATTCTCTAATTACTAGATTGCAATATTTAGGGCCCTATTACAAATTTAACGTTAGCGTTAGTGCTCACATATGTGAGCTTTAATGCTAGCTTAAGTGGATCTAGTGCATGACCCCCCCTATAACATTCTGAATGCTAACTGGTTAAAAAACCCTATTGCGCACTGGAGATTGTGCTCACTTCTGCGAGCTTACTGTACTTTGCGCTCCCTATGTTTAACATTAGAAAGACAGGACAGATGCCGCTGTCTCAGGCTAATGTCAGACGAACGCAGTCTGAGCGCAGGTCCTTGACCTGTCATTATACTTGTTCATTACCATTCATTTATGTTTTTCTGCATTATTATTATTGTTGTTCATTGTAACTTCAGAGGTGCATTTTATATATTGCCTTATCAAGGATATCTATATATTACCAGGCTAGTGCTTGGTTTATTTGGCACTTGAGGTGTGCATTTGTTTCGTAATGAATCTCAAATAGTTTGAAATTTCATTAATTCTTATTTTGGAAGTACTTCCAAAATAACAAATAATTTTCATCCGAATTGAAACGAAAACAAAACGAAACAGTTTATAACGAAATTTTATCATTTTACTGTTTCACAAGAGAACCATTGATTGAATGATTCCTCTATGCACATTGGAATGAAATAGTAATTTAACCCTAGCTTGCCTTTTAACCATCATGTTTAACCCTAATCTAACAGTAATGGAGCAGAATTTTTAAAAATTATTTCCTAAACTTCGAATCGATCGCAAATTACAAACGAAATTATGGAAACGAATTAGTATTGTTTTACTGTGTCACAAAGCACCCCGTCCCTGTCAATTGGCTGTGGTGCGGTATCTGTTGTATTCAGCACCACATGCCAATAGACAGCTCAATATTTAACCGTAGCTTGCCTTTTAACCCTCATGCTTAACCTAATCTAATAGTAACTGAGCAGGATTTAATGTTTTTATTTTTTATTTTTTTTTGGGATCTGAAAATTCCAATCATTCAAAATTACGAATCGAAA
Organism: Leptobrachium leishanense; assembly: GCA_009667805.1. Classification (NCBI taxonomy): domain Eukaryota; kingdom Metazoa; phylum Chordata; class Amphibia; order Anura; family Megophryidae; genus Leptobrachium; species Leptobrachium leishanense. The sequence continues at coordinate 73,842,697 of CM019067.1, read as the reverse complement.
TTATGTAATGAAATTACGAAAACGAGACAGTATTCAAATGAATTCTGTTTCGGACTAAATTATTTTCAAATGAAACAAAACAACTTTTTCAGCTGTGCACACCTCTATTTGGCACATACAGAGAGAATAACAAAAGAACTCTCCCTGTAATCGTTTTTCGCAATGATACTCATTTACTATATAAATATATTGATGCCCGAGTTTGGTTTTCATGTATCAAAAACAAATTTTAAAGCACTATTTTACTAAAGGATTGCTTTCCTCTACCACCCAGCTTATCCGAGCCAGCCGGTACTTTGTGGGAATCTCTGTTTCAGATATTTTTTTAGCATTAAAGAAAACAAAAGAGCCCATTTATTGAAAGTTTGTCATGTCTGCCCATTTAACACCATAATTATTGGCCCCCTTCAAGATGAGGGCACACACTTCTTGCATTCAGAATGCTTGCAATACGTAGTCCATTTGTAAAACTGCTTTTATTTCTTGTAATCGTTACAGTACATGATGGTTATGTACATAAGGGACATCCAGGTTTTATATGCTAAGCCCCTGTAAGTGTGAGGGGAATGGTACAGCTGCTGCTATTAATGCATTCTGACGGGAGGTCAGCTAAGTTTGCTCACCCCTGGCACATGTTGTTTAAAGCAGCTATCTACGTACCATAAAAATAAATTCCTCCTTCTCTCACCTCTTGTTTTTTTTTACATTCTGGGAAACCATAATGAGCAGTTACCATAGTATCAGTCAATAATCGGGAAATAATAAACATAGCACACTCATAAAACCCAAATTAGCCTTTTTTTTTCTCGCAGCGCAATGTCCACTCAGTCACACACCTGTCATGTCAAGGGTTAAGGTTTAGACAAAGATTTATCTAGGACTGATCATACGTTTCTTACAATGCTGCTTTTAAGGGCATTTAATTTGTACCACACTGTAATTAGAGCTGTGCGGTTCTTGATTATTACATAATTATCTCCAGATGTGCGTGGCCAATGGCCAGCATGTGGAGAGCAGAGAATCAGATGTTATTTAGTGCACTGAAGACATAACGTTGAATATATTAAACCCATACAGCTACCTTACCCATTATTTTAGGAGAAAAAGTTAATGTACCTAAATAATTGGGGGGATCATAAACTATTCAGACCCCTCATTCTCCCCATTTTATATTTTACAACCTTATGCTAAAATCGATGATGTCTTTTACAGGCACCCCCCCCCCCTCCAGTGCGGGGAAGGTGCCTGAAGGGGAGGGGGAGGTTCTTTGGACCTCTCTCCCTCCCCATCCGTGCGGGGCTCCAAGAAAAGGCAGGCATTATTTGGAAGGGCACAGCCTGCCCTTCCAAATGGCAGCTGTCTTTAACCCGTAGGGGGCTGGATCGCGATTCGGCAACAACAGGCGCCACATCAGTTTGGGTTACGCTAACATTTGGCAATCATACAGTAGCTCGTGTAGGTGTGATCTATAGACCCCCTGGGCAAGTAGAAGAGCTAGATAATCTGCTGCTTGAGGAAATAGCCAAAATGGCAATGAAGGGGGAAGTTATTATCATGGGGGACTTTAATCTTCCTGATGTGAACTGGAAAACCAAAATAGCTGGGTGCACCAGGAGTACAAATATTCTAAACTCCTTACTGGGATTATCTCTAACACAAGTAGTTGAGGAGCCGACCCGTAAAGAGGCCATATTGGATTTAATACTCACAAATGGAGGTTTGGTATCGGACATTGTTGTAGGTGAAAATTTGGGATCAAGTGATCACCAATCAGTATGGTTTAATATAAGAACAGGGATGGAGCCGCACCACACAAAAACAAAAGTTTTAGACTTTAAAAAAACAGATTTTTCTAAAATGAGATTTTGTGTGAATGAGTCATTATCAGACTGGAGGAGTTTAAAGGGAGTCCAGGAGAAATGGGATTATTTAAAGGAAGCATTATTGAAGGCCACAGGAAATTGCATTCGGCTTGTTAGCAAAAACAAAAAAGGGAAGAAACCACTGTGGTACTCTGCAGAAGTGGCCAAAATAGTGAAGAACAAGAAGATAGCTTTCAATAATTATAGAAAAACTCAGCGTGAAGAGGATAGGCAAACCTATAAGATTAGGCAGAAAGAGGCAAAGCAATTTATAAGAGCTTCCAAAGCACACGCAGAAGAGAAAATAGCTCAGTCAGTAAAAAAGGGGGACAAAACATTTTTTAGATACATAAACGAGAAAAGAAAAGTAAAACAAGGATTAGTTAGATTAAAAACGAAGGAAGGAAGGTATGTAGAAGAGGATAAAAGTCTCGCTGACTGCCTCAATGAATATTTTTGTTCAGTCTTTGCAGAAGAAAAGGAAGGAAAGGGACCTCAGTTAGGAGAGAACACTAAAGAGACATTTACATATGAGTTTACAGAGGAGGAGGTTCTAAAGCAGCTGTCTAAAGTAAAGACAAATAAGTCAATGGGGCCTGATGGGATCCATCCTAAATTATTAAAAGAGCTCAGTGATGTAATAGCAAAACCGTTAACAGATTTATTTAACCAATCCTTGTTAACAGGAGTCGTCCCAGAAGACTGGAAATTAGCAAATGTTGTGCCCATTTACAAGAAGGGTAGTAGGGAGGAATCGGGGAACTATAGGCCAGTTAGTCTTACGTCAGTAGTGGGGAAATTAATGGAAACCATGTTAAAGGAAAGGATTGTTGAACATCTAAAAACACATAGATTACAGGATCAGAAACAACATGGGTTTACCTCAGGGAGATCATGCCAAACTAATCTTATTGATTTTTTTGATTGGGTAACAAAAATAATAGACACAGGTGGTGCAGTAGACATTGCTTATTTAGATTTCAGTAAGGCTTTTGATACTGTTCAGCATAGAAGGCTTATCAATAAATTGCAATCTTTGAGCTTGGATTCCAATATTGTTGAATGGATTAGGCAGTGGCTGAGTGACAGACAACAGAGGGTTGTGGTAAATGGAGTTTATTCAGCGCAAGGTCTTGTTACCAGTGGGGTACCTCAGGGGTCAGTACTTGGACCCATTCTCTTTAATATTTTTATTAGTGATATCGCAGAAGGTATTAATGGAAAAGTATGTCTTTTTGCTGATGACACAAAAATTTGCAACAGGGTTGACGTTCCTGGAGGGATCAGCCAAATGACAAATGATTTAGGTAAACTAAAAAAATGGTCAGAGTTGTGGCAATTGAGTTTTAATGTGGATAAGTGCAAGATAATGCACCTGGGACGTAAAAACCCAAGGGCTGAATATAGAATATTTGATACAGTCCTAACCTCAACATCTGAGGAAAGGGATTTAGGGGTCATTACTTCAGAGGATCTAAGGGTAAGTAGTCAATGTAATAGAGCAGCAGGAAATGCTAGCAGAATGCTTGGTTGTGTAGGGAGAGGTATTAGCAGTAGGAAAAGGGAAGTGCTCATGCCACTGTACAGAGCACTGGTGAGACCTCACTTGGAGTACTGTGTGCAGTACTGGAGACCGTATCTCCAGAAGGATACAGACATCTTAGAGAGAGTTCAGAGAAGGGCTTCTAAAATGGTGTACGGCTTGAAGGAGAAAAGTTATCAAGAAAGGCTTAATGATCTTAACATGTACAGCTTGGAAAAAAGACGAGACAGAGGAGATATGATAGAAACATTTAAATACGTAAAGGGAATCCACAAGGTAGAGGAAGGGAATTTATTTAAAAGGAGACAAAACAGCAAAACAAGAGGACATAGTCTTAGATTAGAGGGGCAAAGGTTTAAAAGTAACATCAGGAAGCATTATTTTACTGAGCGGGTGGTGGATACATGGAACAGTCTTCCAGTAGAAGTGGTAGAGGCCAAAACAGTAATTGAATTTAAGCAAGCATGGGATAGGCATAAGGCTATCCTAAACAAAAGATAAATCCAGGTCAAGTATCCATGTAATTGGGCAGACTAGATGGGCCGAAAGGTTCTTATCTGCCGACATTTTTCTATGTTTCTATGTTTCTATGTTTCTATCACGGTCCCCTCCCGGAGCTTGACGACATCTTGGATGTCGGCCAAGCTTCCGGGATATCCCCCGATGACTGACGTCATCGCGCATACCTATGGTGGAGATAGGGGGTTACAATGAACCCCCTATCTCCGGATCCGTGAGATGATACCAAACATGACCATGTAAAAAAAAAAATTGAAATAAAAATTATACGAAAAAAATTAAAAAATAATTTTTTTAAAAACAGTTTTTTGGTGTTTTTTGTTTTATTACTGCAGCAATAGTGTTCTCGTTTCAATTATAATGTGAACAATGATGCTGCACTAACAATTTTTTCTATGGGGGGGCGTTTGCTAAAAAACACGGAATTTCCCCAAAAAAATGTAACAAGTCCCCATTTCTAATTTTTTTAACAAGTGCACCCCATAGAAAATATAACCGCAAAGGCTCGCATGATAAAATGTGAAAATAAAACACTTTACACAATGTTGATGATTGAAAATTCTATTTTTATTGCATTTTTTTGTTATAATATTCAGGCAGGACATGATGTATCCATATATTAATGATATATTATGAATCTGCCGAGTCTGCCGGAAAGAACAAAATATAACATGACTGGGTCGTATAATAAAATGTGACTTCAAATCGCGTTTAAACATGATGAGCGAAACCGGTAAAAATTAGCTCAGCACAGAGGTGGGAAATGGCACAGCAGCGAAAGGGTTAAACTTTAAAAAGATTTTTAAAAAGAACCCAATCCTTTTATGCCCACATAAGGCAGCCAATCGCCATGTCATTAATATAAAAATATATATTTCAATTAGTTGCAAGCATTTATAAAGCGCCAACAAGTTCCGTAGCGCTGTACAATGGGAGAGACAGAATACATATACATACACAAACCACACAGAACAGTAGGAGAGAGGACCCTGCTCGAGAATTTAATGCAGCCATGCCATGATTGATGCCATTTATTTATTATATTTCTTCTCCCCACATATATAATTAATAACCCTCCCAGGTCCCACATCTATAACTATAAAATCGTATGTCCGTCGCCGCGCATCCGGTCTCTGTTGGCTGCGCGCAGCCAACAGAAACCCGATGTGCAGCGTCGGACAGACGCTGGATGCGCCCTCAAGCCTCTACCTGTCGGCTGTGCGCGCATCCAGGAGAGGATGTAGGCCCAACCCAAGCCGGGGACTCGCCTAAGCCTGGAGGCCGGCCGAGCAGCCTGCGACAGCCACCGCTGGAGCTCAGGGCCAAAGTAGGAGGATGTTGCCAACACATACTCACCTACATTGGCCCTGAGCTCCAGCGGTGACTGTCCTCCGTCTGCTCGGCCGGCATCCAGGCTCAGGCGAGCCCCCGGCTTGGCTTGGGCCTACAGGCCCAGCCAAGCCGGGGACTCGCCTAAGCCTGGAGGCCGGCCGAGCAGCCTGCGACAGCCACCGCTGGAGCTCAGGGCCGAAGTAGAAGGATGTTGCCTACACATACTCACCTACATTGGCCCTGAGCTCCAGCGGTGACTGTCCTCCGGCTGTCGCAGGCTGCTCGGCCGGCATCCAGGCTCAGGCGAGCCCCCGGCTTGGCTTGGGCCTACAGGCCCAGCCGAGCCGGAGACTTGCCTAAGCCTGGATGTCGGCCGAGCAGCCTGCGACAGCCGGAGGACAGTCACCACTGGAGCTCAGGGCCGAAGTAGGAGGATGTTGCCTACACATACTCACCTACATTGGCCCTGAGCTCCAGCGGTGACTGTCCTCCAGCAGTCACAGGCTGCTCGGCCGGCATCCAGGCTCAGGCAAGCCCCCGGCTTGGCTTGGGCCTACAGGCCCAGCCGAGCCGGGGACTCGCCTAAGCCTGGAGGCCGGCCGAGCAGCCTGCGACAGCCGAAGGACAGTCACCGCTGGAGCTCAGGGCCGATGTAGGAGGATGTTGCCTACACATACTCACCTACATCGGCCCTTAGCTCCTCCAGCGATGGCAGTCCTGCATCCTGTGCCTGCTCCGTGTTGGTCGCCGGTATGATGTCACGAAAGCCTTTGACCCAGGGTCAAAGGCTTCCGTGACGTCATACCGGTGACCAACACAGAGCGAGCACAGGATGCAGGACTGCCATCGCTGGAGGAGCTAAGGGCCGATGTAGGTGAGTATGTTTGGAACCGGTGGAGGACTCAAGGCCGATGTAGGTGAGTATGTGCTCTCCACACCCCCCCCAACACCCACCCTGCTTGCTCGGCTGGCATCCAAGCTTAGGCAAGCCCCTGGCTTGGCTTGGGCCTAGAGGCCCAGCCGAGCCTGGGACTCGCTTGAGCCTGGAGGATGCCCGAGCAGGCAACTCAGCCGGCCTCCATGCTCAGGTGAGCCCCAGGCTCGGCTGGGCCTCTAGGCCCAAGCCAAGCCGGGGGCTTGCCTAAGCTTGGATGCCGGCCGAGCAAGCAGGGTGGGTGTTGGGGGGCGTGGAGAGCACATACTCACCTACATCGGCCTCGAGTCCTCCACCGGTTCCACACATACTCAAATACATCGGCCCGGAGCTCCTCCAGCGATGGCAGTCCTGCTTCCAGTGTCCTCTCTCCGTTGGTCGCCGGTATGACGTCACGGAAGCCTTTGACCCTGGGTCAAAGGCTTTCATGACATCATACCGGCGACCGACACAGAGCTGGCACAAGATGCAGGACTGCCATCGCTGGAGGAGCTAAGGGCCGATGTAGGTGAGTACGTGTGGAACCGGTGGAGGACTCGAGGCCAATGTAGGTGAGTATGTGCTCTCCACTCTCCCCCCCAACACCCACCCTGCTTGCTCGGCCGGCATCCAAGCTTAGGCGAGCCCCCGGCTTGGCTTGGGCCTAGAGGCCCAGCCGAGCCTGGGACTCGCCTGAGCCTGGAGGACGCCCGAGCAGGCAACTCAGCCGGCCTCCATGCTCAGGTGAGCCCCCGGCTTGGCTGGACCTCTAGGCCCAGCCGAGCCGGGGACTCGCCTGAGCATGAAGGACGCCCCAAGCAGGCAACTCGGCCGGCCTCCATGCTCAGGCAAGCCCCCGGCTCCCTGTAACGTTGGGGGCTTCCAGCCTTTCCGGTGTGCTTGACGGCAGCATGTCTGATGCTGCTCGCTCACCAATGCCCAGTTTAAATTGAAACAGGCAGGGAGGTGGCTGCATGAGGCGCGGCTTGAGAGGGGGGCGCGGTCTGGTGAAGGTCTTTTAAAAACCAACAGTTCCTTCTAAGCAGTGCCAGATTGTGGTTATCCATACCTGAGCTCCTTGTACCTGAATTCTCTCGTGATTTAACCTGTTATTGACCTCTGCTTGTTTTTTGACTATTCTGCCTTCCGTTGCCCTAGACTATTTTCTTGTACTACGCTCCTGCACTGATATCGACCCGGCTATTCCCTTTGACTATACTATACTCTGTATTCCTGATTCTGGCTCGCCTGACTACCCCCGTGTTGCTGACCTGGTTTTGTATTACGACATTGTCTTTTATTAACCCTTTCTGTCTAGCTAGTATACCTGGCCAATTCTAAGGACCAGACAGTTAGGGATTCTTCTACGGCTACCCTGTTGGTAGATTTTGGGCTCTGTGGAGTGGTGGGCTTTAAGGACTGCGTGGTGGGATCCGGGAACCGTGACACTCCCCCTGCGGATCACTACGCCGACTTGCCGGATCTTGCAAAATGAGAACCGGCAGGTCATGTGACCGGCGCCGCCTGCCTCAATGGAGTCCTATGGACTCCATGGAGGAGATGCATGCGGTGGTGCTTAGCGCTGCTGCGTGCATCCCAGGGCTTAGCGCCCGATAACAATGCAGGCAGCTTTTTTTGCGCCTGCATTGTAATATTGCGCTAAAACGGGGACGCAAAGAGAAACCTACAGGCACAGGTTTTTCTCCCTAGCTTCCCTGTTTAAGTGTGATGACTGTAATGGTGCCCTTTGTAGGGCTGGCCAGCCAGCCAAACTTAACAGTCAGAGAAGGGTATTGGTAACAGAAGTGACAAAGAATCCAATAGTCACAAGGCACATAAAAGCCTGCGTTGAATTTCCAAAAAAGTGCCTAAAGGACACCCAGACTGTGAGTAACAAGATTCTCTGATCTGCTGAAACAAAGATTGAACTGTTTAGCCTCAGTTCAAAGAGTAATGTCTGGAGGAAACCAGGCACTGCAATTCACGTGTGCAATACCATCCCAACAGATGATACATCATTCTCTCTGTTGTTTTTCAAGGGCAGTGATTGAGAGACAAGTCTGAGGAAATTTCATTAAAGCAAAATACATAGATATCCTTGATGATATCCTGTTGTTGAGTGTCCAAGATCTAAGTCTGTGCCGAAAATTATTCAACTAAGTAGTGAGTTATGGGTCAATGTGATATTTATTAATTTTTTTATGTCATTGTGATATTTATTTATTTTTCTTTTAAAAATCACTTTTTTCCTTTTGTCATTATGGGATATTGATTGCATCTTGGTGTAAAAAAAAGATTTTAGCGTAAGGTTGTAAAATATAAAATGGGGATAATGTGGGGTCTGAATGGTCTTTTTTAAACTATATTAATATGTAGCAGTGTAAAACGTGCACTTGCACTTTTTGTATTGGTATGGACTTTATTGGATGATAATATTTTTCTCATCTAGAAATATTTTGCTCCATTTATTACCTTCTAAAATGACACTGATAAACTGATTGATGACACTTTTTGATGAAAGTGTAATAATTTAGATTTATCTAGTCTATTAATCTCTAAACAGAACGACATTAGAGGAAAATAAAACAAGAGTGACTGTAGTAAATGATAAAAATCTGTGTTAGTTCTGAATTCTCTCCTGCTGAAAGAGGAAAGAGTGACAGACAGGGGTGTGCAGGTGACGGGTAACAAGCTGCGTAGGAAAGGTTTTGCATAAAGCGAATTTCAGCCATTGTTTTTATATAATCCAAAATCAACTGCTGGCCGTACGTCAGTTTATTTTGCAAAACAAATTGAGAGAAGTTTCGCAAATGTGATATAATTATTGTTAGTCCATGATGTGTGTGAGATTAAGTGATTAATGCTTTGCTATAATTTCTTTGCTGAATTGCCCCAAGGGAAGACAATTAGCAAATTACGAGCTACTCTGAAGGTTGATTTTACACTGTGTGCTGTTTCCACTTAATGTTACAGTATTTGACTTTCCCAGTTCGAGAGGAATTTGTTCTCATGGTCTCTAGTTGCGCATCTAAGGGGTCGTTCAACTAAACACCGGTGTTGCAAATACCAGCGAATATCACCGATATTGCAGCACCGACAAATGCCAGCATATCACAAAGCTATACTCCAAAAACTGTGTCATGCATCATACTGGCGCCGCCACAAGAAGGCCCATACCAGTGCTACTTCAGCTTAATACCTTGGCAGCACCTTTCCTGTGAACTGTGAGCCTGCTAGAAGCTTTGTTGCTCCAAATCGTGTCCATTTTAGCTCCAGCCATGCTCCCCTGACTCCTGTCTCCAGCCTCCTCTGCCTTGCATCTCTGGTATCCAGATTCCAGTGCCCTTGCATCTCCAGTCTCCAGCTTGCAGCACCCTTGCTTAACCGGTCTCCTGCTTACAACCCTGCAATCAGCTTTCTTTACCTGCAACCTATTATCTGCCTACAGCCCTACATCCTGTTTATCTGCAGCCAGGCCTGCTACTTGTCTTATGTACTTTGCCTGTCTTCTGAATCCCGTGAGTCTCCCTGTTGTGTTCTCCTTAGTGTATCTCTGTGTCTTGTTTCTCCCTTCCTTTGTTTTTCCTCCATGTCTATTTCCTTAGTCAGCCCTTTTCTGGCCTCGCCCTCATTGGTACCTACCTACATCCCTACTATTATCTGCCTAATAAACCCCTATTGAACCTAATTCAATTGTCTAACAGGGTTATTCAGAGAGATTTGAAAAGTCACCGCACGTTCGGTGACCTTTCGTTCCCTGCACTTCGGGGCGATTCTAGTTCGCCGACCCTGCGGTGCATTCAGCAACCACCGCAGGGCCCCCCGTAGTGCAGGGAAAACTTGCCGCAAACCCGCAGAACACTCGCCGAACACTTGCCGAAAACTGCAGAAACCGCCGCAAAAAACCAAGCCGAACAAGCCGGAAAAATCCAAGCAGCCGCCGATCACAGCGCAGAGCAGCCGTCGGAAAAAGCCGACACGCAGACGAACAGGGTGAAACAAAAAACAAACAGTTCGCTTGAAAGTTTGAAATTTGAAACGCTGTTTGCAAAAAACCTACAGAACGAAAATGTCTGGAATTTACATACAAGATAAAAAGAATGATAATAAAAAGGTCTGTTACAGAAAAATGAAAAAAACATTTATTATTTTTTTTAAATAATGGAAAAAAATAAATTGACAAAAAAATGCTTAAAGAATCTAAAAATTAAAAGATTTTTTACTGCAGAATAAAATGATAAACGGTTTATTAGATATTGAATTAAAACTGGAATATTTTTAACATTGAAGCCTATGGGATTCGCTGGAATAAACCTGACGAATGAAACCACTGAATGGCAGTGTATTTCACTGACATTCCCCAGCTGTTCGTTGTTCTGTGAATAGATGAACCATTGCTTCTCTATGGGGGATTTCACTGCCCTCGAACAGGCACCATACGTGCAGGCAATGCGCCAAAATTTGGCGAACTGCCTGCTCTCTGAATAGCCGAATTGCCCTGAAATGTCACCTTACGCTGAATTTCAGTGTCCGGTTACATTTCGGACACATTTCGGATCTCTCTGAATAACCCCCATAGCTTATTTTTCACTGCACAATTGGCTCATACCTTCGCACCCCCCCCCCCCTTACACCAAATGTGACAGATTGACAGGAGAAGCTACACAGTAAAGCTTCTCAAGTCGATCCTTGGATTTTAATTTTGTGAAATGCCCACATTTGTCAGTGCTGTAATACCGGTGGCTTCCAACAGTTTTTCAATGTTTTTTGCAACACTGAATACCAATAACCCATTTTGTGTTTATAGACCAGATCATGAAATCAGTGTTACAATATACAGTATGCTTATGTTACAGTATACATATGCGTGTTACATTATAAGAAAGTCCAAGGACCTGCCCTCAGAAAAAAAAACAAGCTTAGGTCAGAAGTCACAGCCTGCACGCGCTGCTGTCTCTGGCAATTACCAGCCATTGCTCGAGGGTGGCCTTGGCCGCGCTGGCCTGGCTGAGGAGTTGGGACAGCGGGTCCTGGGATGCTTGGTGCATTTTTCTGGGCTTGGTGCCCTCTGCTGTGTAACTCTCTGCCTGGTCTTCCAGCATGCCGCTGTCTGATGAGGGACGTCTGTCCAAGATTGTGCCAAGGACCTGAGGCTCCCTGTGATGCCATGGCAGAATCGTGGCCTTGCCTAACTGGGAAGTTGCAGGACTGACTGAGGGCGGTCTCCCTCTCTCTCATAAAGCCAATGGGAGGAAGCAGGTGTAGTTGGAGGCAGGTCTGGCCATCTGACCTGTCTATAAAAGCGCACTAAGCACATACACTCCCTACTACAGCATTGTTACACACACGTATCAGTACTGCGCATGAGTGGTTCCTTGTGTCCTCTCATGTATCAGTCTTCGGCTTTGCCTAACCTTCTCTTTTCGCTGTCTGCCCCAACCTGGACCATTCTTGACTACCCTTTTTGTTCTTCACCTTGGACTTCCTCCTTTGCCTGTGCCCTTGGTTCCTGCCAGTGCCACCCACCACTGTGACTGATAGTCGACAGTCAACATCAGTCATCGTTTTTTTTAGTCTACAAAGATTCATAGGTCTATATAACATTATTTAGAAATGACTCGCACCTGTTGCCAATTTATGGCTTTTTCCTGGTTGTTCATGATGATATTTAAGTAATGGTACTTTTATTATTTGTTGAACTCTAAGCAAAGATCTCAATGCTGTCGCAGTGTATGGCAGAGGAGTATACTTAATCATACAAGATGTTAATGAATAACAACTGCACTTTGTTTTCTAATGATCCATGAGAGGGAACATGTGGTTCTTGATTTGGGATTGACCCAAGCTTCAATAAATGAAAGCTTAACTTGTGACTCTACATCTGTATAAAAAATACCAATTAAAATAAATATATTTATATCCAAAAGAGGTTTTTTTTGTTTTAAATGAATTTCCCCATCTTTTTCATTTATTGACAAATCATGGGGATATATATTGAAATAAAATAATACTAGAATGAGATGAAGAGATGGAATAACATTACACACAAACTTTTGCTGTTTGTCCGTATAGTAGGTTAATAACGGACAAAGAAACTAATAATAAATGTGTTCAACTGCAAAAAGAAAGCAAGAAAATTATATTGTAGAGCAATAAAAGATTTGTATTTGGATCTGTTGCCATGGTAAGTGAAACATTTTGATTACAGTATTCATTTTGAGAATAAATATCGTCCCATTGTTTATTCTATCATTTGATGGGGAGTAATTTACACCCAGCTCTCGTCAGTATTTTGGACACATTGTTGAAAAAGAGAGAATATCATTTTTGATGACTTGTTTTCCATATGTCTTTACATCCAATACAATATTTTACATTTCCAGAAGAAAAAATGTCCCAGAAAGTCCCAAAATATAATTTAATCAAAACTATGAAATTATAGAATCTAGCTTTATTTTGGGTAGACCGTGGATCTCACACTCTGGCCCACCATATGTTTCTGGTCACAGTCACACTGTCAGGGATGGTACCGGGTGAGTACCGGCTTGGGCTTGGTATGAGTATGAACCCAAGATGCAATGGCCACACACAGGGATGGGTGGAGGGCAGAGGATGCTAGAGAGCCAGCAGGCTGAGACTGAGGGGCAAGACACAGAGGGCTCTATTACAAAGCTGGCGCTAACTTAACCAGAGCTGTTGTAAACTTACCAGAGCCATTATAGCCCATGGAGGTGTTAAGTTAACAACAGCTCTGGTTAAGTTAGCACCAACATTGTAATATAGCCCAGAGAGGGCTGACCAGACAGAGAATGGTGGGAAACATAGTTGAGAACCGACCAAAACAGGAACCTGGCGACAAACTGGATGCAGAGGAGCAGATTGAAGGTTAGGGCAGCACGGCAAGGCTCGGGAAAATGGTTGGTAGCAGAGCGCAATACACAGGACTTGACTGTGTGAGTAACTGGGCAACAATGATGAAGCACTGGTTGTTTGGAGGCGTAGCCTTTTATTGAAACCAGCAATTGCTAAAAGCCATTGCCATCAGGAACGGGTACAGGTCTTACTGCGGTTCCTGGGTCGCATCTGGCAGGGGCCGTAACACGCACAATGCATAGAAAGGCAGAAGAAACAGAGAAGGGGAGATGGGAAAGTTTATTTTTTGTCTAAAACTAGTTTAATAGTAAAATCATAGACCCACCATCAAATGAAAGATCATTTTCACAATTAAACCTCATTTAGCTAAGGAAGTAGTGTGGACTGTACAACTGGATTTTTCTTCTTCATTTGAGCTCTCGTTAAGAATATACCAACTTTTGTGCTAGTCTATCTGGGCACCATTATAAGGGCAAGTACAAGGGCCATTCCCCCTTATTTGTCCAATGCCATGTCTCTCACTTACTTGCATCTACTGATTCTGTTTCATTGAGGGCAGTTAAGATTGTTGATTCACGCTTCTGGCTGTGCAACTTTGTAATAGCAATCCCAATGAATGGCAGGCAGTGATCTGGTCCCGGGTGGGGAAGCCGTCTTCCTTAGTTGGATGTTTTCTCAGTTCACCCACCCACAGATTGGGAAACTACACTACTACTCCCAGTAGTGTGGCATACCTGCAGTGCTCCCCATATAATCCAGGGTCTTGGCAATGCCTGCGATGGGTTTATTCTTTTTAATATGTGTACTGGTGACATTACAGTCAAAGTGGGGAAGGTTCAAAGCTATTTTTCATTCTTATTTTCGCAAGGCTAACGTAAGTGATGCTGTGCTGTCTCGTATGCGACCTTTCCTTTAACACTGAAATGATCTCATACACTTGTGGTTCTCATGGTCTGTTCTTGGTCTTTCCTTAAGTTGCGTAAACTTCTTGGCAGCTTCAGTGTTTTGGCACAAATTCAATCATGAGATGTTCTAATGTACAATGTTTTGCTTTGAGCTATGAGATAAGCCTGTTAAGTGAAGTATATAGTAATTTAGGCATACGTTAAATGAGAGACCACTAAGAGCGTACAACGCATGTGAAATAAGTATGAAAATATGGTTTAGATATAAAGGGATTCTGGATGAGACATGGACGCTTCGTAATCTTGAAACTTTATCCTCAAGGTACTATGCTTACTGGCATTACAACAAATTCAAGGTAAACAGTTCAAGTACAGTTTCTTGAGCCCCAAGTACTTTTTATTATGTCTATTCTGTGTATTGTCCTATTACAATGAACTAGATTTTTTTAATGGTTACATGGTCAGTCTGAGGATTTAGGAGGTTGTTTTTGCAGGCGAGAGAGGAGAACTGCGGAGAATGTACGACCAAGCTACAAAATCCAGAACAGAACTGCCGTGTTAGAAAATATAAACTTCAGCTCAGCTCTTCTAAATTAATTATTTACAAGCAATGGGTCAGCAAAAAAGCGGGAACCAAGCAAAAAAAACAATATGTATCTTTTAGGGCCATCTTTAACGTGGGGCAAAAGGGTCAGTTGCCCTGGGCCCAGTCATTGTTGCGGACCCGAAGCAGCTGCCCCCTGCGCCCGCAAGAACCATGACCGCAGCGCCATTGCAGATTTCTCATGCAGGGGGCTGATATGGATGCAAGTACTGCCTGTAGGACCTCCCCTTGCCCACTGACATCATTGTGCAAGGGTGTGATGACATCAGAAACAGGACTTTCCCGGGACTGACCAGGAATTTCCCTATGGAGGAGATACTGGGGTAGTTTGGACCAGACCATGGTCTTTCCAGAATTACCAAACATGAATAGGTTTTATATATTAAAAAACAATATTCTAATGCAGCATTATTGTTCACTTTTCAATTATACTGTAACAATTATATATATCAACTATGATGTAGCACTTACTCACCATCTCATTTTCCATGTTGCCAGCAAGTGTGGAGTCGATGGCACAATGCATTATTTTGCATTATTCCATCTAAAACCTAAACTGCTGCGCTGGAGCGAGGGGTTCTTTGGAACCCTACGTCTCTGATCTTTACACCATACAAGGTCAAGTGAGGTGTCATTGGATAGGTCAGAGTCTGGTCTTTCCAATTATATTAAGGACCACACACTGTATCATGGAACCAGATTCCTTATTTGTTTTTCTCCTATGTTTTTACTTAAAATTGAATAGTCCACTTTCCCTGTCTAAGCCTCATAGTTAGTTTGGTCCAGCCCCATTTCCTGCTTCTGCAAATTGCTAAACCCGCAGTCTTACCAGGGAGACAGTCGGCAAGCATCTGTCTGTACCGGGTGATGGCATCCTGTTTTTACCATCCTCTCATAACAAGGTACACCTGAGAAGCCCTCTCTTCCTACAAGACCCTTTTTATTTGCTGTTACTTTCCCAATAAAGTGAAGAAAATATAGAGGACTTTGCTCTCAAAAGGGAATGAGTTGAAGCTGTCTGACTTTAATCATACCCTGCATGTGACATTCACTTATTGCATATGACCCTGGGGTTCCAGAATACAATGTGTAAAAACAGAAAATTAACAAAAAAAATATACTGAAAAATTTGTGAAAAATGTCCTTATTTGTTTTCAGTTCAAGGCAGTTGACTATGTGCTTTTGCTTATAAAGCAAAAAATGCTGTTGCACTAACTCACCTCATTTCCCACAATGGTAGCAAATGGGGAGGTGATGGAGCACATGCGCTATTACAAATTCGTCCATCTATAACACAAGCAGCCACCCCACTGTGAGGAGAGAGGGGGTCTCTTGGACCCCGGTATCTCCATTCTTTAAACCTCACAAAGTCAAGTTTGGTGTCTTTGGACAGGTCAGAGTCTGACCTTTCCAATAATACCAAACATGACCATCTAAAATCTAAGATAAAAAAACCAAACCACAATTTTTTTTTTCTATTTTCGTTTTTTTTAAGGGATGTAGTTGTGGAGAGCAAATTGCATGGGGGGGGGGAGTTCCAAGAAAATGTTTGCCCAGAGCCAAGTCAATATTAAAGATGACTCAGGTATCTTTAGATGCAGATCACCCTAAGGCTAGAGTCAGACGAACGCAGTCGGAGCACACTCTGCGTGCTTGCATAACAGACAGATGTACTGACGGAAGATGCTGTAGACAACACACGATCCGCTTTTCTCGAAAAAAAAAAGGAATTATGGGAAATAAAAATAATATGAAAAATGATAAAAATTCGAAAAGGATATGAAAAGCCATTGTGTGCGTCAAGGTGCTGTACGTCGCAAATGCGCTGTGTCTGACATCTCCTTATCACTCACACAGAATGCTACGCGGATGTGGTGCACTCTGCGTGTACGTGGTAGCGGTTTTACGCTCTTGCCTACTGGGTTCACACCTCAGCGTTTTACAGCGCGTTTCTGCACACTGTAAAACGCGCTGGAACGTGCGTCCTATGGGATATGTTCACACTTGGGTGTTTTACAGCACGCAGGAACGCACGTCCTATGGGATCCGTTCACACCTGGGCGTTTTACAGCACGCAGGAACGCGCTGTAAAACGTCCTACGCCCAAAGAAGTACGGGAGCTTCTTTGGGGCGTATTTGCAGCGCGTTCACTCTGCAGTCTATGGTTGCGAACGCGCTGCAATGCGCGTTCGTGTTGTTTTACGGTTGCGCGATACGCGCGTCAAAAACGTACGTATTGTCGCGTGTAAAAAATGTGCAGGTGTGAACACAGGCTGACTTGCATCCGTTTGCCACATGCTTTGTGCGTGCGCAGTTCGGTGCGGACGTACTTAGCGTGTGGGTCTCTATTGCTCATGATTCTGTGCTACAACGGACGTTAAACTGTGCGGCAACACGGACGTGATCACTGTGTTCGTCTGACACGGGCCTAAAGGTTAACTTGTTTCCTGTTCAAGCGCTTACCATTTATATGTTAAAGGTGATTTTTAACCTTCTCA
This sequence comes from Leptobrachium leishanense, assembly GCA_009667805.1. Classification (NCBI taxonomy): domain Eukaryota; kingdom Metazoa; phylum Chordata; class Amphibia; order Anura; family Megophryidae; genus Leptobrachium; species Leptobrachium leishanense. Next base: position 73,825,648 of record CM019067.1, on the reverse strand, counting down.
TCTTGTGGCACACTGCTGATAGTTGTTCGGGTCACTGGCAAACTGTGCCGCAGATTCTGAACAGGACTGAGAACGTGTCTTTGACTGGAACAAAGTAGAATGCTCTTGTTTTGTTTCCGATCTGTTCCAGGTTACTTTTCTTGTCTTTGGGATCATTGTCCTGCTGGATGACAAGCTTCACTTTTTACCTGAATGAATAAAGGTTCCATCAGTTTCACCCATGTGTTTTGCTCCATCCATTCTCCATTCAAGTCTCAAATGATTTACGAAAACCTGTTTATGAAATGCAGTTGTGCGCCAGTCCGTGGATACTAACACCTCCATGTTTCACTGTAGGGAAAATGATTGTTATGGACAACATTTTGTTTGCAAAACAAACCAGGTGTGCTCATCCTCGGCCCTTCAGATGTCTTGGAACTACATCTCCCATGATACTCAGCCGCTCATTAGGTCGACAGAGCTTTGTGGGGAATGTAGTTGCAAAACATCTGGAGGGCCAGGGGTGAGCAACCCCTGTTTTAAACTGAGTGACTCCATGTTCTCTGCTGACCTCACATCTTCCCCTTTAAAGTCACTGAGGTTTTTGGAATTTTCATGTAACTCTCGTCATTATGGCAATTTCTGTCAGGTTTCACAGTGAATCCAGGTATCCCCTTTAAAAATAGAATATATATATATGCACTAATAAACCTTATTGGTTATTGCATGGAGGCTTTATATCAAATTTTTTGTCCTCCATCACACACAACCCAAGTAAGTACTGATTTGCCCTACGGGTCCAAGCATCCAACTGCAACTGGTCATGCCTAGCTCCTGCTGATGAGGGTCCAATAAACCCGAAACAGCACTGTCCTAGGAGTGGCTTTGACCAGTTGCATAAACTTGATCTCTGCTAAAAAAAAAAGCAATCTAGTATGGAATGGCATTGATTGAAGGGTTCTGTGTGAAAACAGACCCAGGATGCAAAAAAGTGAGACAGACATCATTTGCATGTCTTACCCAGAGATCCTTGCTGCATATGAGGAATGTAGCACAGGAGCTCTGTAATGCAATTGTTTGGATTGCTGTGATGTGCAAATGGCTTCTGCAATAATAAACAATATATATGTATAAATAAAAAAGATTTCTTGTCACTTAATTTTGCGACAAACATCAAAGACAAACAATACATACTTATGACTCGGACATAAGCACAACGTATACAGAATGTTTCTCTACAACAACTCTTATACTTTATCAAATTGTAACACGGGAAGAGAAATAAAAGAACAGTAAATTCCTATATTAAATATTTCTGACAAAGTATCACAGGGAACTAAAGTTCAAAATACTGAATTTTTGTACATGAAATGTGAACACTGGTCACGGTTCTGAATACCTTTATAAGTCGCTTAGGGAGTAGTGATAAAAAGCATGTGGAAGGAAAGACAGTTAACAAGGAGAAGGGGAAAGGTGCAAACTGCAAAGAAACGATGGATTTAAGCAAATAATTGAAAAAAAGAGGACAGGGAAGGATACATGGGAGAGTGAAGGCATGAAGAACTAACGTGAATGTACAACACTGGATGGGTGATGCTTTGACATGAAATATTTCTTATTTGAATCTTTTTAACTAGATATTAGCAATGTCTTCATGTATGCGGTCGGAGGTTTCTTTTAATTGGTTTTTATCTTTTTATTTGCAAAGTATTTTACCAGGAAGGATACATTGAGATTTCTCTTATTTTCAAGTATGTCCTGGTTGTTACATTCAAATAATGCATAAGGTCACTTATAGCACTTCTTTAACTGTGTCAGGGTTATTCAAAGAGATCTGAATGGCTCCCGAAAGCGAATCGAACGCTGAAAATCAGCGTTCGGTTACCTTTCTTGGCCATTCGGCTATCCAGAGAGCAGGCAATTCGCCAAATCCTGCACATAAGGTGGCTGTTTGGTGCCAGTTCGAGGGCAGTGAATCCCCATAGAGAAGCAATGCTTCGGCTATTCAGAGAACAAAACCCAGCAGTGAGAAGTTGCCAAATTGCCCTGCCATTCGGTGGTTTAATTCAGCAGGTTTATACCAGCGAATCCCATAGGATGTTAAAAATATTCCCGTTTTAATTCAATATCTAATAAACCATTCATTATAATATTCTGCAGTAAAGAGTCTCTTTATAGATTTTTTGGGATATTTTAAGCATTTTTCAGTATTTTTTGCCCAACTTTTTTTCCGATATTTATTTATTTATTTATTTTTTTAATCGTCTTTTTCTTTTTTTCTGTAACAGCCCTTTTTATTATCATTGATTGGATCTATGTAAATTTAAGAAATGTTCGCGCTGTAGTTTCTTTGCAAATAGCGTTTCACTCTTCAAACATTCACGCTTACTGTTTTTTGTTTTTTTTCACTCCATTCGTCTGCGGTGTCGGCTTTTTCCAGCAGCTGCGCATTGTGTGATCGGCTCCTGCTCGGGTTTTTCCAGCATTTTCGGCGGGGTTAATACAGATGTTTTTGTCGGTTTCGGTGTGCATTCACCAGGTTTTGCGGTGAGTTTTCGTCGGGTTTGCGATGGCTTTTCCCTGCAATTCGGGGACCCTGTGGTGCTTGCTGAATACACCGCAGAGTGTAAATGGGATCGCCAAATCGAACCGAATTGAAGAGAACGAAAAGTCACCGAACGTGCGGTGACTTTTCGATTCTCTTTGAATTACCCTGACAGTAATTAAATTAAAAGTGCCTTAATGACCGCTACAGAATGCAAAATTCATGGAATAAAAACCAATGCATGTTTTATAGAAATGCTCTTGACTTTCCCCTCTTCTTTCTCATTTTCATCATTTTTTTTTTGCGCAATACTTAATGCAAACCCCAAGATTGCAATTGCTTAAACTAGGAAACACATTGAAGTGTTGGATACTCAGCAAATACAAAGAACCTTACAGTTATTCTCAGTGAAAGTGTCAGTTTGCACGAGTGTTCATGTCTGTAAGAGCATCATTGTGTAGACAACTCTGAGCAACTCTTGCATCTTAAGGCGACGTCAGCACCATAGGGATATATTGTTTGCAGGAAATAGTGTTTTTTTAACAAGTCTATAATTTTTCTGTGCATATTTTACTAATATCTCACCGAGAATGAAATCCAAAATAAAAGCAAAGATGTAACCTGAGCACAGAAACTAAATAATGGCTTGTAGCAATCACTGCAACTTTTCTTCCCTTTTCAACTTTACTGTAGTATACACGTGTGCCGTGGGCATACTGTATTTTATTATTTTCACCACCCACCCTGACATGATGCCACCCAATCACTACACATGGCATTTAACTCCTCCTCTGTCAGCTTTTGCTTGCAATACACTTCTAGTAAGACTGCCCTTTCTTGAGGATCCAAGCTGTACCATATAAAAGCTGTTATCACTTAGCAAATCCTACAGCCAGAGGTTCCAAGCTAACATAGTATATTCCTTTCTCTATACATGTATGGCTGGATAAAACATCCTATTACTGCACAACACTCCTTACTGTTTACCTGTCTCAAGCTTTATCCCTCAGGTAAGAAAACTAATACTGTAACTATTTTGTTTTCTTTAAAACACAACAGTAAATCATTTTTTAATCAACTAAAAGAAAACTAATAGGGCAGATCATCTTGTCTGTACAATTATCTGTGTAAATTGTTCTCCCTAAATTTTCAATAAGAATTTATACTTTAAATTATAGTTTAAATTAAAACATTGTATTGTTTTGTTAATCCAAATACTACTTGTTATTGTTTTGTATTGAATAGAACACAAAGAACTGTTATCTAATTAGTGCCAGGAATTGGATATTGAACACTTCCGGCAATTAAAGAGTTAAGACATAGCTGTTATGTTGATATATATATATACACACGCACAGAATTTCCTGGAAATCAATGTTACAGTTTACTGTGTATTTGTCTTTTTTCCCCAGATTCCAGGAAAGCATTTGTTTAAAAGGGTTCATTGTAAAGTCTGTACGTTTGCTTTCCAAACATGCTAGGAAAGCTCTCTATCAGCTCTGCAGTTCTGTTTTCCCTTCTTTGTGAAACATGTGGTTTAGTGTTACCGAACCCCACAGACTTAGCATCACCAGCCAGAAATTACACCACTCCCGAGCCAGATGTAAGTGCTCAGTTGGACACTGCTAATATCACCAAGTCCAGAAGGAAGCGCTATATTTCCCAAAATGACATGATCGCCATTGTCGAGTACCACAATCAAGTGAGGAGTAAGGTCTTTCCACCTGCATCGAATATGGAGTACATGGTGAGTCATATGTTCCAATTCTGTAGGGGTGGGAGACCTTAAACAAAGGGGTCAGCGACCCTGGTCACCGTGGTGTTTTGGAACTACATCTCCCATGATGCCCAGCCACTCCACAGGTTAGCTAAGCCTCGTGGGAAATGTAGTTCCAAAACATCTGGACAGAAAAGGTTGCTGACATTTGTCTTGAACCATCTCTGTAATATTTCTGTCCCTTCTCATTTGCCTAATCTCAGTATCAAATCCATATTCTTAGCATCAGGTTTTAACCTTTGATGAAACCTTTATCTGCAATGTTTCTTACTCCCGTCTTTAAGCTTTAAACCTGGTCTTAATGTCCTTTACTGCTGTTATGCTCTATCCCTGTTGACTCTAAACTCTGTATACCTAACCCTACATTCTATCTCATATTTAGATCTTTTGCTCTTACCTATAAAATCACTGGGGGCAAAAATGGCCTAAATAATATCCAAATCTGTCTAGAGCAGGTGTAGGCAACCATGGCCCTTTAGGGCCCCTATTACGCTCCTTGCGCCTGCGTTTTTACGCCAGATTACAATGCAGGCCCAAAAAATGCTGCCTGCATTGTTAGCGAGCGTTAAAAATAAGGATGCGCGCGGCAGCGCTGAGCACAGCAACGCGCATCCTCTCAATGGAGTCCATAGGACTCCATTGAGCTCCCCTCTGCCGGTTATGTGACCAGCTGGATCTCGCATCGCGAGATCCGGCCCGTCGGCATAGGGATATGCAGGGAAAGACGGAGGGGACTTTTCCCCCCCGTCTTTCCCTGCTCCCACCGGCCGGAGGAAGCGACCGGAGCCGCGGTCCTCGTCGCGGGACAAAGGGTAAGTATGGGATTTTTTTATTTTTAAGCTGGTGTTAACGGATTCTGCAGAAGCGGAATCCGTTAACACCAGGTCCTGGCTCTGGTTAACTTTTCATTGACCAGAGCCAGGCGTTAATCAGCGCTGGGACATTGTAAGACCAGCGCTGATTAACACTTTGCGCTCCCCATGTTAAGTATAGGGAGCGCAAAGTGCAGTGACCTCGCGCTGAACAGCGCGAGGTCCCAAACGCAAACGTTTTTTTTAAACCCGTTTGCGTTTGGATTGTAATATGCTGCAGATATCGCAGCTAACGGTAGCGCTCATGCAGGTGAGCGCTACCGTTAGTGTGAAGAATGTAATAGGGGCCGAGATGTTTTGAATCTACATTTCCCCTCAGGCTCAGTCAACCTGATGAGTGGCTGAGCATCATGGGAGATGTAGTTCCAAAGCATTTGGAGGGCCAAGGTTGCTCACCCCTGATATAGAGTGTATTCTTTGTCTGAAGTTCCAGTGCATTTCTTTAAGTCTTGAATAGTGGTAGGCACTCGAAACATGGCAGGGATTTAGGATTTCTATAAATAGTAAATTAACAGCTAATTACTGATCTACAGGCCTTCCTTACTACAGAAAAACGCAAAGTTGATGATCAGCAGTGACTAGGTTTCATGGTTGATCACCCATTGATATCAAATGCTCTGCATTGTATGAAATTGTCCTGCGATTGCACCTGCACCACGGCCCAGGCCATGGATTTGGAAGAAATCATCAGATAGAAATGTTTCTAATATGTCTCCGCTCCAAACGTGACTGTCTTAGTGCAAAGAATCTAAAATCCTGTTTATTGAAATCATAGTTTAGTGAATAATCCCAACAAAAAAAACCATGCAGGTCTAAGGTGAAACTCAGGTGAATTAGCAAGAGAAGTGAAAAGTTAAAATAGCCAAACCAGAAAAATTCTCCCATTTATCTAATTTTCCAAATTGGCTATTTGGTCTAGATTGTTCTCTTCTCCTGTCAATTCTCCTGAGTTTCACCTTTCTTTGAATAGACCTGATGGACAATATTGTGCATATTGACTAGTCAATAGCATTATCACTGACCAAGACACGTTATCTGATTCTACTGTATCTAGGAGACATGAAACACTGCTGAGAGGGAATGTTGGTACTTGGCTAAATCAAGAGAAAAGTAGAAAACCTTTTTTAACATAGTTCAGGTTCATTTAGAGTAAAAATTCAGATTCACAAACAAATTTCAAACTTAACACTAAGGCTAGGGTCAGACTAATGCATTTTTCGCGTTGTCCATGAAAAAGTGCGTTCGAACGAATGGACGCATTTTTTCATGGAATACGCGATAGCGGTCATACGATGCGCATTTTCGTACGTGATTTTGTACGGTTATCAATAAAACCCTTTTTGCACCTGGACGTGATGTTGGCCGGACATTAGCAGCGTCTGACGTCTCCTAATCACATACACACGCCGCTAGCGGACGCAGCGCACTCTGTATGTCAGTACTAGCAGTTTGACGTTCTCAAAAAATGCGTTTGTTTGCCACTTGCTTTTGTGCGGCCGCACTTTTGTGTGGCCGTTCTTCGTATGCTGCCCGGCATTGGACGTAATTTGCTGCTAGCGCGGCCGTGATTTAGTGCGGCTAAACGCACGTTAATACTGCATTAGTCTGACCTTAGCCTTAGGCTAGGGTCAAACGAACGCACTATTCGCAGCGACAGTCAAAAAGTGCGTCCGCACGCATTGACGTATTTTTTCACGGAATGCGCGAAAACGGTCAGACGACGCGCATTTTCGTGCGTGATTTTTTTTTACCGGACGTCAATAAAACACTTTTTGCGTCTGGACGTTATGTAGGCTGGACATTAGCAGCGTCTGACATCTCCTAATCACGCACACACGCCGCCATTCTGCCGCAGCGCACTCTGTACGTCAGTACTAGCTGTTCTGCGTTCTCAAAAAAATGCGTTCATTTTCCACTTGCGTTGCGCTGCCGGACTTTCGTGCGGCCGTACTTTGTATATTGGCCGTCATTGCCCGTCATTTGCTGCTACTGCGGCCGTGATTAAGTGCGCCTAAACGCACATTAAAAATGCGTTAGTCTGACCCCAGCCTAAAATGGGGATGCTAACGAGTAAGGCTGGGGTCAGACCAGCGCATTTTTAACGTGCGTTCTGGCGCACTTAATCACGGCCGCACTAGCAGCAAATGACGGGCAATGACGGCCAATATACGAAGTACGGTCGCACGAAAGTCCGGCCGCGCAACGCAAGTGGAAAATGAACGCATTTTTTCGAGAACGCAGAACCGCTAGTACAGACGTACAGAGTGCGCTGCGCCCGCTAGCGGTGTGTGTGTGTGATTTGGAGACGTCAGACCCTGCTCATGTCCGGCCAACATAACGTCCAGACGCAAAAAGTTTCCTGGTTTGGATTCGTAAAACATCACGCACGAACATGCGCATCGTATGACCGTTTTCGCATATTCCGTGAAAAAATACATCAATCCGTTCAGACGCACTTTTTTACGTTCACGTGTAAAAATGCTTTCGTTTGACCCTAGCCTTAAACCTGCGCCTGCAGTGTCCCCATTTCAGCATTAGATTCCGAGGCAGGCACTACCTCATTACCTAGCCCTGGAACCAAGCGCTTCCCTCAGTGATATTCACTGTAGCGCTTCTGCGTCGCCGCGAGTATCACCTTCTGGATTCCATAGGACCACATGGAGGGTTGTGCTGCCAGGCTGCGAGCCCTGTGTGATCTTACGAGATTGTGCAGCGCTGCGGAGTGATCGAAGAGGGACACTGGGGACTATTTGTTCCCAGTCTCACTAGAAACAGGATGAGAGGTGAGTATCGAATTTATTGTGGGGGTTTTAGGGGGTGCTCAATGATTTTGCAGAATCAGCAGCAGCTTTTAGGAGTAGCTACAATTTTGTTTAGCCCATCGGTGCGGCAATTTGCGCTAAGCACTTTGTAATCCTTTACTTATCCTAACGCTAATTACTGATTGCGGTCCCAATGTTAAGTATAGGATTTGCAAAGTAAAGTAAGCTGGCGCAAGCTAGCACAAATAACGATGTGCTAACGGATTTTTCACAGGTTTATCATCAAGAAGGTAATTTGGGGGGCATGCAGAACGTGGGTTCCACCAGCCAGCCGCGATCTGGTGAGATTGTGGAATTCACGTGAACTCCGCGATCTCGCAGATGGCTGGTGGAACCCACGTGAGCAGCAGGGCTGCTGCGGCGCCCCCCGGCTGAAAGACACCCGGGGCACCTGCCCTCCCTCGCTACGTCACTGCATGTGTTAAAGTCACTTATCCCAGCGTTAACCACAACTCATCTGAACGCTACAGTTAGTGTTCAGTATGTCATTTTTGTCAGAATGTGGTGAAAAATGTCTATGGGGAGCACAGACAATGTATGAGATAGAATTAACAAATTTGTATGTGTAAAACCTAATGTACATAGTTGCCAATTTATGAGATTTTTTTACTGAACCGAGTATTGTGACTGTAATTAACATACAGCCTAAAAATATTGATAATTCACTGATTAAGGCTAGGGTCAGACGAGCGTGATTTCTACGGACTGTACGTCCGTGCACACGGACGTACGTCAGTACGGAAGACACAGTAGTGGCCACACAGTCCGTTTTTTCACTGACGTATATTTTGACGGATGTAGGAGGGAAAATAAATTAAAAAGCAAAACCATTTTGTCCGTGAAAAATGCTGGACGTATAAATGCAGTCCGTCTGACCACGGACGTACTTTTAGGCGCAATCACGGACCTGAACACTACGCTCGTCTGACAGCAGCCTTAAGGATAAAACATCTGTGAAAAATGATAGTAAATGGTTAATATTAGGAGTACTTGCTTTGCCACTCAAGCTTCCATGTAGCTACTTATTTTGCAGTGCATCATTGAAAATCATTTTATAAGGCATCTGAAGACAGTTTCATGTGCATTTATATCATAGATATTCCACAGGCCGCACAACGGGTTAATAATATTATTGTGGTTTGAGGTCAGTTGAGGTACTCACTCCTCCTCTTTAGACACTAATAATAAAATGTAGACTGAAGAGGTGAGATGGCTCACATGCTGCACTACATTTTCCAAGAGCATCCTGTCTTAAAAGCTAAGTCTGATCACCTAAGGCCAGTGTTAAAAATATTAATAAACATGAGATATTAATTAAATGGCATTTGCTTAAGGCTAGGGTCAGACTGAGGCTGTGCGAACGCGCGTGCAGGCACACTTAATCACGGCCGTAGTAGCAGCAAATGCCGGGCAATGACGGCCAATATACGAAGTACGGTCGCACAAAAGTCCGGCTGCGCAACGCAAGTGGCAAACGAACGCATTTTGTCGAGAACGTAAAACGGCTAGTACGGTTGTACAGAGTGCGCTGCGTCCGCTAGCGGCGTGTGTGCGTGAATTGGAGATGTCAGACACTGCTAATGTCCGGCCAACATAACGTCCAGATGCACAAAGTGTTTTATTGATGATCCGTACAAAATCACGAACGCAAATGCGCATAGTATGACCGCTATCGCGTACTCCGTGAAAAAATGTGTCCATTCGTTCGAACGCACTTTTTCACAGACAACGTGAAAATGCGTTCGTCTGACCCTAGCCTTATACTTCAAACGAAGGTTTACACACAAACACACACCCTTTGCTTATGGTTCAAGTTAGGTGTAATCTCACACAAAGACTGACACTCGCGAACCCAATAGACCATAATGGCTTTGGTAAATTCACCAGACCCTTGGTTACATTTGCATCTGACTTAGAATACATTGGGCATTATTCCATCAGGTCTATTCAAAGAAAGGTGAAACTAAGGAGAATTGGCAGGAGAAGAGAACAATCTAGACCAAATAGCTGATTTGGAAAGTGAGGTTAACGGGAGAATTTTTCTGGTTTGGCTATTCAGACCTAGAATTTTCAATTCTCCAGTCATTCTCCTGAGTTTCACCTGTCTTTGAATATACCTGTATGTATACTGTTCCACTCGGGGGGGAGGGGGGAGGTTTTCTTGCATCAGGCAAATAGGCCTCGGTCTAGGGCTGCAGTTTCCAATTCTGGTCCTTATGTACCCCTAACAGGTCAGGTTTTCCAGATGTCTGATGCACAGCACAGGTGATATGATTTGCTGCTCAGTGATTGCAGGATTCAGTCTGCTTTTCTCCCCAAGTAATCTTTAAAATCTGACCTGATAAGGTGGGAACCACTGGTCTAAGGCAACAGAATGAAGTGTTAAGCATTTTTTCCTAATGTTATTTATATTATATAATTTATAAATTTGACCCAGGGTTATATAATTGTTTCTGAACATTAATATCTACATGAACATTACGTCACTATGACTTATACGCCAGGTTAAATCTGACTGGCTCCCATGTTTGCTTCTTACAGTCATCTCAATGCCTGTCAAACAACTGTATAGATACACGGACTCCTGCCATACTAAGGCTGGAGTCAGACGAACGCAGTGCGAATGTGCGTTTACCTACACTTTATGACGGCCGTGGTAGCAGCAAATGACTTTCAACGCAGGCCCACACACGAAGTACGGCCGCACGAAAGTTCGGCCGCGCAACGCAAGCAGCAAACAAACGCATTTTCGCAAGAACGTCGCACCGCTAGTACTGACATACAGAGTGCGCTGCGTCCGCATAGCGGCGTGTGTGTGTGATTAGAAGACGTCAGACGCTGCTCATGTCCGGCCAACATAACGTCCAGACACTCAAAGTTTCCTGGTTAGGATCCGTATGAAATCACTGCCGAAATTGCGCATCGTATGACCGCTATCGCGTATTCCGTGAAAAAGTATGTCAATGCGTTCGGACGCACTTTTTTATGGACGTTGCGAAAAAATGCGTTCGTCTTACCCTAGCCTTATACTGGCATGTACCAAACACAGAAAATACCTTTAACAATTCCTTCCAATAGGCATTGCTGAATGTCTTGTACCTGAAACATCAGTGGCCTGGTAGATAAGGCCGCAAATCTTATTTATAGCCTGTGGCGTGGTACTATAGCACTTTTTTGAGACATGTTGGGGACTATTGCAAGGGCGGCTCACGTGTGAGGTATCATCTGCAAGGCCAAAAGGTTTAGCAAACTTTTGATGAACACAGACCTAGTTAATGTACAGAGTTTCACCCAATCAGTTGGAAAAGGACACAAGTTCCTTTGTCTCTGACCCTATGACACAACCTGAGCTGAAGAAACTATGATCCCCCCCCCATGGCATCTCCTTAACTGAACTAATTGTGACTGTGGGCCAGTGCGTCCTCACTTTCCCTGGCAGTGCCCCCCAATCAAGGTGGTGCTTTTCTATGAGCATAGTGTTCCTTGCCCTTCAAAGCGCATTTATTGTTGAAATCGATCAAGTTACATGATGTACATGGGTTCTCATAGTATAAACAGCCAATGGCCTACATGTTCCATTATATCTATAAATCCTAATCTCCCTTTTCTTCAACCTTTAATTTTGGATTTTGAATTTCACTTCACCCTGGAGTATTAGATTCCTTTTAGGTTGATTAGCCTCAATTGATCATAAGAAGTCCTACTGGTATGTGTAGGAGTTTTTCCCTCAATTAAAAGCCCCAATGATGGCGACAACATTTACGTGGACCCAGAACCGGAAATTATAGATTTGTTGTATAACTCAACATACTTCAGGTAAGAAAGGTTGTGGATGTAGGAACTGAAAAAATATTAAAACATAGAACTTTTAAAATCATAACCTCCTCCCTGTTATTTATCCCCATAGACAAGCACAACTTAAATATAGATCCTTACATAAAACTTCTTCCACCCATTTCTCTTCAGTCACTTATTGGTTGAGTATATGTGCTACGGGGGGGGGGATTTTATGGTTTAGCGAACTTCCCTGAAACTACTAAAATATCCCAGTTCATACGTTATTAATGTTTAAAGTATATCTGTACTGGCCGGGTGCACTTTGCCTGCGACGTCAGGAGGTGAACATTGCATTGGTCTTAAAGATCCCTTGAGGAGATATCACATCCAGTGCTTACCCTGCTGCAGCTGTAGACAACACCGGGTTCGTCCTCTGTGGGTGGGGCTCAAAGATGGCCGACGCGTTAGCTGTCCAATTGGCTTCATTGGCTCCTTGGCCTGCAATCTGGATGGAGGAGTGGGCAGAGGACTGTTGACTAGAAAAGCTTTCAGCTCAAAAACGCATGCCACAGTAAGTGAATTACAGGGATTTCTTGATAGGGAATAATTCAATGTTCCTTTTTACTATAAACGTGGTATAAAAAAATGTTGACCCAAATATAAGGAGCAATTCCCTATCAAAGGAACCCAAATCCGATTGGACATGACAGGTGCACTTCAAGCTCAGCTTACTAACATCTAAAGTTTCATTCATCTTCTACTGTATCAGAGGGGGCTCCCCCATATTTCTTTGGGTTCCTTTGCTGTTGGAAACAGACAAAAGTGGTGAGTCAAGAACACAATCAAAATCGAGACCAGAGTTAAGTTATTGAGTTACTATCTAAGTTGCACGCATAGCTAACTCATTCATATTGGTATGCCATGTATTATACGTGTACCTAGCAAGGGGTTTTTAACCAAAGGGTTAATTGCTAAAGGTTCATGTACAGTTTGGGATTTCTGGGTGTGCCGCACAACTTAAATATAGATCCTTACATAAAAACTTTGGCTTCTTCCACCCATTTCTCTGCAGTCACTTATTGGATGTCAAACACAGGCTGTAAGAGGACATTTGTTACTTTAATAATTTGGTCAGTCTTGCCTTCTGTTGTTTGCTATGACATACTATTTTTCTTGGCGTCCAAAAGTCATGTTTTCCAAACTGGTTTCTGTTTCCTGGACATGCAAGCAAAGTTGTTCTCGGTTGTATAAAAATCCATGGCTTGAATTGCTGCCTTGAGATGAGTTGTCCAATTCTTCCCTGTCTAGAAATGTTTTAAAGCTTCCTTTGACATCTTTACAATGCTTTAAATAACAGTGTCAACTCCAGTGACAACAGCTGGTGAACAGGTTGCAGAAATACCAGACCCCCAACAGCTCCAGCACAATACAGATGGCTAGAAGTTGTTAATTAATGATTAACCCTTTTGGTCTTCCATCTTCATTTTCTTTACAGTGGTTTATAGAAGGCTGAAAGATTTCTTGAGCGTTAACGTTCAAACAGTTAATGAGTTTCTTCATGTGTTGACCAGAACCAAATCCTTCCTGTCGGTGCAGTATCTTAACCACTTTTATCATTTCTCTTCAAAATATATGTAGAATAATTAATGTTTTTTTGGCGGGATAGAGTAGAAGTAACATTACTGGTCTACAATCATGAAGACACAGGTTTGAATCCAGGTCAAAGCACCTGTCTAGCAAGTGTCTTTGGGCAAGACGCCCAACGATACATACTTACCTATGGCACAATACCACCCAGAGACAAAAGACATTAATAATTGACAATCTCTTAAACAGAGAAGCTGAAAATAACATTGATGCTTTGCTCGGCATCCGCGTGGTGCATTTTTTGTATGCTATTGCAACAGTCAATCCTAAATTCATGAATGTGCACAATGTGAGGATGGAATCCTTGTCGAATCGCTACACAGAAAGGACAATCTTACAATGTCTGCCTGTTCTGAGAGTGTCAGATGTCATATTTTCCACTAGACCTCTCTGCCTTTACTGGTAGACTTCATATTAGTCATACTGTGTATAGGTACTAAGCTAAGGATGGCAATTTACATGGGTGGCGGGTGAGATTAGCTCTGGCATGAGTGTTATTTCATATGCATGTCAGTCATTCAGAACCAGTGCCCAGCCTCAAACCAAGGTTTGGGGTAAGGAACACGTGGGCTTTTCTCATCACCTCTAGTTATATTTTATTATCTCACAATTGCCCCCTGGGGAGTGGAGTACAGGGAGGGCAGGAGTCAGTTTTGTATGCCTACTTCTTATACGCAAGTTAGCTGTGAGACATATGTTTTTTCCGGGGAGACTCCAGACAGACGGCACAATAAACAGGAGTCATTGTGAACCATAAAGCTCTTTGACGGCTCCAAGTAGTAATTTTTGTAGTTGATTTGTAACATCTATGGCATTTTACCTTTGTCAGGGATTCTGAGGGATTCAGCTTTAGATGTTCCACTAAGAAACTTGTAGCTGGAGAACACTCCTTAACAACTCAACATCTAAATCCAACTGAGACTGCTCTATGATTACACAAAATGAGTAGCTGAATAATTCCTTCTGCCTGGGACCTCCCGTGACAAAATAGCAGACAGGTGACTGTCCAGTGATCTCATTAAGCAATGACCTCCAGCTTAGCTTCAACCAGACATAACACCAGACTCTTGGTCAGTACAAGACCTGGACATTTACCCCATGAATCAGCATTCATGTACAAGTGAGGGATTCACATATTTGTAACACAGAAATATACTTATGACATCTAAATAATATATCACTGGCACATACTGATACCATCTATATACATAAAAGTGTTCACACACTATGGCATACAAACACAAAAAATCCCAAGGCACATAACAATAATGTGCTTGTAAAGCAATATACAAGACCGTGTGATAACATCTTGAAATAATGTAGTAAAATTTATCTAAATATCCGTGATATAGTGCAATATGCGTGACAATCAATAAAAGCATAAATAATACTTAAATTCTTCTTAGTCTCTTATTCCCTCTCTCCAAAGATGTACCCACGAAAAAGAGAAAAAATCTATATGGTGCACATTAATCTTAACCCCATAGTGACTAGGCAGTTTTACCATTGTCTGTCCGAAATTACCCACCGCTGTTTTTTACATTTCTGCGCTGTTTGTGTCTAGCTCTACTTTTCCTCTTACATGTTAATGGAACCCACACATATTATATCCTGTTTTTATCTCCATTAAATGGACTTTCTAAAGATACCATTGTTTTTCATCATATCATATAATTTACTATAAAAAAAAATATGAAATATGATGAAAAATGGAAAAACATGCTTTTTTCCTTTTTCGAACCTTGACCCCCCCCCCCAAAAAGACCCCGGCTAAATGGTTTCTAAATTTTGTCCTGAGTTTAGAAATACCCAATATTAAAAAAAAAAATTTCTTTTTAAACCCTTCACTGCTGAGCCATTTCACCTTTGTGTGCTGAGGTTATTTTGACAGTTTTTGCTAGGGATGCACCGATACGATACTAGTAACGGGGCCGATATTGCCGCTTGCACGAGTACTTGTTACTCGTGCAAACGGCCCGATACATCCCGCCGATACTGGAAGCTGGCGCTGGGCCGGGTTGCCGGTATCCGCGGGGCTGGGGAAGCTGGCCGCGTGCATGAAAAGCACGTGGCCAGCATTCCCCTCCGGCGCACCGCATACTCACCCATCCTGAAGGTCCGGTCGCTTGGCAGTGATGCGTTCCCGCGGCCACTGGGCGCTCCTGTGACGCTGCCTCTCTGCTGGAGGCAGAGTCACAGATGCGCCCGGCGGCCACGTGATCGCATCACTGCCAAGCGACCGGACCTTCAGGATGGGTGAGTATCACGGCGCGCCCGAGGGGAACGCTGGCCGTGTGCTTTTCATGCACGCGGCCAGCTTCCCCAGCGTTCAAGCTGGGGGCAAATCCATGTGAGCTGGGGGCAAATCCATGTGAGCTGGGGGCAAATCCATAATGTGCTGGGGCAAATCCATGAGAGCTGGGGGCAAATCCATGAGAGCTGGGGGCAAATCCATGAGAGCTGGGGGCAAATCCATCAGAGCTGGGGGCAAATCCATGAGAGCTGGGGGCAAATCCATGAGAGCTGGGGGCAAGCTACATGTGAGCTGGGGGCAAGCTACATGTGAGCTGGGGATATTCTGTATATATATATCTCGGGGGAAATATACATGTGAGCTGGGGCATTTTTATGAGGTCTGTTCTTATTGGAAAGCGTCACATGACATTAAATAAAAGTATCGGTACTCGGTGAGTACTTTTAATAAGTATCGGTACTTGTACTCGGTCTTAAAAAAGTGGTATCGGTACCACTAGTTTTTGCTCATCATGTTTGAATGTGTTTTATTATACAACCCAGACAAAATTATTTGTTTTTAAAAAAAAACACGTTTTTATTTATTTAATTTTTTTTACACCAAACATTGTCATGCTTGGTATCATTGGAAAGGCAATGCTTTAGCTGCCACCGATCGGGAGATACAGGGGTCCAAATGAGCCCCCTATCTCCACCATAGGGATTTCCATAGGAAATCTCTTGGCAGCTAGGGTGTTAACTGCCCAACTGACGCCATTGCTCAAATGCGTTATGACATCAGTGGGCGAGAGGCTCTGGACGATCGGCTGACATCCAAGATGTCAACCACCTCTCAGAGAAGTCCAATATGGTGCCGGATCATGGACCGGCACCTCAGGGGTAAAGAGTGGCATCGCTGAAAAGGTCACACTGTTACCTGTCTAGCGATACCTCTCTTTTTTACTTTAGGTGCTCCCAATCGGGAGGAGGGAGAGAGGTCTAAAGGACCCCCTTTCAGGCACTCTCCCATCTCTGCTAGAGGGTGCATGAAACTGTCGTCATCGTGCCCGGTGATAAAGTCAGTGTGACAGTTGGGGTCCATAAAACCAGTGGCCTGACTTCAAGGAAGCCAGAGAGGTTATTATAGGGAGCGAGAGCCCCCTAACTCTGTGATATAAAGGGTACATCCTTGGTCGTGGACGTACCCTGTACGCCATTGATCCTTAAGGGGTTAAATAGCTCAGTGGGTTTCCAATAAACAACAACCTCCTCACTCACTTAAGGGGTTATTTAAGAAAAATGTCAGTGCTTTCTAGTTCGGCAGACTGCGGCGATTCCAATTCACCGACCCTGCAGTGAATTCAATATTCAATGCTGGGTCAACGAAGTGCGTAGAAGATGGAGTCAGCGGAGATCGGCCAACTGCAAAAAAATTTAAATCAGAACTCTGCTATTCTTCTAATGGGTGTTTAAACCAATAAAAATCCATTAAAATGTGTCTAAATAATAAAAAGGTCTGTTATAGAATTTGAAAAAAAGTATTTTAAAAAAAATTGTGAATCGAAAATTTTGTTTAAAAAGAAAATACAAAAAGTTTTTCTGAAGAATAAATAAATAAAAAGTCTTTTGCTGAAAATGAAAAAAATGGTTGAATAAAAATAAGATAAAAACGATAATATTGTTTTACAGTGAATCCTATGGGATTCGCCTGTTTAAACCTGTTGAACTGAATCACAGGAAATCAGGGCATTTCACTGACATTTCGGTGCTGTTCGGCCTTCTATGAACAGTTTAACCATTAAGGCTAGGGTCAGACGAACGCATTTTCGCGTTGTCTGTGAAAAAGTGCGTTCGAACGAATGGACGCATTTTTTCACGGAGTACGCGATAGCGGTCATACGATGCGCATTTGCATCCGTGATTTTGTACGGATCATCAATAAAACACTTTGTGCATCTGGACGTTATGTTGGCCGGACATTAGCAGTGTCTGACATCTCCAATTCACGCACACACGCCGCTAGCGGACGCAGCGCACTCTGTACAACCGTACTAGCGGTTTTACGTTCTCGACAAAATGCGTTCGTTTTCCACTTGCGTTGCGCAGCCGGACTTTTGTGCGACCGTACTTCGTATATTGGCCGTCATTGCCCGTCATTTGCTGCTACTACGGCCGTGATTAAGTGCGCCTGCACGCGCGTTCGCACTGCGCTCGTCTGACCCTAGCCTTAGGGACAATTTTTCTGCTGCTGAAAATCAGTGGTCTGCAGCAAACTACCGTATTTCGCTGTCAATTCGTCAGTATTTAGTGAATTGACATCTTTCTGAGTAGTCGAACTGCCACGAAATTGCATCGTATGGTTATATTTAGAAAAACAAAGAGGTTTGTGTGCTGGCGCTCAATTAATTACTAGCAACGTTAATTGTTACCCCCACCTATTTATCTATTTTGTAGAATAGGGAAGGGGTATAAATCCACTTCAGGTATGCTGCTTCACTGGGATACAGTACAATCAAAACTCTCACAAAAGATTGTACTACAAATAGTATACAAAAACAAACAAAGATCACCAGATAGCGCAAAAAATATTTTCCTTATGTATATACAGTAATAACTTTGGATATTACTTATCGGTAATACAGGATTGGAGGTTTAGGTATGTCCACTGTCCAGACAAAAGTCCGATGCAAGCAAGAGGTGGGGCAGATAAAAACTCAAGAAAGGAAGCGGTATTCGGGTAATGTTCGGGTAATCCTCCGAAATAACCCGCAGTGTTCTCCCGTTCTTGTTCTTATCAAAGAGAGCACAAAAAACAAGCGCTCACATAGCGCAATAACTCCTTATATAGTAAAAAATCGTTTACAGCCAAATTAGCACTCACCAAGGTTGGAGCCTGTCAGATCATTAGGCTCATTTCATACGCATGAGTGTTTCTTTTTTAGGCAAAAACGCCTAAAAATGCCCCTCTGGTTGTTGATTCCAGGATATAGTGGCTCAATATTCCAAAGAGAGGCCCAACAGGTAAAATATCAAACATTTAATGGATAAAATACATCTAAAATAAATGCATAAAATAGCAAGAACTACTGAGACGCGTTTCGGCCATATGCCTTCATCAGTCAGTGTATCAGTGTCAGTATGGTTATATTTGCCCTACGGTGCAAATTGGTGGCAAATTCGTCGCTTTCCGAATAACCCCTTTAATTTGGAGCTTGCTTAAAGGAAACTGTCTCTATACTGGTGGCAGTGTGCTATATGGGTGGCACTCCCCATCCTCTGGATAACTGGAAACTAATAGTTCTCAGTTTTCTTCAGTGGCCCCAGAGAGATCCCACTCACACAAGATCACACAGAGCTTGTGCAGGGTCAGTGGCGGAAGTACCAGGGTCGCAGCGGTCGCAGTTGCGACCAGGCCCTGGCATTCCGCCACTGGAGGGGGGCCCAGCGCCGCCGCCAGATTCCGGCAATCAGCGCCGGAATCTGGGAGCCGCGCGCTGGCCGTCGATCTCCCTTACGCGAGCGGCCGCTGACATGCAGCTTGGCCGCTCACGTGGGAGAGAAACCACCTGACCAGCGCACGAGACCTCGCGCTGATCAGGTGGTTTCCGGCGAGCGGCCAAGCTGCATGTTTCCAGCGGCCGCTCGCCAAGGAGGAGAAGACGCCGGCGGAGCCTGCCCTGGGCCTGGGGCCAGCAGAGCAGGTAAGAGCTGGGCTGGGGGCAGTATATCCATGAGCTGGGGGGCAGAGCTGGGGCAGTATATCCATGATGAGGAGCTGGGGGGCAGAGCTGGGGCAGTATATCCATGAGCTGGGGGGCAGAGCTGGGGCAGTATATCCATGAGCTGGGGGGCAGAGCTGGGGCAGTATATCCATGAGCTGGGGGGCAGAGCTGGGGCAGTATATCCATGAGCTGGGGGGCAGAGCTGGGGCAGTATATCCATGAGGAGCTGGGGGGGGCAGAGCTGGGGCAGTATATCCATGAGCTGGGGCAGAGCTGGGGCAGTATATCCATGAGGAGCTGGGGGGCAGAGCTGGGGCAGTATATCCATGAGCTGGGGCAGTATATCCATGAGCTGGGGGGCAGAGCTGGGGCAGTATATCCATGAGCTGGGGCAGAGCTGGGGCAGTATATCCATGAGCTGGGGCAGAGCTGAGGCAGTATATCCATGAGGAGCTGGGGGGGCAGAGCTGGGGCAGTATATCCATGAGCTGGGGGGCAGAGCTGGGGAAGTATATCCATGTGCTGGGGCAGTATCCATGTGTTGGGGCAGTATATCCATGTGTTGGGGCAGTATTTCCATGAGCTGGGGGCAAAAATATCCATGTGTGAGCTGGGGCAATATATCCATGTGTGGCCTGGGGGCAATATATCCATGTGTGGTCTGGGGGAAATATATGTTCATGTGAGCTGGGGGCAATATATGTCCATGTGAGCTGGGGCAATATATATATCCATGTGAGCTGGGGGCAATACTATCTTTTTTATATTGCAGGAAAAAAAAATGTAAAAATATGGATCTTTTTTTGGGGGGGGTTGGGGGGTCCCTTCATGGATTCTTGCACCGGGGCCCTCAGGTTTCTAGTTACGCCACTGTGCAGGGTCAAGCTTCATACCATGGATTCTTATAGACTACAAGATCCAATAACAGTGGTAGTGCATGGCATTTCTGCAGGTATCATTAAGTGGCTCTCATATATTCTAAATGAAGATGCTAACACACTGGTGAAGCTGGAATTGAGCCATTAAATGTGAGCTGCAAATGGACAATGGCTTGTGCATAGTTTACGCATTAGCGGGCTGCTATAACATTTTGGTGGGAATTTGGCACCTAGTGTCTCTCCTATTGCTACAGTGTAGGCTGCTGCACAGATCAAAAGAAATTGTTAACAGTGGCGCAATCACGTGCATAAATATACATATATTTACCAATGTGGACTCCTAGATGCAGTTAGGAGTCCACAGTATCGATTCCACTTCCTTTACAAACTCTGAAATAAAGAGTTTGTAAAGGAAGTGGAATCGATACTGTGGACTCCTAACTGTTTCTAGGAGTCCACATTGGTAAATATATGTACATTTATGTACGTGATTGCGCCACTGTTAACAATTTCTTTTGATATACTGTAACTAAAGGGCTGCAGGGTGCCCTTATACTTTGGGCTGCAGTTGGGCTTATATGAACTAGACACATACTTGTTTTTTTGTGCTGCACAGATCTTCCCTTAAATCTTGAGGCTGCAAGCAACATGAGTGATCCCGTGTTTACATATAGTAATCATTGACTTCAGCAGAAATGTGTTTAGACAAGTAGATAGAGGTTGATGAATTTGACATTGCGCAGACCATTGCAAAAAATAAATGTTTACAGCCAAGCAATGCAAACAGTGCACCTAATGAATAGTGACCATTATACAGATATATAACTAAATGATATTGGGTTTCGTGCTACATGTATCTGCTATGTTTATATACAGTATACTGTATATATATTCATACATAAGAAATAATATAAACAATTGTGAAAACCTCTACACATCCAAGAACATCAGAGAACTGCTTTGCCACCGAGCTAATTTTACTACACTTCCTATATGCAGCAATCGACTCTGGATAGAACACACCAGTGAAGTCCATAATTTCTCACTTTTTTGCATCACCGCCTGCTTTAGCAGAGACACCCTCTTTGCCAGTGCATTGTCATTGCTGGATGGCTTCAATCATACGTCAGGGATGCAGCAAGCCACTCCTCTGCAGAATGTGGGATGTGGATAAAGATCTTGACACCGATTATGATCCAAATAGAGTATCATTAAAGGGATACTCAGTGGTTAAAATGCAGGGGTGGTGGTAATGCAGGGGTTAAACATTAACCCCTTCTGACCCTCTCTGCACCCTCTGATTCAGATTTTTTCAATTTATTTAAACTTTCCTTCTTGTGGCTGCTTTGGTAATGGTCGAACATGACATGCTGCCGCTTCCGCTAAGAACAGCATGTCACGTGACTCAGTGGCAGCTGATGACATTTCAAGTTAGTGAGGCGAGAGACTGCAAAAACTTATGTTTTTAATCATGAATAGGAATATTTTTACTGGGATTTCCGTGTCTTGGCGTTTTACAGCACGCAGGAACGTGCTGTAAAACGCTGAGTTGTGAACCCAGTCTAACACTAACGTTAAACACAGATCAGCATATGTATGGATTTGTCGACTAATTTTATGCAACTGAAATCTGCAAATCGGAAGAAGCACTGCTGGATTTGTAGTGTGATGCGCTTCACTTATTTGTAATGAATATATCTTTCTTTGCATATCAGACTCTATTAAATGCAATGAAGTGCTCCTCAACAGGAAACATAGAAAAACGACAGTCTCTTGTGTAAGCAGATGTTAGAGGGAGAAGCACAATGTGGTTTCAATTTATATATTGAAAACTGTATTTTGTTTAGCAAAAATATGTAATAATTGTGAACATATCACCATATGGTAAAGTCTCTTGCTGAAATCTAAAATCAGTCCCAAATGTAGTTCTTGGTATCAATGTAAAGACTGTTATGCTCGTTGTAATGCATCCGTTTCATCTAATAGCTGGGGTCAGCTCCTACAGAAATAAACATTGGGAACTCATCAATATTTCTGCCCATGCCCAAGTAACCATTGCCATCTTTTACTTAACCCTTTACACACACTCATTACAGTTTCGTATATGAACCATGTCTATTTATTGATGGACAGGATCTGATGAAATCATTATGTTGATCTTTACCACAAATATCATATTTAATTTAGAATTGTTCCTAGAAGGTCCGATTCAACGGATTGCATTATTGTAAATGTTTGCTGGCATAAAGCTTTGGAGATACAGTATATTATACATATACCTAAGTACAGTGGCAAGAAAAAGTATGTGAACCCTTTGGGATTACGTGGAGTTTTGCATGAATTGGTCATAAAATGTCCTCTGATCTTCATCTAAGTCACAACAATTTGAAAAACACAGTCTGCTTAAAATAATACAACACAAAATGTTTTCATGTTTTTATTGAACAGAACATGTAAACATTCACAATGCAGGGTGGAAAAAGTATGTGAACCTTTGGACTTAATAACTGGTTGACCCTCCTTTGGCAGCAATAACCTCAACCAAACGTTTCCTGTAGTTGCAGATCAGACCTGCACAACGATCTGGAGTAATTTTGGACCACTCCTCTTCACAAAACTGTTTCAGTGTAGCAATATTCTTGGGATGTCTGGTGTGAATCGCTCTCTTAAGGTCATGCCACAGCATTTCAATCGGGTTGAGGTCAGGACTCGGACTGGGCCACTCCAGAAAGCGTATTTTGTTTTGTTGAAGCCATTCTTTTGTTGAATTACTTGTATGCTTTGGGTCATTGTCCTGTTGCATCACCCATCCTCTGCGGAGCTTAAGTTGGCGGACAGATGGTCTTACGTTTTCCTGCAAAATGTCTTGATAAACTCTGGAATTCATTTTTCCATCAATGACAACAATCCGTCCAGGCCCTGAGGCAGCAAAGCAGCCCCAAACCATGATGCTCCCTCCACCATGTTTTACAGTGGGGATGAGGTTTTAATGTTGGTGTGCTGTGCCTTTTTTTCTCCACACATAGTGTTGTGTGTTTTTTCCAAACAACTCAATTTTGGTTTCATCTGTCCACAGAATATTTTGCCAGTAGTGCTGTGGAACATCCAGGTGCTCTTTTGCAAACTTCAAACGTGCTGCAATATTCCTTTTGGACAGCAATGGCTTCCTCCGTGGTGTCCTCCCATGTACTCCATTCTTGTTTAATGCTTTCCTTATTGTAGATGTGTCAACAAAAATGTTAGCATGTGCCAGAGATTTCTGTAAGTCTTTAGCTGACACTCTAGGATTCTTCTTTACCTCATTAAACATTCTGCGCTGTGCTCTTGCAGTCATCTTTACAGGATGACCACGCCTAGGCAGAGTAGCAACAGTGCTGAACTTTCTCCATTTGTAGACAGTCTGTCTTACCGTGGACACATGAACTTCAAGGCTTTTGGAGATACTTTTGTAACCCTTTCCAGCTTCATGCAAGTCAACAATTCTTGATCGTAGATCTTCTGAAAGCTCTTTTCTGCGAGGCATGGTTCACATCAGGCAGTGCTTCTTGAAACCAGTAACCCCAAAACTGGTGTGTGTTTTTAAAGGGCAGGACAGCTTTCAGCAACACATCCAATAATATCACACTGATTGGACTCAAGGTTGGCTCACTCCTGGCTCCAATTAGCTCTTGAAGAAGTCATTAGGCTAGGGGTTCACATACTTTTTCCACCCTGCACTGTGAATGTTTACATATTCTGTTCAATAAACACATGAAAACATATAATGTTTGTGTTGTATTATTTTAAGCAGACTGTGTTTTTCAAATTGTTGTGACTTAGATGAAGATCAGAGCACATTTTATGACCAATTCATGCAAAACTCCACGTAATCCCAAAGGGTTCACAAACTTTTTCTTGCCACTGTATGTAAATGGGATGAAATTGTAAATTAAGAACCTGACCTCAATATTTATACTGACCTCATGTTAGACTTACAGGGTTATTCACAGAGATCCGAACTTGCCCCGAAAATGCACCGAACAGTGAATTTCCCCGTACAGGGTTTCGGGGCCATTCGGCTATTCAGAGAGCAAGCAGTTCGCCAAATTTTGGCGAATTGAAAAAAATTTTTTACCAGGAAGGATACATTGAGATTTCTCTCGTTTTCAAGTATGTCCTGGGTTCAATAACATTGTATTTCTGTAACAACTGTAACAATTCAAAGTTACAGTTACAAGTACTTATACAGCGCCAACAGATTCCATAGCGCTTTACAATGGGGAAGCACGAACAGCAGACTTACATGATACAAGAGGAAATACAACCCTGGTCGTAGGATAACTGTCCAGGTTATACATCACTTTAAACCAAAAGCTCAGGCGGACATCCCATGATCTTACACTCTAAGGGACTAGGGTAACTGAAACAAGTGGGAGCAGAGGGAAGGTGAAGGCTAGGGTCAGACGAGCGTGATTTCTACGGACTGTACGTCCGTGCACACGGACGTACGTCAGTACGGAAGACACAGTAGTGGCCACACAGTCCGTTTATTTACTGATGTATATTTTGACGGATGTAGGAGGGAAAATTAATTAAAAAGCAAAACCATTTTGTCCGTGAAAAATGCTGGACGTATAAATGCAGTCCGTCTGACCACGTTCCATCACTCACACACAAAGCTATGCGGACGTTGCGGACGCAGCGCACTTTGTGCGGCCGTTCTAGTGGTTGTACGTTCTTGCCTGCCTTGCGTCCGTTTGCCGCGGCCGTGGTGCGTCCGCAGTTCAGTGCGGACGTACTTTGTGTAATAGGCTCCAATGGACTTTCTGTCATGCTATCACGGACGTACTTTTAGGCACAATCATGGACGTGAACACTACGCTCATCTGACCCCAGCCGAAACTGGTGGCCAGTAGAATATCATAGGGATTGCATGAAATGGACCAGATTTTTGGGCTTAGTAAGGGTAATTAGTGAGAGGTGGAGACAGCTGGAAAGGATGCCTGAAATTAGAGACCGGCCCTGGGTGGGTTGGGGCCGCAGAGGGAAGAAATGGAGGGGAGTCTGTGATGGAGTATGCTGTGGAAAGTGAATGAGGTTGGTGACAATGCAGATAGCCCCAATTAACAAACATGTGGGGGGAGGAGGAGGGAGAACACAGATTTTTTGGAGGGAGATTCAAAATATTTTAAAAGACTAGTCAGGGAATAATAAATGCAGACATGAAAATAAAATTGCAAGATTATGTCGGGCGCCTTGTTGAAATGGTGGATACCATGAATGCTTGGTTCAGGGCCGCAGAGGGAAGAAATGGAGGTGAGTCTGTGATGGAGTTTGCTTGAATGCTTGGTTCATTCCAGTCATTTTCGTTCAGTAGTTTTTTTTCAAACAGCGTTTCAATCTTGACACTTTCAGTCGTTTTGTTCTTTGTTTTTTTTTATTACCTTGTTTATCGGATTGTTGGCTTTTTCCAGCGGCTGATCAGTGCTGCATTCGGCAGATCGTCAACTTTTCTCAGATGTGTTTGGCATGTTTTTTGCGGCGGTTCCAAGTGATACTTCAGATCGTATTGGCTGCATTTTTCGGCTTATTTTCGGCAGTTTTGTGGGTTTTTTTGGCGGATTATTTAGTCTCTTCCCTGCGCTCCGGGGACCCTGCGGTGAATGCTGAATTCACTTCAGGGTTGGGGAATTTGATTCCCCGAAGTGTGGGGAACGAGAGAGCACCGAAATCACGCCGACATTTCGGTGCTCTGTGAATAACCCCTTAAGATTCAAACAAGGATCAAATGTTCTAAGGTTAAAATTCGAAATAAGCCTGAGGTGCTGGTCAACATGTAAGGGATGCATGGGAACAGTCCCCCCATTCAGCTATTGTCACTGCGCCATCTCTGGCACTAACAAGATGTCATATGAGACCTCTGGATGCAGTTTGTGTAGGGCACTAAGGTCCATTAGGAATGTTTGCTCTGCTGTGTCGATGTGTATCATTCTAATCCACGTGCTTGTGGTTTGATCCGGGCACAGTATAGATAGAATTAAGGCGGGTGCACACGAGACGTTTTCTTTAACGCACAGTACGTGCGTTAAAGAAGACGTTAACCCCCCGTGTCCACTCGATTTCCGCCTGCCCCCACTCAGTGCTGCAAAACGCGATTGCGCAGCCCCGTCGAAGCGCATCATCACCTAGGATGCGTGTCGACGAGGCTGCGCGATCCTCCTGTGCTCAAGTGCGCATGCGCACTGCATTTGACGCCCGATGTCACGTCAATCCTAGCGCAACAGCATTTGTGCTTTCAGGCTGGACATCTTCAGCGCGCGCTATGCGCAGCACACGTTGTGCGTGTGGTTATGCACGTTAGTGTAATTATACGCAGTGACGCACGTTGTTAATGCGCGTTAGTGCGCACTAAAAAAGTCCCGTGTGAACCCGGCCTAAAAGCTGTATTTATGCCTGAATATCTGTATGTCACTCTATCTTTGGTTATTGTGTATGGACACCTGCCGTCTCTTCATTTAGCTTTTTATTTGCCGAAATCTTTCTGTATAGCTGTTTGAGACATAATTAAAAGGAAAGATTCAACGTATGAATATGAGCGCAGAAGGACATACATGCAGACTGACATGTGTATATGTATAACAATTCATTTATTTTGAGGGGTGAAGGTAATAAGGAGGCTTGAAATTCTTGAGAGTTCCCTCACTATTCTTTAGAGCTTGAGTTTCACCCACATATTTAGCAAAATCCAAACAAATTCTTCAGAGCAGCTTAGTATTATTAAAAGTGCTTGTTATGCTTTTCGCAGGATATGTCTGGAATAAGGTCACAGGCTGTTTAGGACTGAAGCTATTTGGAATCATTTTAAAACATTGTTTTGATTATGCTAATTCTTGTCAAGTTTGGCTCCCTTGTGTGTGTTGGCTACAATATTGCTTTGACTGCTTTAAATTTACAATATTTTACATTTCAGTTATAGTTAAGGATGCCAACTCCTTTTTTTTTAAAGTAGAAAGTACACTTGTCTTCCTTTTAACTAAAAAGTCACTTGTTCATTCCTGACAGGCTAAAACAATAAAGGAAAGAGAGAGAGAGAGAAACCATAGGCAGAGGCATATAAAACTACTCCATGCTCAACTTAAACTATATGGATAAAAGTATTGGGTACCTGACAATTACACCAACAGGGTTGTTTATGAAATTGCATTCAAATCAAATCAAATCAAAATAAGCTTTATTGGCAGGACCAAATACATTTTAGCATTGCCAAAGCATATGGGGAGGTTATATGGGGTGGGGAATGGGCAAGTCCATGGACATTATCAGGGGTAAGGGATAATGTGAAGGGGGATGGGGGCGAGTCCGTGTTGGGGATTTATAAGTCCAGGATCTCTCATGTTCCTCTCAGTCCGTGACATTCTGTGACGTATTGGGCAGATATTTTCACCGCCGGTTCCTCTTCTCCCAGTATGATGTGGAGTTTCCTCGTCTCTTCTATAGAGGTGAAGTCCGGGATGAGAGCGGAGAGTCTCTGGAAGTGAGTTTCCCTCAGTGCTGAGTACTTGGGGCACTGTAGGAGGAAGTGGACCTCATCTTCCAGGGCCCCCTGGTCACAATGCTGGCACAGTCTCTGCTCCCTGGGATTGTAGGTCTGTCTATGCCGCCCTGATTCGATTTCCAGGCTGTGGGCGTTCAGTCTGTACCGGCTCAGGATCTGTCTGTCCTTGGGGTCTTGTAGTACCTCCAGGTATGGGGCCAGTTTGTATTCCCTCTGTAAGGATTGGTAAATGGTGAGCATTCTAAATACATATACATTAATACAGAGTTGGTCCCCCCTTTTGCAGCTATACGAGATTCCACTATTCTGGGGAGGCATTCCACAAGATTTTGGAGTGATTCTGTGGGAATTTTACCCATATATCCAGTAGAGCATTGTGAGGTTAGGTACTGATGATGGACAAGGCAGCCCGGCTTATGATCTTCATTCCAGTTCATCCCAAAAGTGTTTGAGGTCATAACTCTGTGCGGCCAGTCAGGTTCTTCCAGTATGATGTGACACTGTTCCCCTTTATAGTGGGAACCTATCTCTCTCTTGAATCAACAATCACTGATGGTGATCTGTAGGTCCATCACTTATCTTGGGCAGTCCTTACAAAGAATTTGCATACTGGAGTGCCTTGTGAAGTAACTCACAGGATGGGAGCCTGAGATGCCCTCCCCAGAATTCACAAAAGCAGCCAGAACCTCAGAAGAAGTGTTCAGCACACATAAACCTTATTAAATAACCACCACATGCATTTAAAGAAAAATATATGTTTTGAAGTGCCTCTAGCAAATGACCTTTACAGGGTTATTCAAAGAAATTGCACCGAACACTGAATTTCCCCATACGGTGCATTTTCGGAGCCATTCAGCTATTCTAAAAGCAGGCAGTTCTCCAAATATTGGCGATTTGTCAGCAAAATATGGATATGGTGATCTTTGGCAGCAGTGAACTCCCCAGAGAGAAGTAATGGTTAATCTATTCAGAGAACACTGAACTGCACCGAAATGTCAGTGAAATGCCCGGATTTTTGGTGGTTTCATCCGACAGGTTTAATCAAATGAATCCCATAGGTTTCAATGTTTAAAATATTCCCGGTTTCCTTAAATATTTTTTCAACCGTTTATTCTTTTAATCTGCAGCAAAAAGTCTCTTCATCTATTCATTGGTTTCCTGAATTTCTCTTTTTTTAACCCCTTCGCTGCGGGTGACGTGTGGGGAACGTCCTCATTGACTCCCACTAGCGGGGGCCCTGGGAGAGATATTCACCTCTCTCTCCGGGATCCCGCGGCGTTCTGACTTCCAGGAAGTCAGACGCCTCTTTTATGGGCCTCCCCACATAAATGACTCCATTGTGCCATGCATGATGACTTCATTTTTTTAGGTGACCCCCCCCCCCCGGCAAAGGCAGGAGATCGCCTGAATGGGAGGGGGCGTCCTAGACAGAAAAGCCAGGCACCGCTTAAAAGGGGAGATTCTCCCCTTTTAAGCGGTGCCTGGCTTTAACCCCTGAGGCACTGGGCCGCGATCCGGCCGTGATCCTTTGAACCCCCATATCTCCAAAACGGTGGCAGCTAGAGGGTCATGGAGGGTATCATTTGAAAGGCCAGAACATTTATTTTGTGTGTTGTATTTATTAATGCAGCAATATTGTTACCATTTCAATTATAATGTGAACAATGATGCTGCACTAATGATTTTTTTCTATGGGGTACGTTTGGTAAAAATCACGTAATTCCCCCCAAAAAAATGTAACGAGTCCCAATTTCAAATTTTTTTTAACAAGTGCAACCCATAGAAAATATAAACGCAAAGGCTCGCATGATAAAATGTGAAAAAAAAAACACTTTACACGCTGTAGATGATTAAAAATTCAAATGTTATTGCATTTTTTGTTGTAATATACAGGCAGGGCATAACGTATACACAGAATAATGATATATTATGAATCTGACGAATCTGCCAGAAAGAACGATATATAATATGTCTGGGTCGTATAATAAAACGTGGCTTCAAATCGCGTTTAAACATGATGAGCGAAACCGGTAAAAATGAGCTCAGCACACAGACGTGAAATGGCTCAGCAGCGAAGGGGTTAAATAGCATTTTTTTTTCTGTAACAGACCTTTTTATTCTTATTCATAGGACCTTATATAATAAATTCCAGGCATTTTCTTCCAGTGTTTTGTTTTGGAAACCACTTTTAAAAGTTGCGGTGTGTGTGTGTGTGTGTGTTTTTTTTTTCCTCTCTATCGGCTTTTTCCGACGGCTGGTCTACGCTCTATTTGATGGATCGTCAGCCTTTTTCGGATTCGTTCGACGTTTTTGGGAGAGATCGTTGGGTGAGTTTGTTTTTTTTTTGGCGGCTTACCGTATCGATCTGATGTTTTTTCGGCTCGATTGAGTGGTTTTACAGCGTTTTTTTGGATGCATTCGGCAGATTTACCCTGCACTTCTGAGACCCTACGGTGAATGTTGAATTCACCACATAGTCGTGGAATTTTACTCCCCGAAGTGTGGGGAACGAAAGAGCACCAAAATTCCACCGACATTTCGGTGCTCTTTGAATAACCCTGTATGTCTTTGTGTGTCTGGAAGGTCTCCAGCAGGGCTGCTGCCAGCTAGTCTGGTTACAAAAAAGACAAAAGTCTCCTTCCCAGGCAGACCCACCTCTTTTAGAGGTAAAAGAGTTTGCCAAATGGACCTGTAGGCCATTGAAGTAACTATGTCCCCATATCTGTCTCTGAAGACACAAAGTACCCATATAGATAGAAAATATTCCCTTTATACTACTAGGTATTATTTCTCATCAGCAAATGTCACATCCCATAAATACTGGCTGCCATCACAGTGACCACTTACAGGGTTACTCAGAGAAAGGTGAAACGCTGGGGAATTTTTGGAGAAGTGAAAATTCGAGGTCAAAATAGGCAAACCAGAAAATTTCTGCCATTTATCTCACTTTCCAAATCGGCTATTTTGACCTAGAATTTTCACTTCTCCAAAAATTCTCCAGTGTTTCACCTTTCTCTGAGTAACCCTGTATGTGTGAATCTGAACTGGTCAGGCTTACCCTTGCACTGATTTCCCTTCAGTGGGAGGATCTCATTGCTCCTAAAGATCACTTGATGATATATCAAAGACTGTACCTACTACCTACCAGCTTCCAATGGCGAGCACTGACATTCTTCTGCTCTAAGGCTAAGGTCAGACGAAAGCAGTTTTAACGTGCGTTTAGCCGCACGAAATCACGGCCGTGCTAACAGCAAATGACGTCCAATGCCGGGCAGCATACGATGAACGGCCGCACAAAAGTTCGTCCGCGCAACGCAAGTGGCAAACGAACGCATTTTTTCGAGAACGTCAAACCGCTACTAATGCCGTACAGAGTGCGCTGCGGCCGCATAGCGGCGTGTTTGCGTGATTGGGAGACGTCAGACGCTGCACACGTCCGGCCAACATAACGTCCAGACGCAGAAAGTGTTTTATTGATGATCCGTACAAAATCACGGACGAAAATGCGCATCGTATGACCGCTATCGCGTATTCCGTGAAAAAATACGTCCATTCGTTCGAACACACTTTTTCACGGACAACGTGAAAAATGCGTTCTTCTGACCCTAGCCTAAGAGGGCTGTTATGCCACACTGCTCAATTGGCCAAGAGTGGTGATGTTGGCCTGCAATCAGGATCATGGAATGATCGGAGGGCTGTTCTGCTCAGATCTGTCACTCACCCTGGTGGCATGCCAATAGAACTGAGTGACAGCGAAGCTTTGAAAGGGAATTACTCATAATTCCTCGCTATATTTGCTAGTAAAACTGCTGATAGATATATTTGCTGCTGATCCAACAAAATTTTAATTTGATAAATTGGGCATGGCAGGTGCACTTGAATTTTTTTTTTTAACTTAGAGTTTACATTTAATAGATTATGGGCTCTATTACACTGTTCTCGCAAAAATGTGCGTGTGCGCAAAAACGCATTAACGCGAAGGGCAAAACCCTTCGCGCTGAACGTCGCATTACGACGTTCGTGCATACGATGCGCATTAACGTCTATCGCGCGTGAACCTGCGCGAACGCAAGTTCGTGCGCGCATCACATACTTAACATCGTGATCGCAAATGCGTTCGTGCGCTTGTAAGCGGATGGTATTACAATCGATGCGCAACTTTTTACGAACGACGCTTGCGTGCATAATTTTAACATCTTTGAAAAGCTGGTGCTAACTGCAAATCTGAACGTTCTGGCCGAAATGAAAAACACCAGCACGAAAAAAAAAAAAATACAGCACAGTATAGTTACACATTTTACACATACCCAAACAATAAAATTGAGTGGTTGTGCGTGTTTTTATTATTGCTGCAGCATATATACTCAGATTGATTTTGACAGGCGCTAAAACTGAACGGAGACAATTGTGGTTCTTAATTCTGATTGGCTGAATTGCGTGAAAAAACAGTCCGCCCGCCGATTTCTGCGCGCAACGTTAACGTGCGCGTGTTTTTGCACATCTTTTTTACGGGCGATATTTTTTGACGGATGAAAAAATGCGATCGGATCGTAATACCTGCGTTAATTTACGTGCGTTAACGTTTGCTGCTGTGGCAAAAAAAATTGTGCTGGGCGTACGAATTTGCGCAGAGAATGTAATACAGCCCTATGTTGTCAGATCCACCGCACTTCGCTATGAAGTCCTCTACTTACCAATGAGTCATTTCATTTAGCTGCCAGAGGTATTGGTTAGCATTTCATATATTATATTTTAGCATGCATAATGGAAATGACATGCTCCTAATGGCACTAAAGGATAAACCATGCTTTGCTGTAGATCCTACCGATGCTTGGGGAGACGGGGTTGAAATACATGCACTAACAAGAGTGAACATTTTTTTCCAGGATATTTCTTCATAGTTTTGGGCAGAATGTGAAAACTCATGCCAGACACACACATACGAATTCAGTTGCCAAGCTGTATTCCGTTTAATTTAATTCAAAAGGGTTACCAAATGAGCTGCTTCCCTAATTAAACAAATTTTATCATGCAGTATACACAGTTTACATGCCATCGAATTTTTATGCACTTGCCATCAACATCATTAGGTTAAAAGGCGTCCAATAAAATATGGTGATTCTGGCAAGTGATTTCTTCATGATGCCAGTGCTATAAAACATACAGGGTAATTCAGAGAGATTCGAAAAGTCACCGCACGTTCGGTGACTTTTCGTTCTCTTCAATTCGGTTCCTTTTGCCGATCCCATTTCAGTGACCCTGCGGTGTATTCAGCAAGCACCACAGGGTCCCCGAATTGCAGGGAAAAGCTACCGCAAACCCGCCGAAAACTCACCGCAAAACGCTGCGAATGCCCGCCGAAAACCCGCAAAAACATCTGGATTAACCCATCGAAGACGCCGGAAAAACCCGAGCATGAGCTGATCACACGCAGCGAAGCCGCCGGAAAAAGCCGACACCGCAGAGTGAAGTGAATAAATTAGAAAAACAGTTTGCATGAATGATTGAAAAGTGAAACGCTGTTTGCAAAGAAACTACTGAGCGAAAATGTCTGAAATTTACATATAAGATCCAGTGAATGATAATAAAAAGAGCTGTTAAAGAAAAAATAAGAAAAACTTAAAAAATAAAAAAAAATCGGACATTTAAAAAAAAATCCAGAATAATGTTTAAAATATCCAAAGAAATCTATAAATAAAGAGACTCTATACTGCAGAATTTTATAATGAACGGTTTATTAGATATTGAATTAAACCCGGAATATTTTTAACATTGAAGCCTATGGGATTCTCCTGAATAAATCTGCTGCATGAAACCACCGAATGGCAGGGCATTAGGGGAGCCTATCACTGCTGGTTTGTGTTCTCTGAATAGCCGAAGAAGTGCATTTTCATGGGGATTTCACTGCCCTCGAACAGGCACCGAACAGGCACCGTATGTGCAGGCAATTCGCCAGGATTTGGCGAATTGCCTGCTCTCTGGATAGCCGAATGGCCAAGAAAGGTAGCCGAATGGCCAAGAAAGGTAACCGAATGTGGATTTTCAGCGTTCAGTTACCTTTCTCAAGCAATTCAGATCTCTTTGAATTACCCTGATAGTTCTTTTTTCCCCCCTGATGATCTTGCAGGGAATTGTAGTTCTCTTCAGTTTAATCAGTTATTTGACCTCAGACTAAAAATTTATGTTCTAAAATGATCCCAGATACAAGATAAACCATGATATAAATGAGTAAATCCCTTTACAGATCCCCATGACACACCATCTTTAAAGAAAGGTAGTTTATCGAAAGCTGTGGCACAGCTTAAATCAAGTCTGGAGCATTTCTACATAAAGAATAGATGTCCTGGCAACCTGGCAGTTTCTTTTGGACTCTGCCGACTAATATCCCCTTTCTTAAAACAGTTCTAAAAGCCCTATATCTAGCTTCAAGAGCAGGAGAATAAAGAGCTGGGTGTTAGCCTGCATCTTCAAAATTCTTGGTAAGCAGCATCCCTTTCAAATTACTCTACGGGTGTTTGTGGTTTATTCTGAGACTTTTTCTGTTTATTTATTCATTCTAAATTTTGTTCAGACTAACCATTGTTTAACTTCAGATTCAAAGAAGTAGCAATTCTGAAAGAGTATTGAAATGTTTTCTGGAAAAGAGACTATTTTTATTTCAATCATATTTTTTTTAACTAAAATTACGTCTTCTCGATTATTGAATAAAGTCTATATAATGTATTTAGCATAATACTATTTTTGTATTTTTGGTTTTCCTGAGTCTGTAAGGGAACAAGTCATTATCTGTCTATTTTTTCCTCTATTTCGATTTCCACGTATGCTAAACACAAAGGGCCCTATCTATCAGATGCTGGTAAAAGGGACATTACTGAGCAGCACAAGCAAATTTTCCCCACCTTTCCACTTTTACCGCACCTATTCCACATCAGCCGCTTTATTAATGAATGCAGTTGAACCCCGATTTCTGGTAGAGACTCCCAGAGTACACAGGACTCCATGGAGATCAATGCATCGCAGCCACAAGCTCTCACACATGGGATTGCGCATGAGTCATGAATCAAGCATTGAAGGACAATGGGAACTATTTGCTCCCAGATTTCCACTGCTTGCAGGCAAAGGAAGTGGCAATCGTGGTGACCTCTCCACTGTTAGAGAGCTGAGTAAGAGATATTTTTGGAATGTTTATTTCAAAGTGTTAAGTGATTTTGCAAAAGCAAAATCACTTAACGCCAGCAATAAGGAGTTGGTATTTCTGTGAGGAACCAGCTCCAGGATAGAAGCATGAACTACCATGAAATAGCTCTTTTTTTACTCCCAGGTGCAGATTAACATCTTTTATACAATGTATAGGAGACATTCATTCATAGTAGGG
Source organism: Leptobrachium leishanense (assembly GCA_009667805.1). Taxonomy (NCBI): domain Eukaryota; kingdom Metazoa; phylum Chordata; class Amphibia; order Anura; family Megophryidae; genus Leptobrachium; species Leptobrachium leishanense. Next base: position 73,790,488 of record CM019067.1, on the reverse strand, counting down.
ATGGGCTATGTCCCAGCCGCAAGCAAAGCTAGCGGCAGGATCAGAATGGTCTGTCCAGCCGTTAAGATATCGGCTGGAGGAAATCTGTATATCAGATCCAGGTGAAATCTAAACACCAAGAGTGAAATAATCCCCAAAGACTTTAAAACACTTTATTCATCTCCGCATTTAACTCTTTTTATGTCTTTTAGGTCTGGGATGAAAACCTGGCAAAGTCAGCTGAAGCATGGGCTGCTGCTTGCATTTGGGATCATGGTCCAACCTACCTAATGAGGTTCCTTGGACAAAACCTCTCTGTCAGAACTGGAAGGTATGGGTTTTAATTTCAATTTCAAATTTATGTCACTTAATTAGAACCTCAACAAGTAACAGCTATAATACGGTGAATCTTAAATCTAAGCTTAGAAATGGTTATGAGGCTGCATATCTCCATACTGTGACTGAAATGTAATTTTATTCATTAGAAAGTTGTAGAATTTTAAAGAACAAAAAACCCCAAACATATTTATTCCAAAGCATGTGATTCTCAAAACTGGTGAAGCCATAGAAAAATATGATAAATTCCTAAATTCACATTTTGATCTGTATTTTGAGAATCTTAAAGAGGCTTCCTACAGATTAGCAAGTGTTGTATTGCTATTTTCTTTTTAAGAAAACCGATACCGGCTGGGTGGAGTAGAGGTAACATCACTGCTCTGCGTGGAGCGAGCCTGTGGCGTCATGGGTTCGATCCGAGCAAGAGCACCTCTCCAGTAAGTGTCCTCAGGCAAGACACCTAACAGTACATACTCGCCACCCAGGACATACTTGAAAACGAGAGAAATCTCAATGTATCCTTCCTGGTAAAATCCTTTCTCAAAAAAAATGTAATCAAATAGATATGAAAAGTTTGGAAAAAGTATTCATATGTTATTAACTAACAACCAATCATAAAAACCATTTTAATAGTAGAGTAAATAACCATTTTAATCATTCCTACAGTAACAGTATGCTACCTATTTTTAATCCAGGTATCAGTCAATACTTCAGCTAGTGAAACCATGGTATGATGAAGTAAAAGACTATGCCTTTCCATATCCTCAAGACTGCAACCCGAGATGTCCACTGAGATGCTACGGACCGATGTGTACACATTATACACAGGTTATACAAAATACATATTGTTTGTAATAATTTTTTATTTTGACATACTGAAAACTAGTAGGTTCCTCAAGGGCACCATCAGTATAAGCCCACCAGCCAAAGGACCCCTGCTCTCCTTGCAGTGGTGCAGCGGCTTGTGTTTAGAGGGATGACCGGGTAATAACGCACCGCACAATAACCTCCACATTTGCTAACAGCATGAGAAATGAGGAGAGTTAGTGCAGCTACACTGTTTGCTTTATATGTAAAAGCACATAATGCCACTGCCTTAGAAATGTGAAAAAAAGAGTAAACTATGCATTCATGCATTAATTATTATTTTTTCTTCTAATTTTTCTACTTTTACACATTACGTGGTCATACTTGGTATTGATGGAAAAAGCGAGACTCTGACCTTTCCAATAACACCTCACTTTGTGCAGTGTAAAGATTTGAGACACCAGGTTCCAAGAACTACTGGAGCTCCTCGCTGCCTTGGGGTGGTTTATTTTTTTGATGGAAAAAAATCATAGTACTGTATTGTGACCTGGCCTCCACACTTGCTGTTGACATGGGAAATGAGATTGTGAGATTGTGAGATTGTGTGGCATCACTGTTCACATTATAATTGAAAAGTGAACAACAGTGCTGTGTTAGAATGAAAAACAAATTATACAACACCTGGTCATGATTGTTATCGTTGGTATAATGCTCTGTTCTTTCCAATGATACCTCATATGACCCTCTTCCATGTATGGTCCTGTCCGGCTGGGGGGAGGAAGTCCCATTTCTGTTGTCATTGTGCATGGGTGCAATGACATCAGTGGGCGGGGTTAGGTCCCGCGGGAGAAGTTCACAATCTGCGCTGAGCCACAGATCGGTCCATGGCTTTAACGGACTCATGGGGAAGCTGCCTTTGGCCCCACAATGGTGACTGTACGTGGGGCAGCTGCCCCTTTTATCTCACGATAAAGACAGCCCTGGTTAGTATTCGGCTGCATTACATGTCACTTTTCTTTCTAGCGGTGTTCACTATTAATCTTGTTATGAGAAGGGAACAGATGCTCACAAGTGCAAACATTTGGACTTGTATCATATACAAAATTTTGTACAAGATACTAAATGAGTATAAAACATCGACAATTAAAACAGCATATTTAGATAAAAGGCAACACAAGCAGTAAAACGGTAACAAAATCTCACATTATTGGTGCGTGAATATTCAGTGCACTAGAGACAAATATGTAGGGAAAAAAAAATTGTTAGGTGATTATATAGGAAACAGTAAAAAGTAATAATAATGTTCAAAATAGTAATATAATCAATACTTATGCAGAAATGTCCTGTTTCTCCTGGTATCACACCCTCTGTAAAACTATTTAAAAAAAAAGAAAAAAGAGAGAGGACAGCATTAGTGCAATATTGTATTACAAAGCCATAAATTAAGTGACCAAAGTCTATAATCAACCTGCTCTTCATCGTGAATAGGTGGTCGGGCAACCTGGCTCCGATAAATGTGAGTGTGCCTTTTTAGGTTCGTTCACTTCATTCATGGACTTTGTAATACAATATTATACAAGTGCTGTCCTCTTTTTTTTGGGGGGGGGGGATTTGGACACGGTTTTCATTTTAGCTACTGCCACACAGCACAAACCCATTCACATTTTTTACTAATCTTGTTATAATCTGCAGGAATAGTTACAAGCCTAAAACCCATAATGTTTTTCAGCTATTGGAGAAAGGGGATTATTTGAGTAAATAACATTTATTTTAATGGAAAAACTATAAATTTGAAATGTGTAATTGTATTCATTTTCAGATGGTTTGGGCTACAACTAACAGAATTGGATGTGCTATCCACACATGCCACAATATGAATGTTTGGGGAGCAGTATGGAGAAGAGCTGTGTATTTGGTATGCAACTATGCTCCTAAGTAAGTAGTTTTTTTTCTTTCTGATACACTCATTTCTTTCCAACACAGTTGTAAATATACAGGGTAATTCAAAGAGATCCGAATTGCTTGAGAAAGGTAACCGAATGCTGAAAATCAGCGTTCGGTTACCTTTCTTGGCCATTCGGCTATCCAGAGAGCAGGCAATTCGCTAAATCCTGGCGAATTGCCTGCACATACGGTACCTGTTCGGTGCCTGTTCGAGGGCAGTGAAATCCCCATGAAAAAGCACTGCTTCGGCTATTCAGAGAACAAAAACCAGCAGTGAAAGGTTCCCGAAATGCCCTGCCATTCGGTGGTTTAATTCGGCAAGTTTATTCAGGAGAATCCCATAGGCTTCAATGTTAAAAATATTCCCGTTTTAATTCAATATCTAATAAACCGTTAATTATAAAATTCTGCAGTAAAGAGTCTCTTTATTTTTAGATTTTTTTTAGGATATTTTAAGCATTTTTCTGGATTTTTTTCTTTTTAAAAAGTCCGATCTTTTTTTTTTTTTAAGTTTACTTATTTTTTCTGTAACAGCCCTTTTTATTATCATTCCCTGGACCTCATATGCAAGTTTCAGACATTTTCGCTGAGTAGTTTCTTTGCAAACAGCGTTTCACTTTTCAAACATTCATGCAAACTGTTTTTCTAATTTATTCACTGCCTCTTCTGCGGTCTCGGCTTTTTCCAGAGGCTGCGCTCGGCTCCTGCTCGGGTTTTTCCGTGGTTTTTGGCAGGTTAATCCAGATGTTTTTGCGGGTTTTCGGCGTGCATTCGCCGGGTTTTGCGGTTAGTTTTCGTCGGGTTTGCGGTAGCTTTTCCCTGCAATTCGGAGACCCTGTGGTGCTTGCTGAATATACCGCAGGGTCACCGAAATGGGATCGGCAAAAGGAACCAAATTGAAGAGAACGAAAAGTCACCGAACGTGCGGTGAATTTTCGAATCTCTTTGAATTACCCTGATAGTATTCAGATTGAACGGGTAAATCCAAAGGCCCCAGCACACACATGGATATGCCCCAGCTCACACATGGATATGCCCCAGCTCACACATGGATATGCCCCGGCTCACACATGGATATGCCCCAGCACACACATGGATATGCCCCAGCTCACAACATGGATATGCCCCAGCTCACACATGGATATGCCAGCTCACACATGGATATGCCCCAGCTCACACATGGATATGCCCCAGCTCACAACATGGATATGCCCCAGCTCACAACATGGATATGCCCCAGCACACACATGGATATGCCCCAGCTCACACATGGATATGCCCCAGCTCACACATGGATACTGCCCCCAGCTCACACATGGATATGCCCCGGCTCACACATGGATATGCCCCGGCTCACACATGGATATGCCCCAGCTCACACATGGATAATGCCCCAGCTCATGGATATGCCCCAGCTCACACATGGATATGCCCCAGCAGCTCATGGATATGCCTCTGCTCACCTGCCACCGCTGCCGCGTTCGTCTCCCTCTGAGCATGCGTCCGGCGGCAGGAAGCTTGGGCACTCGCCTGGGGGAGCCACGTGACCGCCATCTCGCCATCTGGGACTGATGGAATTTGGGCCCTTTATGCGCCAATGCGGTAACACAGGTGGGTAAGGGTGGTGGTTCGTAGAAAACAGGAGAAATGAGGACTTGGAAGCATGAGGAACCTGGGACACACGGTGGAGTCCTGGTAAATATGGTGGGGTCTTGGTAAATATGGTGGGGTCTTGGTACCTGATAACAGGAGTTTGTATTTGAGAAGGAGGATACTGAGAAACAGACTTTTAGCTAATAGGTAAATAGGTTAGGTTCTTAGAACAGCAGAGTACTGGTCTTTCCTTGTCAGCAACAAGGCCAAAATGCAGAAGACAATGCTTAGCCTGGGGTGCAGCCCTTTATTCAGGTGAGTGTCAGGTGGTTAGTGTTTAACTGTGTAGTTGCTGGAAACCCAGTACTGGCGATGAATAGTACTTGAATGATGTTGCCAGGATTCAGAGCATGGATCATTTCATGACATAGCCCAAAGAAGCTAAAGATTAGTGTACTGACTGTAGGACATGATTGAGCTATTGAAACCACTTGGTTTGGCAATCTAGGGCCAGGTTGTACTGCCATAATACTCTGAATCATGGCAGAAAAACAGTTTTGGGTCAAATGAGAAGATCTTTTAATTTCCCCACTGGTTATCATAACAATAATGCTTAATAGAAATCAAAGGCACTCACACTAACTGAATCACGAGGAGCTGATTTATTTACATCAAAGTTCCTTACAAAGTTTAGGCTTAAACAATTGATATCAATCAATTATTCCAACGGAAACATTGCAGGGAACTTTGAATCTCATTAAATCAGTGTGATGGGCCTCGGATCTGAATTCATGCACTTTTGTGGATTTATTGATATCTATAGCGGTGTTGAATTTGGCTGTGATCTTGCGTTATACATGTGCCCTTCAAAGAGTTCTAAAGTAACCAAACATCTGGTCTTACATAGGACAATTGGGGAGATCATTTGATCTTCCCAGGTAGTTTGTGGCCTACTGTCATTGTAGCCCTTCAGCAATTTGCTGATTTTCCAATTAGCTTCTCCAGGTATTTTTGGCGGATCCATATGAAGTGTTCATAGGTACAAGAGATATATTTAACATAATGACTAGGCCTTCTTTAAGAAATTGCCATGTTTCCCACCATTCAAAACACAATCTTTCAGATTTGGCTAAACTTCAACTTGTAAGATTTGATTAAGAACGAGATAAAAAAAGACAATACATTGTACACAACATAATATACAAAATAAAGATGCACCTAAAAACGGTATCTTGTAATGACTGTTTCATATGTTTCAGGGGAAACTGGATTGGAGAGGCACCATATAAGGTTGGAGTTCCATGTTCTTCTTGTCCACCAAGCTATGGAGGCTCCTGTACAGACAATCAGTGCTTTCCAGGAATAACATCTAACTATTTGTATTGGTTTAAATGAGTGGATCAAGGCCAATGGTGGCTGACTTCGGCACCCCAGATATTTGTGAACTTATGACTCGATGAGTATCTTTGTCTTTTTCAAATGTTTGGGATTACCATGGTTGAATGTCAGTGTTTGATGAGTAAGATTGATGCCATGTAAAAAGCAAAGCCTTTTCTAGTCCAGTTAGCCAATGTATTATATATTGCTGAATGTATTTAATACTCCTTGCCTGCAGTAGCAAATCAGGTTTGGTGGAGGTGAAAAACCAACTATTCTACTGAAAAAATATAAACAAATAAGATAGTTTTACTATTAAACTATGTTTCATGCCATTAATTCCATATTGTCTAGTATGATACAAGAGTCAGATAATAATGTTAATGCTGTTTTGTGTAATTGTTCAGTAACCAACCGTTTTTGGAGCCAGTTAATAGGTGCTTTCATAGATTTGATTGGTAAGTGACTATCAGTGCTCATCACATTGAAGTCAATACTCTTGGAAATGAAGTGATGGTGGATAACTCATTCTTGTTTCCTGGCAACAACATAAAACATATGCCTGCTAAGATATTATATTTTTCCTCCTGTGTGCACCTAATGTTTATCATTTGCACATCTATACATATATAAACTCAGAGGCAGCTGGTGATAATTTAAAAATTGTGGGGTTCTGGAATTACTACTCTATAAAGCCCACCTTTTGCCCTACACCACCATATAATGGGTTACAAAGTAGGCATGTGGTGTATAAAATAGGACAGGGCTGCCATCAGGGGGTACCTGTATATGTTTATGGGCCTAGCCCACCAAGACACCATCCGATTTCCCAGTGGCCTGTAGCATCTGAGGACTGTAAGAGACTCCTCAGTGAGGGGGTGATTAGTATGGTCTGCACCAGGTAGAGGTGCAGAACCAATGGCTCTCCAGATAGGAAATTCCCTTGCTAAAGCCCCAGGGATTTAGCCCACGGCCCGTAAAATAAGGGAAGCAGGAAAGGAGATAAAATGTTTTGTTTTAAATTAGTTTACTGGTATGGACAGTTTAGAAAAAGGGGCCCCAACCAGTGGGTCAGTAAAAGGGACCAATATTTCTGATGGCAGCCCTTAATTAGAATACAGCGACTGATATCAAACTGTAAGGATTATCTTGTCTACCATAGAATGTCTTACATAGTGCTTTATACACCACAAGATAAGGATATAAATACAAACGTGCTATCCAATGTAGAATAATCTAATTCTATCACATTATTAATGCCATGATAACTTATTATTTAGTAGTAGTTTAGGTAATTTAAGGGCAAAAGGGGGGTTGGGTGTAAATATTTCAGGGATTAAACTCAGTGTTGGCTGTAAGTGGTTAGTTCGTTTGCAAAATGTAACTCAGAATACAGATATTAATTTAAACATACTGAAAGAAACAATGTATTGCACTTAAGGGTACAAGGCTGTGGCAGACACATGTAAAAGTGTCTAGTAACGCCACAAAATGTATATTGAAATCTCTATCTATAAACATATGTACAAGGAGCTCATTGATTGTGTTCTCCCTCACATGATGTGCAATGGGTGTTGGATAAAAAAATGGAATTGTCTTGCAGTTAAGTTCCAAAATGAGCCTTCTCCCCCACAAATAGAAAAAAAAAGTCAGAAAGCACAAAGCCGCTAGAAACCAACCATCCACAATAAGGTTGAGGTTAAGGAAATTGGGAAGGGGTCAATAATACTACAATAATACCCATAATGCCTCTCTCACATTGAAATAAGTGAGATCTATAACAGGCAACACTTCATTTTAAGTGATTTTAAAGATATTTGGTTGTTTTGAGGACTGTGACAACTTGCTAGGACATCCTTGGAATATAGGTATAGTTTTTGAAATGTCTCTGCTTCCCACCCCCTACCCCACTACATTGTTTCTGGGCAGTGGTTCCCAACCCTGCTCCTCAAGTCCCCCTAACTGTCCAGATTTTAAGGATTGGGGAAATGCAAACTGAATCCTGCAACCACTGAGCAGCAAATCATATCACCTGTGCTGTGCTTCAGATATCTGGAAAACCTGACGTGTTAGGTGTACCTGAGGACCAGTGTTGGGAATTACTGTTACAGTGTATTTTCCTGAAGAGGTTAGAGGGATGGATCTTTCACATTCATTCAGACTTGAGAAGTCACATGGTTTGACTGTGGGACACATGAGTTTCCCTTAGACCTCCTGATTAGCTGAAAGTCCTAACCGGTCACATGGGATTTGTGAGGACTGAGGGGAAAATACACACCTCTATAGTCATGGCTCCATCCTCCAGATCTTAGACCTGCTAGTGGACAGCAATGCCATCCAGTTCTCAACATCGTAAAACTCCAGATCAAAGTAAACCATATATATTTTGTTTCATAGTGGTTTCATTTTTAAATGGATTTCAGTAAGATTCTTCTGGTTTAGCACTTATTATCAATACCGCGTAGCATTAGGAAAATACAAACCTTATTAATTGCAACTGTTTTAAAGATTACAGTGGAACCTTAGGTAGATTACGGTGCTAGACAATATTTGTGGTGCTATACATTGATATGTATTTTTAAATAGGTAGTTTATTGTACTGTAATTCAGTTTTTATTTTACATGACAAAATAACTCTTAAAATAACCAACTAGGAATTCCTTTTCCTGTGACGTTTTGTTGCTATTTTATTGTCCAGAATGTTACATTTTGAAACCTGTTGGAACATGATTTGGCCAAGGAAAACTTGTATTCCAACAGGAAGGAGTAATAAGAAATGGATATGTATACCCACCATCTGGTCAAATAGTCTCTTATTGACCTGAAACAACGTGTTACCAAAGGATACTTCTTGTGTTCTTACAGTAAAATGATTGAGACTTACATCTAAAGCAGTGGTTCCCAACTCCGGTCCTCAAGTAATAAGGCAGATTTTAAGGAATACCTTGGGGAAATGCAGACTGAATCCTGCAATCACTGAGCAGCAAATCATATCACCTGTGCTGTGCTTCACATATCTGGAAAACCTGGCCTGTTAGTGGAACTTGAGGACCAGGGATGGGATCCACTGATCTTAAGGATAGTGGCAACGGCTATATTACTGCTAACAATATAAACCTCCATTAAGCAGATGGTAGTAGTATTATTTACTACAGGTGGAGCACCCCATATCCAGATATCAGGAAGACTTTGAAAATCAGATTTTGGAGTCTCCCGAATATAATTTTTACTTGCCTCCCTGCCATTCCTGACAGGTCTTCCTTCCCTCCAGTGCTTCCCTGTGGACTGTAGCACTAGCTAAGGACATGCTGCTCAGCTCACGTGACATGCTGCACAGAGTCAGTGAGACATTCTGGTGCTGTACAGTATGTCCCTCAAAAGCACTGTGAACCATCTTCCAGCCTGTATCTTGCTGGTGCTACTGCAGCATGTGTCTTGCGACTCCCCAGCAGCATCTCTGTCCCCTCTGGTTTCATAATCCTGGCCAGGTTTCAAACACCAGATAACACCAGAATCCGAAATGCTCTGGGTACTCAACCTGTACTGTATTTCCAAGTTTGGGACACTCAATAGGATATAAAGAAGCACTGTAGGATGGTTCCTATTTAGTTTAATGCTTACAGATTTTGCAGGTTGTGTTTAAATGCAGTGTATTTGCTCTTTAATCATGCCAGTTTTATAGATAGCTATTACTGTTTGAGAGTTTTCAGAAAACTCATTATAGGTTCACTGGTTACATTTGGTGCTTTCTCACGTCAGATACGAGTTGAAATAAAACAATCCAAGTCTACTTCATTGTTTATATTGGTCCGAAAATAATACCTTAACCTATTTAGCGCTGGAAATTCCCAATGATACAGAAACTCTAGTATACATGTTCCTAGACATTGTTTCTTTCTGCAATAGTTGTGTAACTTTTATGAAATGAAAAATAGATACAGTATACATACTCAATCTTATTATGTTCAATCTTAACCCTTCACTACCCCTTCTTAACCCCTTTACTACCAGAATTGTACATACGCATTGTTATAAAGCTCCTGCACAAACCCAAGATCGAGTAAACTCGATCATGTCTTTTTCTGGAGCAATGAACAGGAATTTTGTTGATTGCAAACGAAATTCATTTGCATATGATGTCCAGAACATTGTCCCAAGGTTAAAGCACACCGGACTTTACAGACAATTTCCTCTACCCTGTTGGCTGTCAACTACTCAACAAGTGCCCTCTAGACAGTCTTCTCAAAGTTGGACGGTCAAAGTTGCAAAATTCTTCAGTGTGCAATTGGTTTAACCTACTGCCTATGTAATGCATCTCCCTGTGGGAGTAATGAAGGCATTTGATTGCCTGTATGTTCGGTAATCATGCACACACCAGTGTTAAGGTGGTCATCCATCAGGAGCAGTGCAGGGGGAGACTGATGTGAGAGAAAAGATGAGGAGGATTGTCAGAAGGGCATAGCCGTCAACTCTTTTTTCCCTCTCCTGTTTTTGCCTAGAGAGTCTCTTTAAATCTTTAATGCTTTCATGAAATAGAATTAATGTTTTCGGTGCCAGTTTTATTTTCACATTTTAATGAAACAAACTAAGGGCAGTATTACAAAGATGGTGCTCACTTAACCAGAGCTGTTGTAAACGTAACAACCCCATAGACTATGGCCCCTGTTACATTCTTTGCGCAATTTCGTTCGTGCAGCGCAAATTTTTTTGCGTGCATCGTCCGGCGTTATCGCGTGACACTTAACGGAGTATTCCGATCCGAATGCATTTTATCATCCGTCCGAAAAAAACATTCATAAAAACGACGAGCAAAACAAAGAGTAATACGCGCGCAGTAACGTAGCGCACGTAATTCAGTGTGCGGACTGTTTTTTTCGCCGGATTCAGCCAATCAGAATTAAGAACCTTAATTGACATCAATTTACCTTAATTGACTCAAAGTTTTTGCGCCTGTCAAAGTAAATCTGAGTATATATGCTGCAGCAATAAAAAAAACACGCACAAATTCACAATTTTATGGTTTGGGTATGTGTAAAATGTGTAACTATACTGTGCTGTATTTTTTTTTTTTCGTGCTGGTGTTCTTCAGCCAGATCATTCCGATTTGCTCTTACCACCAGCTTTTCAAAGACATTAAAATTGTGCGCACAAACTTCGTTCGTAAAAAGATGTACATCGATTGTAATACCATCCGCGTACCAGCGCACGAATGAATTTGCGCTCACAATGTTACGTATAGGACGCGCGCAGTTCATCAAGCTCGCACAGGTCCATCCACGTTAAACGATAACGCGCATCGTTTGCACGAACGTTGTAATACGACGTTCTGCGCAACAGGTTTTGCCACTCGCGCAAATGCTAATTTGCGCGTGCAAACGAAAATGCGCGAGAAATGTAATAGGGGCCTATAATGGCTCTGGTAAGTTTACAACAGCTCTGGTTAAATTAGCAACAGCTTTGTAATATAGCCCTAAAAGTGTACAATAAATAGATAATCTAATCTACAAATGGTGCTACCACTGGGAGAAAAAAACGTTTTATTGGTCGTCATATTGCTGAGCAATGTAAAGCACTTTCATAGACTTGCCAGCAGTGTGTGTTCTAAAATAAAATAGAAAATAAAAATGTTGTTTAATGTTTCTATTTGCAGGACCAAATATCTACCAATTATATTACACCAGAAAGCAGTTTTACATTTGAAAAATGAATGTATCCATGTGAAAAAATGTAAATAGAATGAAATGCTGTGTGTGTTGTCTCTTTGTTGAATGTAAAACCTGCCACTCTTATTTCATTTGCAAAGACTAAATGTAAAGTATTTATTAGGATTAGAAATAAGTGTATTTTGTACAATTGTTATCTAAGAGAAAATTCTAAAAATATGACGTAAATGTACAGTTTATTTCCTTTATCAATATTTTACAAAGTATGCAGAGGCACTAGTAATAACTATTTCTATATTGCTATATTTTATAAGAGCTATGTATATAAAAAAAAAATGCAAAATTATATAAACATTGCACTACAGGATACAAAAGTGGCAAGACCATGAATTATATAACTTTTTTCTTATTTATAATACATTTAAACTAGCATATATTTATTCCATAACGTTCTAGGATATAGCCATTTATATGCAAGCGCACATCTGTTATTGCCATTTTTTGCATATCAATAAACAATACAAACCAAATTATGTATGTATTCTTACTGTGTTGTCAAATTGTGTCTTGACTATTTGTGTAATAATTTAAAATGGAATATGCAATAAAAAAATTCTGCTGGCCTGTACTTAACAGGACTGCACGGAGTTCTAAATGCTATCTGCCGAGACTTTAGATAGCTTAAAACATTCTGTAAAAATTCCAGAAACATTTACAATATGAAATCCACTGACATGGTTGTTAGCGATATCAAATTTGTTTCCTCATATTTCTACCTATCATGATAAGCCATAATACATATACATTTCACTTGCCATATGTATGTGTTGTGTCCAATTTTAGGGCACTATTACATTCTATACGCAAACGTTAATGGTCACCTGCGTGAGCATTATCACTTGCCGCGGTATTTACCACATATTACAATCCAAACGCAAACGGGTTAAAAAACCCAAACATCTCCGTATTCAATAGCCGGCATAAGCATTTATTGTACAATCTGCTTTCTTACCGCAGGGCTCAGGCAGGATTTGTTTCTGTACAGGGCACCTAGTTTGGGGTAAAGTTTAGAGGATAATTTTTCGATGTGGGGGCCAAAGGATAGATTTGGGTCCAACCACATACCTAGATATTTGAGAGAAGTGACTGTGGTCAGCGTGTCATTTGATTTTGTCCCAACACATACAGTTGTGTTCAAAATTATTCAACCCCCACTGAAATTGAGTGTTTTGGCCAGTTTGACATTGATTTTGATCATTCAGTCATCTTGCTTACAATTAAATCAAAGAGGCACGTGTAGGTCAGACAAATATAACATAACATTTATAATGAAATAACCACAAATGTCTTTTCTGTGCTCACATCATTATCAGTTTTATTCAACCCCCAAGTGACATTCAATCTTAGTACTTAGTACAACATCCTTTTACAGTTATAACAGCTTTTAAACGTGAAGCATAGCTTGACACAAGTGTCTTGCAGCGATCTACGGGTATCTTCGCCCATTCGTCATGGGCAAAAGCCTCCAGTTCAGTCACATTCTTAGGCTTGCGCACTGCAACTGCTTTCTTTAAGTCCCACCAGAGGTTCTCATTCGGATTTAAATCAGGTGACTGCGATGGCCACTCCAAAATGTTCCAGCCTTTAATCTGCAACCATGCTCTAGTGGATTTGGAGGTATGCTTGGGATCATTGTCCTGTTGAAAGGTCCAGCGTCTCCCAAGCCTCAGGTTTGTGACAGGCTGCATCACATTGTCATCCAATATCTCCTGGTGCTGAAGAGAATTCATGGTACCTTGCACACGCTGAAGCTTCCCTGTACCTGCAGAAGCAAAACAGCCCCAAAGCATGATTGACCCCCCGCCATGCTTCACAGTAGGCAAGGTGTTCTTTTCTTCATATGCCTTGTTCCTCCTCCTCCAAACATAGCGTTGATCCATGTGCCCAAACAGTTCTAATTTTGTTTCATCTGTCCACAGAACACTATCCCAAAACTTCTGTGGTTTGTCCACATGACTTTTGGCATACTGCAGTCGACTCTTCTTATTCTTTGGAGACAGCAAGGGGGTGCGCCTGGGAGTTCTGGCATGGAGGCCTTCATTACGCAGTGTGCGCCGTATTGTCTGAGCTGAAACTTCAGTACCCACATCTGACAAATCTTTTCTCAGTTCCTCAGCAGTCACACTGGGACTTTTCTCTACTCTACGCTTCAGGTAGCGCACAGCAGTCGAAGTCAGCATATTCTTTCTGCCACGACCAGGTAGCTTTTCAACAGTGCCCTTTGCCTTGAATTTGCGAATGATGCTTCCTATGGTCTCTCTTGGTATGTTTTTTTTTTTTTTTTGTATAAAGAGTTTATTAGAGTTATTCAAAGAAGAAAAGAGCAAACAATAATACATACATCGCCGGTTCGTATGATGAAACATATCAAAGCATTTACACATGTGCACAATACAACAGGGGCTCCTCTGAGACGGGTGTCCCTTATTCTATATAACTGTATGAACATCTCTTCAATTGAAAGGAGACAAAATCAGGGAGGGCAATGTAGAGGAGAGAAAAAAAGAAGGGAGCGGGGGGAGGGAGAAGGGGGAGAATAGAGACTTCTACCGGGAGAACGACAACGGGATCGAATCCAACTTATATCTAATAACAGTTTAGGTACCCAAGTGTGTATCCCAGAGAAACCAGTGGTCCCTCGTAGAGTAAGGGACTCCTGATGCCCAGGCCGCCATCGCGTCCAGCGAGCGAATATCCCCCAGTCTGCAGCGGATGTCATGTAGCGAGGGGAGTGACTGGGTACGCCAATGGGATGCTATAAGGGTATAAGCTGACGTTAGAATATGGGCCGCTAATTTTCGTTGGGCGACCGATGTATCCTTGGGGAATATTTGTAATAAAAGCATTATCGGATCAGTAGTGAAGTTAGTACCCAGAACTTTGTTCACAAAAATCACGATGTCTTTCCATAGTTGATTCAAGGAAGGACAATGCCACCAAACGTGAATGAAAGAGCCCCTGTCCTTCAAACATCTCCAACAGGTAGAGGAGCCTGTGGTGGAAAAGTGGCTGAGTCTGTCAGGGGTTAGATACCAGCGGTAGAGAAGCTTTTTCCGGGCTTCATTCAGCGTGGCACTTTTAAACTTTCCTTTATCTCCCTGAAAACAGCGCGACCAGTCATTTAAAGAAATAGTAACGTTTAGGTCCTGCTCCCAGTTTAGTTGAAACTTATTCTTCCAATTGGGGGTCGGCGTTATCAGTAGTTTATAGCATAAGGAGAGGAGTCTAGCCGGTGTGTAGGGTTTGATACAGTAAGCTTCAAATGGGGATAAGGCCGGTATGGAGATCTTTCCTGGGCCCACCATGTCATATGTCGACAGGAAGGTTTTAACTTGTAAGTAAGAGAATTGGAGGGGGCGTGCAAAGTCGTGACGTCTGCTTAACGTCTCGTATGACATGAATTCAGTAGGAGAGTAAAAGTCTGCCAGGTACAATATATCATGAGGTTTCCAATGACGAGGATCGAAATTGTGAATTTTGTGTGATAATGTCGTAAGTGGTGTAGCTAAATGGAAGGGGTGATAATGACATAATCGGCTTCGAACTGCATCCCAGGTGCGTAGGAGTAAAGTCGCTAGCGGAAGAAGGACAGGTAGGGAAGGTCGGGTGTGTTTTGGGAGCCAGGCCATGTCAGTTAGTTTGAAAGGAGAGAAAGTGGGGTGAATAGACATCGTCCACTGCGGGGCAGAGGCAGATGATAATGCAGTTCCCCACAAGGCCATTAAGGCCGCTTTATAATACAACGAGATATTAGGGAGTCCCAGACCCCCCTGAGGCACTGAGGTGGTGAGGACCTGGAAGCTTACCCGGGGTTTTTTCTTTTTCCAGATAAATTGGTTAAGAACTCCTTGAATAGATTTAAAGAAAGATGGGTGTGGGGAGAGGGGTAAAGTTCGAAATATATATAAAATTTTTGGTAAAATAGTCATTTTAGTTACGGCTATTCTCCCCAACCAGGAAAATTCTAGTCGAGTCCATTTGGAACACAAATCTCGTATCATTGGTAACATTGAGGCGTAATTTAATTTATACATAATGCTACGTGAGAATGAAATTTTTATCCCTAAGTAGGTGAGGAAAGTATCTCGCCAGTCATATTGATAAGTAGTCCTTAAAAGAAGGCGGTCATGAGAGAGATGTGTATCTAGAGCCTGTGTTTTAGACAGATTGATTTTATGGTAGGAAACTCTGCTATATTGAGATAAAGATTCGTGGAGATGGGGTAATGAGGTTGTGGGATTAGACAGGGTGAGTAGAATGTCGTCAGCAAACAAACTAATTTTATTTTCTCTAGGTCCACACGGAACTCCCTCTATCTCCGAGTGAGCTCTAATAACTTGTGCCAGCGGTTCTAATGCCAAGGCGTATAGGAGGGGTGAAAGTGGGCATCCCTGACGCGTGCCATTCGTTATGTTAAAGGTATCCGAAAGAAATCCCGCATTTAATACTTGTGCAGTAGGGGAGGAGTATAGGGCAAAAATAGCTGAGATAAAAGGTACTGGAAGATTAAATTTAAGGAGGACATGTCTCAAAAACAGCCAGTTGAGTCTATCAAATGCCTTCTCAGCATCTAAAGACAGGAGAAGGCAAGGGGAAGAGTCCCTAGCTACACAGTCTAGAATATTAAGAAGCCTAATTGTATTGTCGGTGCCCTGTCGACCCAAAATGAACCCCACCTGGTCATCTGATATCAAGTCGGGAAGAAATGGTGACAGTCTGTTGGCCAGTAGTTTTGCGTAGATCTTAATATCCACGTTTAGGAGAGATATGGGACGATAGTTGGAACATAACTCAGGATTTTTACCTTCTTTAGGGATAGTGACAATCGTGGCTTTTAAAAGGTCAGGTGGGGCTGTACCCGTATCAAACATCCAGTTAAATAAGGTCAGCATGTGTGGAGTCAGATTGTCTGCGAAAGTTGTGTAGTATTTAGAAGAGAATCCATCTGGACCAGGAGATTTACGAGAGGGGAGGGATGAAAGGACTGTCGTGAGTTCCAGAGCGGTAATCGGGGTCGTCAGTATATCATGCCGGGAATCAGAAAGTTGAGGGAGATTGATCGACGTCAGATATGTGAATATGTCAGTTAACGAAGGTTGCGGTGTGGATGTATCTGAGTGTAGATTATATAATTGGGCGTAATATTCCGCAAATTTATTCGCTATTTGCTGGGGTTGGTGGACAAAAAAGTTTGAGGCAGTCTGAATTTTAGCAATTTTAGTTCGCGCTAAACGGCCCCTCAATCTATGAGCGAGGAGGCGGCCCGATTTATTTCCATATAAGTAAAATTTAGCATTAAGGCGTCTCGCATGCCAGGCATATTCCTTTTTATGGAGATCTTCCAAATCCTTCTTCAGGGATTTTAATTGGTTTGTTAAGAATGGGGTGGGGGAGACTTTATGTAAAGAGGAAATCCTGTCAATGTCCTTCAATAGATTCAATTTATGTTTTTGGCTTTCTCGTTTAAGTCGGGCCCCCCATTTAATGAGGATTCCCCGTATTACTGCTTTATGAGCTAGCCATAAAGTTACTGGAGAAATTTCTGGAGACGCATTTTCTCTGAAGTAGTGGGTTAAGGCCTCCCTAAGTTCCGCACTGGCCTCGGGGTGAGACAGTATAGATTCATTCAAGCGCCATGGGGATTTGCCAAATGCAGTATGGGATCCTGAGAGTGTCAGTAAAAGAGGGGCATGATCTGACCAAGTTATTAAACCAATTTCGCAATCAGACACTAATGGTAGGGCGGAATTATGAGTATATATATAATCTATCCTGGAGTATGTGTGATGTGTAAGCGAATAATAGGAATAGTCTACTTCGTCGGGGTGGAAAAGTCGCCATGTGTCGTGTAGCTGGTGTTCCGACATAAGGTTGAGAGCAGTCTGAGTGGCTTTTTGGGGAGATCCCGAGGGCCTACCTCTGTCAAATGAGAGATTGAAGTCCCCGCAAAGGATTAGGTGGCCCATTTGTACCTGAGAGATCTTTCCCAAAGCGTGTCGTAAAAAGGAACATTGACCTGTATTGGGACAATAAAGGTTAGCAATAGTATATAGAACATGGTTCAATGAGCATACAATGATCAAAAAACGGCCTTTTGTGTCCCGAATTATTCTATGCAGCTCAAAAGAGACCCTGTTATGGATAAGGAAGGAAGCCCCTCGTGATTTAGTAGGAGAGGTCGCATGGTATTGAACAGTATAATTTGGGAGATATAAATTCGGATGCGATAGGCGACGGAAATGAGTTTCCTGGAGACACACAATGTCTGGGTTTTGTTTCTTTAGTTCTGCATAAAGAGCGTGTCTTTTGTGGGGCATATTCAATCCCTTTACGTTATGGGAATATAGTTTCAGATTAGAGTTGTTCATGGTAAAAAGTACAAAAAACAATGCCCAGCCACAGGTTACCTTGCAGGTACGGAACCTTCCGTATTCTTCTGCGACCAACAAAGTAACCAATATGAGAAATCAGAATGTCACAGCCCCTAGGTCTTTTGGGATACGGTTCTGCCGGTAGGAAAGACTCATCTAACATCAGGCATCTCCGGTAGAGGAAGAAAGAGGTGGGGATGAAAAAAGGAAAAAAATTAAAGAGAGAAAACAGGAACGTAGAAAAAAGGTCCGGGGTAAGAGCCCAGAAAAAACTATGTACAGTAGTCTCAGAGAGGCCTTCACAACCTCCGCGAAAAAATTGAGCGGGGTCTACTCCAAAACTTGGAGGAAGGCATCGGGGGCGACGGGGCGTCACGACCATAGGGAGCGGGTAACTTGCGCCCTATTGTGCCCGTGCCGAGTTCGTGCTGCCATTTCTTTGAAGCCCCCCGGGCTGACTATATATTAGATCACCACCAGAAAGGTAAATCCTCGGTTTGTGAAGTGGAGAAGGGCAAGTCCTCCTTGTCGCTGGAGAAATAGCAGGTCTCCTAAAAAAGAGAGAAATTGAAGGAGAAACAGATCAAGTCCTCACGGTTTCTTGAGAGTATCCACCCTGTGCCACTCCGGGGACACCTTCGAGGGAGAGGTAGACGGCACCCTGGGAGGGGTGTAATCTTCCAGGAGATTCCAGGCGACCAGTTGTCTCATCCCGTCGGTTACCGAGGTTAGAACATGCAACTGACCATCCTTCCAGACCAACAACTTGGTTGGGAAGCCCCATCGATATTGGATATTATGATTCCGTAACAGTTTTGTTACATTCTGGAACGCCCGTCTCCCCGCCATTGTGTGGGAAGAAAGGTCCGGAAACAGCAGTATTTCTTTATAGGAATCTCCCAGTTGGGAATTACGGTATGCCTTCATAATGGCCTCCTTAATTGGGAAGTAGTGCATCCGCAGAATAACATCTCTGGAGGTAGTTGGTGGGAGAGATTTCGGTTTAGGTACTCTGTGGGCACGATCCATCAGAAAGTCCGTGTCGGGATGTTCAGGAAGTAAGGATTGGAATAGCAAGAGTAGGTACTTCGGAAGGTCTGGAGGTTTTATCGTTTCAGGAACACCGCGAACCCTTATATTATTGCGGCGTGCGCGGTCCTCTTGATCGGCCATTTTTAAGACCAGAGAGTCATGGGAGGACCTGAGCGACCGAAAAGCATCCACTAGTTCGCTGTGAGCCAAACAGAGTTCATCAGTCTTACTCTCTAAGTTTTCAGTGCGGTCTCCCAGTTCCCTAATTTCTTTATGAATGTCCGCAGTTATCATTCGAAAGTCAGACTGAATGGTAGTTCTAAGCGTTTGTAACATTGCGTGCAGTACCTTGTCAGTAACTGGTCTGGCTTCAGAGTGTTCCCCCGAGTCCAGCTCCTCACTCTCCCCCACTGAGGCCGGCGAGCTCGGGTCCCCGGGTCCGCCATCTTGGGTGTTGCGGCCTTTATCTTTTCTGGCTGATCGCGCCGTTTCACTTAGTCTCAGCATTTTAGGTGGTGCCATGCTGGAGCCCGGAGTTATTGGGAGGCTGTCCGGAATATTTTCGCCGGTAAATTCGGCAGTTAGAAGCCGTTGGATTAGATATTTAGGCGCTGAACGCTGGAGCTCTGCTCACATGCGTCTGTCCACGATGGCCGCTAGCTCCGCCCCCCTCTCTTGGTATGTTTAACATCTTTGCAATCTTCTTATAGCCATTGCCCTACCTGTGAAGAGTAATCACCTCTTCTCTTGTCTTCCTGGACCATTCTCTTGACTTCACCATGTTTGTAACCACACCAGTAAATGTCTAGAAGGAGCTGAGTATCACAGTCATTTTAAAGCTGCCTAATTGGTGCTTATTATTCTTTATTGCTGCTCCGTGACATCTGCAGGTGTTTTCAATACCTGATTGAAAACACTTGAATGAACCTCTGTTCTTCAGAGTGGTAGTCTTTAAGGGGTTGAATAATTGTGTCAATGAAGAATTCACAAAAGAAACATTTACTACTGTATTACAAAACCAATTGATGTAATTTTAGTTGCATATGGTTCTTTTAAAAGTCCTTGTAGGATTTCATTCTGAATACAATTACAAATGTACACTAAATTCCCTAAAACCCTTTACAGCATTGGGGGTTGAATAATTTTGAACACAACTGTAGATGGGGATTTTGCAATTTATGTAGTTTAGGTGCGGCTCCAAAGAGCATCGTTACAGTTTTGTCAGTATTTAAGAAAAGTTTGTTGTGTTTGATCCACTTTTCTACCTCTGTGAATTGGTCTTGCAGCACGGCCTCCAGCTGTGGGAGATTTGGTTTGCTGGTATAGATTAGTGTCGTCTGCGTACATGTGTACAGTTGAGGATTTGCAGATGTTAGGCAGATCATTTATGAATACTGTGAATAGCAGGAGCCGAGTATCGAGCCTTGGGGTACACCGCACGTGACTGGGAGGGGGAGGGAGGAGCTGCATGAAATGGACACATATTGTGACCGATCAGATACATATGATTAAAACCAAGTTTAGTGTGCGATCACCAATACCGGAGTTTTTAAGTTTTTGTAACAAGACGCCATGGTCTACTGTGTCAAAGGCCTTGGCAAAATCAAGGAAGATGATCCGGTTAGGTTTCCTTGTTCCATGCCAGCTTGGGTATCATTGCAAACTTTTAAAAGGGCGGTTGTAGTTGAATGATTTGGACAAAAGCTATACATAAATATAACAATAAGAAGGAGAAAAAAAATAATAAAAACAGCACAGTATCTTCGCATACACTGAACAAAAAACAAAGGTTTACCCATAACTAAAGTAGGCAGAGTGGTTCAAAAATAAACTAAGAAGCAATAAGCTCGCCACAAGGTATAAACAAAGAGGTGGGAAGCCTGCCCATCTCTGACACCCCTCTAGTTTAAAACAAGAACAAAAACACGGTTCTGAAAGACAAAAGCTTCAAAAAGATGAAAAATGTGTATTATGCTTACACTCTGCATGTATAACAGTTGTGTGAGCATCAAAGTAGAAAGAAGTTGTTCAGAGACAATGTACGGCCTCGAAGATGAACAGAAAGGCTCAAAGGGAAAGAAGATGAGAGAAGAGGGGAACATTATAGAGGGAAAACACAAAAGAAAAATATGTGTAGGAATTGTTTTAAGCTTATTATTCCAACTGAAAAAATAACGTTATCGAAACACTCTCGAAAGCTTTTCTTTTAAATGTAACGTTAGTCCAATAAAAAAGGTATCACTATGTACTGCTATACTCGTGATATTGTTATTTTTACTAAACATGGTAGCTTTTCCTTTGTTAAAGCCACAACTTAACTGAAGTGTTTAGCCCCTATGCTCCGCTTGGAAAGCCTCTCCTCACCAACGCAGGGAATCACACTGCATTTTTCATTTTTATGGCCCCTATTACACGCTTATCGCAGCGCATATGCGTGCACGCAAATGCGCTTTTGCGCGAGGACAGAACCATTTGCGCGGAACGTCGTAGTCCGACGTTTGCGCAAATGATGCACGTTATCGTCTACCACGATTAACCCTGCGCGAACCCAGCACAAGCGCAATTGTGTTCGCGCATCCCATAATTACCATTGTCTCGCTGACTGCCTCATTGAATATTTTTGTTCAGTCTTTGAAGAAGAAAAGGAAGGAAAGGGGCCTCAGGAGGAAGAGGTTCTACGGCAGCTGTCTAAAGTAAAGACAAATAAGTCAATGGGGCCTGATGGGATCCACCCTAAATTATCAAAAGACCTCAATGATGTAATAGCAAAACCGTTAACAGATTTATTTAACCAATCCTTGTTAACGGGAGTCGTCCCAGAAGACTGGAAATTAGCAAATGTTGTGTCCATTTCCAAGAAGGGTAGTAGGGAGGAATCGGGGAACTATAGGCCAGTTAGTCTTACGTCAGTAGTGGGGAAATTAATGGAAACCATGTTAAAGGAAAGGATTGTTGAACATCTAAAAACACATAGATTACAGGATCAGAAACAACATGGGTTTACCTCAGGGAGATCATGCCAAACTAATCTTACTGATTTTTTTGATTGGGTAACAAAAATAATAGACACAGGTGGTGCAGTAGACATTGCTTATTTAGATTTCAGTAAGGCTTTTGATACTTCCGCATAGAAGGCTTATCAATAAATTGCAATCTTTGAGCTTGGATTCCAATATTGTTGAATGGATTAGGCAGTGGCTGAGTGACAGGCAACAGAGGGTTGTGGTAAATGGAGTTTATTTGGCGCAAGGTCTTGTTACCAGTGGGGTACCTCAGGGGTCAGTACTTGGACCCATTCTATTTAATATTTTTATTAGTGATATTGCAGAAGGTATTAATGGAAAAGTATGTCTTTTTGCTGATGACACAAAGATTTGCAACAGGGTTGACGTTCCTGGAGGGATCAGCCAAATGACAAATGACAAATGATTTAGGTAAACTAAAAAAATGGTCGGAGTTGTGGCAATTGAGTTTTAATGTGGATAAGTGCAAGATAATGCACCTGGGACGTAAAAACCCAAGGGCTGAATATAGAATATTTGATACAGTCCTAACCTCAACATCTGAGGAAAGGGATTTAGGGGTTATTATTGCAGAGGATCTAAGGGTAAGTAGTCAATGTAATAGAGCAGCAGGAAATGCTAGCAGAATGCTTGGTTGTGTAGGGAGAGGTATTAGCAGTAGGAAAAGGGAAGTGCTCGTGCCACTGTACAGAGCACTGGTGAGACCTCACTTGCAGTACTGTGTGCAGTACTGGAGACCGTATCTACAGAAGGATATAGACATCTTAGAGAGAGTTCAGAGAAGGGCTACTAAAATGGTGTACGGCTTGAAGGAGAAAAGTTACCAGGAAAGGCTTAATGATCTTAACATGTACAGCTTGGAAAAAAGACGAGACAGAGGAGATATGATAGAAACATTTAAATACGTAAAAGGGAATCCACAAGGTAGAGGAAGGGAGTATATTTAAAAGTAAACAAAGTAGCAAAACAAGAGGACATAGTCTTAGATTAGAGGGGCAAAGGTTTAAAAGTAACATCAGGAAGCATTATTTTACTGAGAGGGTGGTGGATACATGGAACAGCCTTCCAGTTGAAGTGGTAGAGGCCAAAACAGTAATTGAATTTAAGCAAGCATGGGATAGGCATAAGGCTATCCTAAACAAAAGATAAATCCAGGTAAAGTATCCATGTAATTGGGCAGACTAGATGGGCCGAAAGGTTCTTATCTGCCGACATTTTTCTATGTTTCTATTGTCAGCGCGAATGCGTTGGAGCGGATGGTATTACGATCTTCGCGCAATGTCGTACGAACGACGTTTGCGCAAAGTATCGTAACGTCTTTGAAAACCTGGTGTTAATTTACAATCTGAAAGTTCTGGCCAAAACGAAATGAACCTGCACAAAAAAAAAATACAGCACAGTACAGTTACACATTCTACACATACCCAAACAATAAATTAATAAATTGTTTAATTTTTTATTTTTGTTGCAGCACATATACGCAGATTGACTTTGACAGGCGCAACAACTGAAACCTAGCAAATGGTGGTTCTTAATTCTGATTGGCTGAATCCCGTGAAAAAACAGTCTGCCCACCGATTCCTGCACGCAACTGTCATTTGCGCCCGGCTTTGCGCGTCGGATTTGCGCACGTAAAAAGTTGAAGGCTGAAAAACTGCGCTCGAAGCGTACTACCGCGTTAATTTGCATGAGCTAACGTTTTTTTGCGTGCGCAAAAAAAATTGCACTGCGCGAGCACATTTGCGCGAAGCGTGTAATAGGGGCCTAAGTTGGTTATTTCTTGAATGCTCAGCTCATTCTAGATCTAGAAGAGGATTTTACTAGTTCTAGCCCAATGGCTGCGTCAAAGTTCTTGGCAAAAAAATACTCACTATGGTGGGATTAAGTTAAATGAAAACAAAATATATAATAACTGTAATACCAGAAAGAAAACCTATAGATTGATTTTACTGCATCAACAAAATATCCAGTGTCTTCGACGGTGGTTTGTGTTATTGCTGGCAGAGCACGAATTACAATTATGAAAAGCTACCCAGTGTTAGGAGAACGTTGATACATTATAGACCTATTTGTGGCTTTCCATGTAGTTGAATCAGAAATCAGATTACAATTGTTTAAACTGGCAACTCTGGTTGGCCATAATTTTAAGCATTGTGTCATTAGAGTAAAGCAGTACAACAGAATCTTTAAACGGGTTCTTGTAAAACATTGTGTTCTACATGTGTAAATCAATCATGTAACCAACACCACTGAAAATATGCTGGACTTGATGATCATACAAAGGACTTTATTTTAGTTGGTGATGTAGCACTAAGTTGGTTTACTGGAGCCATCTATTACTGTTTCTTCAATTGAAAAAGTTTAATTTCTCTCTTTTCCCATAGCCGGATAATTAATTTGATACAATAGGAAAAGGATTATGCAGAGTAGAGTCATTATTAATCAATACCACATGCAAAGCCTTATTGTGGAGAATATTTATTTTATACTCTTGCAACAAGATTTAACTACACAGATCATGTTCATTTTTAATTCACATTTTAAATGACATTCAACAGACAATTTGTCACGCGTGTTACCGGCTGGGTGGAGTAGAGGTAACATCACTGCTCTGCATGGAGAGAGCCCGTGGAGTCATGGGTTCGATCTCAGCGAGCAGTCTCTCCAGTAAGTGTCCTTGGGCAAGACACCTAGCGGTACATACTCGCCACCCAGGACATACTTGAAAACGAGAGAAATCTCAATGTATCCTTCCTGGTAAAATCCTTTTTAAAAAAAAAAATAGAATGTCTATGTTGCACACCCTTAATATATTTGTCTAAGGTGCTTGATAATATGAAAACGTATATATTGTAATCTAATAAAGGGAGAAGATGTGTGCGTATAAAAATGTTATTTCATTTTAAAACAATCCTCCACTCCCTATGATGTCACCAGCCTGACCTGGATTTTGAGCAGGTCGTGGAGACTCTTCCAGGCAAAACCTCTAGGTCAAGATGACATCAGTTAAAAAGAGATCTCCTCCTCTTTGTGTGGCAATAAAAACAAAAATGCTTACTATCCACTAAACAGCAGGTTGTGATAAAATAACTCTACTGGAAATAATGCCTAATATCGCAGAACTGGCTGAAGTGTACATATTATTTTTAAAAGCCCTATTAGCCATATCTGAAGAAACCAAAGTTTTGTCTTTTTCCTGAATATACATCCATATACTATTTTCTCATACAATTGTATGTTTTTATTTCATGCAGTCCTTTGTTTTCTATATGATTATAGAAATCTAATGAATTAGCAGAATTGGATTCCTTTTTTTTGCCAACTATGCTACAGAGTCCGAAGTATTACTATATTCTCTACAGGGCTCATTTTAACCCTTTCAGTATCAATAACATTTATTTATTTATTTATTTATAAAGGATTTTACCAGGAAGGATACATTGAGATTTCTCTCGTTTTCAAGTATGTCCTGGGTTCAATAACAATGAGTTGTTACAGAAATACAAAGTAGTAAAATGCAAGTTATTAACACAAAACAAATATACAGATTACCAGAAAAATAAATATGAAGGAAATAGTCATTATGTTACATGTTTACAGTTGCATTCCGTATTGAGGTATGTTAATAGGGAGCTCTTAAGGGACTTTAAACTGGGGGAAGATTTGATGGTGTCTAGGAGGTTATTCCATAATTGCAGTGCTCTGTAGGAAAATGAGGATCGAGCCACTTTATTTTCCTGTCAACTCTGTTACAGAACCTCACATCCCACTCAGACGCACCTTCTCATCCCACACAGCCAATCCTCCCCAGCCTCGTCCCTCATAGTCAACCCCACAACCCTGTCATCCAAATGAGCTATACACTCTAAACACACAACCACATGCCTATGCCACGAAGGGAATCCACAATACTTGTATTCTTCCATAAAGATGAATCTTAATGATCTAATCTTTAAATGCATTCTGTACTTTTATAATATATGGAATATCATTTGGCAGTCTTAAGACATTCTACAGATGGATAACTATGGCTTAGCCAACTAACATCTGTGTGATTTCACAATAATTCATGTATAGCTCACGTCTTGCATCACTTGTTTGCCCCCTAGAGGACTTGTCCCTATAAACATGCATGATTTCAGTTAATACTATACAGGTGTGTTCAAAATTATTCAACCCCCAATGCTGTAAAGGGTTTTAGGGAATTTAGTGTACATTTGTAATTGTATTCAGAATGAAATCCTACAAGGACTTTTTAAAGAACCATATGCAACTAAAATGACATCAATTGGTTTTGTAATACAGTAGTAAATGTTTCTTTTGTGAATTCTTCATTGACACAATAATTCAACCCCTTAAAGACTACCACTCTGAAGAACAGAGGTTCATTCAAGTGTTTTCAATCAGGTATTGAAAACACCTGTGGATGTCACGGAGCAGCAATAAAGCATAATAAGCACCAATTAGTCAGCTTTAAAATGACTGTGATACTCAGCTCCTTCTAGACATTTACTGGTGTGGTTACAAACATGGTGAAGTCAAGAGAATGGTCCAGGAAGACAAGAGAAGAGGTGATTACTCTTCACAGGAAGGGCAATGGCTATAAGAAGATTGCAAAGATGTTAAACATACCAAGAGAGACCATAGGAAGCATCATTCGAAAAATTCAAGGCAAAGGGCACTGTTGAAATGCTACCTGGTCGTGGCAGAAAGAAGATGCTGACTTCGACTGCTGTGCACTACCTGAAGCGTAGAGTGGAGAAAAGTCCCCGTGTGACTGCTGAGGAACTGAGAAAAGATTTGTCAGATGTGGGTACTGAAGTTTCAGCTCAGACAATACGGCGCACACTGCGTAATGAAGGCCTCCATGCCAGAACTCCCAGGCGCACCCCCTTGCTGTCTCCAAAGAATAAGAAGAGTCGACTGCAGTATGCCAAAAGTCATGTGGACAAACCACAGAGGTTTTGGGATAGTGTTCTGTGGACTGATGAAACAAAATTAGAACTGTTTGGGCCCATGGATCAACGCTATGTTTGGAGGAGGAAGAAAAAGGCCTATGAAGAAAAGAACACCTTGCCTACAGTGAAGCATGGCGGGGGGTCAATCATGCTTTTGGGGCTGTTTTGCTTCTGCAGGTACAGGGAAGCTTCAGCGTGTGCAAGGTACCATGAATTCTCTTCAGTACCAGGAGATATTGGATGACAATGTGATGCAGTCCGTCACAAACCTGAGGCTTGGGAGACGTTGGACCTTTCAACAGGACAATGATCCCAAGCATACCTCCAAGTCCACTAGAGCATGGTTGTAGATTAAAGGCTGGAACATTTTGGAATGGCCATCGCAGTCACCTGACTTAAATCCGATTGAGAACCTCTGGTGGGACTTAAAGAAAGCAGTTGCAGTGCGCAAGCCTAAGAATGTGACTGAACTGGAGGCTTTTGCCCATGACGAATGGGCGAAGATACCCGTAGATCGCTGCAAGACACTTGTGTCAAGCTATGCTTCACGTTTAAAAGCTGTTATAACTGTAAAAGGATGTTGTACTAAGTACTAAGATTGAATGTCACTTGGGGGTTGAATAAAACTGATAATGATGTGAGCACAGAAAAGACATTTGTGGTTATTTCATTATAAATGTTATGTTATATTTGTCTGACCTACACGTGCCTCTTTGATTTAATTGTAAGCAAGATGACTGAATGATCAAAATCAATGTCAAACTGGCCAAAACACCGAATTTCAGTGGGGGTTGAATAATTTTGAACACAACTGTAGCTTCGCATTTTAACACTGCACAAACTTGGCTCGTACTGTATTCATTCAGGAGCAAAGCCTGACCCAACGTACACTCCCTTTGACTGATTTGCACATCTCGTCCCAGGGCATGTGTTAGCTTACAGGGTTATTCAAAGAGATTCGAAAAGTCACCGCACGTTCGGTGTCTTTTCATTCTCTTCAATTCGGTTCCTTTTGCCGATCCCATTTCGGTGACCCTGCGGTGTATTCAGCAAACACCACAGGGTCCCCGAATTGCAGGGAAAGGCTGCCGCAAACCAGACGAAAACTAACCGCAAAACCCACCGAATGCACGCCAAAAACCCTCAAAAACATCTGGATTAACCTGCCGAAAACCAAGCCCGAGCAGGAGCCGAACACAGCCGAAGCAGCCGAAGCAGCTGAGACCGCAGACGAGGGAGGTGAATAAATTAGCAAAATAGTTTGTGTGAATCTGTGAAAATGAAGCGCTGCTTGCAAAGAAACTACTGAGCGAAAATGTCTGAAATTTGCATATGAGGTCCAGGGAATGATAATAAAAAGGGCTGTTACAGAAAAAATAAGTAATCTTAAAAAAAAATAAAAAAAAAATAGGACTTTCAAAAAAAAAAAAATTAGGTAAAATGCTTAAAATATCCTAAAAAATCTATAAATAAAGAGACTCTTTACTGCAGAATTTTATAATGAACGGTTTATTAGATATTGAATTAAAATGGGAATATTTTTAACATTGTAGTCTATGGGATTCTCCTGAATTAACTTGCCGAATTAAACCACCGAATGGCAGGGCATTTCGGGAACCTTTCACTGCTGGTTTGTGTTCTCTGAATAGCCGAAGCAGTGCTTTTTATGGGGATTTCACTGCCCTCGAACAGGCACCGAACAGGCACCGTATGTTCAGGCAATTCGCCAGGATTTGGTGAATTGCCTGCTCTCTGAATAGCCGAATGGCCAAGAAAGGTAACCGAACGCTGATTTTCAGCGTTCGGTTACCTTTCTCAAGCAATTCGGAGCTCTTTGAATTACCCTGTATGTGTGAGTTTCGAATTTCCTCCTATGTCAGAGGAGAATCGAGCTATGTGTAACTGGAACCAGAGTTACTGCAAACTTTACCAAGAACTTTAAGGTCTCTGGTAAGTTTACACCTGATTCAGAATTGAATAACCAAATGGCTATTTTAAGTTATGTTAACAATTTAATGATGATTCTAAAACTGTTGTATAAAGTTATAAATGTGTTTTTTTTTGGTATAAAGAGTTTATTAGAGTTTTTCAAAGAAGAAAAGAGCAAACAATAATACATACATCGCCGGTTCGTATGATGAAACATATCAAAGCATTTACACTTGTACACAATACAACAGGGACTCCTCTGAGACGGGTGTCCCTTATTCTATATAACGGTATGAACATCTCTTCAATTGAAAGGAGATAAAATCAGGGAGGGCAATGTGGAGGAGAGAAAAAAAGGAGGGAGCGGGGGGAGGGAGAAGGGGGAGAGTAAAGACTTCTACCGGGAGATCAACAACGGGATCGAATCCAACTTATATCTAATAACAGTTTAGGTACCCAAGTGTGTATCCCAGAGAAACCAGTGGTCTCTCGTAGAGTAAGGGACTCCTGAAGTCCAGGCCGCCATCGCGTCTAGCGAGCGAATATCCCCCAGTCTGCCGCGGATGTCATGTAGCGAAGGGAGTGACTGGGTACGCCAGTGGGATGCTATAAGGGTATAAGCTGACGTAAGAATATGGGCCGCTAATTTTCGTTGGGCGACCGATGTATCCTTGGGGAATATTTGTAATAAAAGCATTATCGGATCAGTAGTGAAATTAGTACCCAGAATTTTGTTCACAAAAATCACGATGTCATTCCATAGTTGATTCAAGGAAGGACAATGCCACCAAACGTGAATGAAAGAGCCCCTGTCCTTCAAACATCTCCAACAGGTAGAGGATCTTGTGGTGGAAAAGTGGCTGAGTCTATCAGGGGTTAGATACCAGCGGTAGAGAAGCTTTTTCCGAGCTTCATTCAGCGTGGCACTTTTAAACTTCCCTTTATCTCCCTGAAAACAGCGCGACCAGTCATTTAAAGAAATAGTAACGTTTAGGTCCCGCTCCCAGTTTAGTTGAAACTTATGCTTCCAATTGGGGGTCGGTGTTATCAGTAGTTTATAGCATAAGGAGAGGAGTCTAGCCGGTGTGTAGGGTTTGATACAGTAAGCTTCAAATGGGGATAAGGCCGGTATGGAGATCTTTCCTGGGCCCACCATGTCGTATGTCGACAGGAAGGTTTTAACTTGTAAGTAAGAGAATTGGAGGGGGCGTGCAAAGTCGTAACGTCCGCTTAACGTCTCGTATGACATGAATTCAGTAGGAGAGTAAAAGTCTACCAGGTACAATATATCATGAGGTTTCCAATGACGGGCATCGAAGTTGTGAATTTTGTGTGATAATGTCGTAAGTGGTGTAGCTAAATGGAAGGGGTGATAATGACATAATCGGCTTCGAACTGTATCCCAGGTGCGTAGGAGTAAAGTCGCTAGCGGAAGAAGGACAGGTAGGGAAGGTCGGGTGTGTTTTGGGAGCCAGGCCATATCAGTTAGTTTAAAAGGAGAGAAAGTGGGGTGAATAGACATCGTCCACTGCGGGGCAGAGTCAGATGATAATGCAGTTCCCAACAGGGCCATTAGGGCCGCTTTATAATACAACGAAATATTAGGGAGTCCCAGACCCCCCTGAGGCACTGAGGTGGTGAGGACCTGAAAGCCGACCCGGGGCTTTTTCTTTTTCCAGATAAATTGGTTAATAACTCCTTGAATAGATTTAAAGAAAGATGGGTGTGGGGAGAGGGGTAAAGCTCGAAATATATATAAAATTTTTGGTAAGATAGTCATTTTAATTACGGCTATTCTCCCCAACCAGGAAAATTCTAGCCGAGTCCACTTGGAACACAAATCTCGTATCATTGGTAACATTGAGGCGTAATTTAATTTATACATAATGCTACGTGAGAATGAAATTTTTATCCCTAAGTAGGTGAGGAAAGTATCTCGCCAGTCATATTGATATGTTGTCCTTAAAAGGAGGCGGTCATGAGAGAGATGTGTATCTAGAGCCTGTGTTTTAGACAGATTTATTTTATGGTAGGAAACTCTGCTATATTGAGATAAAGATTCGTGGAGGTGGGGTAATGAGGATGTGGGATTAGACAGGGTGAGTAGAATGTCGTCAGCAAACAAACTAATTTTATTTTCTCTAGGTCCACACGGAACTCCCTCTATCCCGAGTGAGCTCTAATAGCTTGTGCCAGTGGTTCTAATGCCAAGGCGTATAGGAGGGGTGAAAGTGGGCATCCCTGACGTGTGCCATTCGTTATGTTAAAGGTATCCGAAAGAAAACCGGCATTTAATACTTGTGCAGTAGGGGAGGAGTATAGGGCAAAAATAGCTGAGATAAAAGGTACTGGAAGATTAAATTTAAGGAGAACATGTCTCAAAAACAGCCAGTTGAGTCTGTCAAATGCCTTCTCAGCATCTAAAGATAGGAGAAGGCAAGGGGAAGAGTCTCTAGCTACACAGTCTAGAGTATTAAGAAGCCTAATTGTATTGTCGGTGCCCTGTCGACCCAAAATGAACCCCACCTGGTCATCTGACACCAAGTCAGGAAGAAATGGTGATAGTCTGTTGGCCAGTAGTTTGGCGTAGATCTTAATATCCACGTTTAGGAGAGATATGATATGGGACGATAGTTGGGACATAACTCAGGATTTTTACCTTCCTTAGGGATAGTGACAATCGTGGCTTTTAAAAGGTCAGGCGGGGCTGTACCCGAATCGAACATCCAGTTAAATAAGGTCAGCATGTGTGGAGTCAGATTGTCTGCGAAAGTTGTGTAGTATTTAGAAGAGAATCCATCTGGACCAGGAGCTTTACGAGAGGGAAGGGATGAAAGGACTGTCGTGAGTTCCAGAGCGGTAATCGGGGTCGTCAATATATCATGCCGAGACTCAGAAAGTTGAGGGAGCTTGATCGACGTCAGATATGTGAATATGCCAGTTAACGAAGGTTGCGGTGTGGATGTATCTGAGTGTAGATTATATAATTGGGCGTAATATTCCGCAAATTTATTCGCTATTTGCTGGGGTTGGTGGACAAAAGAGTTTGAGGCAGTCTGAATTTTAGCAATTTTAGTTCGCGCCAAACGGCCCCTCAATCTATGAGCGAGGAGGCGGCCCGATTTATTTCCATATAAGTAAAATTTAGCATTAAGGCGTCTCGCATGCCAGGCATATTCCTTTTTATGGAGATCTTCCAATTCCTTCTTCAGGGATTTTAATTGGTCTGTTAAGAATGGGGTGGGGGAGACTTTATGTAAAGAGGAAATCCTGTCAATGTCCTTCAACAGATTCAATTTATGTTTTTGGCTTTCTCGTTTAAGTCGGGCCCCCCATTTAATGAGGATTCCCCTTATTACCGCTTTATGAGCTAGCCATAAAGTTACTGGAGAAATTTCAGGAGACGCATTTTCTCTGAAGTAGTGGGTTAAGGCCTCCCTAAGTTCCGCACTGGCCTCGGGGTGAGACAGTATAGATTCATTCAAGCGCCATGGGGATTTGCCAAATGCAGTATGGGATCCTGAGAGTGTCAGTAAAAGAGGGGCATGATCCGACCAAGTTATTAAACCAATTTCGCAGTCAGACACTAATGGTAGGGCGGAATTATGGGTATATATGTAATCTATCCTGGAGTATGTGTGATGTGTAAGCGAATAGTAGGAATAGTCTACTTCGTCGGGGTGGAATAGTCGCCATGTGTCGTGTAGCTGGTGTTCCGACATAAGGTTGAGAGCAGTCCGAGTGGCTTTTTGGGGAGATCCCGAGGGCCTACCTCTGTCAAATGAGAGATTGAAGTCCCCGCAAAGGATTAGGTGGCCCATTTGTACCTGAGAGATCTTTCCCAAAGCGTGTCGTAAAAAGGAGCATTGACCTGTATTGGGACAATAAAGGTTAGCAATAGTATACAGAACATGGTTCAATGAACATACAATGATTAAAAAACGGCCTTTTGTGTCCCGAATTATTCTATGCAGCTCAAAAGAGACCCTGTTATGGATAAGGAAGGAAGCCCCTCGTGATTTAGTAGGAGAGGTCGCATGGTATTGAACAGTATAATTTGGGAGATATAAATTCGGATGCGATAGGCGACGGAAATGAGTTTCTTGGAGACACACAATGTCTGGGTTTTGTTTCTTTAGTTCTGCATAAAGAGCGTGTCTTTTGTGGGGCATATTCAATCCCTTTACGTTATGAGAATATAGTTTCAGATTAGAGTTGTTCATGGTAAAAAGTACGAAAAACAATGCCCAGCCACAGGTTACCTTGCAGGTACGGAACCTTCCTTAATCTTCTGCGACCAACAAAGTAACCAGTATGAGAAATCAAAATGTCATAGCCTCTAGGTTGTTTGGGATACGGTTCTGCCGGTAGGAAAGACTCATCTAACATCAGGAATCTCCGGTAGAGGAAAAAAGAGGTGGGGATGAAAAAAGGAAAAAAATTAAAGAGAGAGAACAGGAACGTAGAAAAAAGGTCCGGGGTAAGAGCCCAGAAAAAACTATGTACAATAGTCTCAGAGAGGCCTTCACAACCTCCGCGAAAAAATTGAGCGGGGTCTACTCCAAAACTTGGAGGAAGGCATCGGGGGCGACGGGGCGTCACGACCATAGGGAGCGGGTAACTTGCGCCCTATTGTGCCCGTGCCGATTTCGTGCTGCCATTTCTTTGAAGCCCCCCGGGCTGACTATATATTAGATCACCACCAGAAGGGTAAATCCTCGGTTTGTGAAGTGGAGAAGGGCAAGCTCCCATTTTCGCTGGAGAAATAGCAGGTCTCATAAAAAAGAGAAATTGAAGGAGAAACAGATCAAGTCCTCACGGTTTCTTGAGAGTATCCACCCTGTGCCACTCCGGGGACACTTTCGAGGGAGAGGTTGATGGCACCCTGGGAGGGGTATAATCTTCCAGGAGATTCCAGGCGACTAGCTGTCTCATCCCGTCGGTTACCGAAGTTAAAACATGCAACTGACCGTCCTTCCAGACCAACAACTTGGTTGGGAAACCCCATCGATATTGGACATTATGATTCCGTAACAGTTTTGTTACATTCTGGAACGCCCGTCTCCCCGCCATTGTGTGGGAAGAAAGGTCCGGAAACAGCAGTATTTCTTTATAGGAATCCCCCAGTTGGGAATTACGGTATGCCTTCATAATGGCCTCCTTAATTGGGAAGTAGTGCATCCGCAGAATAACGTCTCTAGAGGCAGTTGGTGGTAGAGATTTCGGTTTAGGAACTCTGTGGGCACGATCCATCAAAAAGTCCGTGTCGGGATGTTCAGGAAGTAAGGATTGGAATAGCAAGAGTAGGTACTTCGGAAGGTCTGGAGGTTTTATCGTTTCAGGAACACCGCGGACCCTTATATTATTGCGGCGTGCGCGGTCCTCTTG
Organism: Leptobrachium leishanense; assembly: GCA_009667805.1. Taxonomy (NCBI): domain Eukaryota; kingdom Metazoa; phylum Chordata; class Amphibia; order Anura; family Megophryidae; genus Leptobrachium; species Leptobrachium leishanense. The sequence goes on along the minus strand of CM019067.1, from coordinate 73,756,028 downwards.
ATCGGCCATTTTTAAGACCAGAGAGTCATGGGAGGATCTGAGCGACTGAAAGGCATCTATTAGTTCGTTGTGAGCCAAACAGAGTTCATCAGTCTTACTCTCTAAGTTTTCAGTGCGGTCTCCCAGTTCCCTAATTTCTTTATGAATGTCCGCAGTTATCATTCGAAAGTCAGACTGAATGGTAGTTCTAAGTGTTTGTAACATTGCGTGCAGTACCTTGTCAGTAACTGGTCTGGCTTCAGAGTGTTCCCCCGAGTCCAGCTCCTCACTCTCCCCCACTGAGGCCGGCGAGCTCGGGTCCCCGGGTCCGCCATCTTGGGTGTTGCGGCCTTTATCTTTTCTGGCTGATCGCGCCGTTTCACTTAGTCTCAGCATTTTAGGTGGTGCCATGCTGGTGCCCGGAGCTGTTGGGAGGCTGTCCGGAATATTTTCGCCGGTAAATTCGGCAGTTAGAAGCCGTTGGATTATATATTTAGGCGCTGAACGCTGGAGCTCTGCTCACATGCGTCCGTCCACGATGGCCGCTAGCTCCACCCCCCTAAAGTTATAAATGTTAACAAAGGAGATGTCAACATATACATGTACAGTTGTGTTCAAAATTATTCAACCCCCAATGCTGTAAAGGGTTTTAGGGAATTTAGTGTACATTTGTAATTGTATTCAGAATGAAATCCTACAAGGACTTTTTAAAGAACCATATGCAACTAAAATTACATCAATTGGTTTTGTAATACAGTAGTAAATGTTTCTTTTGTGAATTCTTCATTGACACAATTATTCAACCCCTTAAAGACTACCACTCTGAAGAACAGAGGTTCATTCAAGTGTATTGAACACACCTGTGGATGTCACGGAGCAGCAATAAAGCATAATAAGCACCAATTAGGCAGCTTTAAAATGACTGCGATACTCAGCTCCTTCTAGACATTTACTGGTGTGGTTACAAACATGGTGAAGTCAAGAGAATGGTCCAGGAAGACAAGAGAAGAGGTGATTACTCTTCACAGGAAGGGCAATGGCTATAAGAAGATTGCAAAGATGTTAAACATACCAAGAGAGACCATAGGAAGCATCATTCGCAAATTCAAGGCAAAGGGCACTGTTGAAACGCTACCTGGTCGTGGCAGAAAGAAGATGCTGACTTCGACTGCTGTGCGCTACCTGAAGCGTAGAGTGGAGAAAAGTCCCCGTGTGACTGCTGAGGAACTGAGAAAAGATTTGTCAGATGTGGGTACTGAAGTTTCAGCTCAGACAATACGGCGCACACTGCGTAATGAAGGCCTCCATGCCAGAACTCCCAGGCGCACCCCCTTGCTGTCTCCAAAGAATAAGATGAGTCAACTGCAGTATGCCAAAAGTCATGTGGACAAACCACAGAAGTTTTGGGATAGTGTTCTGTGGACCGATGAAACAAAATTAGAACTGTTTGGGCCCATGGATCAACGCTATGTTTGGAGGAGGAAGAACAAGGCCTATGAAGAAAAGAACACCTTGCCTACTGTGAAGCATGGCGGGGGGTCAATCATGCTTTGGGGCTGTTTTGCTTCTGCAGGTACAGGGAAGCTTCAGCGTGTGCAAGGTACCATGAATTCTCTTCAGTACCAGGAGATATTGGATGACAATGTGATGCAGTCCGTCACAAACCTGAGGCTTGGGAGACGTTGGACCTTTCAACAGGACAATGATCCCAAGCATACCTCCAAGTTCACTAGAGCATGGTTGCAGATTAAAGGCTGGAACATTTTGGAGTGGCCATCGCAGTCACCTGACTTAAATCCGATTGAGAACCTCTGGTGGGACTTAAAGAAAGCAGTTGCAGTACGCAAGCCTAAGAATGTGACTGAACTGGAGGCTTTTGCCCATGACGAATGGGCGAAGATACCCGTAGATCTCTGCAAGACACTTGTGTCAAGCTATGCTTCACGTTTAAAAGCTGTTATAACTGTAAAAGGATGTTGTACTAAGTACTAAGATTGAATGTCACTTGGGGGTTGAATAAAACTGATAATGATGTGAGCACAGAAAAGACATTTGTGGTTATTTCATTATAAATGTTATGTTATATTTGTCTGACCTACACGTGCCTCTTTGATTTAATTGTAAGCAAGATGACTGAATGATCAAAATCAATGTCAAACTGGCCAAAACACTCAATTTCAGTGGGGGTTGAATAATTTTGAACACAACTGTACAGTATATAGCGCAGGAGGGGTGGGGTCGCGCCTATTCTCCGATAAGGATGGGCCGAACACCCCCGTGAACGGTTTGCATTCGAACTCGAACAATTGAAAAAGTTTGAATTCGAATGCGAACACGATTCGAACTCAATGCAAGTCAATGGGACTCGAACGTTCGAAATTTAGAGTGCCCTCCAAGAGGGCATATATGCAAGATATTGGCCATAAAAGGTGTATGGTGGTCCGGGTAGTGCCCTGGGGGACAGGAAACAAGGAAAAAAAAAAAGTTTTAAAAAAAACATTTTTAAAGGAACAGTGACTTTTCCATGACATAAAGGTTAAGAATAGGGATGAGCTGTTAGGTTCGATCTGTTCGGAGTTCGCATCGAACATCGGCTGTTCGACAGTTCGCGAACTTCAAACTTTTTGGGATGTTCGCCAAAAGTTCGAAAAAAAAGTTGAAAAAAGTATAAAAAATGCTTTAAAAATACTAAAAAATCTAGAAATAAAGAGACTCTTTACTGCAGAATATTATAAGCAACGGTTTATTAGATATTGAATTAAAACGGGAATATTTTTAACATTGAAGCCTATGGGATAAAACATTCTTATTACTAAAAAATCAGGCAGACACGGCCCTCTAATCAGGAACTGTAGAGGGCAGCCTGCCGGGGCCTCCCAAGGATCCCCTTGAGGAGCATGCGGCTGCCGGATGACAGAGCTGCGACTGTGCAGGCTAGCCGCCCAGGTGTATGTGGCATAGACAGGCAGCGCAGGGAGGGAGCCACTGCACCTGCAGCCACGGCAGACCCCCCCACAACCAGGATCCAGGGAGCCCCCACTGACCATCAGGCTAAGGTAAGGCGTAGACATGTGCACAGCACAAAATTTTGTTTTGAACTAATGGATTAGTCCAAAATGCAATTTATTTAGTTGCTAAAGAAATTCATTTTCAGTTCTTTAGTATGAAAACTAATTTCATTCATCCGAAAACCATTGGATACAATTACTATTGTAGTGGCTCCTCAGAGGGCTGAGATCCCTGCTTGTTACAGTATCTCTCACTCTCAGCACAATGTGTCAGGCAAAGCTGTTACAGTAACTGACTGCTGCTCATCACAGCGCTTAGAGTTTCAGTCAAACTAGTAAATATAGTTTTATATATAAGAGGTTAGAACAATATTATTTCCTTGTTTTACTGAAACTCTGAGCGCTGTTACAGTCAGTTACTGTAACCGCTGAGCCTGATACATTGTACTGAGAGATAATATAACAAACAGCTGATCTCCGCGCTCACAGCCACTGGATTTAAAGGGCTAAAAAAATTATTCTCTCTGTATAATGTATAGAACATCCTCCGGCATTAATTAATACCCCTCTCTGTATAATGTAGATAACATCCTCCTGCATTAAATAATACCCCTCTCTGTATAATGTATACAACATTCACCTGCATTAATTAATACCCCTCTCTGTATAATGTATAGAACATCCTCCTGCATTAATGTCCCTCTCTGTATAAAACATCCTCCTCAATTTATACCTTTCTCTGTATAATGTATAGAACATCCTCCTGCATTAATACCCCTCTCTGTATAATGTATAGAACATCCACCTGCATTAATTAATGCCCCTCTCTGTATAGAACATCCTACTGTATTGGCATGTGGAGGGTGCAGAACTTCGGAATGCAATGCTTATCCAGCACAGGAGAGGGAACTTTTACTTAAACTTTGCATCTCTGTGGGGGAGACAGACAGGAATATAAAAGCAGGGGAGAGGGAAAATATTAACGTAAATTGGTCTGAAATCTCAGAGAAGAGATGACTGGTGCAAATTTATTTTTATAATAAAATAAAGTACTTTAAATCCAGGGAAAACATTCAAATAAATCACACTGAAGGCTCAATTACAGAGTAACTGTGAGAGCAGGATACTGAATGTATCAGACGTAAAAAACCCTTTATAACAAGCAGCACTGGGAGAGGAGAGGGACTTTATATAAAACGTGTATTATAGATGAGGAAAGGGGGATAGTGCTCCTGGATAATATAAAATGTATCAGACCTAAGCCCCTATTATGCAGAGCGGGAGGGGAGATAACACACATTTTATAAAGTTCCTCTCTTCTCCCAGCGCTGCTTGTTATAAAGGGGTTTTTACTATCCAGCCCTCCTCTGACATTAGCTTTCAGTGTGATTTATTTGAATGGTTTCCTTCTCCAGCTGCTTTTATCATCTTGTCTGCCTCATAGACATGCAAGGGTTAAGTAAAGGTTTCCTCTCCTGTGCTGGCTGTCTGTGCTGTGAGTGAGTATTCTGGAGCTCTATCACTATCAGATTTTCGGGTAGGGGTCGGGAAGGATTACACATACAAACTTTTTCTGTAGCTTTGCGATGCGGCGCTCTTCATTGCTGGTCTCCTTCACTCATTAATGTAATATCACAAAAATGACTGAAACTAAAATGTAGTGCATTTTATTTTAGTTTCTTTTGTTTTTTGTACTGAGCAGTTTCGTATCTCTTGAGTCATACGAAAACGAAATTATCCCAAAATTTGGACTAAATCGTTTTAGTACTAAAACGAATGCACATGTCTAGTAAGGCGACACATTTCTAAAAAATATAAAATCCAAGGACATTTTTAAATGTCCCCGGGAACATAAAATAAAACCTTTTTTTTCTTTCTCTACCTGGCTGAATGTATTTAATTATATATATTAGATACATTCAGCCGGGTAGAGGGGGGTGGCATGTGGGCTGCGCGGGGTCTCAGGCAGTGGTTTGTTTTTTTGTGTGTATATTTTTAGCAAATTTATAAGGGAAGGTAAGGGCAGGTATGATATATATATAGATAAGATATATATCTATATTCTTATAAATATATATATCCAGACTTGTATTACACACACATTTTGGCAACTAATTGCACCCCCCATTTGGCTGATCCCTCCAGAAGAAATGTTGAACCCGATAGAGCAGAGAATAATATATATATCCTCTGCTCTGTCGGGTTCAACATCTCTTCTGGAGGGTTCAGCCAAATGGGGAGGCGCATTTAGTTGAGATTGTCCACATGCCACCCCCCCATGTGCGTACGTGTATATATGGTCACCTCAGCCGGGTTAGCACCCCCTTATCAAAATTTTTGAACAAAACTCATGCAGTTGGTTAGAGCTTTGTTAGATCAGGTTAGATCAATAGTTGTTTGCGTTAGATCACACATAGAAGAGATATTAACCACTTCACTGCGGAGGACGCGTTCCTTGCGGAGGACGCGCTGAGCCGGGTTCCGGCCGATCGCTGGCCCCCCCGGTGCGGGCTGACATCCTCAATGTCAGCCCAGCATCCGGAACCACTGCCAGAGTAATTAGGTGTCATCGCGGCGGCACGATGACACCTAATTCAGGCGCCCCCCCCCGCATGTGCGGAGGAGGCGCCTGAAAGGGAGGGGGGAGGTCCTTCGGACCTCTCTCCCTCCCGATCGGCGGCGTGCAGGGGGTTAACCCAGGCACCGTTTGGAAGGGCACAGCCTGCCCTTCCAAATGGTACCTGGCATTAACCCCATGGGTGCCGGATCACAAATCGGCGCCAAAAAGCGCCGGTTCATGATCCTTTCCCGGAGCTGGCTGACATCTTGGATGTCGGCCAAGTTTCCCGGGAATGCCCCCTGAGGACTGGCCTCATCGTGCATAGCACGATGACGCCAGTCCTGGAGTTAACCCCTAACTGCCACCAATGGTGGAGATAGGGGGTTCCAATGAACCCCCTATCTCCCGATCCGTGGCAGTTAGGGGTTAATGTTTGGTATTGTTGGATCGGCCAGAGCATGGCCGTTCCAACAATACCAAACATGAGTATGAAAAAGTTTAAAAAAAAATAAAAAAAATATTTAAAACAAAAATTCTAAAAAAAAATAAACAAGTTTTTTTTCTTTTTTTGGTTCGTTAATGCAGCAATATTGTTCCCATTTCAATTATAATGTGAACAATAATGCTGCACTAACGATTTTTGTATGCGGTGCGTTTGTTAAAAATCGCGTAATTTTCCCCAAAAGAAAATGTAACGAGACCCCATCTCTAATTTTTTTAACAAGCGCACCCCATACAAAATATAACCGCAATTGCTCGCATGTTAAAATGTGAAAAAAAAACACTTTACACGTTGTAAATTATTGAAAATTCATATTTTATTGCATTTTTTGTTATAATATACAGACAGGTCATGACGTATACATATAATAATAACATATTATGAATCTGCCGAGTCTGACGGAAAGAACGATATATAATATGTCTGGATCATATACTAAAATAAGCCTTCAAAACACGTTTAAACATGATGAGCAAAATCGGTAAAAATGACCTCAGCACAGAAGCGGGAAATGCTTCAGCAGCGAAAGGATTAACAATTATTGTAAGGGGGGGCTAACCTGTCATCAGCCTCCCCTTATCAAAAAATGAACCAAACACTTAGCTATATTGGAAGCTTTACGTTAGATCAGGTAAGATCAAGTGTTTTTAACGTTAGATCACCCATAATTACTGAGTTATTAAATAATTAATAAAGACGGGTTAGCCCCCCTCATTGAATTTTCTGGTCAGAAATCATTCAGGCTTATAGATATTTGTTAGATCAGGTAAGATCAAGTGGTCTTAACGTTAGATCACACATAACTACAAAGATATTGAACATAAAATACAGAGATTTTGTGTATTACATTTGAGAGGTTGGTGCCCCACCCCCCCCCCCCTCCTACATTAAATTTTCTGGCAAAAGAAACACTCAGGCTTATAGATCTGTTAGATCCGGTTTGATCAAGTGGATCACACATAATTACAAAAATTTCTTATCAAACATGGATATTAGGTTTTACATAAGGGTGGCTACCCCCCTCTCTGTCTGACCTCAGTCAAAGGTTAAAAGTTCAGGTTTGTATCTATGTAGTAAGTATTTGTTTATGGCTTAACCCTTTCGCTGCTGAGCCATTTCACCTCTGTGTGCTGAGCTAATTTTTACCAGTTTCGCTCATCATTAGGGATGAGCTGTTCGGGTTCGGACGGTTCGGGGTTCGACCCGAACTTAGCCTGTTCGGACGGATCGCGAACCCCGAACATTTCTGGGTGTTCGCCGCATGTTCGACCACAATGGACCACAATGCATTTTCCCACTGCCTGAAGCTCGTAATTGGCTACAGCCTTGCACCTGACCACAGGTCTGGTGCAAGACTGGTTGAACACTATGCCAATCACCGCTCAGAGTCCTGATTGGGCAAATTTTGCCCAATCATGGGCTCACAGAGCTAAGTCCCGCAGCACACTATATAAGGTTTCAACGCGCCGATTCTGCACGCATTTCAGAGGAGATTTCAAAGAAGATAGTTGTGTGTGTTGTTACTGCCGGTCTGCCACGCTACTGGGGGGTCTGGGGGGTCTCATTTCGACCAAATATCAGGGAATTTAGGTGATGTGTGTCTTGTCACTGTGCCAGCAAGTTTTTTGGGGTTTTACAACTTTATTTAAAACATTTGTGTATTGAGGTGATATTCTGGGTCTTGTCACACTGTGCCTGCAAGTCTTTTTGGGTCTCATTTATACCAAATATCGGGAATTTAGGTGATGTGTCTCTTGTCACTGTGCCAGCAAGTTTTTTTGTGGTTTACAACTTTATTTAAAACATTTGTGAATTGAGGTGATTTTCTGGGTCTTGTCACTGTGCCAGCAAGTCTTTTTGGGTCTCATTTATACCAAATATCATTGAATTTAGGTGATGTGTGTCTTGTCACTGTGCCAGCAAGTTTTTTTGGGGTTTACAACTTTATTTAAAACATTTGTGAATTGAGGTGATTTTCTGGGTCTTGTCACAGTGCCAGCAAATCTTTTTGGGGCTCACTATTTCTTTAAAACACTTGGGAATTAAGGTGATCTTCTGTGTCTCGTCGTCACACAGCCAGCAATTTTTTTTGGGGCTCACTAATTTCTTTAAAACACTTGGGAATTAAGGTGATCTGTGTCTCGTCATACAAAAAGTACCATGCTGTATTTTGGGGCTCACTAATTTCTTTAAAACACCTGGGAATTAAGGTGATCTTCTGTGTCTCGTCACACAGCCAGCAATTTTTTTTGGGGCTCACTAATTTCTTTAAAACACTTGGGAATTAAGGTGATCTGTGTCTCGTCAATCATGGAAAAAGTACCATGCTGTATTTTGGGGCTCACTAATTTCTTTAAAACACTTGGGAATTAAGGTGATCTTCTGTGTCTCGTCACACAGCCAGCAATTTTTTTTGGGGCTCACTAATTTCTTTAAAACACTTGGGAATTAAGGTGATCTGTGTCTCGTCAATCATACAAAAAGTACCACGCTGTATTTTGGGGCTGATTAATTTATTTAAAACACTTGGGAATTAAGGTGATCTTCTGTGTCTCGTCGTCACACAGCCAGCAATTTTTTTTGGGGCTCACTAATTTCTTTAAAACACTTGGGAATTAAGGTGATCTGTGTCTCGTCATACAAAAAGTACCACGCTGTATTTTGGGGCTCACTAATTTCTTTAAAACACTTGGGAATTAAGGTAATCTTCTGTGTCTCGTCACACAGAAAGCTATTTTTTTGGGGCTCACTAATTTCTTTAAAACACTTGTGAATTAAGGTGATCTGTGTCTCGTCATACAAAAAGTACCACGCTGTATTTTGGGGCTCACTAATTTCTTTAAAACACTTGGGAATTAAGGTGATCTTCTGTGTCTCGTCACACAGCCAGCAAATTTTTTTGGGGCTCACTAATTTCTTTAAAACGCTTGTGAATTAAGGTGATCTGTGTCTCGTCATACAAAAAGTACCACGCTGTATTTTGGGGCTCACTAATTTCTTTAAAACACTTGGGAATTAAGGTGATCTTCTGTGTCTCGTCACACAGCCAGCAATTTTTTTTGGGGCTCACTAATTTCTTTAAAACACTTGGGAATTAAGGTGTTTTGTGTCTCGTCAATCATGCAAAAAGTACCATGCTGTATTTTGGGGCTCACTAATTTCTTTAAAACACTTGGGAATTAAGGTGATCTTCTGTGTCTCGTCACACAGCCAGCAATTTTTTTTGGGCTCACTAATTTCTTTAAAACACTTGGGAATTAAGGTGATCTGTGTCTCGTCAATCATACAAAAAGTACCACGCTGTATTTTGGGGCTGACTAATTTCTTTAAAACACTTGGGAATAAAGGTGATCTTCTGTGTCTCGTCGTCACACAGCAAGCAATTTTTTTTGGGCCTCACTAATTTCTTTAAATTACTTGGGAATTAAGGTGATCTGTGTCTCATCATACATACAGTACCACACTGTATTTTGGGGCTCACTAATTTATTTAAAACATTTGTGAATTAAGGTGATCTGTCTCTTGTCACTGGCTGCCAGCTATCAGTGTGTCTCACTGAGTTATACCAGAGTTATTTAAATCTTTATACCAGAGTTGAATCAGAGTTCTGTATATATTAATCTATATATCACTCACCATGTCTGAAAGAACAAAAAGGACAGGCAGACGCTCCCAGCCACAGATAAGAGGGCAAGCAGCCCCTGTGTTGGGAGGCTGTGTCTCTGGTTGTGGTGGACGTGGTGCATCCTCTGCAGGGACACGCTTGTCCTTTCTAACTGGTGCTGGCCGTCTTAAGCAGCAGCAACATACAGAGGATGGATTGGCTAACCAGGCCATCCTCATCCTCTGAGTCCTCTGCCAGCCAGGCTTCTAGTGCTTTACGGTTCACCTCAGCTGCCAAAGCATCTAATGCAGCCTCCATGTCCACAGCTACTCCTGCCGTAGCCTCGCTATCACACACGGAGGAGTCAGCTGAATTGTTTGACTACAATGAGAATGACATGCTGCTTGAGGATGCGCAGCAAGTACAGTGCTCTGATTCAATCTCTGAGGTTGAGCAAGGGAGTAATCAACCTAGAGGAAGGGGGTGCCAGTGATGACACACAAATAACTGGCACTTATGTTGCCCCAGCAGCTGCAGCATACTGCCAAGTTGGCTCCAGTGACGAGGAGCTAGGGGGTGAAGATGACATTGACGATGATGAGGTCACTGACTCCACCTGGGTGCCAGATCGAACTGAGGAATCAAGTGAGGAGGAGGGGGAGGAGAAGGAGGAGGAGGCACAGCAAACACGAGACACAACATCCTCTGTGACCAACCGTAGCACTAGCCAGTCCAAGGCATCACATGTCAGAGCTGCTCTGGTGCAGAGCGCTGTTGTCTCAAAGAACACATGCAGGAAATCTGCTGTCTGGGAGTTCTTTAAGAACTGTGCATCAGACCCCAGCGTTGCTATTTGTAATCTATGTCAGAGGAGGCTGAAGCGTGGGATACACACCGGACACTTGGGTACCACGTGCTTGAGGTGACATATGAACAAGTGCCACACATCCCGTTGGGGCAAAACTTTGCGTAGGTCCTCCTCCTCATCTGTCTCTACCCACACTGTATGTCCTGCCATACAATTGCCTACAACCTCCACCGACAGGGATGATGCTACAGTAATGGATGTACCAGCAGGTCCTTCCTCAGAATATGACATCATCCCAGTAGCTGAAGTTTTACGCAGTCAGATTACGTGCAGTGAAAGAAAAAATATAGTCCCAACCATCCCCAAGCACAGCGTCTAAATGCCAGCTTAGCAAAATTACTCGCATTGCAGCTGCTGCCTTTCCAGCTGGTGGACTCTGCTCCCTTCCGTGAATTTGCTGAATGCGCTGTACCACAGTGGCAGGTTCCAAAACGCCATTACTTTTCACGCAAGGCCATTCCAGCACTATTCCAGCACGTGGAAGACAATGTTATCCAGTCATTGGGAAAGGCAGTCAGCAGCAAGGTGCATGTCACTTTAGACACGTGGTCCAGCAAGCATGGACAGGGTTGTTACATTTCCTTCACGGCACACTGGGTAACTCTGATTGCAGCTGGGAGGGATCCAAGACGGGGCTCTGTGCTGGAGCTTGTTCATCCACCACGCCTCCAGAAAGCTGCTTGTATGAGGTCTGTCTGCTCCACCACCACCACCTCTTCCTCCTCCTTCTCCTCTTCCTCCTCCTTCTCTGTCTCTGGCGAAGTGGCAGTTAAACCCACACCTGACAGGGTCTACGCAATGGCTCAAGCAAAAAGATGCCATACTGTGCTTGAGCTGGTTTGTTTAGGGGACAGGAGCCACACCGGGTCAGAAATTTTGTCAGCTCTGCAGGGGCAGGTGCAGAGATGGTTTACACCACGCCAGCTTGAGCTGGGAATGATCGTCTGCGATAATGGCAGCAACCTTCTCTCCGCCCTACGCAAGGGTAAATTGACGAATGTACCATGCCTAGCACACGTCCTAAATCTGGTGGTACAGCATTTCCTAATCAAGTACCCAGGGCTGCCAGAGCTTCTCATCCAGGCCAGAAAAGTCTGCAGCCACTTCAGATGGTCATTCCCAGCAAGCGTTCGCCTGGCAGAAATTCAAAGAGAATTCCACCTTCCCACAAACCGTCTGATCTGTGACATGCCCACCAGGTGGAATTCAACATTAACAATGCTGCAGCGTCTGCACAAGCAGCAGAGGGCCATCAATGAGTACCTGTGTGAGTATGGCACAAGGACAGGTTCAGGTCAACTTGTTTTTTTTTCCCCCCACAGTGGCTGATGATCAAGGATGCATGTACTGTACTGTCACCATTTGAGGAGGCAACAAGGATGGTGAGCAGGGACAGTGCATGCATCAGTGACACAATTCCTTTAGTGTTCCTGCTGGAGCACACTCTGCGGGGAATTATAGATGTGGCTCTAGAGGCAGAGCAGCGGGAGGAAGAGGAGGCCTTCCCTAGCTCTCAAGGCCCCAGTCTTTCCACAGACAGCATTCCAGCGGGTCCTACTCAGATCAGACAGGAGGAGGATGAGGAGGAGGAGGACTATTTAAGTAGTGGGGGCATTGAAGGTGGGGATTCCTCAAGGGAGGGTTTTGTGTGCCCAGAAACAGAAGGGCTTGTGCGTGGCTGGGAGGAGGAAGTGCACGATACGGTCATCCTCATTGACCAGGAAGACTCGGCAGCTAATGCCACCTCCAACCTACACTGCATGGGCTCCCTAATGATGCAAAGCCTGCTAAAGGACCCCAGGATTCGTGCTATCAAGGAGAGGGATCATTACTGGTTGGCAACCCTTCTGGATCCACGATACAAGGGGAAAGTTGCAGAGCTCATCCTGCCCACACAGAGGGAGCACAGGATGAAAAAACTTGAGGACGCTCTAAAGCGACACTTGTGTAACACCTTTCCAGGCACTGGTAGATTACCAAGTGCTGACACACGTGCTTCTGAGGCTGCGGATGATCAGAGGAATAGTGATGAAGGCCAGGGCCACTTGACTGATGCATTTTTAAATTTTTTTAGTCCTCGATGCCCAGGGACGTCAAATGTAGGCACCCATTGCCAGCGTCTTCACCATATGGTGCAGGACTACCTAGGGGCAAGGGCAGACCTGGATACCTTTCCAGCAGATGATCCACTGGCTTACTGGGTGTTGAGATTGGATCACTGGCCAGAACTTAGCCAATATGCTATGCAGCTACTAGGTTGCCCTTCATCTAGCATGCTTTCCGAAAGGACGTTCAGTGCCGCTGGAGATTTTGTCACAGACAAAAGAGTGCGTCTGTCCACCGACTCTGTAGACCGGCTGACATTTATAAAAATGAATCAGTCCTGGATCAGCAGCTATCAATCCCTTGATGCTGAAGTAATGGAATAGATAGGGGATGTCCTCTTCTGCATTCACAAAACCTCCAGCACTGAACTCTTCCACAATACCACAAAAGGGTTACGGTGTGAAGGCACTTGCTGCCATGAAAGGCACAATATCTGGCTGCACTGATGCCCATTAAAAAAAACAAACAACTTTTCAATATAGGACCACATGGTCCACCCCTGCACTCTTGCACAATACCACAGAGGGGTTTGCAATGCCCCTAGCTGCCGGCGCCGTAAAAAGCCTAAATCCAGCGCTGCCTCGTAGTGCTGAGACTCTCAGTCTTCTCAGGACTCTCCTCTGCAACACTCAGGTGTTGACTAATTCATCTGATGCTCCCTGCATAAAACCAAACCGCACCCAAGTAACATTGCTTCTGCATTATCTTGGTGCATGCCAAGCTGACAGGGAGCTGCCTCTTGTTACTCCATCATCCATCCATCCATCCATCCATCCATCCATCCATATCCTAACTATTCTGTTTCCACCAGCATTTCCTTCCTCTGTGCCTGTATTCTACAGGAGTCTCAGAACTTGCCTGCCCTGCATCCCACAGACTCTCCAGGTGTCGCTGCCCTGCACGTTGCAGTCTCTCCAGGTGTCGCTGCCCTGCACGTCACAGACTCTCCAAGTGTCACTGCCCTGCACGTCACAGACTCTCCAGGTGTCGCTACCCTGCACATCGCAGACTCTCCAAGTGTCGCTGCCCTGCACATAGCAGACTCTCCAGGTGTCACTGCCCTGCACGTCGCAGACTCTCCAGGTGTCGCTGCCCTGCACATCGCAGACTCTCCAGGTGTCGCTGCCCTGCACATCGCAGACTCTCCAGGTGTCGCTGCCCTGCACGTCGCAGGATCCCCAGTTGTCGCTACACACTCTCCAGGTGTCGCTGCCCTGCACATCGCAGGATCTTCAGTTGTCGCTGCCCTGCATTCCACAGAATCCGCTACCTTGTATTCCACAGAAAATCTCAGAACCTGCCTGCCCTGCATCCCGCAGAATCCGCTGCCCTGTATCCTCCCGCAGAATCCGCTACCTTGTATTCCACAGAAAATCTCAGAACCTGCCTGCCCTGCATCCCGCAGAATCCGCTGCCCGGTATCCTCCCGCAGAATCCGCTACCTTGTATTCCACAGAAAATCTCAGAACCTGCCTGCCCTGCATCCCGCAGAATCCGCTGCCCGGTATCCTGCAGAAATCCCAAAGCCCGTTGCTCTGCATTGCCAAGATCCTTTACAGACCCAGGAACCTCTGCCTCCAGAAACACCCTGCCTCCATATATTTCTCTTTTGTTGTAGTTTAGTTTAGTATAGTTTAGTATTGTCCTATCTTGCCTTCAGTTAAAGTTATTGTTTATTTAGTGTGATCCCTTCTATATTCATCTGTTGCCTTTTTATGTTCTATGATTTCCTAATAAACCCTCTTTTCATTTATACATCTACGTTTCTCAGCAAATATCATTGCACACTGGGCTCAATTCAACCACCCCGGAACCAGCTCCTTACAGGGTTACTGTATGATGATACTTGCTGCCCTGGCAGTCTTGCACCAAAGGCAGAATATCTGGGTGCACTGACGCCTTAACCAGATGCATATCTTTTTAATATAGGACCGCAAGGTTCACCCGTGCGCTCTTCCAAAATAACACAGAGGGGTTACTGTATGATGATACTTGCTGGCCTGGCATTAAAGGCAGAATATCTGGGTGCACTGACGCCTAGGGATGTGCGTTTCGGGTTTCGAAATTTCGGAATTTTCACGAAATTTCCCGATTTCGTGTTTTCGGATTCGGCCGAATTTCCGAATTGGGTCGGACCCGAAAACCGATAGATCCGAAAAGTTTTCCGAGCCGAAACGAAAAATTTTAGGATTTTTCGAATGGACTTGAAATGTGTCAAATCGAAATTTATTTTTGCTCTATTCATGATTTCGGTTCCATTCGTGATTTCGGTTCCATTTCGGTAATTCTGGACATCGTATATTTAACTATTATCGGTTATATCGCTGATTCTGTAAATTTTGTATTTGTAAATGCCTATCACTTGTTTCTTGTGGCATTCGGGTCAGTTTAGCGTTTTTTAAATCGTTTTGCTCATTTTTTTTGTTCTTTGGCTTTCATACCATTTTAATATGATTAAATAAAGTTGTGAAATGTATATTCAATTATTCATGAGAAAAAAAGGATCTTTATTTAATAAAAAAAAACACGATAGAATCACCAGAATTATCGTAGACACTTTGAAACGAGGAGAGCAGACGTTCCGAAAAAACAAAAATTTCCGAAAAGTCGATACAAAAAACGAGCAAAGTGACCCGAAAATACGAAAAATGTTCAATATTCCGAAAAAAAAATGTACACGAAAAACGATCCGAACCGAATCGAAACAGAAATCGGTCGAAACGAGCCGAATCGAAAAGTTTAAACATCCGAACAAATCGAACCGAATCGAACCGAAAAAAAAATCGGTGCACAAGCCTACACGCCTTAACCAGATGCATATCTTTTTAATATAGGACCGCAAGGTTCAACCCTGCACTCTTCCACAATACCACAGAGGGGTTACTGTATGATGATACTTGATGGCCTGGCATTAAAGGCACAATATCTGGGTGCACTGACGCCCATTCCCAGATTCATATCTTTTTAATATAGGACCGCATGGTCCACCCCTGCATTCTTCCACAATACCACAGAGGGGTTACTGTATGATAGTACTTGCATGCCTGGCACTAAAGGCACACTATCTGGGTGCACTGCCATAGACGCCTGTATCAGATTCATATCCTCAGAGGGGTTACGGTGTGACGGCACTGTTGCCGACGCTAAAAGCCCAATTTTAAAGCACCTATTGTTACTTTCATCCAAAGCCTGCATAAGTTTCACAATAATTTAGCCCAAAAAAACACTAAACTTTTTCTGCGCGTCCTAAAATGTCTTTTCATACAGGCTGCTGCCCCAAGCAGTTGTTTTTGGATAGATTAAAGGAAAAGCATTTACCGTCATATGAAACGTAATTTATTTGTTTCTAAGTGTTTCTATACATCCTAGAAATCCGCCACTTCACAGGCAGGTTATGGGGACCTCCTAGGCACGATATTTGAAGGAATTTTTCTTTTTTATTTTTAACCCTTATTTCATGGAAAAATCACTGTCCCTTTAAAAACGTTTTTTTTTAAACTTTTTGTCCTTGTTTCCTGTCCCCCAGGGCACTACCCGGACCCCCATACACCTTTTATGGCAAATATGTAGCATATATGCCCTCTTGGAGGGCACTCTAAAAAACCGAATTTTCAGCCCCATTGACTTGCATGGGAGCTTGGGTTCGGGTTCGGTCCTGAACAAATAGGAAGTTCGGGTTCGGGCTCGAACCGAACTCGGGGGGTGTTCGGCTCATCCCTACTCATCATGTTTAAACGAGATTTGAAGTCACGTTTTATTATACAACCCAGACAAATTATATATCGTTCTTTCCGGCAGACTCGGCAGATTCATAATATATCATTATTATATGTATACGTCATGTCCTGCCTAAATATTATAACAAAAATTCAATAATATTAGAATTTAAATCAACTACAGTGTGTAAAGTGGTTTTTTTTCACATTTTATCATTACCTTTGCGGTTTTTAATTCTTAGGGGTAGGCCTGTTAATAAAATTTGAACTGGGAACCCATTACTTTTATTTTTCAGAAAAATTATGTGATTTTAGCTAAAACCCGTCCCAAAAAAAAAATCGCTAGGGTAAAATCATTGTTCACATTATAATTGAAATGTGAACAATAATGCATTAATAATAAAAATAAAAAAAGCAGTTATTTTTTAAAAAACCTGGAGGAGGGTTACTCCACTTATGTAATACACACACAGGGTTATTCAGAGAGCGTGAAAAGCTGGAGAATGACTGGAGAATGAAAAATTCTAGGTCAAAATAGTCGATTTGGAAAGTGAGATAAATGGGAGAATTTTTCTGGTTTGGCTATCTTGACCTAGAATTTTTCATTCTCCAGTCATTCTCCTGCTTTGCACGCTCTCTGAATAACCCTGACAATCTCTGTATTTTGATAAATATCTTCGTAATTATGTGTGATCTAACGTTAAAACCACTTGATCATACCTGATCTAACAAAGATCTATAAGCCTGAATGTTTTTTTGTCAGAAAATTCAATTGGAGGGGGGGGGGCTAACCCGTCTTTATTAATCACTTAATAAATCAGGAATTATGTGTGATCTAACGTTAAAACCATCTTACCTGATCTAACAAATATCTATAAGCCTGAATGTTTTTTTGTCAGAAAATTAAATTGGGGGGGGGGGACTAACCCGTCTTTATTAATCACTTAATAAGTCAGGAATTATGTGTGATCTAACATTGTAACCACTTGATCTTACCTGATCTAACAAATATCTATAAGCCCGGGTGGTTTCTGACCAGAAAATTTAATGAGGGGGGGCTAACCCGTCTTTATTAATTACTTAATAACTCAGTAATAGTTATGGTATCAATGCATCCCTACTCTATACACAGCGCTCCGTGTCCCTATAATATATATGATCAGGGGTTACCTTTTTTTTATATTTTTATACTATTCCTATTAAATTAACAGTAATTTTTGATGTATTTTATTCAGTAGAAACTTTTTTTTGCCTATATAACATGTGCTTTGTGAAAATAGAACGGTTTTGTGTGTACATTTTAATTTAGTTAGTGGATTCCTGTCCAGTGCGGTGAGAAGCAAATGTAATGCAGTGTAGACACGCTTCGAGGCGGAGCGGAGTGAAGTCAAGCCTGCAAAATTTTTGCTTCTCTTCGCTACGCTGTGCGTCGCTACACGCTCAGTGTGTCTCAGCCTTTATTCCCGCATCGCTAGCTTACCGAATCAGTTTGTATACTTGTTACTGACCCTGCTTGTTCTGAGGACCCGATCTGTTGCCGACTTTGCCTGCCATTTGACTATTCTCTCTTTGTATTCCCTGCCTGTTCTGTTTGCTTCCTGTTGCTACTGGTGTGCACCGATTCTGGAGGCGTGGTGGATGAGCAAACTCCAGCACAGAGCCCCATCCTGGATCCCTCCCAGCTGCAAGCAGAGTTACCCAGGGTGCCATGAAGAACATGTAACGGCCTGTCCATGCTTGCTGGACCACTTGTCTAAAGTAATGTGCACCTTGCTGCTGACTGCCTTTCCCAATGACTCCATAACATTGTCTTCCACGTGCTGGTATAGTGCTGGAATGGCTTTCCGTGAAAAGAACTGGCGTTTCGGTACCTGCCACTGTGGTACAGCACATTCGGCAAATTCACGGAAGGAGACAGAGTCCACCAGCTGGAAAGGCAGCAGCTGTAATGGGAGTAATTTTACCAAACTGGCACTTAGACACTATGCTTGGGGATGGTTGGGACTATATTTTTTCTTACGCTGCAGCAGCTGGGGCAACGAAATCTGACTGCATAAATCTTCAGCTGATGGGATGCTGTCATATTCTGAGGAAGGACCTGGTACACCCATTACTGTAGCATCATCCCTGTCAGTGGAGGTTGTAGATAATGACATGGCAGGACAAACAAAACATACATAGTACAGGAGGGGTGGGGTCACGCCAATACACCCCTCCTGTACTATTTATGTTTTGTTGTACCTCCAGCCAGGTCATCATTGCAGCATGTCCGCTCCGTGTCTTTGTTTTTTGATCCCAAGGCGGATTTGTTTCTGGGGGGGCATTAATAAAAGCCCACCAGTCTACCTCATGACTGAAAAGCAGTGTGAGCAGTGATGGTTCACTATACAGCAGCCTTTGCAGGGGCGGATCCAGAGGGGGGGCAATGGGGCAATTGCCCCCCGAAAAAATCACCGCCAGCGTTCTCTTCTCCATACTGACGAGCGGCCGCTGACCCGCAGCCTGGTCGCTCGCCTGGGACAAGAACCACCTGACCACCACCTGACCAGCCGCGTGATCTCGCAAGAACACGACTGCGCGGCTGGTCAGGTGGTTCCCAGCAAGCGGCCAAGCTACAAGTCAGCGGCCACTCGCCTGTCGCCTCGTGGGGGGCCGGGGAGAAGAGGAGAACGCCGGCGGAGCCTGGCCTGGACCAACAAAGAGGTGAGAGCTGGGGGAAAATATACCCATGAAGCTGGGGGCAAAAATACCCATGAAGCAGGGGCAAATATACCCATGGAGCTGGGGGAAAATATACCCATGGAGATGGGACAAATATACCCTTGAAGCGGGGGGAATATATATATATGGAGTGGGGGCAAATATAGCCATGAAGCTGGGACAAATATACCCATGGAGCTGGGACAAATATACCCGTGGAGCTGGGTGGAGCTGAGACAAATATACCCATAGAGCTGGGGGCAAATATACCCATGGAGTGGGGGCAATATATACCCATGAAGCGGGGGGCAACATATACCCATGTGAGCTAAGGGCAAATATACTCATGTGAGCTGCCTGGGGGCAATATATTTATCCATGTGAGTTGGGGCAATATATATATATCCATGTGAGCTGGGGGCAAATATCTAAATCCATGTGAGCTGCTTGGGGGCAATATATATATCCATGTGAGCTGCCTGGGGGGCAAATATCTATATCCATGTGAGCTGCCTGGGGGGCAAATATCTATATCCATGTGAGATGCTTTGGGGGCAATATATATATAGCCATGTGAGCTGCTTTGGGGCAGTATATATATATCCATGTGAGCTGCCTGGGGGCAATATATATATATCCATGTGAGCTGCCTGGGGCAATATATATCTATGTGAGTTGGGGCAATATATATATATATATATATACATGTGAGCTGGGGGTAAATATCTATATCCATGTGAGCTGCTTGGGGGCAATATACAGTTGTGTTCAAAATTATTCAACCCCCAATACTGTAAAGGGTTTTAGGGAATTTAGTGCACATTTGTAATTGTATTCAGAATGAAATCCTACAAGGAATTTTTAAAGAACAATATGCAACTAAAATGACATCAATTGGTTTTGTAATACAGTAGTAAATGTTTCTTTTGTGAATTCTTCATTGACACAATTATTCAACCCCTTAAAGACTACCACTCTGAAGAACAGAGATTCATTCAAGTGTTTTCAATCAGGTATTGAAAACACCTGTGGATGTCACGGAGCAGCAATAAAGCATAATAAGCACCAATTAGGCAGCTTTAAAATGACTGTGATACTCAGCTCCTTCTAGACATTTACTGGTGTGGTTACAAACATGGTGAAGTCGAGAGAATGGTCCAGGAAGACAAGAGAAGAGGTGATTACTCTTCACAGGAAGGGCAATGGCTATAAGAAGATTGCAAAGATGTTAAACATACCAAGAGAGACCATAGGAAGCATCATTCACAAATTCAAGGCAAAGGGCACTGTTGAAACGCTACCTGGTCGTGGCAGAAAGAAGATGCTGACTTCGACTGCTGTGCGCTACCTGAAGCGTAGAGTGGAGAAAAGTCCCCCTGTGACTGCTGAGGAACTGAGAAAAGATTTGTCAGATGTGGGTACTGAAGTTTCAGCTCAGACAATACGGCGCACACTGTGTAATGAAGGCCTCCATGCCAGAACTCCCAGGCGCACCCCTTTGCTGTTTCCAAAGAATAAGAAGAGTCGACTGCAGTATGCCAAAAGTCATGTGGACAAACCACAGAAGTTTTGGGATAGTGGACTGATGAAACAAAATAAGAACTGTTTGGGCCCATGGATCAACGCTATGTTTGGAGGAGGAAGAACAAGGCCTATGAAGAAAAGAACAGCTTGCCTACTGTGAAGCATGGCGGGGGGTCAATCATGCTTTGGGGCTGTTTTGCTTCTGCAGGTACAGGGAAGCTTCAGCGTGTGCAAGGTACCATGAATTCTCTTCAGTACCAGGAGATATTGGATGACAATGTGATGCAGTCCGTCACAAACCTGAGGCTTGGGAGACGTTGGACCTTTCAACAGGACAATGATCCCAAGCATACCTCCAAGTCCACTAGAGCATGGTTGCAGATTAAAGGCTGGAACATTTTGGAGTGGCCATCGCAGTCACCTGACTTAAATCCGATTGAGAACCTCTGGGCGGGACTTAAAGAAAGCAGTTGCAGTGCGCAAGCCTAAGAATGTGACTGAACTGGAGGCTTTTGCCCATGACGAATGGGCGAAGATACCCGTAGATCGCTGCAAGACACTTGTGTCAAGCTATGCTTCACATTTAAAAGCTGTTATAACTGTAAAAGGATGTTGCACTAAGTACTAAGATTGAATGTCACTTGGGGGTTGAATAAAACTGATAATGATGTGAGCACAGAAAAGACTTTTGTGGTTATTTCATTATAAATGTTATGTTATATTTGTCTGACCTACACGTGCCTCTTTGATTTAATTGTAAGCAAGATGACTGAATGATCAAAATCAATGTCAAACTGGCCAAAACACTCAATTTCAGTGGGGGTTGAATAATTTTGAACACAACTGTATATATAGCATGTGAGCTGCCTGGGGGCAATATATATATATCCATGTGAGCTGCCTGGGGGCAATATATATATCCATGTGAGCTGCCTGGGGCAATATATATATCCATGTGAGCTACCTGGGGGCAATATATATATCCATGTGAGCTGCCTGGGGGCAATATATATATCCATGTGAGCTGCCTGGGGGCAATATATATATCCATGTGAGCTACCTGGGGGCAATATATATATCCATGTGAGCTGCCTGGAGGCAATATATATATCCATGTGAGCTGCCTGGGGGCAATATATATCCATGTGAGTTGGGGCAATATATATATATATATATATATACATGTGAGCTGGGGCAAATATCTATATCCATGTGAGCTTCTTGGTGGCAATATATATATACCATGTGAGCTGCCTGGGGGCAATATATATATCCATGTGAGCTGCCTGGGGGCAATATATATCCATGTGAGTTGGGGCAATATATATCCATGTGAGCTGGGGGCCAATATATCTGCCTGTCAATGCGAACCCAACACCAGCTCTTGGCCAAAACTGGTAGAATGCCCCCCGAAACCTGTTTCTGGATCCGCCCCTGAGCCTGTGGCTTCATTCTTGGATAGGACTCACCCTCACTAGGGGTGCCGTGATGTTGGCAGGTGAACTTACTCTTTTAATGGCCATTAATAGAAACCAAAGCCTCGAATTGTGCTTTGTTTCACACGGTAAAATGGGAATAAGCGCTGATGACATTTTTCTCCATGTTATGTTTTATACATGTACTGTATAACCTACACAGATTCCACTCTACAAGTAAGGCTGCAGTTACACGAGTGCACTGAGTGAGTCCATGTGACCGCGCTTCCCTGCATCCATCACAGCTTTGTGACGGCTTGATGGGGAGGGCCACACGGTGTAGCGTGCACACTAGCTGCGCATGCTACCACTGGACGGGCTGTCAGCCGTCAAAAAGCTACGACGGACGTAGGACGAGGCTACAAAGCACGATCCTCCATAGGAGGATCGAGCTTTGAGGCACTGAGCACAACAACTGCACTCAGTGAGGTGGCCACACGGGCATCAGAGCAGAAGGAACGTCCACTCTCACGGACTTACCTTCCACTCTCAAAAGTGCTTGTGTGACCCCAGCCTACAGGGTGTAGTAGGGAAAACACGAACGCAACAATACATATGAACATAACCTGAGTTCCCAACTAGCAAGCATTTACAAACTGATGCTTGGTAAAAATATTACTGATAAGCAGTTAGGTATAAAAAAAAGAGAATGTGTATGCACAATTTTAAACCGTTTGCGATAGGAGTCTGTGAGGTCTACAACATTAGTGGTAGTGTAAAAAACTAAAGCGCAATTTTGTTTTCACACCTGAAAAGGTTTCGGGTAAAAGCACAAGTTCCCTTGGAAAAGCTTGCGATTCTTTTCGGAAGTGCCTATTAATGCCTCCTATACAAAGTATAGGAGATGTTAATTTACAGTAACCTTGAGCAGGGAAACGCACAACTCAAGCCACAAAGCCCAGCTGTTGTATACTTACCAGAGCCATTATAGTCTATGGGGATAAGTTTACAACAGCTCTAGCTACGTGTACACCCAGGCCGGTAAAGGGCCTCTAGTTGGCCTGTACAAAAATACACTCCTGCATACTGTCACGATTGTGCTGCACTACAAATTCTTCAGGACTGCTCTTTTTCCACATTTTATTATTCATAGAGGATTCAGGGAAGACTTCTGGATAGATGTCCACTTGATTACATATTTTTAGTTAAGTGTATTGTTGTGTTTGTGTGTTAACAACAAATATGTATTTCAATGGTGGGGCAGACTGATCTGAGACTCGTACAACCCCACATGTAAAAATACCTGCCCACTTTTATGCGAGTCCATGAGCAGGCTAACAAGCATATTAATTTTTTTTCCATCTGTGTCATTAAGAGAAGACAAGGGGCACCTTTACGATCTTCACGCTAAAACAGGGATGCTAAGGAGAAAAACCTGCGCCTGCAGGCTTCTCCTTAGCTTCCACGTTTAGTGTGATATTGTGGTGCAGGCGCTAATCCAGCAGCCGGCACCGTAACACAGCGCTAAGCCCCAGGATGCTCGTGGCCGCGCTAAACCCCACTGCGAGCATCCCTTCCATGGAGTCCATAGGACTACATTGAGGCTTCCACTGCCGGTGAGATGACCTGCAAGATCTCGTCTTGTAAGATCCGGCAGATCAGCGTAGTGATTCACAGAGGGAGACTGAGGGACTTTTCCCCCCAGTCTCTCTATTAAATTACTTATTCATCTAAAAGTTCTTTCACTCTGAAATGTGTACGTTTTGTCACTTTATTCATGGATTTCAGTGGATTGGCTATTCTGCAGCCGAATGATTGACTAATTTGAAAACAAATTACTTTACATCTTTAAGAAGGACCCAGCCAGCAACATAAAAAAATGTGAAAGTATTTGCATTTCTAGAACTCACCATCATATTTTCATGCTACAAACTGGGAAGTGGATTATTTTGCTGTATGGTCTATTGCTCTTAAGGTGTTTTATGGCTCTAGGGACCAATGAGTCCTGGGAACAGCATAGCTTCTTTTTCTTATCACCTGCTGTACATCTGTTGGAGCTTCAGAAATTTTCTTGACTTTTTCCTGAAAATATATTGTATCCCATGGCCCAAGTGTGTTACATAACAGATTTGTGCAATCATTTTCGAATGAATTGCATTCATTCAAATTTCGGGCAACTTGTTAATTCATCCAAGTAAAAAATTGAGAAACTACTACATGTATGAAACAAATGAAGACTTATTTACATAAACGAATTGATTGATATTCAATTCAGTTTTTCACTTTGGTTTGTGGTGCCAAAACGGGGAAGGCAAAAGAGCAGCTTAATTTGACAACTGACATGATCGGGTCTTTCCTATATCAGGGCTGTATCCACTGTCCTTTGCACTTTAGGTTTGATGAAGTGGCATTGCCTTAAACGTCCTACTGTGCACCCAATAATAATTAAGGCAAAGACTTTGCCCACTTAAAGTCAATATTGCTAGGTGTTTTTGTGGGAAAAGTGAGTAGGTTGTCAGTTGGGCATTCATGTTTGCCTTTTTCACTTTTGCTTCTTTTAACAATTCTCCCTTGAAATTTTCTGTGACTTTTTTTAAATACTTTGCTATGACTTGATTAGACAGGATAAAAGCAAGACAAAGTGGCATTGCTTGCTGCTTCCTCCTGGCACAGCAGGTAAACGTTAAGGCATAAACTTCCCATACAATAGGTCAGTCAAACTAGGCAGAACACGTCCCAAAATCTTTGTTTAAGCGTGGAATGGGTGGGTTGTCATTTGCCCGCTCACACTCAGTTCTAAAATATTTTCCCTTTTTGATATTGTTTTCACTGCTCTTTTCTCAAATACTTTAAGTCTAGGATTTCAACTGCCATTACTGTTTCAAGTGTTGGAATGAATACACTGCAATAGTCATTACATAACAATTACTGTCGGAGGGGTAACACATTGTTAGCAGTCAGCGCTTGTAAAGAGGCATTCTAGATGTACCTTCGGCATCACCTTTCCTGCTCTGTCCTGACTTCCATAGCACTAATCTATGCTACAGTTGATGGGAATCACCAGCCTGCGCTCTCCTACTAAAGGGTGGAGCCAGGGGCATACCTAGAACATTGGCACCCAGGGCGGATCCTATATTTGGCACCCCCAACTTTAAAATGTAAAAAAAAAAATCACACACACTTTTTTTTAATGTTTTCAAAAATATTTTTAGTTATAGCATTCTGGCAGGACATGACCTATACCTATAATAATGATATATTATGACTCTGCTAATGGTGGATCATGTGTCCTCTGTGCTGTGCAATAAGAGGCGAGTGTAGATTCTTATTGAATAATTGTTATTTTTAAGTGATTTTGCAAACTCACAAAATATCCATCCTCATGCTATGAAAAAAAGTACACATGTAGCTGGTTTTGTTGATGGGAGTTGTGTGTGTGTTGGGGTGGCTGTTTTTGTGTGATAGGAGTTGTGTGTTGGTGGCTGGGTTGTGTGTTGGTGGCTGGTTTTGTGTAATGGGAGTTGTGCGTGTGGGTGGCTGGTTTTGTGTGATGGGAGGTGTGTGAATGTGCTGGGTGGCTGGCTTGGTGTAATGGGAGTTGTGTGTGTGGGTGGCTGGTTTTGTCTGATGGGAGTTGTGTGTATGTGCTCGGTGGCTGGTTTTGTGGATTGGAGTTGTGTGTTTGCTGGGTGGCTGGTTTTGTGGATTGCAGTTACTGAGCAGAGAATGGGTGTGTGTTTTGCAGGTATGAGATGCTGCGATGGTCTTGTTTATTTACTATTCCAGTTTTTTAAGACTACCTCTTCCCTGTCCCTGTTTACCCTGGGCTGCCTATTCCCTGGTTTATGCAGTGAAAGCAGCCTGGCCCCTTCTATGCAGGACCTCACCATGAGCCAGGTAGCTCAGTGACAAATTTCTGATCACTGCAGAGCTGGTTAAGGAAATGTCCACTTTAAACAGCAGTAAGCAGACAGGGCTTCATATTCTGCTGATGCCCCCCCCCCCTTTAACTGCCTTTTACTGTCATCTTCTCTCTCTGCACACCAATCACATCCCCACCCCTTTCCTAGAGCTGCTGCAGGGAAGGGGAGGGGCTATGGAGGGAGGAGAGGGGGATTTTTATTCTCCCAATGCAAACACCCTGCTCCACTGCTCGTTTGAGAACACAGCTCAAAGCTGACACACAGTGACAGTGGCACCTCCTAGTACCCCCTAATGACACCCCAATAATCACTGGTACCTGGGGCGGCCCACCCCTCCCCTAAGTACGCCACTGCTCTGTGATATGCTCACATTCAAATTTTGGTGAACTGCCAGCAATTACGGTGCTTTTCGAAGGCAGTGCAAATCCCCATAGAGAAGTAATGGTTAATCTATTCAGAGAACACCGGACAGCAGAGAAATGTCAGTGAAATGCCCTGATGTTCGTTGGTTTCATTCAGCAGGTTTATTCAGACAAACCCCATAGGTTTCAATGTTAAAAATATTCTGTTTTTATGCAATATCTAATAAACCAATTTCTATTTTAATCTGCAGTAAAAATTCTCTTTATAGTACTTTAGATTCTACCTAGTACTACCTAGATTCTTTTTAGTACCTTTTAGTCATTTTTCAGATTTTTTTTGGCAGAATTTCCCCCCTTTTTTTTTAATAGCGGTTTTTCATTTTTCTGTAGCAGACCTTTTTTATTATCACTCATAGGACCTTATAAGTAAATTCCAGATATTTTCATTCAGTAGTTTTTTTGAAAACAGCAGGGTTTGCGGCAGCAGCGGCATTCGGCGGCCGACTCCCTGCACTTCGGGGACCCTGCGGTGAATGGTGAATTCACTGCAGGGTGGGGAATTTGATTGCCCGAAGTGCAGGGAACAACAGAACTCCAAAATGTTGGCATAATTTCGGTGCTCTGTGAGTAACCCCTTTAGTGGTGAGTTTTTTTGCTGCCCACTGGAAAGTGCCAGCCTATGCCTTGTCTACCCAGGACATGCTTGAAAATTAGTGAAATCTCAATGTATCCTTCCTGGTAAAATACTTTGTAAAAGTAATTTTTAATTTTTTTTTAAGGTGTCACACTAGCGGGTGGTGTCACCCGGTGTGGACCACCCCTCCACCCCCGCTAGATACCCCCCTGGGTGGTGCACCCATCAACCCTTGCTTCAACATTGTTACTCAGTGTGTTAATCACCTTCAGAGGAGCAAGAAGCCTATTCCTTTGACAGATCCCTGTATACTAGCTCATGTACCAAGACCCCCTGCTTCAGCTCCTGTCCCAAGACCCTCTGCTTCAGCTCCTTTCTCAAGACCCTCTGCTTCAGCTCCTGTTCCAAGAATCCTCTGCTTCCTAAACCCCCCTGCTACAGTTCTGCTCGAGACCCCTATGCAACAGTTCTGCTCGAGACCCCTCTGCTACCTGTATACTACCTCTCTTATATTATATTAGTAATGTGTTCAGTCCTTTTCCTCTTACGTTTGCCTTTATGTCTTTCAGCCCTTTATTTCCTTAGGGCCCTATTACATTCTTCGCGCAAACGTTTGCGCGCGTGCAAAAACGCATTAACGCGAGGGGCAAAACCCTTTGCGCTGAACGTCGTATTACAATGTCAGCGCAACAAACGCGCGTATACGTCTACCGTGGGTGAACCTGCGCGAACGCTGCGCGAGCTTACTGTACGTCGCACGTCCTATACTTACCATTGTGAGCACAAATGCGTTTGTGTGCTGGTACGCGGATGGTATTGCAATCTATGCGCAGTTTGTAACGCACAGCCTTTGCGCGCAGAATTTTAGCAACTCCTAAAAGCTGGTGTTAATGGCAAATTCTATCAACCTGGCCGAAACCAAATACACCAGCCCAAAAAAAATACGCAGCAAAGTATAGTTACACATTCTACTCATACCAAACCAATAAATTTGAGAAGTTGTGCGTGTTTTTTTTTGGATACAGCATATATGCGCAGATTGACTTTGACAGGTGCAAAACCTCAACGTGAGACAACTGTGGTTCTTAATTCTGATTGGCTGAATCGTGTGAAAAAAACAGTCTGCACACTGATTTCTGCGCGCAACGTTGCTGCTCGCGTGTTTGTGCGTGTCTGTTTTTCGCGCGTTATTTTTTGACGGATGAAAAAATGTGTGAGGATTGTAATACCAGCGTTGATTTACACGCGTTAACATTTAACGCTTTGCGCAAAAATTCATGCGTTGCGCGTGAATGTAATAGGGCCCTTAGTGTTTCTACAGTCAGACCTTTTCGTGTCTTGTCTGCCAGTCTCCCTATCCCTGTTATTTATTTTGCATCATCCCTGTAATTTCTTTTGTTTCATATTGCCCACTTGTGTTTACTCCTTTGCCGTGTTTATATTGATTTCCTTAATACCATATTTTTCCGTGTATAAGATTATACTTTTGTCTGAAATTGGGGGTCACCTTATAAACTGGAGTAGCTGGTACCACATACCAGATGTGTGTGTGTGCAGAGTGTTACCATGCTCCACTCACGCTACCACACTTGCTTCAATGGCCGCAGACCAGAATGTGATGTCGCAGGAGTAACTGGCGTTGCACTGGTAAACCCTGCGGTTGCGCTGCAAAACTGCCAATGCCTTCCCTCTGCAAACAGGCTTACTCCAATCACAAGCCTTTCCTCTGAAAACAGGCTTCCTCCAATTACAAACCTTATCACAGACATCTGATGCAGAACTAAACAATTGCAATTCTGAAAGCGTCCTGTGGGATGCAGTAGCTGTAGACATTATGCAGATGTGACAACAGCGGCATTTTGAGCACTCTTCCATGAAAATGGCAGAAAATAAAAAGTCTAGAACTAAAAGTGATGAAGAAGAAAGCAGTGATGCAACAGAGGCTGAAGAAAGTGATATGCCCAAAGCTGAGTGTGATGCACAATATACCAATGTAACTTATGTACCAGCATCTTAAAAATAATAAACTTATTACTAAATATAGACCTTTTGGGCTCTATTACATTCTTCACGGAAAAATGTGCGCATGCGCAAAAACGCAATAATGCGAGGGGAAAAACCCTTTGAGCTTACCGTCAAATTACGACGTTCGCGCATAGGATGCGCGTTAACGTCTAAAGCGAGTTACCCAGCGCGAGCGAAAGTTCTTGCGTGCATCCCATACTTAACATTGTGAGCGCAAATGCGTTCGTGAGCTGGTACGCGGCTGGTATTACAATCAATACGCAACTTTTTACAAACGACATTTGCACGCATAATTTTAACGTCTTTGAAAAGCTGGTGGTAACTGCAAATCTGAACGTTCTGGCCGAAACGAAATACACCAGCACGAAAAAAAAATCCAGCACAGTATAGTTACACATTCTACACATACCCAAATAATAAAATTGAGAGGTTGTGCGTGTTTTTTTTTATTGCTGCAGCATATGTACTCAGATTGATTTTGACAGGCGCAAAAACTGAACAGGAGACAATTGTGGTTCTTATTTCTGATTGCCCACCGATTTCTGCAGGCAGCGTTAATTTGCGCTCGTTTTTGAGCGTCTTTGTTACCCGTGATATTTTTCGACAGATGAAAAAATGCGCTCGGATCGTAATACCTGCGTTAATTTACGTGCTGTGACACAGTCCAGTTTTAACCACGTCTTCTAGGGCAACATAAATATGCAGAGCCACAGTCTTTTTTGTTCTTAAGCAAGACTTTTATTTACCTCCACCTTTCACAGGCAATCAGTGGGAGAATCAGTGGATCACAGCAAACATTTCTTTCAGCAACAGAGGGATAACTTGGTTCTTTTTCCCTGTCTCTCCAGCTCTCTCTCCTGGAAGGACAGACACCCACACTCCTCAGCTACAAAGGAAAACCTTCCCTTAATAAAGCCCAACTAAATGGGACCACACCTGTATGCCATCGTTGGCTTTATTCTCCAAAACCTGGCCTGGCTAGTGAGCCGGGCTGCTGGGATAGTGGCCCGCCCTTCTCTCCACTATCCCGACCCCAGGGACCCATAACACATTTTACTGGACGCTCTCCATTGCACCAGCGAAACACAAAATATATTTTAACCATCTCCCTGGGGTTATTTTTAAACACAGTGCACAAGGTCTGGTCTCACATATCGCCCATTCAGGACCATACCCTGCTTCCTGTCACACACCCTCCCCCTCAGCTCAAGACCATCGGGACGAGCGACCACGGACATCAGCGAATGCACCCGAGACAGCCCGTCGACATTTCCCTGTAGAAGACCGGCCCTGTGCTCCACCGAAAAACTAAATGGCTGTAGGCTAAGGAACCACCTCGTGACCCTTGCATTAGTCTCCTTATTGCGATACATCCATATGAGAGGAGCGTGGTCAGTTATCAGCCTGAATCTCCTACCCAATAGATAATACCTAAGGGTTTCCAATGCCCATTTGATGGCAAGGCATTCCTTCTCCACAACAGAATAGTTCTTTTCCCGCGGCAACAGCTTCCTGCTGAGAAAAAGAACAGGGTGTTCCTCTCCCTGACACTCCTGGGAGAGGACGGCCCCCAAACCAGCCTCAGAGGCATCAGTCTGGACTATGAAGTCCTTCGCAAAATCAGGGGACACCAAAACGGGATATACACACAGGGCCTCCTTCAGACCTATAAAAGCCTTCTCGGCTTCGGGAGACCATTTCACCATCACAGGGGATCTCGCCTTTGTGAGATCAGTGAGGGGAGCGGCTATCGCAGCAAAATTCGGGATGAACCGCCTATAGTATCCAGTTAACCCGAGAAAAGCCCTCACCTGTTTTTTTGTCAAAGGTTGTGGCCAACTCTGTATAGCCTCAACCTTCGTTGTCTGAGGCTTGACCAAACCTTTGCCAATAGTGTAGCCTAAGTACTTGGCTTCCGCTAGCCCAATGGTACTTTTTGTGGGGTTGGCCACTAGGCCCGCAGACCGAATTGCAGTGAGCACCCGCTGAACTTTAGGAAGGTGCGATTCCCAATCTGGACTATATATAACCACATCATCCAAGTATGCCGCCGCATATTGAGCGTGGGGTTGTAAAATCCTATCCATCATCCTCTGGAACGTGGCAGGGGCCCCGTGCAAACCAAATGGCAACACTGTGTATTGGAACAAGCCATCTGGGGTTGAAAAGGCCGTTTTCTCCCTCGCTTGGTCAGTGAGTGGCACCTGCCAATACCCCTTAGTCAGATCAAGGGTTGTGAGATAGCGTGCTTTCCCAAGCCTCTCAATCAGCTCGTCAACCCTAGGCATGGGGTAGGTGTCAAATTTAGAAATGCAATTCAATTTACGGAAGTCATTACAAAATCTAATGGACCCATCCGGTTTAGGGACAAGCACAATGGGACTGTTCCACTCACTGTGCGATTCCTCAATCACCCCAAGTTTTAGCATTTTCTCTACTTCAGTCTTTATAGCTTGCCTACGGGCCTCAGGTACTCTGTACGGCTTCAGACAGACCTTTTTCCCTGGCTCGGTTATTATGTCATGTCTGATTATTTGTGTCCTCCCCGGTATTGCTGAGAACACTTCTCTGTTTTGCCTAAGAAACACCTTAACCTCCGCTTTCTGGTGTACAGAGAGGGTGTCAGAGATGTTTACCTCGGGGTCCGTGATAGGGAGGTCCGTAGGCTTCAGGGCCACTAAGACCTCTCTATCCTTCCATGGCTTTAACAGGTTTATATGGTAGGTTTGCTCAGGTTTCCTCCTTCCCGGCTGGCTTACCTTATAATTTACCTCTCCTATTTTTCCCATCACCTCATAGGGACCCTGCCAGGTAGCCAAAAATTTATTTTCCACCGTGGGGACTAGAACCAATACCCTATCTCCCGGTTGAAACACTCTGACCCGGGCATTCTTATTGTAGCTATACCTTTGGGCCTCCTGGGCTTTCCTCATATAGTCTCTAACGAGGGGCATGACCGCCTCCATGCGGTCCTGCATTTGGGATATGTGCTCCACGACACTATGGTAGGGTGTCGTTTCCTGTTCCCATGTCTCCTTAACGACATCCAGCAGTCCCCTGGGATGCCGGCCATATAACAGCTCAAACGGGGAAAAACCTGTAGAGGCCTGAGGGACCTCTCGGATGGAGAACATTAAGTAGGGCAAAAGAAGGTCCCAATTCCTGCCATCTTTATCAATAGCCTTCCTTAGCATACTCTTAAGCGTTTTGTTAAACCGCTCTACTAAGCCATCGGTTTGCGGGTGATATACTGAGGTTTTTAGCTGCTTGATGCCTAGCAATTTACACAACTCTTTCATAACCCTGGACATGAATGGAGTCCCCTGGTCTGTTAGGACCTCTTTTGGTATTCCCACCCTGCTAAACATCAGCATGAGTTCTTTTGCTATGGACTTGGCAGTGCCATTGCGGAGGGGAATCGCTTCAGGGTAGCGTGTTGCATAATCGAGGACAACGAGTATGTACTGGTGCCCCCTCGCAGATTTAACCAGGGGACCCACCAGGTCCATAGCAATCCTTTCGAACGGGACATCGAGTATGGGCAAGGGCACTAACGGGCTCCGGAATCCTGGAGCCGGTGCAGTAAGCTGACATTTAGGGCAAGAAGTACAATATCTATTGATGGCAGCAAACACCCCTGGCCAATAGAACCTCCTGAGGATCCTCTCCTTTGTTTTATCGATTCCTAAATGTCCCCCAGGATATGGTTATGGGCAAGGTTTAACACCGTATTCCTAAAGTTTTGCGGTACCAATAACTGTTTGACAATGTCCGTCCCTTTCTTTTCCACACGATACAACAGATTGTCAGACATTTCAAAGTGGGGGTACAGCAACAACCTCCCAGGCTGGGTCACATTTCCATCCACAACCTGGATATCATTTCTCACTGCCCCTAGGGTGGGGTCCTCCCATTGGGCCCCTTTAAAGTTTACCGGGCCACCCGCTAAACCCAATAACTCCGCCTGGTCAGAGTTAGCACCTGGCTCATTACTCTGAGGCGGTTGGGTGCCCACTAATACTGGCATAGGACCACAGGTCGTTTCGTTGAACTCATCATCTAGATCAACATCAGAAAAAGGAAAGACATAGCCCTCCTTGATTTGCCTCAGTTCAGGGAGTTCCCATAGTTCCAAGAAGTATGGAAAATCTCTCCCAATCACAACGTCATGGGCCAAGTTTGGTACCACCCCCACACAATACTTCAGGGTACCACACTGGGTTTCGATATCCACTTCAGTAGTGGGGTACTCTCGTTTGTCTCCATGCACACAGACGACCCCAAGTTTTTTCACATGGTTAAACACCACCTTAGATAGAATGGCTTTAGTCACCAGGGTGACCATACTCCCCGAATCCAGCAAGGCGTTACACCGTCTGCCATTAACCTTCACGGTACACCAATGCGGATTATCAACTTTACCAGCAATGTCATACCCAGAGTACAGTGAATGTGCTTCATTATAGTCCATGGGCTCATCGTTCATACAGTCTCTGGCTATGTGGCCCACTCTATGGCATTTAAAGCACCGGATTATAGGATTATATTTAGGTACTCCCTGTACCCCGGGAAACATGTCAGAGGGGTTTTCTGCATGTCCTTGCTCTTCTACACCCCGCACCCGCTGAACAGTCTTACCAGTTCGTGTGGCGTTCTGGGATTTAGGGCTGCGGGACTGAGTCGCTGAAGGCGGTTGCACAGCTTCTCCCGAAGCTATAAATCTTTCTACCAAGGTGATCAACTGGTCTGCGGTTTGGGGGTCTCCTTGGTTTACCCAGCGGCGCAGAGAAGCAGGTAATCCACGCTGATAGCGATCCATAACTAGGGTCTCCACTATTTTAGTAGCGGAGTTGATTTCCGGCTGTAGCCACTTCCTGGCAAGATGAATCAAGTCAAACATCTGGGAGCGTGCAGCCTTGTTAGAAGAGTACGCCCAGGATTGGAATCTTTGCGCCCGCACTGCGGTGGTCACCCCCAGGCGCGCCATGATCTCTGTTTTTAATTTCACATAATCACTGGCCTGGGTTGGCTCCAGATCGTAGTAGGCCTTCTGAGGTTCCCCACTCAAAAAAGGGGCAAGTATGCTCGCCCACTCAGCCGCCGGCCATTCTTCCCTTGCTGCAGTTCGCTCAAAGGCCAACAGGTACGCCTCCACATCGTCTGCTGCGGTCATTTTTTGCAGGTAATGACTGGCCCGGATCACCTTGGTACCCTGGTAGCCATTTGCAGAATCAGACTCCAGTTTGTCTGATATGGCACGAATCTCCTTGCGTAGAGTACTGGTGGTAGTTCGCTGTTCCTCCTGGACCATGCCGATCGCCTCCACTTGGGATGTCATAAGCTGTCGCACTAGGACCTCTGTGCTTTCCTTCTGAGCTCTAGCCATAGCCAAAGCATTCTCCGCCTGGGCCAAAATTAGTCGCTGCAGGGTTTCCTGGGTCTCAGCAGTTCTCCTGTTTGCCTCCTGCTGTGCCGCAGTAGACTGAACCAGGGCTTTTACGACGTCGTCCATGCTGCTCGTGGTTTATATTGCCCTCAGACTTGGTGTGGTTATCCTCACACAGGGCACCATATGTGACACAGTCCAGTTTTAACCACGTCTTCTAGGGCAACATAAATATGCAGAGCCACAGTCTTTTTTTTTTCTTAAGCAAGACTTTTATTTACCTCCACCTTTCACAGGCAATCAGTGGGAGAATCAGTGGATCACAGCAAACATTTCTTTCAGCAACAGAGGAATAACTTGGTTCTTTTTCCCTGTCTCTCCAGCTCTCTCTCCTGGAAGGACAGACACCCACACTCCTCAGCTACAAAGGAAAACCTTCCCTTAATAAAGCCCAACTAAATGGGACCACACCTGTATGCCATCGTTGGCTTTATTCTCCAAAACCTGGCCTGGCTAGTGAGCCGGGCTGCTGGGATAGTGGCCCGCCCTTCTCTCCACTATCCCGACCCCAGGGACCCATAACACATTTTACTGGACGCTCTCCATTGCACCAGCGAAACACAAAATATATTTTAACCATCTCCCTGGGGTTATTTTTAAACACAGTGCACAAGGTCTGGTCTCACATATCGCCCATTCAGGACCATACCCTGCTTCCTGTCACAGTGCGTTAACGTTTAACTCTGCGCGCAAAAAAATTCCGCTGCGTGTACGAATTTGCGCAGAGAATGTAATAGAGCCCTTAGTATTTGAATGTTAAATGTATTCTGTTTTATGTTTAAAATATTGCTTTCTTAATCTTGGGTTAGAAAAGTAGGGGTTGTCTTAAACATGGGGGGCGGGTGTCTTATACACGGAAAAATTCAGTAAATCCTTGTCAGTCCGTTGTTCAGATCCTTACAGAATGTTAAAGCCATTACCAAATGAGCACCTAGTGATACCGATCATGAAGGAATTAATTAAGGAAACTTTTCATGAACTGTTTAACCGCTTCACTGATCTATTTCTTAAAATTGATGCAAGGTCTGTGGGGCTCCTCACCTAAAGGTGTGAGATTATACACCAAAAAGATGGCTCATGGTCCCTTGTCGGCAAAGAAATGGGCTCGGAGACAAGATGCAGACCTCTGCCTCATACCCGCCCATTGGCATCCCTCTGCCCTGTGAGACCCCCCAAAAAATCTACTCCCACACCTAAACCGACTTCTCTGTTCAAATAAACTCCTATACCCCGATCTACACCTCTGCCAGAACCTGCTTCAGACAACCTAATCCAGTATCTAGGCCAGTGCTGGTTCCTAAACATTCAAAAAAAGCCAGGTCCCAAAAAGACCACAACCACCAAGTCTTATCCAACTAATGAGCCCCCCATGTGCCCCCCAGCAGGGATCAGCATCCAGCTTCCCCTAATTATTCAGACCACTGTATCCCTGTCCCGGTGCGTCGTATGTGGTCGATCGAGGTATCATAGGAAAGGGCAGAGTCTAGCCTTTCCAATGATATCAAACATGACCAAATTCAGTGTAAAGTAGAAATCAAAAATAATAAAATAAAAACATAACAATTATTTTTCACAGGGTTGAAATGGCTCAGCAGTGAAAGGGTTAGTGGTCAGACTATATATTACATTGTGTATCACTTTTTTGCCTAGGTTTAGTTGTATATTAAGAGTTAATGGGCAGGCTTCACCCCTCATAGTATACATTTTATTTTTTCCTTGATTAATGGCATTTTAGGAGCTAATGGGTAAGCTACATGCCTCCCAGTGTATATATATTTCATGTTTTCCCTTATTACTGGCATTTAAGGGGTTAATGGGTAGGCTACATGCCTCACAGTGTATACATTTCATGTTTGCCCTTGATTTTAGTGGTTAATGGCTAAGCTACATGCCTCACAGTGTATATATTTCATGTTTTTGCTTGATTAATGGCATTTTAGGGGTTAATGGGTAGGATACATGCCACACTGTTTATTTTTTTATTGTATTTCCCCCCTTTAATGGCTTTTGAGGGGTTATTATGGAAGTTAGAACCTAAAGGGTCTATTCATCTTACGATCCTTTGCTTTTTGTCACATTTCAGGGAATCAATTTCACAGAAAATTTCGTGAATTCCCTATTTAGTGAATGGTCACCATAATTTGCGAAAATTGTAGTTGCTGAAGCAGTTATCGTCGGCAAAAAAACACCGAACTGCGGCAAATAAAATATTGAATTTATACATCAGGCTAGTACAGCAAAAGGTATCATTGCATCACATCCTGGGATTTGGGAATTTCATTTATATATACTTATTCAGTTTCTTTCAGTGCGATTTAGTGGCAAAAGCTATTAGTGCTCCCCCCTGTTTTGACTGTGGTATCTTATGTCGTCCCCCCCTATATATTGTCCCTAGAGTCGCCACTGCACTGTGTATGCAGACAGAGACACAGAGTTAAGGAGAGTGGGCTGTGTAAGAGAATTATTTATGTCATGGGAGGGGAAAGGGAAGCAAATCGATAGTGAGAATTTAACAAAAACAGAGGGAACATTTTTAAAAGAAAACTAATCAGCCAGAAATTAATACATTAATGCAAACATAAATTATGGACAGTAGGATAAGAGAGGAGTTTGTGGAGTGGCAGATGAAATGTTGATAGCAGGATACCTTAGTTTGATTCAGAGTGAAAATGCAAGAGCTGGAAATGGCTTTAGAAGGTGAGCATAGTATACATATAATAAAGATATAATATTGCATTAACAATCAGCAAATAATTAAATATATGTATACCAAGAAACTTTAAATGTATTATTTGATCATAAAATTAAAATACAATCATGAAACATTGTACAGTATTTGTGTATTCATTAAAAATGTTAATTAAAATTAATGAATATTCCCGGTTAAGGTAGTAGCACTACGAAACAAAGAACGCCATTGTACATATTGGTCCAAATTAATGTCTAGAGCAGTGTTTTTCAACCTTTTTGGTGCAAAGGCACACTTTTTTCATGAAAAAAATCACGAGGCACACCACCATTAGAAAATGTTAAAACAGGAAAATAAATATTCTGAATCAAATAGTGTAATAATGGATATTGCCCCAGCTCATGGATACGGTCCCCCAGCTCATGGATACGGTCCCCCAGCTCATGGATATGCCCCAGCTCACACATGGATTTGCCCCAGCTCACACATGGATTTGCCCCAGCTCATGGATATGCCCCAGCTCACACATGGATAATGCCCCAGCTCATGGATTTGCCCCAGCTCATGGATATGCCCCAGCTCACACATGGATAATGCCCCAGCTCATGGATATGCCCCAGCTCACACATGGATAATGCCCCAGCTCACACATGGATATGCCCCAGCTCACACATGGATAATGCCCCAGCTCACACATGGATTTGCCCCAGCTCATGGATTTGCCCCAGCTCACACATGGATATGCCCCAGCTCATGGATATGCCCCAGCTCATACATGGATTTGCCCCAGCTCACTCATGGATTTGCCCCAGCAGCTCATGGATTTGCCCCAGCTCATGGATATGCCCCAGCTCACACATGGATAATGCCCCAGCTCATGGATATGCCCCAGCTCACACATGGATAATGCCCCAGCTCACACATGGATAATGCCCCAGCTCACACATGGATTTGCCCCAGCTCATGGATTTGCCCCAGCTCATGGATATGCCCCAGCTCAAACATGGATAATGCCCCAGCTCATGGATATGCCCCAGCTCACACATGGATAATGCCCCAGCTCATGGATATGCCCCAGCTCACACATGGATAATGCCCCAGCTCACACATGGATAATGCCCCAGCTCACACATGGATTTGCCCCAGCTCATGGATTTGCCCCAGCTAACACATGGATATGCCCCAGCTCATGGATATGCCCCAGTTCATACATGGATTTGCCCCAGCTCACACATGGATTTGCCCCAGCAGCTCATGGATTTGTCCCAGCTCATGGATATGCCCCAGCTCACACATGGATAATGCCCCAGCTCATGGATATGCCCCAGCTCACACATGGATAATGCCCCAGCTCATGGATATGCCCCAGCTCACACATGGATAATGCCCCAGCTCACACATGGATATGCCCCAGCTCACACATGGATAATGCCCCAGCTCACACATGGATTTGCCCCAGCTCATGGATTTGCCCCAGCTCACACATGGATATGCCCCAGCTCATGGATATGCCCCAGCTCATACATGGATTTGCCCCAGCTCACTCATGGATTTGCCCCAGCAGCTCATGGATTTGCCCCAGCAGCTCATGGATTTGCCCCAGCAGCTCATGGATTATGCCCCAGCTCATAGATATGCCCCAGCTCACACATGGATAATGCCCCAGCTCATGGATTTGCCCCAGCTCACACTTGGATAATGCCCCAGCTCACACATGGATTTGCCCCAGCTCATGGATTTGCCCCAGCTCACACATGGATATGCCCCAGCTCATGGATATGCCCCAGCTCATACATGGATTTGCCCCAGCTCACACATGGATTTGCCCCAGCAGCTCATGGATTTACCCCAGCAGCTCATGGATATGCCCCAGCAGCTCATGGATTTGCCCCAGCAGCTCATGGATATGCCCCAGCTCACACATGGATATGGCCCCAGCTCATGGATATGCCCCAGCTCACACATGGATAATGCCCCAGCTCACACATGGATTTGCCCCAGCTCATGGATTTGCCCCAGCTCACACATGGATATGCCCCAGCTCATGGATATGCCCCAGCTCATACATGGATTTGCCCCAGCTCACTCATGGATTTGCCCCAGCAGCTCATGGATTTGCCCCAGCAGCTCATGGATTTGCCCCAGCAGCTCATGGATTATGCCCCAGCTCATGGATATGCCCCAGCTCACACATGGATAATGCCCCAGCTCATGGATATGCCCCAGCTCACACTTGGATAATGCCCCAGCTCACACATGGATTTGCCCCAGCTCATGGATTTGCCCCAGCTCACACATGGATATGCCCCAGCTCATGGATATGCCCCAGCTCATACATGGATTTGCCCCAGCTCACACATGGATTTGCCCCAGCAGCTCATGGATTTGCCCCAGCAGCTCATGGATATGCCCCAGCTCACACATGGATATGGCCCCAGCTCATGGATATGCCCCAGCTCACACATGGATAATGCCCCAGCTCACACATGGATTTGCCCCAGCTCATGGATTTGCCCCAGCTCACACATGGATATGCCCCAGCTCATGGATATGCCCCAGCTCATACATGGATTTGCCCCAGCTCACTCATGGATTTGCCCCAGCAGCTCATGGATTTGCCCCAGCAGCTCATGGATTATGCCCCAGCTCATGGATATGCCCCAGCTCACACATGGATAATGCCCCAGCTCATGGATATGCCCCAGCTCACACTTGGATAATGCCCCAGCTCACACATGGATTTGCCCCAGCTCATGGATTTGCCCCAGCTCACACATGGATATGCCCCAGCTCATGGATATGCCCCAGCTCATACATGGATTTGCCCCAGCTCACACATGGATTTGCCCCAGCAGCTCATGGATTTGCCCCAGCAGCTCATGGATTTGCCCCAGCTCACACATGGATTTGCCCCAGCTCATGGATATGCCCCAGCTCACACATGGATAATGCCCCAGCTCATGGATTTGCCCCAGCTCATGGATATGCCCCAGCTCACACATGGATAATGCCCCAGCTCATGGATATGCCCCAGCTCACACATGGATAATGCCCCAGCTCATGGATATGCCCCAGCTCACACATGGATAATGCCCCAGCTCACACATGGATAATGCCCCAGCTCACACATGGATTTGCCCCAGCTCATGGATTTGCCCCAGCTCATGGATATGCCCCAGCTCACACATGGATAATGCCCCAGCTCATGGATATGCCCCAGCTCACACTTGGATAATGCCCCAGCTCATGGATATGCCCCAGCTCACACATGGATAATGCCCCAGCTCACACATGGATTTGCCCCAGCTCATGGATTTGCCCCAGCTAACACATGGATATGCCCCAGCTCATGGATATGCCCCAGTTCATACATGGATTTGCCCCAGCTCACACATGAATTTGCCCCAGCAGCTCATGGATTTGCCCCAGCAGCTCATGGATTTGTCCCAGCTCATGGATATGCCCCAGCTCACACATGGATATATGCCCCCAGCTCATGGATATGCCCCAGCTCACACATGGATAATGCCCCAGCTCATGGATATGCCCCAGCTCACACATGGATAATGCCCCAGCTCACACATGGATATGCCCCAGCTCACACATGGATAATGCCCCAGCTCACACATGGATTTGCCCCAGCTCATGGATTTGCCCCAGCTCACACATGGATATGCCCCAGCTCA
Source organism: Leptobrachium leishanense (assembly GCA_009667805.1). Lineage (NCBI taxonomy): Eukaryota > Metazoa > Chordata > Amphibia > Anura > Megophryidae > Leptobrachium > Leptobrachium leishanense. The sequence goes on along the minus strand of CM019067.1, from coordinate 73,715,281 downwards.
TGGATATGCCCCAGCTCATACATGGATTTGCCCCAGCTCACTCATGGATTTGCCCCAGCAGCTCATGGATTTGCCCCAGCTCATGGATATGCCCCAGCTCACACATGGATAATGCCCCAGCTCATGGATATGCCCCAGCTCACACATGGATAATGCCCCAGCTCATGGATATGCCCCAGCTCACACATGGATAATGCCCCAGCTCACACATGGATAATGCCCCAGCTCACACATGGATTTGCCCCAGCTCATGGATTTGCCCCAGCTCATGGATATGCCCCAGCTCACACATGGATAATGCCCCAGCTCACACATGGATATATGCCCCAGCTCACACATGGATAATGCCCCAGCTCATGGATATGCCCCAGCTCACACATGGATAATGCCCCAGCTCACACATGGATAATGCCCCAGCTCACACATGGATTTGCCCCAGCTCATGGATTTGCCCCAGCTAACACATGGATATGCCCCAGCTCATGGATATGCCCCAGTTCATACATGGATTTGCCCCAGCTCACACATGGATTTGCCCCAGCAGCTCATGGATTTGCCCCAGCAGCTCATGGATTTGTCCCAGCTCATGGATATGCCCCAGCTCACACATGGATAATGCTCCAGCTCATGGATATGCCCCAGCTCACACATGGATAATGCCCCAGCTCATGGATATGCCCCAGCTCACACATGGATAATGCCCCAGCTCACAAATGGATATGCCCCAGCTCACACATGGATAATGCCCCAGCTCACACATGGATTTGCCCCAGCTCATGGATTTGCCCCAGCTCACACATGGATATGCCCCAGCTCATGGATATGCCCCAGCTCATACATGGATTTGCCCCAGCTCACTCATGGATTTGCCCCAGCAGCTCATGGATTTGCCCCAGCAGCTCATGGATTTGCCCCAGCAGCTCATGGATTATGCCCCAGCTCATAGATATGCCCCAGCTCACACATGGATAATGCCCCAGCTCATGGATTTGCCCCAGCTCACACTTGGATAATGCCCCAGCTCACACATGGATTTGCCCCAGCTCATGGATTTGCCCCAGCTCACACATGGATATGCCCCAGCTCATGGATATGCCCCAGCTCATACATGGATTTGCCCCAGCTCACACATGGATTTGCCCCAGCAGCTCATGGATTTGCCCCAGCAGCTCATGGATTTGCCCCAGCAGCTCATGGATATGCCCCAGCTCACACATGGATATGACCCCAGCTCATGGATATGCCCCAGCTCACACATGGATAATGCCCCAGCTCACACATGGATTTGCCCCAGCTCATGGATTTGCCCCAGCTCACACATGGATATGCCCCAGCTCATGGATATGCCCCAGCTCATACATGGATTTGCCCCAGCTCACTCATGGATTTGCCCCAGCAGCTCATGGATTTGCCCCAGCAGCTCATGGATTTGCCCCAGCAGCTCATGGATTATGCCCCAGCTCATGGATATGCCCCAGCTCACACATGGATAATTCCCCAGCTCATGGATATGCCCCAGCTCACACTTGGATAATGCCCCAGCTCACACATGGATTTGCCCCAGCTCATGGATTTGCCCCAGCTCACACATGGATTTGCCCCAGCTCATGGATATGCCCCAGCTCACACTTGGATAATGCCCCAGCTCACACATGGATTTGCCCCAGCTCATGGATTTGCCCCAGCTCACACATGGATATGCCCCAGCTCATGGATATGCCCCAGCTCATACATGGATTTGCCCCAGCTCACACATGGATTTGCCCCAGCAGCTCATGGATTTGCCCCAGCAGCTCATGGATATGCCCCAGCTCACACATGGATATGGCCCCAGCTCATGGATATGCCCCAGCTCACACATGGATAATGCCCCAGCTCACACATGGATTTGCCCCAGCTCATGGATTTGCCCCAGCTCACACATGGATATGCCCCAGCTCATGGATATGCCCCAGCTCATACATGGATTTGCCCCAGCTCACTCATGGATTTGCCCCAGCAGCTCATGGATTTGCCCCAGCAGCTCATGGATTTGCCCCAGCAGCTCATGGATTATGCCCCAGCTCATGGATATGCCCCAGCTCACACATGGATAATGCCCCAGCTCATGGATATGCCCCAGCTCACACTTGGATAATGCCCCAGCTCACACATGGATTTGCCCCAGCTCATGGATTTGCCCCAGCTCACACATGGATATGCCCCAGCTCATGGATATGCCCCAGCTCATACATGGATTTGCCCCAGCTCACACATGGATTTGCCCCAGCAGCTCATGGATTTGCCCCAGCAGCTCATGGATATGCCCCAGCTCACACATGGATATGGCCCCAGCTCATGGATATGCCCCAGCTCACACATGGATAATGCCCCAGCTCACACATGGATTTGCCCCAGCTCATGGATTTGCCCCAGCTCACACATGGATATGCCCCAGCTCATGGATATGCCCCAGCTCATACATGGATTTGCCCCAGCAGCTCATGGATTTGCCCCAGCAGCTCATGGATATGGCCCAGCAGCTCATGGATATGACTCCGTGCACCTGCCGCCGCAGCGTTCGTCTCCCTCTGAGCGTGCGTCCGGCGGCAGGAAGCTTGGGCACTCGTCTGGTGGAGCCATGTGACCGCGATCTCGTGAGATCGCAGTCACGTGGCTCCCCCAGGCGAGTGCCCAAGCTCCTTGCCGCCGGACGCACGCTCAGAGGGAGACGAACGCGGCGGCGGCGGCGGCAGGTGCGCGGAGTCATATCCATAAACTGTGAGCCGAAGCGCGGATGAAATTGGAATTTTTCCCACGGCACACCAGACAATGTCTCACGGCACACTAGTGTGCCGCGGCACAGTGGTTGAAAAACGCTGGTCTAGAGTGACATTAGAACTAACCGAATACGACTACGTGCAAAAACGTTGGACGAGGGGATTTTTTTTTGTCTTGCACAAGTCTGTTAATATTATTTTGATTACACTGCCCTGCAGCACCAGAGAAGAAAAGCCCACTGCTTTGTTTTGTAGAGTTTTCAGGGTCATTGTAAATATATTTATTCATACCTGGTACAATCTAACAAGCTAGGATTGACAACTATTATTAGAACATTTAGAATGTGATCCAGTGATTTAGAGAAAGATGTTGTTACATAATCAGCACAGGCAGCCAAATAGCTCTTTATATTGTTCTGCTGATTTAAAGGGAGATAAAATACCTGGGCACTTAAGCGCTATGCTACGGTTACCATCAAGTTGCATGCATCCTTTAAAGCAATGCAAGGCTGTTTATCTTTGCTCATATTTCAGGCTTTGGACAGCTGTTGATAGTTGTGGTTGATCGAGGAGTTTAGCCTATGATTGCAGCAATTCTTAATTGTTGTTAAATAACAATAACATATCCACTGACTTAATTTGGTTTTTGTTACAAATGGCCATTTGTCTCTATAAATGTTTCCAGATACATTTATTTTGTCTAATTCCACGAATCATTGTACTTTAAGGTTTCTTTTGCATGATTTATTTTGAAACACCATTAAAAATACAAGCTCCTAGTTAACCATTGTGTTGTAGAAAATTGTAATTTAGTACATCCATATGAATTCTACGTTTAAAGCTTAGTACAATAATAAACGCAATGAAACGTCAAAATGTTTATCCTTTGCTGCCATCTGTTGGATAAATGTTGTCATTGTCATTTGGATTTACAATTTTATTATCAAAACATTTACAAAAGAACATGCATTACTTTATCTTTATAATGTGTATATTATTTTTTCCTCAGCAGCTTCAGTATTCAGGAGCCAGGCATAATTGTAGCTATAGTCCAAATAAATTGATTTAGTTCCAGCATGTCATTATTAATAGGAGTTCAACATTCTCATAGAAAAATTTGATCTATTGTAAAGTAAAGAACAAATGTTTTGCATTGACAAAAGCATTGACAAAAATAAAAGGGTTAAACTTTGTCAGTTTATTCCAAGAACTGTAAGTTCTGGTGAATCACAATCAGGGTTATTCAAAGAGAATTGAAAAGTCACCGCAGGTTCGGTGACTTTCCGTTCCCTTCAATTCGGCTTGATTCGGCGATCCCATTTCGCCGGACCCTGCAGTGTATTCAGCAAGCACCACAGGGCCGTCATAGTGCAGGGAAAGGCCGCCGAAAACCTGCTGAACACTCACCGCAAAACCCAGGCGAATGTACACTGAAACCCGCAAAAACATCTGGATTAACCCCACTGAAGACGCCGGAGAAACTCGAGTAGGAGCCGATCACAGCGCAGAGCAGCCACCGGAAAAATCCGACACCGCAGACAAATGGAGTGAGAAAAAAAACAGTACGCTTGAATGTTTGAAAAGTGAAACGCTGTTTGCAAACAAACTACTTAGCGAAAATGTCTGAAATTTACATATGAAGTCCAATGAATGATAATAAAAAGGGCTGTTACAGAAAAAAGAAAAAACGTTTAAAAAAAATCTGAAATTTGTTTTGCAAAAAAATCCCAAAAATGCTTAAAAGATCCTAAAAAATCTATAAATAACGAGACTTTTTACTGCAGAATTTTATAATGAACGGTTTATTAGATATTGAATTAAAATGGGAATATTTTTAACATTGAAGCCTATGGGATTCGGCTGAATAAACTTGTCGAATGAGGCACCCGAATGGCAGGGCATTTCAGCAACTTTTCACTGCTGGTTTTTGTTCTCTGAATAGACGAAGCATTGCTTCTCTATGGGGATCTCACTGCCCTCGAACAGGCAACGAACAGGCACCGTATCTGCAGGCAATTTGCCAACATTTGGCGAACTGCCTGCACTCTGGATAGCAGAATGGCCAGGAAATGTAACCGTACGCTGAATTTCAGCATTTGGTTACCTTTCGCCAGCAATTCGGAGCTCTTTGAATAACCCTGATTGTATCCAGAAATGGTTGTTTAGGAATTAAAATAATAAGTCAGTAAATGATCTTATCAGTTAAGGGGCTATTCAGAGAGCACCGAAATGTCACCTAGCTCTAATGCTCATAAGATCAGGAGCGCTAGCGTTAAGGAGGTGATCATGCCCCTAGGTTTTTATTATGATGCCCCGACATATCCTTCACCCAGACTTCAGTACATTGGTTTATTGGACAAAATATTTGCTAATATGAATCCAATTATTATTGTAGTTTTTAATTCTATCTAATGGTACTTCAAGAAACAACTAGGGTAGAAAGAAATTCCAAGAATGGAGTTATATAATGCCTTTTATTTAATTTCCAGTAATTAAGCTTAGGGTATGGAGCACAGATAGGATATGTGTATCTCAGGATAACAGAAGTTTGTTTGCAAACTGTCACAATAAATTATAACATGACAGAAAAAGCTCTGTTCAGTCAGAAGGCATTTCATGGACAGGATAGACTTCCAGGTTTCTTTGACTAGCACATTATATGTAATAAAATCACAGTTCTACAAGAAGATGATTATGCTGCAAGAATTATAGGATCTGCTCAAATTACTTAAATCTATAAACCAGTGTAAGTGTAATACTTTCTTTTTTTTCTAAAAGACCCAGGTTTTTCCGGTTTCCTTTTTTGCGCCATCCAAACACTAGTGTTCAACCCTTGACACGTCTTCCTGTAGCTGGTTGATTAGATAGTCGTCCTATGAAGTAGAGATCAATCAGCACGTGCACATATTCAACACACGTTAACCACTTTAATCAAATATATTCCATAACGAAACATTGCTTCATGTTGTAAACGGTTTGAAACCCTATGTCAGGACTTTCCCTAGAGCTGGAGCCCAGGATGCAGAAGATAGCAAACACACTTTTGCAAAACCATACTAGATTAGATAGGGGGCTCTGGCCTCTGCTTAATGGGACTAGGCAATGGGGCAGATCCAAGTACTTGGTACAGGAAAGGGTTATCCAAAGTCGTAGTCATGCGTTGCAGCGATTGGAGCTAGGAGAACAAGATCATAAATGATAAAACAGACATAGGTAAAGTCCAGAGAAGCAAATCCAAGTCCGGCAGGCAAGTCACTCACAATGCCCATTGTACACATACAAGCAAGTATTGAAGTCGAAGGGAGGCTGTTTTATATTGCCAGGGAAGTGCCATAAGATGCGGTGGATATTTGTCCACAGACCCCAGGTGGGAGCTCAGGAACAGCTGGTCTCAGCACAGTCATTGCAGCTATGAAGAATTGCAGGAATCAGTTTAGTTCCCTGTATGGTCTGCTGCAGAACTTGAGCGAACTGCTGGAGTCAGGGATTCAATCCCAGTCAAGTCTCCAAAAAGGGCGACCATGACGTATTCCCTGACTGGGGTGCCCCCTGACACCCTATCGTCAAGCACAAACCCTTAGGGCTCTATTAAATTCTTTGCGCAAAAACGCTCTCGCAGTGCGTTAATTTGTGCGCGAAGCGTTAAACATTAACACGCGTAAATTAACACTGGTATTAAAATCCGAGCGCATTTTGTCATCCGTCAAAAAATAACACGCGTAAAAAAGATGGGCAAAAACGCAAGCGCATTAACGCTGCGCGCAGAAATCAGTCTGCGGACTGTTTTTTCACGCGATTCAGCCAATCAGAATTAAGAACCACAATTGTCTCCCGTTCAGTTTTTGCACCTGTCAAAATCAATCTGAGTATATATGTTGCAGCAATAATAAAAACACGCACAACCTCTCAATTTTATTGTTTGGGTATGTGTAGGATGTGTAAGTATACATTGCTGTATATTTTTTTTCGGGCTGGTGTATTTGGTTTCGGCCAGGACATTCAGATTTGCCATTAATACCAGCTTTTAAAAGACTTTAAAATTATGCGCGCAAACGTTGTCCGTTAAAATTTGCGCATAGATTGTAATACCATCCGCGTACCAGCGCACAAACGCATTTGCGCTCACAATGTTAAGTATCGAATGCGCAACGTACATTACGCTCGCACGGGGTTCGTGCAGGTTCACCAGCAGTTGACGTTAACGCACATTTTTTTGCGCGGACATTGTAATACGGCGTTCTGCGCAAAGGGTTTTTCCCTTCGCGTTAATGCATTTTTGCGCACGCGTTATGTTTGCGCGAATAATTTAATAGAGCCCTTAGTATGCACAGTGTTAAAAGGCGTAACGTAGAAACGCTTTTAGAACTGAAAGCCAAGAAGTATAGTTCCCAGGTCTCTGATTTACAAGGCTTTAGTACAGGCAAGTTGACATGCTATATTATTAACAGAATAGATACGGTTTAAAAGGAAAATATAATCAGCCTTACTGTTTTGTTAAGCTGGAGCAGTCATGATGCCTAGAGGTTTCCTTCTATATCACAAAAAGATATAACAGTGATTCTAGTCTCATGGATGAAAGTATTGTTTTAGTCAGTAAATGAACAGTGGTGCATTGAAAACAAGCAAGACTTTATACAGTCAACATGAGGGTAACAATACTGACACTCAAGTGTATCATGCAATTATGGAGCTGCAGAGCAGGACAGTTATTTGATAAGTAGTGGTTTCAAGTTGTGAATCTTTCTTTGCAGCAACTTTGGGAGTTAACATCTCCACATCATTCACATTCACCAAACAATGCACCACAGCGACAATGGACACAATGGAAATTATGAAACATAGCAAGCTGTTCTGACTGACATGGCGACAAAGGTGGACAATACCAATAGTAGCTGTAAGGGAATGACATGATTGTCTTCACTTTATTCAAGCACATGTTTTGGCCGCAGGTCACCCATTTAGACTCTGTTTCCTTCTCTGTGGTCTCCTCAATAGACAATCAACTGTGTCTAAACTGTAGCTGATTGGTGAGATATTGTACAAAGACATCCCACTGCTTAAACGATACCATACAGAAAGCCTCCTCCAATAATTCTGTCCGCAAACATTGCATAGAGTGAAGAATTAGTGGAGGATTTAATCTACTGTGGAAACATTATGGGCAAAATAAAAAATAAGAGTGCTTTACAAATGTTATTACTTTATTTGTATCAATTAGCAAAATACAAATCAATGAACATAAAAAAAATCTTAGTTAAATTACACCACTGCTGCCACTGAGAGTCCTGACAACAATACTGGGATTAAGAACAAGTACACAATATTTTCTGATACAGGAAAACTCTAAGGACCTCGCCCCCACATGGCAAGGGCTTTGGTGAAATCACCAACCACTTCCTGGATTGACCTACAATTTTCTGGAGCCTAGTAGCGATTTTGCACCCCCATAGTGACCAAACAAATCACTGCATCATTCCCTGCATCATTCCCTCATGGACTTCCCCCAAGGAGTTCAACAGCCCTGGGGACACACATGCTGCAGGAGTAGGTTGGGAACAACGCAGCCAGAGGGTACTTTGCTGTTCTGTTGGCAATATATGTGGACCTGACAGACCTGATAGAATTCCACAATGTAGAGCAGTACTACCATCAAGAAGGCCAGACAGGTGCAACCACAATCCTCAGAGTGACCACCTTCAAAACTTACTTAGAATAAAAAAATACTGAACCAGCCACTCAACCTCCATTTTTGACAGACTGATTGGACAACACAACACAACTAGAGCAACGTTTCAGCTAAAAAACCCTTTTTCAAGCTAGAGAGTTTTCTTCCTGTATTTACCCATGCCAAAGAGGGCAGCCTGGTTCCACGTATTTATCCAAATTATCCATGCTTGTAACTCTTCCTACTGCCTTGGCCTGGTGGGGACTCTTCAGATTCAACTCTAAATGTATTCCTGAAACTCCAGCCGTTTCAGATATGTCTTTTGTTATGGTTAGGCTTTTATAACAACGCTTGGATGGGATGAGATATTGTGTATATTGTGTGTGATTGACACAGTCAAGGTATATGTTTTATTGTCTTATGTTGTTGGAGGTGAGATGTTTCATATGTATTCCATGTTTCAAGGTGTTGGCTTTATGTTTCAGCTTTTTGCAAGTACCAGAGTGAATAAAGTGATTAATTGTAGTACTAGGATTTAAAAAAGGTGCTTCCAACTTTAATTAGTTGTTTGTGGACATTTGTGAGCACTTTATCATATATTTTCTCCCACATGTCTCCATCAGGCCAGGGTAACCAAGGTTTTTATTTTACATAAAACCATTTGATATTTTTCATGCGATAATGACAATATTTTTTGCAGCTCCTGTTGATTCCTATGTGGAATATTCCATGTGAAGATTACTGGTTGCACCCCTGTTTGCATGTCCATAAAACCATTTTTCATGGTCAATATGACTGCAAAACTGCTGGAAGTTTTATTGCTTACTGCCATTAACAGAAAACAGTTCTGTATTTGTAAAAATATATTTTAGACAAGGTAATTGTGCAAGTTAAGACATATTACTGAGCTGCAGAATTTTGCCAATTTAGTTTTAATTTCACCACTGTTTAATTACACATTTTTTTAAAACCCTTTCAGTACCAAGTGCATTTTGTAAAGAAATATTGTCACTGTCATCTATACTTTGCAAATAAAGTAAATAAATATTGGACGCCCGTGCTGCTTAGTTGACATTTAATGTGGATAAAATAGCAATTTATACTTGGAGTAACATGAAATTAGTTTTCATTTATTTGTTTATCCTTTACAGAAATGTTGTTGGCATGAACATTTCTACAGGCTTCCACTATTTAAACGCAATGGTGCATTCAAAATTTAGCAACAGCTAAATTAACAATAATAGGCATTATCACGTGCCTGTAGCTAAAACGTGGACGCTAATCTCCCCTTTTAGTGTCCCTGTTTTCCCAGTGGATTATGGGGCAGACGCTGAGTCTAAAGCACCGTCCCAAGTATCCCCTCCATGGAGCTCATCGGACTCCATGGAGGCTTCTGCTGCCAGGTCACATGCCTCTCACGGCATCCGGCAGGTTGGCAGAGTGATCGCAGAGAGAGACTGGGGACTTTTTTCTCCAGTCTGACTCTGGTCCTGGCTGTCAGAAATCAGCAGATCGGGCTGCCATTCTCGCTGCAGGATGAGTAGTGAGTATTTGAATTTTTGGGGTGGTTTACAGCTGCTGCTTACTCATTCTGCACAAGTGGAATCAGTTAGCACCTGCTCTAAACTGTAGCAAGCTTTTTTAGTTAGGACTATGTTATCCTAACGCTAATTACTCTCTGATTAAACTTTCCATTCCCCATCTTAAGCATAGGCAATGCAAAGTACAGTAAGCTCGTACTAAAAAAACACTAATACTGATTCGCTAACTTTTTTTTTAACCTGTTAGCGATCGGGAGGTGACCTATGCGGCATGCTATCACCTCAATTAATCTAGCGCTAAAGCTAATTTATGTGAGCGTTAAGGAGCTGATATAGCCCAATAAGTTTCCTTTTCACAGTTTTGCGACTCATGGGGTTCCTGAACGGTTTCCTCAATTGGATTTATGCATTATACGTTGCTCCAATGGCGCAGATCAAGGTCAATGGCGTGTTTTCCCCAGCCGTCACAATACTTAAATGGAACAAGGCAAGGTTGCCCCCTCTCACCTTTATTGTTTGCTCCCTCTTTGAAGAAACTACTAGAATCTATTCGCTCTCATAAGGACATCGTCGGACTTCGGGTTCCATCAGCTTCACATGTAGTCTCGGCTTATGCAGACGATTTACTCTTTATGCTGACAAAGGCTGAGACATTTTTGCCGCTGACCTTCAAATGGTTACAGGTTTTGTTAGATTTGCTGGTTTTAGAATCAACCCTGACAAATCTAAAATTCTTAAATGTTAATTTGCCGTCCATACTGGTTGACCGCCTGAAGCAGATCATCCCAATATCTGGTCATTTGGTTGACACCATCACTTTCACATTTGTATGATTTAAATTACAAGCCCTTACTGGTGTCCTCTGGATCGGATCTCACACAGTGGTGTAGTAAATTAATTTCTTGGATCGGTCAGATCAATATCATGAAAATGAATATTATGCCCCTTCTTTAGGTCTTTCAAAATGTCCCCATTGCCTTGCCTGCTAGCTTCTTCATTGCTTTCCGGGCTACTGCCATGAAATTCATCTGGCCTAAGGGGAGACCATGGGTGAGCTCTGAGACACCCAAGGCATAGGGGGGCCTAGCATTACCAGATGCCAAATTATATTTTCATGCTACCCAATTGACTCATTTGCTGAATTGGTCTTCATCGGCCTCAGCTAAATTGTGGTTGAACCTGGAGGAAAGATTGAGAGCTCCCTTATGGACACTGCCATGGATTTGACCCAGGGACACTTTGGACCGCCTTTTGCAGTGGAGCTTTCCTCTTGAGACATTGAGAATATGGAGGAAGATTTGTCTTTCGTATGGGTTGACATCAGCGGTATCTCTGCTTCTACCTCTTCAAAATAACCTGGGTTTTTGTCCTGGAGTGTCCTGTGCTCTGAAACGGAGATTCAAATTTACTGGATAGGCTCACCACTTAAACTTACCTGCAAGATGGGGAAACCACCTCCTATAGAAGACGCAGATATGAGTCAACCTCACAGGTTACTTGTAAAATTAATTATTTTCAAATTAATTGTACTTTAAGTCGTTAAAGGTGGTATAGAGTCTTACCTGCCCTCTCACATCCTTTGAAAATGTCTACAGATTTGGTCTTCCGTTGGTGAGCAGCATATATGCTTTTTATGGATTTTTACAAAACACTAATCATGCTGCTCCCAGCTTTAGGAAATGGTGGCACACACGTTTAGGCTGCATTAGTTTGGAGGAGGCTTGGACTATGTCCTACTTATTGGTACATAAGTGATCTCCAGCTTTAAAATGCGCAGAAAATGCATACAAAATTCTTACATTTTGGTATTGGACACCTGAAAAGATGCATTGTGTGATGCCACACTGTCAACATGTTGGCATTGTTTGAAAGCCCTAGGCAGCTGTTTCCATATCTGGTGGGAGTGCCCCCTCATCCAATGTTTTTGAAAAATGGTGCAGAACACGGTTCATGCTATTATTGGATTGGACTTCCTGTTTGCGCCCGCTACTTATCTCTTGCTCCAATTCTCGATGCCTATCAAAGCTATGCGTACATCAGTTTCTTTGAGACTTGTGATGGCAGCTAAACATTTGATTCCTCTCCCTTGAGGAAAGCAGACAATCCCTTCCTGGCATGCATGGATCTCTAAAGTGGAATCACTGAGAGCCATGGATAGGTTGGTGGCACTCGAGAGGGGTCAACTAGAGGCCTTTGGAAGATTATGGTTATATTGGGCTCGATACCTAGCATTAGGACAGCAGGCAGCGGAGGCTTCGGGTAGTGTTTGAGCTCTTTTCTGACACATCCTGCTCTTTTTTGCAATGGGGACAACTGAGGAGCCCAGAGGCTGGGTCTTGTCCTCTCTGAATCATGTTTGCCCCTTGCAACTACAGCGTGTGAGCTCATGCAACCGATGCCTTGTTCTTTTCTGCCCGATTCCACCACTCAATTTTCTACCCTACTGTCCTTACCCTTTCCACACCCCATTCTTTATCCCCTCTCTCTTGTATTTGTCTTGTTTGGTTTTGTTTCTGCTTTTGTTTGGTTGCTCTATTTCCTTTTTTTCTGTATTAAGTTTAGACAGCTCTGATTGGAGCACTAGCATGTACCCGTAGGGGCTCGTCCTATTATGTTATGGTATAGATGTGATGCACATGTCCCCTGGGATTCTACAATTCTGTATGTTGTTTGTTATTTTGTTCTTTTCTTTTTTACTAATCTTCTGAATTTCTTTTACAACGTGTTTATATGATATGCTTTTTACTCTTGCGACCTTACTGGATGTACACATTTATCTGTAATTGCAGGAAATATTTTTGGGAGTTTTTCCCATCTGGTGTTGTTCATTATTAGGGATGAGCCGAACGCCCCCCGTGTTCGGTTCGACTTCGAATAGGAACAATTTCAAAAGTTTGAGTTCGAACTTGAACACGATCTGAACTCAATGTAAGTCAATGGGACCCGAACGTTCGATTTTTAGAGTGCCCTCCAAGAGGGCATATATGCTAGATATTTGCCATAAAAGGTGTATGGGGGTCCGGGTAGTGCCCTGGGGGACAGGAAACAAGGACAAAAAGTCCTGGCTGATCCCTCCAGAAGAAACCTCTTCGGACCTCTCTCCCTCCCGATCGCGGGGGACCAGAGGCTGAAGGCAGGCACGGTTTGGAAGGGCACAGCCTGCCCTTCCAAACCGTGCCTGCCTTTAACCCCTTGGGTGCCGGATCACGATTCGGCACCGAAAAGCGCCGAATCGTGATCCTCTCCCAGAGCTGGCCGAGAGGATCACGAGAGGATCACGAGTCGGCCAAGCTTCTGGGAATGCCCCCTGACGACTGGAGTTAACCCCTAACTGCCACCATTGGTGGAGATAGGGGGTTCCAATGAACCCACTATCTCCCGATCCGTGGCAGTTAGGGGTTAATGTTTGGTATTGTTGGATCGGCCATAGCATGGCCTTTCCAACGATACAAAACATGACCATGTAAAAGTAAAAAATAAAAAAAATAAAAAAATATTAAAAAAACTTATTAAAAAAAACGAAACAAGTTTTTTTTTTTGATTTGTTAATGCAGCAATATTGTTCCCATTTCAATTATAATGTGAACAATGATGCTGCACTAACGATTTTCGTATGCGGTGCGTTTGTTAAAAATAGCTAAATTTTCCCCAAACAAAAATGTAACGAGTCCCCATTTCTAATTTTTTTAACAAGCGCACCCCATAGAAAATATAACCGCAATTGCTTGCATGTTAAAATGTGAAAAAAAGCACTTTACACATTGTAAATTATTGAAAATTCTAATTTTATTGCATTTTTTTGTTATAATATACAGACAGGACATGACGTGTACATATAATAATGACATATTATGAATCTGCCGAGTTTGTCAGAAAGAACGATATATAATATGTCTGGGTCATTTATTAAAATAAGGCTTCAAAAGGCAGTTAAACATGATGAGCGAAACCAGTAAAAATGAGCTCAATGACCCGTGAAATGGCTCAGCAGCGAAAGGGTTAAAAATCATCTCAGATTTAATTTTTTTTAGAAATGTGTCACCTAACCTTAGCCTGGTGATCAGTGGGGGCTCCCTGGTTGTGGGGGGGGGGTCTGCCGTGGCCGCAGTGGCTCCCTCCCTGCACCACCTGTCTCTGCCACATGCACCCGGGCGGCTAGCCCGCACAGTCGCAGCTCTGTCATCTGGTGGCCGCATGCTCCTCAAGGGGATCCTTGGGAGGCCCTGGCAGGCTGCCCTCTACAGTGCCTGATTAGAGGGCCGTGTCTGCCTGATGTTTTAGTAACAAGAATGTTTTATCCCATAGGCTTCAATGTTAAAAATATTCCCGTTTTAATTCAATATCTAATAAACCGTTGCTTATAATATTCTGCAGTAAAGAGTCTCTTGATTTCTAGATTTTTTGTATTTTTTAAGCATTTTTTATACTTTTTAAAAAAAAAAAGTTTGCGAACTTTCGAACAGTCGGAGTCCGAACAGTCGGAGTTTCAAGGGTGGTGCTGTCAGACGATTCTCTGGTCGCAGCAGTGACCTGTAAAGAGAATTATTCCCTTTCAAACAGGTAAAATGTGTGACAAGTGCACTTTAACACCTTATGTCTATTCTGTATGAGATTTTTAACAAATAAAACCTTCTGAATCTTGAAACGCAACAATAAAGTTTATTGAAACTTTGACTACAGTGAGAGCAGCGGCTCCTCTTTCTCGCTTCTGTACAGAAAAACAGGGTGAAAGCAGTGAGAGACAATCTGGAATTTAGTTTCCCCATTGGTGAAATATCAGTCCTGTTTCAAAAGGGTATTTAAGAAAGATTCCATGTCTTACATTTAGGGCCCTATTACACCCCTAATGCTAACGGTAGCGTTCATCTGCGTGAGCACTACCGTTAGCTGCGGTATCTACCGCATATTACAATATAAACGCAAACAGGTTAAAAACCCGTTTGCGTTTGGTACCTTGCGCTTTGCAGCGCGAGGTTAGTGTACTTTGCGCTCCCTATACTTAACATGGGGAGCGCAAAGTGTTAATCAGCGCTGGTATTACAAAGTCCCAGCGCTGATTAACGTCTGGCTCTGGTTAGCGAAAAGTTAACCAGAGCCAGAACCTGGTGTTAACGGAATCCGCCTCTGCAGAATCTGTTAACACCAAGCTAAAAAATAAAAAATAAAACTACATACTCACCCTCTGTCCCGCGGCGAGGACCGCGGCTCTGTTCGCCTCCTACGGCCGGCAGGAGCAGGGAAAGACTGGGGAAAAAAGTCCGCCCAATCTCTCCCTGCGTATCACTACGCCGACTGGCTGGAACTCGTGAGGCGAGATCCGGCTGGTCATGTGACTGGCAGGGGGAGCTCAATGTAGTCCTATGGAGTCCATTGAGAGGATGCGCATTGCTGCGCTTAGCGGGTGCAAACAATGCAGGCAGCATTTTTTGTGCCTGCATTGTAATCCCCCATTAAAACGGGGGCAGTAGGGGGAAAACTGCGGGAGCAGTTTTTTCTTCCTACCGCCCCCGTTTTAGCGCGGGGATTATAATAGAGCCCTTAGTATTTAATATTTTTCAATGCAAAATGCTTATACATGTTTTTGGTAGTGAAGGGCAACATGTAGTGGTTTCAAAATAGTCTAATTGGAATGATTTACCTCTATCAATTATATATACTACACTGCAGGGGTCAAGTCGAGCAGGAATATGTGGGAACGCAGTTCTGACACTATTTTCCCAGAGGGAACCGAGTTTCCCTTTGGCCCACACACTGAGATTCTTATTGTAGGTCTCAATCATGGGTCATGTTCCATAGTTGACGCTACACTAACTATAATGAGACGTTATGCGATGTTACTGGAAAACCCATTCCATTCTTGCCGCAAGTTGACCTTGCAGCCGTTTCCCTGCGCGAAGTTACTGTACATTAATGTGTCCTATACTTATTATGGGAGACGTTAATAGTAAACTCCGCATGGAAGCACAGGCTATTCCAATGTAGCTTGCACTTCCACCCAGGAGATGGCATTTCACTGAGATATACCGATTCCTAAAAGCTGATGTTAAATGATGCTTCAAATGAAAAATCATAACACGCTCCCCTTATTCCCTCCCCCTAAAAATCCCACACGCACCTCTCATCTCTAGGGGAAAAGGGCGGCTCGATCTGCTGCTTCTTCTCACTGGGAGCAGAGTGAGACTGTGAACAAATAGTTCCTAGTCTCCCCCGCGACTGTGCGCGATCTCGCAAGAGTGAGATTGTGCAGCTCTTATTGCCCAGATGCGCAAGGCTCCATGGACTCCACAAGCCGATACTCGCAGTGGCACAGAGTGCTACGGCTGGTATCACAAAGCTTTGTGCTTCATTCTGGGGCAAGGTGCAAGGAAACCTTCCACGAAACATGAGGTTAATATGGAGACGGTAAGGGAAATCTGCAGGTGCACATTATTCTGCTTACCGTCTCCATTTTCGTGTCAACTTCAAGTGGAGGGCCCATATGTTTACTAATAAAGTGACCAGAAATATATGACATTTATTACAATTCTCATTAGGATTCCCATAAAATCCACCATGTATTTATTTTTGAACAATGATATCAAATTTGCATGTGGAGTGGTGGGTTCAGTGCGACATGTCAATGGTTAATTGAAGCACGGAAATATTGGAGAGTTCCTGCACTTATTATTTTAGGACCAGACCCCTGCGTCACTGCATGGTGTAACAATTTCACATACCGTTATTTACCTGGCAATGTATCAAATAACACTATATACAGTTGTGTTCAAAATTATTCAACCCCCAATGCTGTAAAGGGTTTTAGGGAATTTAGTATACATTTGTAATTGTATTCAGAATGAAATCCTACAAGGACTTTTTAAAGAACCATATGCAACTAAAATGACATCAATTGGTTTTGTAATACAGTAGTAAATGTTTCTTTTGTGAATTCTTCATTGACACAATTATTCAACCCCTTAAAGACTACCACTCTGAAGAACAGAGGTTCATTCAAGTGTTTTCAATCAGGTATTGAAAACACCTGTGGATGTCACGGAGCAGCAATAAAGCATAATAAGCACCAATTAGGCAGCTTTAAAATGACTGTGATACTCAGCTCCTTTTAGACATTTACTGGTGTGGTTACAAACATGGTGAAGTCAAGAGAATGGTCCAGGAAGACAAGAGAAGAGGTGATTACTCTTCACAGGAAGGGCAATGGCTATAAGAAGATTGCAAAGATGTTAAACATACCAAGAGAGACCATAGGAAGCATCATTTGCAAATTCAAGGCAAAGGGCACTGTTGAAACGCTACCTGGTCGTGGCAGAAAGAAGATGCTGACTTCGACTGCTGTGCGCTACCTGAAGCGTAGAGTGGAGAAAAGTCCCCGTGTGACTGCTGAGGAACTGAGAAAAGATTTGTCAGATGTGGGTACTGAAGTTTCAGCTCAGACAATACGGCGCACACTGCGTAATGAAGGCCTCCATGCCAGGCGCACCCCCTTGCTGTCTCCAAAGAATAAGAAGAGTCGACTGCAGTATGCCAAAAGTCATGTGGACAAACCACAGAAGTTTTGGGATAGTGTTCTGTGGACTGATGAAACAAAATTAGAACTGTTTGGGCCCATGGATCAACGCTATGTTTGGAGGAGGAAGAACAAGGCCTATGAAGAAAAGAACACCTTGCCTACTGTGAAGCATGGCGGGGGGTCAATCATGCTTTGGGACTGTTTTGCTTCTGCAGGTACAGGGAAGCTTCAGCGTGTGCAAGGTACCATGAATTCTCTTCAGTACCAGGAGAAATTGGATGACAATGGGATGCAGTCCGTCACAATCCTGAGGCTTTGGAGACGTTGGACCTTTCAACAGGACAATGATCCCAAGCATACCTTCAAGTCCACTAGAGCATGGTTGCAGATTAAAGGCTGGAACATTTTGGAGTGGCCATCGCAGTCACCTGACTTAAATCCGATTGAGAACCTCTGGTGGGACTTAAAGAAAGCAGTTGCAGTGCGCAAGCCTAAGAATGTGTCTGAACTGGAGGCTTTTGCCCATGACGAATGGGCGAAGATATCCGTAGATCGCTGCAAGACACTTGTGTCAAGCTATGCTTCACGTTTAAAAGCTGTTATAACTGCAAAAGGATGTTGTACTAAGTACTAAGATTGAATGTCACTTGAGGGTTGAATAAAACTGATAATGATGTGAGCACAGAAAAGACATTTGTGGTTATTTCATTATAAATGTTATGTTATATTTGTCTGACCTACACGTGCCTCTTTGATTTAATTGTAAGCAAGATGACTGAATGATCAAAATCAATGTCAAACTGGCCAAAACACTCAATTTCAGTGGGGGTTGAATAATTTTGAACACAACTGTATGTACCATCTGGTGAGCTGCACATGGTGTATCAAAGAACTTGGTTAACATAGTACAGGTTCCAAGGATTCCCAAGCTGATTTTTCTCATATTGTCTCCATTTTATTGGTTTGAGATAAAACCGAGAATATAGTGCCCTGTTTCTGTTCTGATGCTTGATAACAGAAGATGATTGGGTTTTGCTTGTCAGCGGAATTTGGATTACCACTTCTCCATCAATTTCCCCTAAACCTGCGGAAAGGCAGGACCAATACAACCCTCTTGCACCTCTCCCTGTGCACCCCTTTGAATATTACTGGTCAATAACCATTGAGACCCAGGTTTGAATCCCGGCCAGAGCATCTCTGCAGTAAGTGTCCTTGGACAAGACACCTAACTGTACATACTTGCCTACCACACAATATCGGCTGTGTAGTCCAGTGGTAACGTCTCTACCCTTCGACCGTGGAGAAGCAAGTCAAATACCGTTCAGCACATCCCTCCAATACAACAATGGAGAAGCAAGTCATGTCTTTATGAGAAGCAGGTTCAACCTAACCACCAGGTCGCTGCTCTACAATCATGGAAAGCTGACTCGATCCCACCAGCGAGTGTCCTTGGGCAAGACACCTAACGATATGGATGCGCCTACCTCATAAAATACTTGTACTTCTCATAGATTGTAAATTCCCTTGGGAGCAGGGCTCCCCCTGAATCAGGTCATCATCCATGTGTGGTATTCTAATGTATCAACCCCTTGTACACTGATCTTGTAAGTGCTGCAGAATATGTGGCGCTATATAAATAAAGGATAATAATAATAATTTTCTTCATAAATTTAGGTTGATGTCCCAAAGAACTGCAAAATAGAAATCTACAATAGCAAATGGGGGCAATTATGTGCAAGATAACCCAAATTAGCATATAACTCAAACGTTCCTCTGCTACAGACTCTAGAATCTGAAGCTTTGGATCCAAACTGCTCACTAAGATGTAAAAGAAAGAGTATCCACAATCACATGGTAATTATATATATATATTACATTTTATATTATTATATTATTTATTACCCTAAAATGGATCTCTTACTCCGAATTTATAAATAAAATCCGGATTTAAGTAGGCGATAAATATACTCTACTATACATCCCATATACCAGGCCTCAAAATTTCCACTCGCCCACTCGCATTTGGCGAGTGGAAATTACATGAGGGCGAGTGGAAATGCAGATGCAGGGCAGGATAAGGGTTAGGTGGGGCAACTAGTGGCGAGTAACTCTTAAGGCCTGGCTAGTAGCTTGGGACTAGAAATTTTGAGCCCTGCCATATACCATATAAAAGCAGGAAAATACTTGGTGTATTTAAGTATCACTGTACTAATTTCTTGTTGTCTAGGTAAAGTCACTCTTTAATGTGTTTTTTTATTTATTTATTTTTTGTATAACATAAGCCTTGGTCAATATTTTCTGTATGACAAGTAGAAAAGCAAATACAGTCCCATGAATACAAGTATTGTGGTTGTGCCACTGTGGGACTGCGGTTGTAGTGGTGATTGGTATATCATTTCACTGCCCAATATGCCTCTCTTACTACTTAAACAAACAGCCTGATATTGTGGTGAGGCCTGCAGCCAAGGAGTGAAAATCCACACTATAAAAAGTAGTTCTGTTTCCTACCATATTAAGCTATAATTAGTCAAGGGTAAAGAAGGGAAAGAAGAGAAGCACTAGATAGGGATGACGCATTTCTGAACACTACTTGGCATAGCAGCACTCCAAGCTTTTATCTTATTGTTATTTTAGTAAAGATTCCCATTCATTGACTTTCGAATGGTTTTAATTAAGAGAAACACGCTACACAATCAGTGGGGATATTTACCATGAAAATAAAGTTATGTTTTCATTGTAATAATCTCTATAGGGCTTTTATTTAACATATCAAATGTTGGCTTTTGAAAATATTCAGTAGTTTAACATGGGTTCATTCTGTGTTATTGCATCCTTAATTCACCCGCATGACGTGTCCTTTGTATTAAAATATAGGACTTAGAGAAAAGGAAGCAGTTTCGACAGATAAAGTGGATCCATTCTAGAATTTTGCTGATATATATATAATTACCGTGAATGGTTGAACTTAATGAGAGGTTAAGCTTCTAAATTCCTGGAGTGACTAGGACTCTGGATGTTTAACCCCTTCATTACCAAGTGATTTTACAAAATATAATACTGTCAGGAACCAGTGTTTTTTTGGAGAGTCATTCTTAATTAATTATACAGTAAGATTTGGGAATATTTCCTATGTATTCTTTAATGTAACAAACTATTTCTCATGCAGATATAGCCATCTACTGGCCAAATGGAGTTACTACAGTTCTGGTCTCAATGCATGATTAGTTGGGGAAAAGATGGTTAGTGACATTCCCCAGTTGGTTTTAACCACTTTGCTGCTAAGGACGCGCTCAGCGCGTCCAACCGCAGGTAGCATTCCATACGGTGGACGCGCTGAGCTCGTCCTCTCTTTGGGGCCAGCGTTCGGCCGGGTTTCGGCCGATCGCTGGCCCCCCCGGTGCGGGCTGACATCCTCAATGTCAGCCTGCACCTGGAACCGCCGCCGGAGTAATTAGGTGTCATCGCGGGGGCGCGATGACACCTAATTCAGGCGACCCCCGCA
Source organism: Leptobrachium leishanense (assembly GCA_009667805.1). Classification (NCBI taxonomy): domain Eukaryota; kingdom Metazoa; phylum Chordata; class Amphibia; order Anura; family Megophryidae; genus Leptobrachium; species Leptobrachium leishanense. Next base: position 73,694,304 of record CM019067.1, on the reverse strand, counting down.
TGTGCGGAGGAGGCGCCTGAAAGGGAGGGGGGGAGGTCTTCCGGACCTCTCTCCCTCCCGATTGGTGGCGTGCAGGGGGTTAACCCAGGCACCGTTTGGAAGGGCACAGCCTGCCCTTCCAAATGGTACCTGGCATTAACCCCATGGGGGCCGGATCACGAATCGGCGCCGAAAAGCGCCGGTTCGTGATCCTTTCCCGGAGCTGGCCGACATCTTGGATGTCGGCCAAGCTTCCGGGAATTCCCCCTGAGGACTGGCGTCATCGTGCATAGCACGATGACGCCAGTCCTGGAGTTAACCCCTAACTGCCACCAATGGTGGAGATAGGGGGTTCCAATGAACCCCCTATCTCCCGATCCGTGGCAGTTAGGGGTTAATGTTTGGTATTGTTGGATCAACCAGAGCATGGCCGTTCCAACAATACCAAACATGAGTATAAAAAAAGTTCTAAAAAATAAATAAAATAAAAAATAAAAATAAAAAAATATTTTAAAAAAATTATAAAAAAAAAATAAACAAGTTTTTTTTTCTGTTTTTTGGTTTGTTAATGCAGCAATATTGTTCCCATTTCAATTATAATGTGAACAATGGATGCTGCACTAACAATTTTTGTATGCGGTGCGTTTGTTAAAAATCGCATAATTTTCCCAAAACAAAATGTAATGAGACCCCATCTCTAATTTTTTTAACAAGCGCACCCCATACAAAATATAACCGCAATTGCTCGCATCTTAAAATGTGAAAAAAAAACACTTTACACGTTGTAAATTATTGAAAATTCATATTTTATTGCATTTTTTGTTATAATAAACAGACAGGTCATGACGTATACATATAATAATGACATATTATGAATTTGCCGAGTCTGACGGAAAGAACGATATATAATATGTCTGGGTCATATACTAAAATAAGCCTTCAAAACGCATTTAAACATGATGAGCAAAATCGGTAAAAATGAGCTCAGCACAGAGGCGGGAAAAGCCTCAGCAGCGAAAGGGTTAAAAAAGTGTTTTCTTTTCTTTCTTTTTTTCCCCCTCTCTCTCCTTTCTCACTCCTCCAAGCTATGTATTGTACTGGGTATATTAATATGTTTTTTTTTTTTTGTTTTTTTTTTTTTGTATTTAAGGTTTTTATTTTGAAATAAAGTCAGCAAAACAAGCAAATAAAATGGCCTCGCAGGGCCATAATGTCATAGGAAGGATAACGTTCAAAACAGTAAGCATAGGCACAGCAAACAATAATATATCAGCAAAATCATCCCCAATAGGGGGGTCTCATCTAGAACATGCATATATAAAGTCAACTGACTACAGCTGTAGGTCAGCAAAATCATCCCCAATAGGGGGGTCTCATCCAAATGTAAGAGGATAGAAAAAAAAAACACTCGTAACTAAAGAAGGGGGGTCACGTGAAAAATCATCAAAAAGTCGAAACAGGGGGGGGGGTTAAAGCAACAAAAGAAAGTCTCAGTATCCCCAGCCGGGGAGTGTCATCAGAGGTGGGTATGAGAGGACCCAAAAACAGCAAGAGAAAATAAAAAACAGTCTCAGGTGGCCTATCAACCCGTGTCTCTAAAATGAGGTTCTTGCTTGGCAGGTAGCTCGAGCTGGGGGGGGGGAAGTGTCCTCATAAGGGAGGGGGGAGTCATCAGCAAAAATGGGTCTGCAACAAAAAAGGAGAATAAGCGGCTAAAAAGCTTACTTCAGCCCGTATCGAACGGAAAGGCTGCGTGGGCAAACCCATCAAGCCGAGGCATCCCGTGGAGGATGCAACCAACAGGCATCCAGTGCTCCATAACTTGTCCAAAGGCCGCAGCCCCCACAATCCCTCCGTCTAACCGCAAGTCCCACTGCTCCAGCAGCAGCCACGCCGCAGCATAGCTCTCGTCACCGCCATCAGGCGCTCGGGGTTCAGTCGCACGCGTCTTCCGTGAGTACCTCGGCACCATCTTAACGGCCATCACTGGGGGGCCAGTGTCAGCAGGCTTACAGTTGGGGTCCGTCATTACCGGGTCTGGCGACACCATTGCCACCTGGACTTCGTGAGACACCAGCTCGCCTTCTCCACACAGCTCCGGGGTCAATGTCCCAATCAGGTCGCCGGTCCCGACGCACCTCTTCAGAGTCTCAATCACCGGTAAGCAGGGTTCAGCGGCACACGAAGTCGGGTCAGCCCCAAGAACATCTACCTCCTGGTTCTTCGCCTCCCGGGAGCCGCGTAGTGCAGCCATCACCCGGCGCCAGACACCGCGGGTGAGGGGGCCGTCAGCATCCCCCTCCGTTAGTATCCTCATGCAGGCCTCAAGGCCTGAAACAAACACTCCCTCTCCTTCAGCGGGGGGAGCGAGTCTACCCCGCTGACGATCCGCAGATCCGACCACCTCTACCGCAGAAACAGCATCCAGGGCAGTTGGGGGACGTGGGCCTCCATCCCCGCCGCCTCCAGCTCGAATTCCAGGCCAAAGCAGACAGTCCAGCAAATCTAGGGGGCGCTCAGAGACAGACGATAGGCCGCAAGATGGCCGCCGGCACCGCGTTTTGGCCACAACCCAGCAGCCGCCGGGGTAGTCTCTGGTCCGGAGGGGGGGGCCGAGCGGGCTCCAGACAGTACAAGACCGGCAGCCGGCCGCTCAGGTACCCCAAGTCCAAAAAATACAGCGGGAAAAGTCAGCTAGAGGGCCCATAGGGGAGAAGACATGCGGAGCTCCACCATTACACGTCCTCCTCCACGAGCAGCCGGCCACGCCCCCAATATGTAGATGTTTACACCAACTTTTGTATATTATTATTTCTTGTTTGCATTTCTCTAAAACTAAATAAACATTTAGGGCCCTATTACATTCTTCATGCAAATACGCACGCGCAACCCGTGAATTTGTGCGCCCAGCGTTAAACGTTAACACGCTTAAATCAACGCTGGAATTACAATCTTCGTGCATTTTTTCATCCGTCGAGCAATAACGCGCGTAAAACGGACAAAAACACGCGAGCAGCAACGTTGCGCGCAGAAATCAGTGTGCAGTCTGTTTTTTTCATTCGTTAATGCGCTTTTGAGCGGGGCAAACGTATGTGCGAAGATTGTAATAGGGCCCTTATATTTTTTTTAAAAAGTGTTAGCACCTTCAGGCATTGTGTCCCTTTTGCTAATAGTTTGGGGGTACCTTCTAGAGACTAAAACACAACCAAATAAGTTTCCAAAAGACAAATTTGATTTGCAATAGTACAGAATAGCCCCACATCATGTTAACACAATCTTGGGATTCTGTGTCTGCCACTGCTGATATTACATACAAAAGCACAGTAGTAAAGGGGTTAACAAGATACAAAACATATATTTTTGTTCAGGGAGGATGAAACATTTTTAAATATGGGATTGTGCTGGTCTGGTGGAAGGACCCTGGAATGTAATTTGCTCTCCGTGTCCTTTAATCTATGCAAGTTTGATACTTGTTTTGTACCATTTTTTTTGTGTGTGTTTTAGTGTTTTTAGTGATGCAAAAAATCATTTAACCACTTCGCTGCGGTGGACGCGCTCAGCGCGTGCAACCGCAGGTAGCGTTCCATGCGGTGGACGCGCTGAGCGCGTCCTCTCTTTGGGGCCAGCGTTCGGCCGGGTTCCGGCCGATCGCTGGCCCCCCCGGTGTGGGCTGACATCCTCGATGTCAGCCCAGCACCCGGAACCGCCGCTGGAGTAATTAGGTGTCATCGCGGGGGTGCGATGACACCTAATTCAGGCGCCCCCCGCATGTGCGGAGGAGGCACCTGAAAGGGAGGGGGGAGGTCCTTCGGACCTCTCTCCCTCCCGATCGGCGGCGTGCAGGGGGTTAACCCAGGCACCGTTTGGAAGGGCACAGCCTGCTCTTCCAAATGGTACCTGGCATTAACCCCATGGGGGCCGGATCACGAATCGGCACCGAAAAGCGCCGGTTCGTGATCCTTTCCCAGAGCTGGCCGACATCTTGGATGTCGGCCAAGCTTCCGGCAATGCCCTCTGAGGACTGGCGTCATCGTGCATAGCACGATGATGCCAGTCCTGGAGTTAACCCCTAACTGCCACCAATGGTGGAGATAGGGGGTTCCAATGAACCCCCTATCTCCCGATCCGTGGCAGTTAGGGGTTAATGTTTGGTATTGTTGGATCGGATGGAGCATGGCCTTTCCAACGATACAAAACATGACCATGTAAAAGTAAAAAATAAAAAAAATAAAAAAATATTTTAAAAAAAATTATAAAAAAAAAATAAACAAGTTTTTTTTTCTGTTTTTTTGGTTTGTTAATGCAGCAATATTGTTCCCATTTCAATTATAATGTGAACAATGATGCTGCACTAACGATTTTTGTATGCGGTGCGTTTGTTAAAAATCGCGTAATTTTCCCCAAAAAGAAAATGTAATGAGACCCCATCTCTAATTTTTTTAACAAGCTCACCCCATACAAAATATAACCGCAATTGCTTGCATCTTAAAATGTGAAAAAAAAACATTTTACACGTTGTAAATTATTGAAAATTCATATTTTATTGCATTTTTTGTTATAATAAACAGACAGGTCATGACGTATACATATAATAATGACATATTATGAATCTGCCGAGTCTGACGGAAAGAACGATATATAATATGTCTGGGTCATATACTAAAATAAGCCTTCAAAACGCATTTAAACATGATGAGCAAAATCGGTAAAAATGAGCTCAGCACAGAGGCGGGAAAAGCCTCAGCAGCGAAAGGGTTAAAGCAATACGATAGGGATGCACCGATATCGATACTAGTATCGGTATCGGGGGCGATATTGCCGTTTGCACAAGTACTTGTTACTCGTGCAAACGGCCCGATACATCCCGCCGATACCGGAAGCCGGCGCTGGGCCGGCTTGCCGGTATCCGCGGGGCTGGGGAAAAAATCAGCGGCCAGCGTTTCCCTCCGGCGCACCGCGATACTCACCCATCCTGAAGGTCCGGTCGCTGGGCAGTGATGCGTTCCCGCGGCCACTGGGCGCTCCTGTGACGCTGCCTCTCGGCTGGAGGCAGCGTCACAGATGCGCCCGGCGGCCACGTGATCGCATCACTGCCCAGCGACCGGACCTTCAGGATGGGTGAGTATCGCTGCGCGCCGGAGGGGAACGCTGGCCACGTGCTTTACATGCACACGGCCAGCTTCCCCAGCGTTCGAGCTGGGGGCAAATCCATGAGACCTGGGGGCAAATCCATGAGACCTGGGGGTAAATCCATGAGACCTGGGGGCAAATCCATGAGACCTGGGGGTAAATCCATGAGACCTGGGGGCAAATCCATGAGACCTGGGTGCAAATCCATGAGACCTGGGGACAAATCCATGAGACCTGGGGGACATATCGATCAGAGCTGGGGCATATCCATCAGAGCTGGGGCATATCCATCAGAGCTGGGGCATATCCATCAGAGCTGGGGCCAAATCCATGAGTGCTGGGGGCAAATCCATGAATGCTGGGGGCAAATCCATGAGACCTGGGGGCAAATCCATGAGACCTGGGGGCAAATCCATGTGAGCTGGGGGCAAATCTCATATAAATTTTTATATGAGGTCTGTTCCTATTGGAAAGCGTCACATGACATTAAATAAAAGTATCGGTACTCGGTATCGGTGAGTACTTTTAAAAAGTATTGGTACTCGTACTCGGTCTTAAAAAAGTGGTATCGGTGCATCCCTACAATACGATGACACATTTAATGAATTTTAAATTGTGATGGGAACTGGGGCGCTTCTCACTGCCCAGAGAGGTTTGGCTCACATTAAGCTGATCAGCCTTCTGGGGAATATGATATAAATGTACCGCTCTGTCTACCCAATGCAGAAGCATTGAGAGGCATGAAATTTTCTGGATGCCTAAGCAAGGGAGACCCAACGCTAGATTAAGGAAGTGTCAAAGACTACTATAGTGTTAAAACAGGAGGGCACAAGGAGAATCAGAAGGTATTCATATTTAATCTGCCTTTCCCTATGGTTTTAACTCTATAGTGTCCCTTTAACACCAACCTTAGCAGCTGTTATTTTATTTATCATTACTGCCCACAGAAGTGGTTAAGGAGTGTACTTGGAATCACTCATTATTCTACATATATCTCAACATTTACACTTTCTATATAAAGTATAGAAAGTATAATGTACAGTAGGCAGATGTAACAGCCAAGCCACAACAGGAGTTTGCAGCTGGAAAAGGAGAGAGAACCATTGTCAGTAACAAATTGGGTCATTATACTTAACCCCTTCACTACCAAGATCAAGATATCTCGGTCTTTAAGGGCACCATTTGGTGCACCTAATAAAGAGATATCTCGATTTGTAGATCTGCAGTCCAAAAGCAAATGAAATTCATTCACTGCAAAGAATTTTGTTTTCTTTTGGGCTACAGAAGTTGCCCCCAAAGTTTTAGCCCTATGGACATAATTGCCAAAGAGCTAAAACTGTGCAAATTCGGCTGATGATGCCCCGACATCGGGCAGTCTGCAGCAGAAAAAAAGAAAGACCTGCAGCTATAAAATTGGCAGTAGATGGCACCATCTACTGGGTAGATAGGTTATTTACAGTAAGAAATACAATGGAATATGCCCAACTATTTCTTACCGTATATATATAATTTAAAATGATTTTACAAAAAAACACTGGTTCCTGACAATGTTTTTTTGGAAAATCACTTGGTAGTGAAAGGGTTAACAGTTCACTAGCAAATGTTAACAGCTCAATAAGAATCAGATGAAATCTTGAACAATTCCTCGATGTACTAATACAGGGTTATCCAAAGAGATCCGAATTGCTTGAGAAAGGTAACCGAACGCTGAAAATCAGCGTTCGGTTACCTTTCCTGGCCATTCGGCTATCCAGAGAGCAGGCAATTCACCAAATTGCCTGCACATACGGTGCCTGTTCGGTGCCTGTTCGAGGGCAGTGATATCCCCATGAAAAAGCACTGCTCCGGCTATTCAGAGAACGAAAACCAGCAGTGAAAGGTTCCCGAAATGCCCTGCCATTCATTGGTTTTAATTCGGCAAGTTAATTCAGGAGAATCCCATAGGCTTCAATGTTAAAAATATTCCTGTTTTAATTCAATATCTAATAAACCGTTCATTATAAAATTCTGCAGTAAAGAGTCTCTTTATTTATAGATTTTTTAGGATACTTTAAGCATTTTTCTGTTTTGTTTTTTTTTTAAAAGTCCGATTTTTTTTTTTAAGTTTACTTATTTTTTCTGTAACAGCCCTTTTTATTATCATTCCCTGGACCTCATATGCAAATTTCAGACATTTTCGCTCAGTAGTTTCTTTCCAAACAGCTTTTTACTTTCACATTCATACAAACTGTTTTGCTAATTTATTCACCTCCCTCTGTCTGCGGTGTCGGCTTTTTCTCTGCTTTTTCCGGAGGCTTCGCTCTGCGTGTTATCAGCTCCTTCTCGGGTTTTTCCGGCGTCTTCGATGGGTTAATCCAGATGTTTTTGCAGGTTTTCGGCGTGCATTCGGCAGGTTTTGCGGTTAGTTTTCGTCAGGTTTGCGGTAGCTTTTCCCTGCAATTCGGGGATCCTGTGGTGTTTGCTGAATACACCGCAGGGTCACCAAAATGGGATCGGCAACACGAACCGAATTGAAGAGAACGAAAAGTCACCGAACGTGCGGGGACTTTTCGAATCTCTTTGGATAACCCTGATAGTCATATATATTTTACCTTGGCTATACATAAGTTAAGTCCTATATATGTCTCTAGTATCATCTGTAACTTTTCATTTATCAGAACACACAATACCTTAATATACTCAATACACTCTTTTTTAAAGTAGTGGAAAAAAGTGGGAAAACAAGCACAATTTTTTCACTGAGATGTTTATAACACTCAATGTCATTAACCCCTTCACTACCAAGTGATTTTCCAAAAAAAACCATTTTCAGGAACCAGTGGTTTTTTGAAAAATCATTTTTAATTATACATGTAGGAATATTTAGAAATACTCCCAATGAATTTGTTTGCGGTACTAATATATTTGGCCAGTAGTTGGTGCCATCTACTGCCGAATTGAGATACATTGTTGCAGTGAACCACGAGCTTCAACTGTATCAGCTTGCTGAATGTCCAAGGTCAGCTGATTTTACACAGTTTTAATTCTTTAGGCATTATGCCCACAGAACTAAAACTTTGGGGGCACCTTCTGCAGGCCAAAAGTGAGCAAAATTAGTTTGCGGCAAACAAATTTAATTTGCTTTTGTGCTGCAGGTCGAGATATCTCGATATCGGGGCAAAAGATGGTGGCTTTGAAGCCTGGGATATCTCGATCTCAGTAGTGAAGGTGTTAAAAGTACCCTAATATTTCCAAAAAGCAGTTCACATTTTCATGTCTTTTCTGTGTACAAGCAGTGCATTGTGTTTAACCCTTTCACTGCGGATGATGTGTGGGGGATGTCCTTGGGTCCTCACGCTGCGTGTGCAGAGGACATCCCACATGTCATGGGGTCTCGCAGCGAAAGGGGAGACCTTATGCGTCAGAGACTGGGTCTCGGGGCGGTCTGACTCCCTGGAAGTATTCATGACATATACATATAATAATGATATATTATGAATTTGCCGAGTCTGCCAAAAAAAGGATATATCATTTGTCTGGGTCCTAAAATAAAACGACTTCAAAATTGCGTTTAAACATGATTACCACAAAACTGTCAAAATGAGTACAGAACACAGGTGAAACGGCTCAGCAGTAAAAGGGTTAAATAAAATGTAATATTTTTTCACAGTTCGACTTTCAAAGTTCCACATATAGTTGTGTGTCCTGTAAACCACAAAACCTATTTTTTTCTAAAATACCATTTGAAAATAAATTACAGAAGTTAAAAGAACTAATAGTACCAAATGCGGTCATTATGTTCTTAGATTAATGAAAAGTGGTCAGCTTGAATCTAGTCCAACAATAAATGGCCTCATTTAAAACAGTCTATTACATAATGAGAGGAATGACAGGCAGAGCAATTTATTCACTTAGCTGACTTCTATAAAAGGATATCAGGCATAGTTAAGACATGAGACTTTTAATACTATTTGTAAGCTTTATGTGAATTATCTCCCTATACTCTAGTTCAGTTCTTCCTATTGTTCCTCTTTGTCATAAAATAATGTACATTTCAGGTAGAATGTATGATTAAATGAGAAAGACTTCAAATCATCCTGTGGTGTTCAGTTATTCTTTTTTTGTTCAGGAACTTTGTTTTAATTATTCAGTAAGAAATATTTGGGCATCGTTCCAATAAATTTCTAACTGTAATAACATATTTGGACAGTAGATGGTGCCATCTACTGCCAAATTGAGTTACAGCTGTTAGAGTTGCAGCTGCATCGGCTTCCGAATCTCCGATGTCAGGACATGCAGTTAGCCGACTTTACGTAGTTTATGTCTATGGGCATTATTCCTACAGAGCTAAACCTTTGGGGGCACCTTCTGCAACCCAAAAGCAAATTAAATTAGTTTGCAGCAAACAAATTTAATTTGCTTTTGGGCTGCAGATCGAGATATCTCCATTTCGGGCACTGGGTGGAGTCTTTGAAACCTGAGATATCTCAATCTCAATAGTGAAAGGTTTAAATCGTCTGGTAATATGTCTTAAAGACATCTCTCCAGGTGATACAGCTCACCACTCACAGCCATCACCCTCCAGAGGCTCTGCATCTGCACTGTGAAACAGTCCAAGGTATTCTGCTTTCAACGTGTTGTCCTCCAAGCCAATCCACTGCTCCAATCCTATTGTTCTTATTTTATATTCTCATTTATGTACTATTCTCCGGCTGATTAATTTTCTTTTCAATGTTTTCCCTCTGCTTTTGACTATCATCATTAGTTTCCTTCCCCCATCCCATCCCATGTCGTAAATTCCTTTCATACAGAGCCTACTGCTCCTAAATCTGTGTCTCTTTCTTCATATAGCTCACCACTCACAGCCATCACCCTCCCCAGGCTCTGCACACTGCAGTTCCACCCTCCAGCCCCATCCAGCCTCCCACCCAGTCCTGGGCCAATCTCATTACCTCCCTTCCATCTGCTGCAACTTTTTTCTAATTACCCTTTTCAAGTCCAAGCTTCTGATCATTCCCATGCAATCCCTGCTGTCTTCTTTCTGGCCACCAGTTCCACCCTCGCCCTGCTCCCTTTTTGTTTCACTTACTTTGTCCTATAAATTGTAAGCTCAATCTGGCTGAGCACTTTTTTAAAATGCTGTATCAGTAGGGCAATTATCCTACGGGCAGGGTTGTCTGTTCCTTATGTGCGTTTATTATGTCTCATGTCTGTACTCCCTCATTGTAAAGTGCTGCAGATTCTGCTGTCGCTCTATAAGTGAATGTAATGGTAACTGATCTTTGGATGGAGTTTAGAACTGTTGAAACTCCTTTATGGCCAGCAGATGGTGATATATGCCTGCCAAATTGGTTATTACAGTAAGAAATACATTGTGAATAGTCCCAAATATTTTTTACTATATAATTAATTAAAACTATTTTCCAAAAAAACTACTGGCTCCTGACAGTGTGTTTTTTCTTTTTTTGGAAAATCAATTTGTAGTGAAGGGGCTAAGGGGGTTATTCAGAAAGCACTGTTATTTCCCACTGTTGTAGCCATTAGCAAAACAAAAACGTTGGCAATTCACAAAAGCAGGAGGAGAAGCTTCACTGGTGGATTGAAACGTTGACGTTGTTTGCAGCTATGTCAAACACGAGTGCTTTCTGAATAAACCCTTAAGTGTGTGTATTCCGGATTATCACATAGCAGTTAGTTTTTTGGCATTGATAGAGATCTGGTATATTCATCTGTTTGTCCTATCGGACTGAAGTATTACTTAGCCTTTTTGCTTGTTCTCCTGCACGATTCTATTGCAGGGTTAAAACAAATCCAAAGTTTGTTTCATCTGGTGAGTCAGACACTATTCTGGACAGTTCAAAGAAAACTCTAAATAGAAGATGTAAATTGTCCTTTAATCTCTGCAAACATACATACCATAGACCATTTTTAACACATAGTTTTCCCTTCTTTGTAAAAAAAATCCTACAGAGAATCACTCTTATACTATGCAAATTGAGGATGTACAAAGTAATGAAAAGCAGCACAACACTGTAATTCCTTTTTTGCATTTCCATTATTTTAGAAGTCATTTAATACCTTAGGAACAGGGACACCTATACATTGTTAATTAAATATGTGAATAGCTGTCCTGTTCAATGTATGCACCATTATGGAGGTCTGGAAAAAATATAATAAAAGCGTTTATACCCTTTAAGAGTAAACTCTATACAGTAGAAATTTCCATTAGTGATCAGAAGACATGTCTTAATATAAAATACAAGCCATTTATGAAAAGCTTAAAACGTTGTATAACATCCGATGGGGTACCTCAGGGGTCAGTACTTGGACCCATTCTCTTTAATATTTTTATTAGTGCTATTGCAGAAGGTATTAATGGAAAAGTATGTCTTTTTGCTGATGACACAAAGATTTGCAACAGGGTTGACGTTCCTGGAGGGATCAGCCAAATGACAAATGATTTAGGTAAACTAAAAAAATGGTCGGAGCTGTGGCAATTGAGTTTTAATGTGGATAAGTGCAAGATAATGCACCTGGGACGTAAAAACCCAAGGGCTGAATATAGAATATTTGATACAGTCCTAACCTCAACATCTGAGGAAAGCGATTTAGGGGTCATTATTTCAGAGGATCTAAGGGTAAGTAGTCAATGTAATAGAGCAGCAGGAAATGCTGGCAGAATGCTTGGTTGTGTAGGGAGAGGTATTAGCAGTAGGAAAAGGGAAGTGCTCATGCCACTGTACAGAGCACTGGTGAGACCTCACTTGGAGTACTGTGTGCAGTTCTGGAGACCGTATCTCCAGAAGAATATAGACATCTTAGAGAGAGTTCAGAGAAGGGCTACTAAAATGGTGTACGGCTTGAAGGAGAAAAGTTACCAGGAAAGGCTTAATGATCTTAACATGTACAGCTTGGGAAAAAGACGAGACAGAGGAGATATGATAGAAACATTTAAATACGTAAAGGGAATCCACAAGGTAGCGGAAGGGAGTATATTTAAAAGGAAACAAAATAGCAAAACAAGAGGACATAGTCTTAGATTAGAGGGGCAAAGGTTTAAAAGTAACATCAGGAAGCATTATTTTACTGAGAGGGTGGTGGATACATGGAGCAGTCTTCCAGTAGAAGTGGTAGAGGCCAAAACAGTAATTGAATTTAAGCAAGCATGGGATAGGCATAAGGCTATCCTAAACAAAAGATAAATGCAGGTAAAGTATCCATGTAATTGGGCAGACTAGATGGGCCGAAAGGTTCTTATCTGCCGACATTTTTCTATGTTTCTATGTTTCTATGATACAAGTTAAATTGTGGTTCCTATGGAAATTTGGCAAAACTAAAAATTTATAGTAAAAATTTATACTTTTTTGATTTTATTGTCCCAGATGAAGTTCGTGTTTTGAACAAAATGGATTGGGCTATTATAGTTTGATTAGCTATTTTTAGACTATTGCACAACAAAAATTTTTGTTTCCTTTTAGGTCAATCCGTTACGCTTTTTAATTCGTTTCGGTGTGTTCGTTATGTTACTGTAATTCGTATATCGGACCCAGGGCCGGTGGTAGACTATTTTGCGCCCTAGGCTAGACCAGCTACTTGCGCCCCCCCCAAAAAAAACACTGCACATTACTGTGGAGCTCTGGGATACCCTCATAAACTCTGCACATTACTGCCCCCAGCACACATGGGTATATATTGCCCCCAGCACACATGGATATATATTGCCCCCAGCTCACATGGGTATATATTGCCCCCAGCACACATGGATATATATTGCCCCCAGCACACATGGATATATATTGCCCCAGCACACATGGGTATATATTGCCCCAGCACACATGGGTATATATTGCCCCAGCACACATGGGTATATATTGCCCTAGCACACATGGATATATATTGGCCCCAGCACACATGGGTATATATTGCCCCAGCACACGTGTGTATATTTCCCCCAGCACACGTGTGTATATTTGCCCCAGCACACATGGGTATATATTTCCCCCAGCACACATGGGTATATATTTCCCCAGCACACATAGGTATATATTGCCCCCAGTGAGGATCGCTTCAGAGGTTTCGCACAGATTTAATCAAATTTACAATGTCATGGCAGATAGTTAAAATCAAAATGTTTCCAAGTGAAAATAAATAAAAAGGCCAAAAAAATGCTGCTCCAGCTATCAAACGTGTGAAGGAATACAGCTTCAAACATGCTACAGATGAGTCCATACCATAAAAGAATGAAATCCATCTACTCAGGGCAAACGGTGAATATTTTTCTGCATATTTGTCTGAAGTAGGTCCCCTGTCACTTTCCGATGTAAGCATAGGTATGATTGCCTCCCAGCATCTCATTCACAAGTCAGTTTTCATACATGAAGCTGCAACACTCTTTTAGAAGTCCAGCCTGTTGATGGCCATAGCTCTCTGCTTTGCTTCAATTTGGGGCATCTCATTCTGAATAACTTGACCAGTGATGCCATGAGGAAACTGCTGGCACAGCTCTATGATCCTGCTCTCTATTTCCCGGCCTCCCCGGTCTCCTGCTTCACTTTCGTCTCTGCCATGGCCCTCTCTCCCCCTCCTGGGGGCACAGACACGTTTCACTGTGCAGTCACAGCACACACTCTGTGCCAAATTACAGCTACACCAACAAGCTGAAACCAGAAGCGGACATATTTGATACGGGCAAGATACTTCTCTATTGTCTCAAATGGAACAATAAGCTGATTGAAACATGAAACTGACTGGATGTTTTCTCCAAAGTATGTCTATTTTTTTTTATTTAATTACACTTTGAACTTTTTTCTCTGCCATCCATGTCCTTATCTGCTAGCTTGCCCTGATCAAAGACGGCTGTCAGGAGGAGCATTTCTATTGGCTCGTGGGCGACGGAGGCGAGCTGCGGGCCTGCGGCTGGTGTGTGAGTGTGTCTACCGCGAGTACGTTGTGGCGCCCGGGCGCACCGCGCGGCGGCGCAGACACAATGATTTTTCTGTGGATGGTCGGGCCCGGCTGCGCCCTAGGCGGGCACTGTGCTCTAGGCGGCCACCTAGCTCACCTAGCGCCAGCGCTGGCCCTGATCGGATCAATTCGTTATTTCGAATCGATTTGTATTTCGTTTTTATTAGTTATTTCGGAATGTGAAATGGATGAATTACTTAGATTAGAGGTTTTTTTTTAACCCCTTCGCTGTGGAGGACGCGCTCAGCGCGTCCACCCGCAGGTAACGTTCCTTGCGGAGGACGCGCTGAGCGTGTCCTCCCTTTGGGGCCAGCGATCGGCCGGGTTCCGGCCGATCGCTGTGCCCCCCGGTGCGGGCTGACATCCTCGATGTTCCAGCACCTGGAACCGCCGCTGGGCTAATTAGATGTCATCGCGGCGGCGCAATGACATCTAATTCAGGCGCCCCCCCCCCGCATGTGCGGAGGAGGCGCCTGAAAGGGAGGGGGGAGGTCCTTCGGACCTCTCTCCCTCCCGATCGCTGGCGTTGCGGGGGTTAATCCAGGCACCGTTTGGAAGTGCACAGCCTGCCCTTCCTAACGGTACCTGGAATTATCCCCATGGGGGCTGGATCACGAATCGGCGCCGAAAAGCGCCGGTTCGTGATCCTTTCCCGGAGCTGGTCGACATCTTGGATGTCGGCCAAGCTTCCGGGAATGCCCCCTGAGGACTGGCGTCATTGTGCATAGCACGTTGACGCCAGTCCTGGAGTTAACCCCTAACTGCTACCAATGGTGGAGATAGGGGGTTCCAATGAACCCCCTATCTCCCGATCCGTGGCAGTTAGGGGTTAATGTTTGATATTATTGGATCGGCCAGAGCATGGCCGTTCCAACGATACCAAACATGAGTATGAAAAAAGTTTTTTTTAAAAAAATAAAAAAATAAATAAAATAATATTTAAAAAATAAATTATAAAAAAAAATAAACAAGTTTTTTTTTCTTTTTTTTGGTTCGTTAATGCAGTAATATTGTTCCCATTTCAATTATAATGTGAACAATGATGCTGCACTAACGATTTTTGTATGCGGTGCGTTTGTTAAAAATCGCGTAATTTTCCCCAAAAAAAATGTAACGAGACCCCATCTCTAATTTTTTTAACAAGCGCACCCGATACAAAATATAACCGCAATTGCTCGCATGTTAAAATGTGAAAAAAAAACACTTTACACGTTGTAAATTATTGAAAATTCATATTTTATTGCATTTTTTGTTATAATATACAGACAGGACATGACGTATACATATAATAATGACATATTATGAATCTGCCGAGTCTGACGGAAAGAACGATATATATAATATGTCTGGGTCATATAATAAAATAAGCCTTCAAAACACGTTTAAACATGATGAGCAAAATCGGTAAAAATGACCTCAGCACAGAGGCGGGAAATGCCTCAGCAGCGAAAGGGTTAAAAAAGATATCTAATCCCACTTTCCTTGGTGCTGAAACCTCTTCAGTACCAAGTACAGAAGCTTCATGTGGGTGTCATGTCCCACGCTGCGGTGTCTGGGTCACAGCGGCCGGCAGCACTTCCTCGCTGCTCGCTGGCCGGCCACCGAGTGATTCAGAAGCCGATCACAGTCATGGGTCACTGATGCGGGCGGGGCTCGGCATGATGATGCGGCTCCCGCTAAGTTTAAAATGAGACGTCTGAGCCCTGGTTTCTTGCCTTGACTTGGTATTCACTCCTCTCTGTGCGTTCTTTGTGTATATTTATCAGACTACCTGTGTTTTAATTTCTGGATTGTTTGATTCTCCTGGCTATTAACTCCTCGATATAATGACCCCTGGCATTTGGCTGATGTTTGGAAACTACATGTCCCATGCTGCTCTGACAGCTTTAAGGCCAACTAGACATCATGGAACATATAGTTCAAAACATGTGTAGTGCCAAGGGTCACCATCACTGCTCTGTACTATCTATTTGCCTCTGCCCTTCCCATGGAATAGTCTCTGGAAACGCTGGGTGTCTCAAGCAATAGACGGCTGGATACCGTTTATTAAATACAACCCCAGACACTACAAAACTAAAGATGATCTACAAGACCCAATGAGCAGTGAACATTTAGTTCCTTCTTGTGTGTTATATCCAATACTAGTGGCATAGTTGTCTGGTTGGTACACTCCATTTGGATCACCCTTTCTTTTCACTAGAGTCAATATCCTCTATTCTTTACTGAATCTTTACAAGTATGGTATTCCATTTGTGACTGGCCATTAAGACCCATATTCAGACCAATCCTCTGTGTCAGTAGTTCAGTGGCGTAACTACCAGGGTCGCAGAGGTCGCACTTGCCACTGGGCCCTGGCATTCAACGACTGGAGGGGGGCCCAGGCAGTAGTGGATTGTTAACCCATTAAGGACCTCAGGCCCGTCTTTAACATTGATTGGACCATGGGCAAACATTTTTTTGGGGCCCCCCCGAAAGCCTTCCCACCACATAATTTTGCTCTCCATCCCCAACATCCCAAAAACCCCCATAAAAACCACAAATACATCATGGACTTGTCTCAAAAAGATTTAATAATGTAAACAAGGAACTAGCTCACAAATAAGTCCTTAGACTAACCTGTAACAGTACGTACATGCCACTTATAGCCTCTCCTAGGCTCTTTCTCATATTTTTATTAACAGTTATGCTCTTGGGAGAAAAGGCATGTTAATATCTTAATAACCCAGTGGAACTGTCACAGTTAGTTGGTATGGTACTTGAACTTCGTTCTGACAGCAGTAACTCGGTTCCAGTCGTGTGTGCTGCTGCTGCAACAGGCCTGGCTGCCTGGGGACGCGTTTGCGGCTAATTTGGGCCTGGGGACAGCACCGGCGGCGCGTTGGCAGCTAATTTTGGCCTGGGGACAATGCCGGTGGCGCGTTGGCAGCTAATTTGGGCCTGGGGACAGCGCCGGTGGCGTTTTGGCAGCTAATTTGGGCCTGAGGACGCGTTGGCGGCTGTGAACTTCAACCAACAGCTATATATATCTAATCGACCATGATGAATGCTAGCCTCCTGCATTTATCCTGAATTTTAACCAATTTTTTTGAACAAGGACTGTTAACCTATGTATTGACATATATAAATAATTATAAACCATCATATCACATCAGGTTATAATCACACTCTCAGTGAACGTCTCTTCCTACTGACGTCTCGAGTCGCTACGTAATAAAAATGAAAATACTGTAAGTACCCAAGTACATACTTACACTGAGGGTGTTATACAATAGAGAGACTAACGCTTAGCAGATGGTAACATATTTAGTGCACAGTGATTAAAAATCGTACCAATGCACTCACACAGTACAATGTGTAGCATAAAGGTTTCTTTCGTGTCTGAAATTCGTACCAGTTCACTCTCACACTCACAGAATACTAGAGGATGCAGGCAAAGCTTTATGTGCCTGCATCCTCTAGTACTCTGTGAGTGAACTGGTATGAATTTCGGACACGAACGAAACCTTTATGTCTGCTGCACATTGTATTGTGAGTGAGTGTGAGTGCATTGGTACGATTTTCAATCACTGTGCACTAAATATATTACCATCTGCTTAGCGCTAGTCGCTCTAGTGTTTAACCCCCTCAGTGTATGTATGTACTTGGGGGTACTTACATACTGTATTTTCATTGTTATAACCTATTGACCCCAGTCAGAACTGAACTTTTGCTGTTGTGCAGTGTCAACCAACCATATGAGTCACCGACCTGATTCGACAGTCAGTGCTGCTGGGCCTGGGGCTCTGTCTCTCTGAGCGGCTCCGATAAATGCAGCATATCATGCGGGGACATTCTGCGCATGCGCGCCGCCCCGCATCACGTGCTACGTGAAGAGGGCGGTGCCAACAGCATGTGTGCCATTCTCAGCCTTGTGTCTGCTGGAAGGAAGGCACACATGCTGGCGCTGCAGTGGCTCTGCGGCTGCCTGCTGCTAGCCCTGGCCCTCTGTGAATCTGTGACACACACAGCACCAGATGGCGCGCTGCTGCCGGCATCTTTATATACAGAGCGGTGCCTGAGGACAAGTAGTTACAACTTAACTTACGTTACAACACAAGTTGTTTTCGGTGGCGCTGGCGGTCTTTGCCGCGGGCCCAAGGGGGCAGCTGCTTTGAGCCCCTCAAGTGACTGGGCCCAGGGCAGCTGCCCCTTTTGCCCCATGTTAAAGACGGCCCTTAAGGACCTAGGGGGCAGTATTAGATAGTCGGTGCTAACTAACATAAACTTAAAACCTCCATAGGCTATAATGGCTCTGGCAAGTTTACAACAGCTCTGGTTAAGTTAGCACCAACTATGTAATATGGCCCAGGGTCTTTAAAGTCAATGCATTTATAATGGAACAGTTCTGTCATTGGTCCTTAAGGGTTAATTAGGCAGCAGAGGCCTTGTTGTTTTTTGTCTGGCTATCCATCATGAGTGTGACACTTCCTGGTGTCTCAATGCAGTGTCTGGTGAGCTCACATGTGATGTGTCAGTATATTTCTCTGCCATCCTCCTAATGTAACAATAAACAAAAAGAAAGGCATGGCTTAAACAGAACCCAGATAGAATGTGGGCTCACTCTCTTACTCTTACAAATTATATGAACATTCCTCTGAAACACATGCTGCCAAATCTCTACCACTCAGTGGCATATCTATAGAGCCTGGGTGGTCAAGGAACATTCTCTTATTAACCTATTCAGTTAAATGGAGAAAGAGTTTTTCATTATTAAAAACTACTACTAAAAAACGTTTTGCAAAAACTCCAAAAAAGAATAACCTTCATTAAAAAATAGGGTTATAAAAGAAGGGGGAGAGGGCTATTAAACAAAATCTTAATTAATACTCCACCTTATAACAAGTTACAAGCATTTATAAAGCACCAACAAATTCCTTAGCACTGTACAATGGGAGAGACAAAATAACAAATATACATACATGTTACACACACTGAACAGAAGGAGGAAGGACCCTGCTCAAGAGCTTATAATCTAAAAGGAGAGGAGTGACACACTAGGGGCTATATTACAAAGCTGGTGCTAACTTAACCAGAGCTGTTGTAACCTTAACAGCTCCATAGGCTATAAGGCTGGTACGTTTACAACAGCTCTGGTTAAGTTAGCACCAAGTATGTAATATGGCCCTAGATGAGGTAACATAACACATGAGAAACTATATGAGGACCCATAACCCATTCTTAAAAAATACTTCCAAATTGTATGGCCATTTTAAGAGTGCTAAAAATACCTGTATATATGTCTCCTGCACTATCCAAAAGTTGCTGGTTTCAAAACCTAGTACTATAACCTATTGCCTAGTGTCCCTATTATATTAATATTACCATAGCATTAAATTCCATAGCTAATGGATATATAATAGGGATACTAGGCGATAGTGCAGGAGACATGTATACAGGTATTTTTGCAAAACGGATTTAGTAAAATTGCTAAATTCATTCGCGGGGTGGGGGCAGGGGGCCCTTCATGGATTCTTGCACGGGGGCCCTGAGGTTTCCAGTTACGCCTCTGGTTCAAGTTATGATACTTCTGAGCTGCAGATGGATAACAGCAGTGGCACTATCACTGTTATGACCTTTAGGAGTCAATAGGACTCCATAGAGCCAGACTCAATCCTGTTCGAGCTCTGTAGAAGCTCGCGTAACAAGGGTCACGCTCAGGCAGCAGAAGGATTTGAGGAAGAAATAAAGTAGTTTCCAGTGTTCAGCTGAGTAGAGCGAGGAAGCATCGGATCTCGCCACTCTGTTCATCGAGGGATCTGAGGCCAGTAAGGAATTTTTCACTTGGTTTAAATTAATGTGTTAAGTGAATTTGTGAAAGTGAAATCACTTAACAACAGGGTTTAGAAGTCATTATTCACTGCTGAATATTGGCTGGACCAAATGAAGAACAAGCAAGCTTGAAATATCATGTTCTTCATCTCCTACCTACAGTATATCTCCTATAGGAGATATTCATGTACAGTTCGGAGCTGTGATGTTTGAGATACAAGAAGAGCTTGTGGCTCGTGGAATAGGAAATAAAAAAATTAAGCTAAAGTCTTGAGCCATTATTTTGTACAGCTTAAGGACTCTGCTTAACGATTAAGTTGAAATAGGGCCCATAATCTTTAAACATCTGACTCCGTACGGTGAGATACGCTAAAATACTTTGCATGTAACAAAACGTTTACTATTTATTACTTGTCCCACCCTGTCTCTTTCTCAAAGTTAGTTACCTCACCTTTCTCTGAGTTTATTACGCTGGTACTTAACAGTAAAGGTATTCTCTGTCATAACCTATGACTCAATATACCACAACCTTTATGGATAACATCTTGTTATGGAATTTCTTTGGGGTTTCCAAATTATTTCTTTAACCACACTTTTAATACCTTTGAGGAACATTGGAGTATTTTCCCATGTTTTCTCTTTTTTCCAAAATGAACATTTTAGCAATCATATTTTTTTTTACAAAAACAATGTAACTTTTTGTGAGCTTAAGGAATAAAATGGACGTCTAAGTGTTATTTGTTTTTCTGCTTGCGGCTTTGCTAATCATGATTCCTACACATGACGCAAATTGGTTAGCCAGGAAAGTTTATGAAAGCTCTGACATAAGAACTGTAGAACTTTGGAAAGAAGGCAGCCAATGCGAAAGTAGCAGATTCTTTGTATAAAGAAAGTCTAGAATCACTCGCTTTTTCTTTATATTTTGAATTTCTTTTATATACATTTAAAATAGATCAACAAAAGATACTTAACTTTAAATATTCAGGTGTCTGTTTCTAAGACCCCTTGCCTTGATACACATGCCACAACAATAAACAATATATAGAAAAGGGAAACAGCCTTAACAAAAGAGACAATTAATAGTGCACATTGACTAAAACCAAATATGATGCAGTTATGTTAACCCTAAACATAAAAATAGTAACCCTAACCCTATAGCAAGCACAAATATGAAACTAACCTACTACAGGCATCAATAGTAACTCTAACCCTAATATTAACCTTAACCCTATAAAAAATCCCAAATAGTAACTCTAACCCTATATCTACTCCTAACCCTAAAACAAGCACAGATAGTAGCGCTACCCCTAATAATAACCACAATTCTTTAAAAAGCACAAATAGTAACTCTAACAGTATCACAGCTACTAACCCTAAAACTTTCAACCAAACTTACTTAGTATTATTTCTGCATCTTTCTCTTGTCAGAAAAATAACCCGTGTGTTGTGGTAAATTGCATTGAAAAACTGACTCGACCGAGTTGATTTTAAGAATGAAAAATGACTTTAAGTTGGCCGAGTGTACACTACATGTTCTAAAACGGCAGCTCTTTTACAGTGGCAATTTTCTCTGGTGACCAGGAGATAGGATACTGAAAGAAAACTTAGTGGCGGAGGGAATTTGACAAGCAGGAGCTAAAATTATGAATGACTAAACATGGCTGATATGGTCACCCTAAAGGGACACATATTGCTATTTAATGCAGAGGGGAGCACAGGGCAGAGTGCTGCCCTGTAACATGTATAATTCATATGATGCAGGAAGGAAATCAGGGCAGACCTGGAAATCCTCTTTGATTTCTTGCTGCAGCATATAGATTCTTCATGTTGCAGAGTCACATTCTTCATGCACTGCCCATCAGTATGAATAAATTATGTGTCCCTTTAAACATGGCCAATATGGTCACCCTAATAATGACTTTTCAATAATCCAGTGATTTCCATTTTTTCATCATGTGGCAATTGATAAGCAGCAGCAAATTGCAAGGACACATCAG
This sequence comes from Leptobrachium leishanense, assembly GCA_009667805.1. Classification (NCBI taxonomy): domain Eukaryota; kingdom Metazoa; phylum Chordata; class Amphibia; order Anura; family Megophryidae; genus Leptobrachium; species Leptobrachium leishanense. The sequence goes on along the minus strand of CM019067.1, from coordinate 73,672,447 downwards.
GAGTTTTAAGGAATTATTCTATCATGTGAAAGCAAGTATTGAGATATTAACCACTTGGTTGCAGAGGACGCGCTCAGCAGATCGTTGCAATGGCACATTCCATGCGGACGACGCGCTCATCGTGTCTTCACTGCAGCCCCCTCTTCCATTGGATACTCATCACCACTCTCTCCAGGGTCCCACATTGATCTGAGTCCTGTGGACGCAGACCTCCATTTTTATACCCTGGTGGGTGCGATGACGTCATTGTGATGGGCGCAATGATGTCATTTATAAGGGTGCCCCGCAGTACCGGAAATGGGGTGGATCCTTTGGACCTCTCTCCCTCTTGATCGGGAGATCTTAGAAACAAAAGACAGGCACTGCTGGAAAGGTGACAGTCTGACCTTTCCAGTGGTGCCTCTCTTTAACCCCTTAGGTGCCGTCTGAGATTTGGTACCAATCCATGCAAGATCACAGACGCAACCCAGATGTGGCTGACATCTTGGATACCAGGCAATCCTTCAGGGCTTCCCCCTGCCCACTGATATCAGTGCGCATACGCGTGATGACTAGGGATGAGCTGTTCGGTTCGATCAGTTCGGAGTTTGACTCAAACATTGGCAGTTCGAAAGTCCGCGAACTTCGAACCTTTTGGCATGTTCGGTTCAAGTTCGAAATTTTTTTTTTGAGAAAACTATAAAAAATGCTTAAAAAAATACTAAAAATTCTAGAAATAAAGAGACTCTTTACTGCAGAATATTATAAGCAACGGTTTATTAGATATTGAATTAAAAAAGTACCTAATGTCTAGGTGCAAAGATTCTCACCTCTAAATGACCTGTGCTCTCAAACGGCGTAAACAACAGGATGTTTAATTAGTGTTTGGAAATAACATGTGCTTCTAATTAGCAATTAGAATTTGATACATTGCTTGCAGACTGGGTGGGAGCTCCTGCACATGTATGAACAAACACTGTGCTTGTTTTGAATTCTTAGAAGTGTTCATTTCTACTATATGATCCTCTCTGATATGCTGTTTAACCCCTTAAGGACCAGGGCTCTGTAAAGCCAATCATTAATGATGTAGATGTTACGTCATTTCTCATCAAGGGCTTAATAAAATCTTTATCACACTCCGTGGATTTAAACGTAATATTCCAGTATTTGTATGTCATGTACCTCTCCCGAAGGGCCTATGTGAGCATACAATTATTATTGTGTTAGAAATGTCTATCATAAAGCGTACAAGCTGAGTCCCTAGAGTCTCTGACTATCCATTGTCATATATACCTTGCTTTAATACATATAATACATTCCCTCATCTAACAGGATAGTAGCCAGTCCCTGTGCATTTTAACCCCTTAAGGGTGGCTAGGTGTTGTGTGTGGGTCTCTGATGGCGATGTTTCTATACATCCTACAAATCTGCCACTTCACGGGCAGGTTATGGGGACCTCCTAGGCATGATATTTGAAGGAATTTTTCGTTTTTATTTTTAACCCTTATTTTATGGAAAACTCACTGTTCCTTTAAAAACGTATTTTTTAAACTTTTTGTCCTTGTTTCCTGTGCCCCAGGGCACTACCCGGACCCCCATACACCTTTTATGGCAAATATCTAGCATATATGCCCTCTTGGAGGGCACTCTAAAAATCGAACTTTTGAGTCCCATTGACTTGCATTGAGTTTGGTTCGTGTTCGAACTCGAACTTTTGAAATTGTTCGAGTTCGAATGCGAACCGAACACGGGGGTGTTCGGCTCATCCCTAGTGATGACATCAGTTAGGGAATTAACCCCTAGCTGCCAAGGGATTTCCTATGGATATGGATATGATACCAAACATGGTTATGTGTAAAAAAAAAATATATATATATATATATTTTTTTTAAAAAATATGTATATTTAGTAATTCGGCACTATTATTCTCCTTTTCAATTATAATATGAAGAATGATGCTGCACTAATGATTTTTTTTTTCATTTTTAGCTAAACCACGTATTTTCTCAGAGAAAAACAGTAACGGGTTTCCATTTCTATTTCTTTTTTAACAAGCGTACCCCATCGAATATATAATCACAAAGGCTCAGATGATAAAATGTGGAAAAATGTTTATTTTATTTAACGGATTAAAATTTGAATGGAAATTCACTTTTTTTTCCATTTTTTTGTTATAGCATTCTGGCAGGAAATGACATATACATACAATAATTATATATTATGAATCTGCCGAGTCTGCCGGAAAGAACGATATATAAATTGTCTGGTTCGTATAATAAAACATGACTTCAAATCACATTTATACATGATGAGCACAAAGCAGTAAAAATTAGCTCAGCACAGGGGGGTGAAATGGCTCAGCAGTGAAGGGGCTAAAATTGGTTATATTCCTATTGAATAATAATCTCCTCTTTGTGCCAATCAACTACCATGTTGTCACGGTCCTTTGATATGCCCACCTGATTCTGCCATTTTACAGCAAATTCCTGCAATACACCTGGGTAGCATTTGCGATACACCAATGTGCCATGGAACAGTAATTTAAAAACACTGTAATAATCAACAGCTTTAGGGATCCCTCAATATACAGGTTGGGGACTGGTGTGCAAAAAACTCTAAAACCCGGAAGACTCAGAAAACGGAATTTCGGAGCCGTACTAATCTTAGTGATCCTGGATGAGGGGCACTCTGTACTCGGCTTGTGCATGACCTTTTGTTTCGGGGGTTTTTCCGGGTGTTTTTTTTTTTCGTTTCAGATTATTCTGGACAATTTCTCTTTCGTTTAGGATAATTTTGATTCAGTGATTCGGATAGATTCGGTGATTTGGATCGATTCGGATCATTTCGGGTGATTCAGATCAGTTGGTTTTTAGCTTTTTTATGTGTTATTTCTTTTTTAACCCCTTAAGGGCCGCTGACGTACCCTGTACGTCTTGTCCTCGGGTCTCCCTTAGACCCGCGGACGTACAGGGTACGTCAGCAGCGCCTAATCCACCTCCCGCCCGATACTCACCTCCCTCGCTGGATCCCACGGCGATCTGGCAGGGAGGAAGCCTGCCCATGTGATTTACATGGGCAGGCGAGGCTGATGACGTCGCCACGCTGCGTGGTGACGTCATCAGCAGGCGTCCCCATGCATTTCAATGGAGGGGAGGGGGGGCTCCTTCGGAGCCCTCTATCTCCCCAACCATTGAAGCTAGGGAGATGCCGTTTGCACCGCTGGAGAGGGGAGAGCCTCCCCTTTCCAGCGGTGTATGGCATTAACCGTTTCGCCGCCGGATCACGTTGCGGCGCCAATTGGCGCCAAAATGCGATTCAAACCTGGAGGGGGGCTGACATCTTGGATGTCAGCCAAGCCTCCAGGTCCCCCCCACCCACTGACAACCTCACCATATGTGTGAGGATGTCAGTGGGCCAGTTAACCCTCTAGCTGCCATGTAGAGATAAGGGGATCCTAAGGATCCCTTTATCTCCCGATCCATGGCAGCTAGATGGTCATATTTGCCATCATTTTAAAGGCCTGATTATGGCCTTTCAAATGACACCAAACATGACAAGGTTTGGTTTTAAAAAAAATTTAAAAAAAAATTAAATAAAAAAAAATAATAAAAAAATTTAATAAAATAAAAAAATGTGTTTTTTTTTAAAGTTTTTTTTGTCTGGGGGGGTTTAATTAAATAGGACCTAGGCTGTCATCTAAAAATAATTAGCACAAAATGGTCAGAATGAGCGCAGCGCACATAGGTGAACTGTCTCAGCAGTGTAGGGGTTAAAAAGCAAACGCATGTAAAAATTGGGTATTTCTAGTCTCGGGACAAAATTTTGAACCTATTTAGCCGGGGTCGTTTTGGGTGGTTGTAGATTTTGGGGATTAAATTACAAAAAAGTGTGTTTTTACCATTTTTTTCCTCATATTTCATATTTTTTTTATAGTAAATTATTCGATATGATGGAAATAATGGTATTTCTAGAAAGTCCATTTAATGGCGGGAAAAAGGGTGTATAATATGTGTGGGTTGAATAAACGAGTAAGAGGAAAATTTGACCTAAACACTAACAGCGCAGAAACGTAAAAACAGCAGCGGTCACTAAAAGACGGATTTGTGTAAAACCGCCCGGTCACTAAGGGGTTAATTGCTTATTTAATAATGGGAAGTAGATTACTATCAATAGAATGAAAGTTTCTTTACTTAATTATTCTTTTAGGATTTTTTAGGCATTTTTTGTGTTAAATTTTAGGTTTCCTAACTTTTTTTAAAGAAACAAGGCTTTTTAACCCATAGGTTTCAATGCAGCATATGAGTCCGCACACTGCCGGGTAGCACCTCTCTGCTGTATAATTAATGCAGCATATGATTCTGCACACTGCCGGGCAGTGCCTCTCTGCAGTATAATAAATGCAGCATATGAATCCGCACACTGCCGGGAACTTCCCAGCAATGTGTGGATTCATATGCTGCATTAATTATAACTCATAAAAAACTAAAAACTAACTGATCAAAAAATGAATCGATCCGCATCAATAAATCGATCTCCAGAGAGGTGCTGCCCGGCAGTGTGCGGATTCATATGCTGCATTAAAAATACTGCAGAGAGGCGCTGCCCGGCAGTGTGCGGATTCATATGTTGCATTAATCATACTGCAGAGAGGTGCTGTCCGGCAGTGTGTGGATTCATATGTTGCATTAATTATACTGCAGAGAGGTGCTGCCCAGCAGTGTGTGGATTCATATGCTGTATTAATTATACTGCAGAGAGGAGCTGCCCGGCAGTGTGTGGATTCATATGCTGCATTGAAACCTATGGGTTAAAAAGCCCTGTTTCTTTAAAAAAAAGTTAGAAAACCTAAAATTTCACACAAAAAATGTCTAAAAAATCCTAAAAGAATAAGTAAGTAAAGAAACGTTCATTCTTTTGGTAGTAATCTACTTCCCATTTTTAAATAACCAATAAAAAACAAAATAACTCTTAAAAAAGTAAAAAACCAACTGATCCGAATCACCCGAAATGATCCTGGATCGCCAAAATGATCTTTCAGGTGGTCGATATTTCGTTTTCGGAAATGCTCCCAAAACACGAAAATGGTGAATTGCACCCGAATTTCAATTTGGAACGAAACAAATTGTACATCTCTACTCTGTACCATTGCTGCAGCATGGATCTGGGCTCCCAAGCGCTGCAGCAGACTGCGGCAGATACTTAGCACATACTGCGGCACATACTGGGCAGCCCCAATCTGACATGTTGCTAAAAGTCACACTGACTCCAGGTGGCATATCCGGGAAGAAACACTGCAAAGCACTGCCTACGTGTGTATGTACACCCTGAGGCCCCTTTCACACCTAGCCGTTTTAACGCGCGTTCGTGCACGCTTTAAAACGCATGAACGGGGAAATCCCATGCTCTGCTATGGGTCCCGTTCAGACCTAAGCGTTTTAAAGCGCGCAGGAACGCGCATTAAAACAGCCGACCTAGAAAGAAGTTCGGGAGCTTCTTTTCAGGCATACAGCAGTGCGTTCGAGGCCATATCATAGCCGCGAACGTGCTGCAATGCGCGTTCGCGCGTTTTTTTGTATGCGCGAACGCGCGGAAAAACAAACGCGTGCATTGCGCGACACAGCGCTACGCCCGGGTGTGAACCCAGCCTGAGAGCTGCAGCTGGAAAGAGATGGTGGCTTTTCTGCTTCAATCTCGTTCCTCTAAAGCACCAGAGTCTTCTGGATTCTGAAATCCAGAAGAATCCAAAATCTAGAATGTGCGGGGTCCAGAGCATTTCAATCCAACAATCAATAAAACAGACATATTCAGTGCATAAAAAAGCATGACTTAACGCCGGCTGGGTGGAGTAGAGGTAACATCACTGCTCTATGACTGTGGAGAGAGACTGTGGAGGCACAGGTTCGATCCAGGCAAGAGCCCCTGTCCAGTAAGTTACAGTTAATAGTACTTATAAAGCGCCAACAAGTTCCGCAGCTCTATATAATGGGAGAGACAGAATAACAACTATGCATACACATTACACACAGAAAAATAGGAGAGAGGACCCTGCTCGAGAGTTTACAATCTTACAAGAAATTGTTACTCTGAGAAAAATTTTAATATTAATTTTTAAGTTTTAAAAGTATTAATTTATGCTTTATAGATATATTGTCGAAATGTAAGATTTTGAGCTCCAGTTGGTGTCCCTTTATATTACACAATTTCAAACAGGGGCTGCATTATTATCATACAGGCATAAAAGACCATTGTGTAAGATACAGTCACTGTTATAAAAGAAAAATAATAAAAATGTTCAGATCTGATCATTGGGATTTGTAGTGATTATAATGAGATTATTAGCAATGCAGCTTCCATAAAATAACAACAGAATATAAAATTAATATCAGTATGTGACATAATGCCTGTATATGGAAATTTCAGCAACACCTTGTAGCTGTATGAATTTCAGTCATTATAACCCCCGGAATCTTATCCCTGTACAGCAGTGAGTGACCCCAGAGCTCTTCCTATATTCTTTCCTCTCTCTCTGGCAGCTGTAATACAGCAGTAGTCGATTTTAACTTATTTGTTAGTGGGATTTAGGGCTGCTATTTGCAAATGGTTTTATGTCTCTCCAGGGTGCTTGGAGAGACATAAAACAAAGGATTTGTTTCTCCACAGAGGGGCACACTAATCTTGCTTTCAAAAGGTGTGAAAAAGATCCTTTGATATGCTGACAAGTGGTTTTCAATGCATTACAATGAAAAATCAAGATAACTCGATTTTGAGCGTGAAGGGGTTAATGCACTAAAATCATCCATTTGTATCACAAATGTCGTAAGCGCAAATTTAGAATTACACATCTGTTCTTCTAAGCTCTATTTTTAATTTGTCAAAATGGGTCAAGTGAACTAAAACATGAAAAGAAAAATGATGTTTGTGTAAAAGTCTACCAAATATAAATACGTATGTAGCACTTTATCATAAATGGCGAACAATGTGGTTTTTGAACGGTTTAGCAACATTGGTAATCCACACCACTTCACAAATGTTTATACTGTATATATTAAGTATATTTTGGTTTGAATTGATTCCTTCATGCTACCTTATGTATAGTGGTATAAGCTGTGTGGCTCTTCTTTTTCTATGTTTAAGAATATCTGTGTTTGTGTGCTCATATTAAAAATACTTTTATTTTAAAATCAACATACAACATATTGCATTTGCAGTTTACCTATTTATCTTTTAACATGGTACCTCTGTCATCTGTAGTAGGTAGGACACACAGAATGTCTACATGGTTGAAATACAGTGATATTGCAAGGATAAGTTCATGTAAGGTTTAGAACCCTGAAAGGTACCATGAACGTTTTTAACCCCTTCACTACCAAGCGATTTTCAAAAAAAAAAACATTTTCAGAAACCAGTGTGTTTTTTTGTAAAATCATTTTAAATTAATTATACAGTAAGAAATATTTCTTACCATAAATAACCTATTTGGCCATTAGATGGCGTGATCTACACCCAAATAGAGTTACAGCCGTTACAGCTGCAGCTTGATTTTTTTCCCCCCTGCATTGGCTGCTGACTGCAGCTGAAAGCCCGATATGTCAGGACATTCAGTTAGCCTATTTTACCATTTTAACTGTTTGGGTATGATGCCCACAGTGCTAAAACTGTGGGGGCACCTTCTGCAACCCAAAAGCAAATGACATTTGTTTGCAGCAAATTAATTGAATTTGCTTTTGGGCTGCAGATCGAGATATCTCTATCGTGGCAAGGGATGGTGCCGTTGAATTCCGAGATATCTCTCTCTCTATATATATATATATATATATATATATAGCTATATATGAAGGGGTTAAATGCCAATATAGTGTAGCGCTCACTCCCGAAGGAGCCGCTGAGAATGAACCACGGGTCAGTCTCCCCGCACTAGGGAATAAATATACTCCAACGCCGTTGTGAGTTTTTATCATTTAAATAGTTTACTAAAATATTTGAGCAGATATCAAGACATGGTATTCACAAGTATTATTACAGTATTTTCGTATCACGGTAAAACGCGTAGCGGAAAAGAAACGAAACACGAGGCTTCGGATTTCAGAAAATAAAATATTCGCTACCGGACATAAAAGCAATGCAATTTCCCGATAGTTCAGAAAAGGGGACACGTAGCAAAACCCCAAACATACAATCCCTTCGTATTACGGTAAACACGCAGCGGAAAAAGAGGAAAAATATATTCGGAACGTATCTTTATCTGTAACCCCTGTTCCGATTCGTAACAGAATGAGTCCTGCACAGGTTAAGTCCCGGAATGTAAAAAGGTGTATATGTATGTATGTGGTACCCGGGTACTGTTCAACTGGCCAGTGAATTTACATGAAGGAAAGTCTTCGACTAGTCAGTTGGGGCCCTGTGGACTTTAAAGAGAAAACAGCAGCTTGACCTTTAATCACAAACAGCCTTGGAGGCCTCTCACCCATCCGACGCAGGCTTTAGGCTCCGCTGACCCAGGACGTCTCTCCTCCGGATTTTGACTGGGGATACTAGCGGCCGGATCCGTTGTCTGACTTCATGCAGCTTGTCCAGCTCACCGCCTGCTCTCCGTTCGATTCCGCCCGGTCTGCAGCAATGTCTGGGCTCTGGCGAGTCTCCTTCTCCTCAGGCCAAGTGACCCAAACCGGAATAACAGGTCTCCCTCGGGCTTTGGCCTAGATTCTCCCACGATCTCCTCAGTGCGTCTGCTTTCTCTGCTTCCCTGGCGCGCTCTGGAACTTTCTCCACGAGGCAGAGGATGTAAGTGTCCAGTCCCCACCCACTTCCTGTCTTCTTGCAAAGCATGCCGGGCATTGTAGTCCCAATGTCCAGTATCTCTGATCGCGATAGTCTCCATCTTGTGGCCAAAAATAGGTACTGCCACAGCAAGATTTTTAACACAGCGCTACACTCTCCCCCTCCTAGAACTCTTGGGTCTCTCCAAGGAGGTACAACAGTTACATTACATTTCCACAATATTTGAATACAGTTTATATAACATGTACAGGTTCAGCAGCATACATATAGTGAGTTAATAACACTTCCTCAAGTTGACTCATATTTTGGGCTACCTCAGCTAGCATAGCAGACACTTCGGGCAACCTCCGCACCGTGGTGATGGCCTCTTCAGTGCTATGTCGTGGTGAGTCATAGGTGAGTCGTTGGGGCGGTCGAACAGAGCGTTTTGGTTCTGGCTCAATCAGTTCCTCTTCAGGTGGAAGTACTATAGGCGTTGGCTCAATTCTTCTCTCTATCACTGGAGCAGACGTTTCTTCAGAGTATGATCCCTCCAGTGAAGGCATAGAACTATAATCACCTGAATAAGCCTCCGGAGCTACCGGGATCCCCACAGCCTCAGGGACTTCCAACTGAAATTGAAAGAGGCTCAGGGATATCAACAGTCTCAGGGACTTCCAACAAGAATTCAGGAGCTTCAGGCCTCAAGTTACTCTCCCACCGTTCAGGGACAACGACAACCTCTTCAGGCTCCGGCGAGCGCATCCAATCTAGACAATAACTCTCTTCTTCACTGTCTCTTTCGCTCTCTTCGGCAACCCGGGTCTGTTGAGACCGAGTAACAGGAGGCAAACATGGAACAGGCGGATTTGGCCGAGGCAATTCGTCCCCAACCGGCATCCTTACAGCCTCTCTCAAAGGTAACAAATGATTTCGGTGCCAGTTCTTAAGAGGCCCAGCCTTTCCATCCAGGCGAATCTGATACACTGGTAAACCCGGCAGTTGTTTGCAGACAATGTAAACCTGGGAACTCCACCTATCCGCCAACTTGTGTCTCGCAGCCGCACCCAAGTTCTTCAATAAGACCCTATCACCGGGTTGTAGATCTTGTATTCGAACTTTCAGGTCATAGTTCCTTTTGTTTCTTTGCTCCCTGTTTCCCAAGGTCAAACGGGCCTGTTCAAATGCAGAAGCCAGATTCTTTCGAAGTCTATCCACGTAGTTTCTATGGGAAGCTACTGATGTCTGGTCTAGGGATAACCCAAATGCCAAATCAACCGGCAGTCGAGCCTCCCTTCCGAACATAAGACGGTACGGTGAATATCCAGTTGCATCGCTCTCCGTACTGTTATATGCATGCACCAGAGTAGCTATGTGACGACTCCAACTCTGCTTCTCCACATTCTACAAGGTCCCCAGCATGTTTAGCAGTGTGCGATTAAACCTTTCAGGCTGAGCATCACCTTGAGGGTGTGGTTCGGGTCTTTTGGATTCCCAACAGCTCTAACAACTGCCCCACCAGTCTGATTTCAAAGTCTCTACCCTGATCAGAGTGTATCCTCCTTGGCAGTCCGTAGTGAACAAAGAACTTTTCCATCAACACCTTGGCTACAGTCGAGAGCGCGTTGATCTTTCGTGGAAAAAGCTTGGCGTAACGAGTGAAATGATCAGTCACTATTAGAATGTTCCTTGCCCACTAGCATCCGGCTCTAAGCACAAGAAGTCAATGCACACCAAATCCATGGGTCCCTGGCTCTGCAGATGGCTCATTGGAGCAGTTCGGGTCGGTAGAGTCTTTCTCTGAATACACCTCAGACAGGAATGACAATAACTTTCTACTTCAGCCCTCATACAAGGCCAATAGAACCTATCTCGCACCAGCTTAAAAGTTCTCTCTGCACCCAAATGTCCATGCTCATCATGTAGTGATCGCAGCACACTCTCCCTATGTTTAGTAGGGAGGAATAACTGTTGAATCTCTTCAGAGTTGGTTGAGGGGCCCCTTCGGTAGACCACCCCATCCAACATCTTTAACCGCTCCCACTCTTTGTAGACCAATCTGGCTCCACTCGGGGAGTTGGTTAACAAAATCTCTCGCTGGTTTGCAGACAGGGCCTTTATGGTCAAGGCAATCAAAGGGTCTCTGGCCTGATCCGCTTTCAGGTCCTGTCTCGAAAAGGTAGGTAAACTTTCACCCCTTAACTGCGTAGGGTTACAGTAGAACTCAGGAACAGCCGCAGCCATAACTCCTATGGCCTCTGCTTCAATCCCTCCTTTGACCCGGCGCTCTGTTCCTTGACACAAAGCTTGCACCCCGTCTGGAGTCAACTGAGTCCATTCTGTAGTGTAGGGTCTTCTCGATAACGCATCAGCATCTCGATTATTCACCCCAGGGCGATACTTCAGGCTGAACCGAAACCCTGACAGAGCGGCCAACCACCGATGTCCCGCTGCGTCCAGTTTTGCGGTAGTAAGGATGTAGGTAAGAGGATTGTTATCCGTCTTGATCACAAACTCAGCTCCATACAGATAGTCTTTCAACTTGTCCACCACTGCCCACTTCAAGGCTAGGAACTCCAGCTTGTGAGTAGGATAGTTCTTCTCTGAAGGCATAAGGCTCCGGCTCACGTACGCCACAGGCCTCAGCAATCCACCATACTCCTGATATAGGACTCCTCCCAGACCCTCTCGGCTGGCATCCACATGTAGTTCATACGGCTTGTGAGGGTCCGCATAGGCCAAAACAGGAGCTCGGGTTAGGCTCTCTTTCAGCTTTACGAAAGCTCCTTCACATTGACTGGTCCATTCACCTTGTATAGACTCTCGAGCTTTCCTTGGCCCCGGAGCTGACGGATTTTTGTCAGAGACTTTGCAGCCTTCTTCTGTGGTTTCCTTCTGCAGGAGTTTGTTCAGTGGTTGAGCTATTTTCGCGAATCCTCCCACAAATCTTCGATAGTATGAACAGAATCCCAAGAAAGATCTAAGCTCAGTGACGTTTCGGGGTCTAGGCCAAGAAGCTACGGCCTCCAACTTCCGAGGGTCTGTTGAAACACCTTCTGCTGAGACCACATGTCCCAAATACGTAACAGATGGTAGACAGAATTGGCATTTCTCTAGAGACAGTTTCAGCCCCTCTTCATGGAGCCTCTTCAAGACCTTCTCCAAACGTTGCTCATGTTCTTCCAGAGTCTTCCCAAACACAATTATGTCATCCAGGTACACTAATACTTCGATTAGATTCATATCCCCGACTGTCTTCTCCATCAACCGTTGGAACGTGGCTGGAGCCCCCGTAAGGCCTTGAGGCATCCTGTTGAATTCAAAGAACCCCAGTGGACAGATGAACGCAGTTTTCTCCTTGTCTTCAGGATGCATTGGTATATGGTGATACCCGCTTCGCAGGTCTAGTACACTAAACCACTTTGCTCCAGACAAACACTGTAGGGCATCTTCTATCCGAGGAGTGGCATATTGATCGGGAATGGTTCTCCGGTTCAATGTGCGGTAGTCTATGCATAAGCGGACAGAACCATTTTTCTTCCGGACCAACACTATGGGAGATGCGTATGGACTCCTGGACTCTTGAATCACCTTGGTTCTTTGTAATTCGTTCAGCTGCTCTCGCAGATCATCTAAGTCTCCTAGCGGAACTCGCCTTGATCTTTCTCGAAACGGCTTATCTTCTTGCAACCGAATGTGGTGTTCAGTACTCTTAGCTAGGCCCACATCGAACTCATCTTTTGAGAACAACTCCTTCCACCTTAGGACTTGAGACTGAAGACGTTTCTTCCACTCAGGTGAAATGGGAGCGTCCTTGGGGTAGAATCTTTCATCTGGAATCTCTTTACCCACTCCCCCTCCTGAATCGGTAGAGAGGGGTGTAGCAGACTCCACTTGCCCGATAGGCATTCGTGCTTTAAGGACTACTGGAGAATCCGTCACATTGCATACGCTGACCGAGACTCTTCCTCGTGTTCTCTTCAGAGCTTTGGTGGAGATTATCTCAGGAATTATTCGACTCCGGTTTCACTCCCATGATCAAAATCGGTTCCCAGCACCACATAGGGACCTGGTTGCGATCCATTCAACTTGACCGAAGCCCGGAAACTCGCTACTTCTCCTGCTTGCAGAACCTTCTCTGTTCCACCCAATCTCCACAGTCTTCCCACCTCGGCAGGTGCCTTTCGTTCTTCGACCATCCTCTGATAGACCGGACGTAACATTGGATGTACTCCTTGAGTTGAACCTTCTTCCAACACGATAGGCGTCAGGAGACGCCGCACTAGGTCAGTATTCGTCCCCACTATCAGGGAGCTTCTGTTCGCACCCGAGGGTCGAGGACACACAATAGCCAATGCATCACAACCCCCAGACTGCCCGATGACTTCAGATCCGATCTCCAACTTCACCTGCAGGTACCCGTCATAAGGGAGTTTCTCAGTGCCGATACCCCATATTTCCAAATCCTTCAATTCTTGCAAAGGAATGTGCTTTAAGTGTTTCTCATAGAAGTCTCTGTAGATCAATGTCACTTGAGCCCCTGAATCCAACAGGGCTTTGGTGTAGACTACTTCCACTTGGATTGGCACAATAGGAGAAGGACCTATCAGTTGGTCGGGATTTTGTGGCGGTATCCGGACGCTTAGACCCAGTTTGCTGTACCCTGGCCTTTTTCTTGGCCCGTGCAGGTTTTTGGCGTGCATTGCTTCCCCATGACGTAGACCCGGATGCTAAGGGAGTGACTCTTTCAGTCCTGGCAGGCTCTACAGTCGGCTCGGCTTTGGGCCTTCGCCCTCTTAGTCTTTGCTTGATTTATGGAGCGGGGTTCAACCCTTGGGCACTCAGGTTGCTCCTTTACTGGTGCCCTCTGGCGTTTCCCGCCGGTGAGGTAGATAACAGTCCTTCCAGGGCTTCCAACAGTCCCTTGACTCTATCCTTCTCAGGCTTTCGGCCTTTGCACTGTGCGCGGAAATGGCCCATTTCTCCACACCCGAAACATCTCTTCTTAGAGAGCGGAGACGTAGTTGCTTGTTGAGATTTGGTTAAAGGATTTGGACCAGACGCCACAGCAACTCCCGTCGTCTGCATACCTGTGAGGAATTTCTGCATTTCTGCCTGCATCTCTGTCACCTTCATCAATACCCGACATAGTTCCGCATGCGCTTGTTGCAATTCAACTTGAGCTTCCTGAACCTTCGTGACGGTTTTGGACAATTCACCCCGTTCAGGGAGGTTCGACTCTTTGGCAGCCTTCTCTGTAGATTTAAAAACAACTAGATGTTCTTGTTCGTCCTCGTCAGATCCATAGGTATCTAGAGAGTCGCCTTCAGGTTGCAGGCCGTCGTTATGTCTCACAGGTTGTGCATAAGCCCTTTCCCCCCGCCTGAAAGATTTCTCTTCTAGTAAAGCCTCTTCCTCTCGTACAACTCGGATCAGTTCCAGGTACTTTAACTCTTGGTTACCTGCTCTGCTTCTCAGCTGCATCATCACTGGATCTAGAGGTTGAGAGACCCTCAGGATCTGTTTTATTCGGATCTTATCTACTTCGGCCGGTTCGGCCCCTTTCTTCAGGAGTATCTGGTGTAGAATCTTATCCAGGCGCCTCATGTACTCGGTCATCCTTTCACCTCTTCTCTGATAGGTGTGTTCGTACTGATATACCAATTCGGCCGCCTTTTCAGTTCGCCCAAAAACTTCTTCAAGAACGTTTAAATAATCCAAAGCAGTACAATCTTTCCTACTCAGTTTTAGGTTTCTCACCGCTTCTGACGCAGGTCCCTTTAAGCTCTCGGTGATCCTTTGCTTTTTCTGGGCCTCAGGGACATCCCACTCATCCAGAGCCTGCATCGCCTGTTCCACCCATTCTTCAAAGGTTTCTTCTCCCGCCGGAGTTGGTACGTTTCCTGTAAAATTTCTTAACCGTCGATAACCGAAGTTAGTGTGAGGAGGGCTTGTTTTCTGACATTTAGCCAGTAGATCTCCAATAGCCACGATAAATTCAGGCCCTATCATGGCCAACGGACTAGGCGCGGAAACACTTGCGGATTCGCCACGTGGCATACTTGGCTTAATTAGTTGGACTTCCACCTCTTCGGCCAGTTTCACGCTCGTGCCCTGAAAACATGGCGGAACACCCTTTCTCCATTCGAGAAGAACATACATGTGAGAAGTATCTGGTTTTTTTTCAATGTCCAGTATTAACCCCCGATGATCTGGTGCTAGCGTGGCCACGGCCTGGCGAATCTGATCTTCAGCCCAAGTGTCTGCTGGAATATCCATAACTATACAACATTCTGACTGGCTACTGTGCTCCCCACACCACTCGGCAACAGTGTCTGGATCCATATTTAACCCTTTAGATGCGGTTTTTCCAGAGACTGGATCCCGGACGAGCCCCCACGTGTAGCACTCACTCCCGAAGGAGCCGCTGAGAATGAACCACGGGTCAGTCTCCCCGCACTAGGGAATAAATATACTCCAACGCCGTTGTGAGTTTTTATCATTTAAATAGTTTACTAAAATATTTGAGCAGATATCAAGACACGGTATTCAGAAGTATTATTACAGTATTTTCGTATCACGGTAAAACGCGTAGCGGAAAAGAAACGAAACACGAGGCTTCGGATTTCAGAAAATAAAATATTCGCTACCGGACATAAAAGCAATGCAATTTCCCGATAGTTCAGAAAAGGGGACACGTAGCAAAACCCCAAACATACAATCCCTTCGTATTACGGAAAACACGCAGCGGAAAAAGAGGAAAAATATATTCGGAACGTATCTTTATCTGTAACCCCTGTTCCGATTCGTAACAGAATGAGTCCTGCACAGGTTAAGTCCCGGAATGTAAAAAGGTGTATATGTATGTATGTGGTACCCGGGTACTGTTCAACTGGCCAGTGAATTTACATGAAGGAAAGTCTTCGACTAGTCAGTTGGGGCCCTGTGGACTTTAAAGAGAAAACAGCAGCTTGACCTTTAATCACAAACAGCCTTGGAGGCCTCTCACCCATCCGACGCAGGCTTTAGGCTCCGCTGACCCAGGACGTCTCTCCTCCGGATTTTGACTGGGGATACTAGCGGCCGGATCTGTTGTCTGACTTCATGCAGCTTGTCCAGCTCACCGCCTGCTCTCCGTTCGATTCCGCCCGGTCTGCAGCAATGTCTGGGCTCTGGCGAGTCTCCTTCTCCTCAGGCCAAGTGACCCAAACCGGAATAACAGGTCTCCCTCGGGCTTTGGCCTAGATTCTCCCGCGATCTCCTCAGTGCGTCTGCTTTCTCTGCTTCCCTGGCGCGCTCTGGAACTTTCTCCACGAGGCAGAGGATGTAAGTGTCCAGTCCCCACCCACTTCCTGTCTTCTTGCAAAGCATGCCGGGCATTGTAGTCCCAATGTCCAGTATCTCTGATCGCGATAGTCTCCATCTTGTGGCCAAAAATAGGTACTGCCACAGCAAGATTTTTAACACAGCGCTACAATAGCTTAACCGATTGTTGACAGCTAGTCAAGAAAAAAAAACAGTTTTTTTCACTCTGAAGCAGTTATAAAATACAATGGTGATTGACATGATTGTATCTGCATTATCACAAACCTCATTCACTTTCCACAGCATTCTCCATCACAGAGTGACCTCCATTCCTCCCCTCTGCTGCCCCAACCCACCCTCCCCATCCACCCGCTCTCCCAACCCACCCTCCCCATCCACCCGCTCTCCCAACCCACCCTCCCCATCCACCCGCTCTCCCAGAGCTGGTCCCTAATTTCAGGCATCCTTTCCAGCTGTCTCCACTTTTCTCCCTAATCACCCTTACTAAGCCCAAAAAAATCTGGTCCATTTCATGCAATCCCTCTGACCACCAGTTTCACCTTCCCTCTGCTCCCATTTGTTTCTGTTACCCTAGTCCCTTAGAGTGTAAGCTCATGGGATGTCTGCCTGAGCTTTTTGTTTAAAGTGATATATAACCTGGACAGTTATCTGATGTCCAGGGTTATTTCCTCATGTATCATGTAAGTCTGCTATGGAATTTGTTGGCGCTGTATAAGTACTTGTAACTGTAACTTTGTATTTCTGTAACCACTCAATGTTCTTGAACCCAGGACATACTTGAAAACAAGAGAAATCTCAATGTATCCTTCCTGGTAAAATCCTTTATAAATAATACAGTGTATCAAAAGAAGAAACTTTTGGATGAGAAAAAGAAGATCTATTCAAGTGTCAGAAAAATTTAAGATGGTTTAGTAAATATTTGTCAATTTTCTTAAAGGGACGGAGAGTATGTTTGGAAAAAAGGGGTAGAGAATGAAGGAAGAGGAAGGACAGGAGAGGATAAAGAGGTTCCTGCCCCCCTTCCCCCATGGCTTCTGCAAGATCAGTCATGGAATAACTGGGGAGCAAATGTCACCAAGCACAGGAACCACACACTCAAAGAGGTCATCCAATCCATTATAAGCAGATACCATATCTTATCCCCTTTCTGTATCTGAAAAGGTGGTGGGTACTAACAAAAGACCCACCTCCAAAATAGATAAGATTTTGATGAGGAGTTGATTTATCCGTCTGATGTTGTTCCTGGGAAGAGTCGCTTCAGTCTCCTAAGGTGTATGTACCAGCATGAGAGAACCTTGCACTAGACCACTATGTGAACCATGATCTGGGACATGTACTCAAATATGGTGTCCCAGACCTCTGAGGTCCAGGGAATCCTCCAGATTTTCTTTCCATTAGTTACATATGCAGGAGCCTGGTAGAAGGTCTCTGAAAGGTTAGGAGTGTATCATTAGACCATACCATGCATCCGGTGTCAGTATTTGCAACATTGTTCATAAAAGCGGCAACAAAAAGATGGTGAAGCACTCAGGTGGGTGTCAACAAAGTGGTGAAAGTGTCATCATGGAAATATTCCCAGGGGGTGGTCATACAACTCTCTTAAAGGGATATGCATGTCTAGAAAAAGTTTTTTTAAATTGACATTTAAACACTTTTATACCAATAGACAAACTAGAATAAATCAATAAACGTTTTAAAAATGTGTAAAAAAAGGTTTATTTTCTTGCTTTAAACTCTGTAATTTCATCTTCTCTGGCGGCTCTCCTCAGCTATGGGTGTTTCTTCAGCTCATACTTCCATAATATTCACACCTCCTCCCTGTCCACTACTCCACCCACTACTCCACCCATCAAAGCTTCAAATGAATTACATTTCTTGCTCCATCTTGCCCACAGCCCCCATGCTCCCCACTACTTCACATACTCAGCTATTACCCTCACCCAGTGTGTCACCACTCTCGTCTTAGATTGTAAGCTCTTGGACAGGGTCCTCTCTCCTACTGTTCTGTGTATTTAACTTGTATGGACATTTGTTATTCTGCCTCTCCCATTGTACAGCGCTACGGAACATGCTAGCGCATTTTAAATACCTGTGATTGTATGAACTAACACAAGCTGTGTAGCTCTGACCTCAGACTGGGGAAACCGAGGAACTGAATATTAGCATCTCTGCAACTGTGAAAGCAAAACACTTGCTGACTCGCTCACACACTCACCCTCTCCTCTCTCACAGACTTACTCACTCACCCACTGACACGCTTACTTGTGCTCTTTCATGGTTCACAGATAAGTGAAAATTATTACAAAATGAGATGTATATATTCAAACTCCCTCACACAGTCACTCCCTCTCACTCTTTCTTGTGCTGTGTGTCTCTTGTGCGCTCTCTCTCACTGCACCTTTTCTTGTACTTTCTCTGCTTTATCTTGCTGTCTGTCTCTCTTTATCTTTTCTTGCTGTGTCTCTGTGCTTTTCTTTGTCGTCCCTCTCTCTGCTGTCTTTTTTCTCCCTGTGTGTATGGATTTCTTCCCTTCCCTGTCTCTGCAGTAGCTGGGGGTGAAAGGTCAGCCCCACCCTCCCCTCAGCTCACAGTGCAGGAGGGAGGAGGAGCAACTCAGACACACATGCTCAGTGCGTTTTGTAGCTCTCCCTAGGTATAAGCACTGATTGGTTAGCTGAAACTGCCTCCTGAGGTGGGCGTGGAAAACTCCCAGAAAGAAAAGCAGGTAAATATGAAAAAATATCATATTTACTTGGTTTTTATTTCTGCTGAATAACACTACTGACTCATTCAAAGGGCATTGCACATTTTTAAAAGCTAACAAAGCATGCATGTCCCATTAAGTAGACAGGGTGACAGGGACACTGTGTAGGCTCAGGTGTTGAGTGAAGCCAGTGTCCACCTATCATCTAAATGTTCTTGAAAGGAGTGCCCTCTGGGAAAGTTTGATTACAGAAGAGGTACTGTATGTAGGAACCAAGGCAAGGATTTGGTATATACATATACACTATATTGCCAAAAGTATTCGCTCACCTGCCTTGACTCGCATATGAACTTAAGTGACATCCCATTCCTAATCCATAGGGTTCAATATGACGTTGGTCCACCTTTTGCAGCTATAACAGCTTCAACTCTTCTGGGAAGGCTGTCCACAAGGTTTAGGAGTGTGTTTATGGGAATTTTTGACTATTCTTCCAGAAGCGCATTTGTGAGGTCACACACTGATGTTGGACGAGAAGGCCTGGCTTTCAGTCTCTGCTCTAATTTATCCCAAAGGTGTTCTATCGGGTTGAGGTCAGGTGCAGGCCAGTCAAGTTCATCCACACCAGACTCTGTCATCCATGTCTTTATGGACCTTGCTTTGTGCACTGGTGCACAGTCATGTTGGAAGAGGAAGAGGCCAGCTCCAAACTGTTCCCACACAGTTGGGAGCATGGAATTGTCCAAAATGTCTTGGTAAATGTCTGAAGCATTCAGAGTTCCTTTCACTGGAACTAAGGGGCCAAGCCCAGCTCCTGAAAAACAACCCCACACCATAATCCCCCCTCCACCAAACTTTACACTTTGGCACAATGCAGTCAGACAAGTACCGTTCTTCTGGCAACCGCCAAACCCAGACTCATCCATCAGATTGCCAGATGGAGAAGCACGATTCGTCACTCCAGAAAACGCGTCTCCACTGCTCTAGAGTCCAGTGGTAGCATGCTTTACACCACTGCATCCGACGCTTTGCATTGCACTTGGTGATGTATGGCTTGGATGCTGGTACTCGGCCATGGAAACCCATTCCATGAAGCTTTCTGTGCACTGTTCTTGAGCTAATCTGAAGGCCAAATGAAGTTTGGAGGTCTGTAGCGATTGACTCTGCAGAAAGTTGGCGACCTCTTCGCACTATGCGCCTCAACATCCGCTGACCCCACTCCGTCAGTTTACGTGGCCTACCACTTCATGACTGAGTTGCTGTCGTTCCCAAACACTTCGACGTTCTTATAATACAGCTGACAGCTGACAGTGGAATATTTAGGATTGAGGAAATTTCACGACTGGATTTGTTGCACAGGTGGCATCCTATCACAGTTCCACGCTGGAATTCACTGAGCTCCTGAGAGCGACCCATTCTTTCACAAATGTTTGTAAAAACAGTCTGCATGCCTAGGTGATTGATTTTATACACCTATGGCCATGGAAGTGATTGGAACACCCGATTCTGATTATTTGGATGGGTGAGCGAATACTTTTGGTAATATAGTGTATATACAGTATATATGTATAAGTCCAAAATACTGGCGGCACTCTGGGTCTTTTCCAAAAATAGCAAAACTTTATTGTTTAAAAAGTTAATGTTTCAGCCTGCTCATTGTCCTGAAGAAAGCTTGCGATGAGCAGGCTGAAATGTTGACTTTTTAAACAATAAAGTTTTGCTATTTTTGGAAAAGACCCAGAGTGCGGCCAGTATTTTGGACTTTACATAAAGCTTGGCGTTGAACCAGGCATGAGACCGAGAACCCATGAGTGCTGGATTACTACCTGGTATATATATATATATATATATACATGACAGGCACCTCAAAAATACTTGTGTATTCATGAGTATTTGATACTACACCAAGTACATACAGTTATCTTGCCAAATCATGTGGGAACAATTCCATTAATACTACAAGTAGTTTTGGTAACTAATTGGAATTAATAAACCTTCCTGAGTCACTTCATATAAGTTAGATAATCGTTTTCTAATAATTCCACTTTCATAATTCCAACACGTATCAGGTAGACGTTAATGTTATTAAAAGGGAGTGTATTGATATGGGGTAAATGTATGAGGCAACTTTTTCCTATAGTATTAGGTTTTGCAAGAGGGTTGAGCAGGTCACACAGCATCAAACAGAACCTCAGCAATTCAAGTCCATGGATAACCTTGCACGTAAAGAGACAGGTGCACAAATAAAATGTCATCAGCCATCTAGAATACTTTAAATGTAAAAGGTCTGTTCATTCACTTCCAGCTTAAACAGATTCTGTAAATTTTGTTTCATTTTCATTAGTGTAATTTCCTTTATGCATAAAGTCCCTGCATTATACACAAGCTCAATAACAGAAGGTGAATATATACACTTGCATACAAAATACTTACAGGGTTATCCAAAGAGATCCGAATTGCTTGAGAAAGGTAACCGAACGCTGAAAATCAGCGTTCGGTTGCCTTTCCTGGCCATTCGGCTATCCAGAGAGCAGGCAATTCGCCAAATCCTGGCGAATTGCCTGCACATACGGTGTCTGTTCGGTGCCTGTTCGAGGGCAGTGAAAACCCCATGAAAAAGCACTGCTTCGGCTATTCAGAGAACACAAACCAGCAGTGAAAGGTTCCCTAAATGCCCTGCCATTCGGTGGTTTAATTCGGCAAATTTATTCAGGAGAATCCCATAGACTTCAATGTTAAAAATATTCCCGTTTTAATTCAATATCTAATAAACCATTCATTATAAAATTCTGCAGCAAAAAGTCTCTTTATTTATAGATTTTTTAGGATACTTTAAGCATTTTTCAGATTTTTTAATTTTTTTAAAAATTTTTTTTTTTTTTTTTTTTTTAAGTTTACTTCTTTTTTCTGTAACAGCCCTCTTTATTATCATTCCCTGGACCTCCTGTGTAAATTTCAGACATTTTCGCTCAGTAGTTTCTTTGCAAACAGCGTTTCATTTTCACAGATTCATACAAATGGTTTTGCTAATTTATTCACTGCCTCCTCTGCGTCTCAGCTGCTTCGGCTCTGTGTGATTCGGCTCCTGTTCGGCTGCTTCGCTGCGTGTGATCGGCTCCTGCTCGGGGTTTTCGAAGGTTAATCCAGATGTTTTTGCTTGTTTTCTGCGTGCATTCGGTGGGTTTTGCGGTTAGTTTTCGGTGGGTTTACGGCAGCTTTTCCCTGCAATTCGGGGACCCTGTGGTGTTTGCTGAATACACCGCAGGGTCACCGAACTGCAATCGGCAAAAGGAACCGAATTGAAGAGAACGAAAAGTCACCGAACGTGCGGTGACTTTTCGAATCTCTTTGGATAACCCTGTTAGTGAGTGTAAGCAATATACACACACACACACACACACATATACTAGAGGGAATTTAATTTGATTAATAGCTAAAAATAGTGCTAATGAAAGATTTGTTTTGAGAGTACTCAAAAGAGAACAAAGTGTAGTCACCAGTACCCATATGGCTTGAAAAATCTTTGATAAAATTACATATATATATTGTCCATAAAGTCTCTTTACAATTTCAAATCTTTATTACAAATGCAAATGAAAAGACAGATAAGTGAAAATTATTACAAAATGAGACGTATATGTTTAATGTTTTTTTGCCTCATTTAATTCACCTCTATATGGGCACCATTAGTTGCCCGAAGCACATCAAAACGGTATTCAATTTACTGCCATGTTGGCTGTAGCATAACCTCATCAATGGTGGCAATGGCATCAGTGATCCTCTGCTTTAGATTAGTGATGTCCCGTACCTTTGTTCTATACACCATATCTTTAACATAACCCATAGAAAGAAGTCGTTTTTCTTCGAGACAGCAATTACTACAAATATTTACCCTGACTCTTTGACTAAATATGTGGCACCACAACTACATGACCTTCAACCAACCATCATTTTCCAGCAAGATGGTGCACCACCAAATTGGGGTCTGCATGTTCGTGGGTTCCTAAATGAAACATTTACAGACCGGTGGATTGGAAGGGGTGGCCCAATTCCCTGGCCACCACGTTCACCAGATATCACTCCCATCGACTTCTTTCTATGGGGTTATGTTAAAGATATCGTGTATCGAACAAAGGTATGGGACATCACTAATAGGGATGAGCCGAACACTCCCTGAGTTCGGTTCGGAGCCGAACCCGAACTTTCCAAATGTTCGTATCCGAACCCGAACCCGAACTCGAACTCAATACAAGTCAATGGGGCTGAAAATTCGGTTTTTAGAGTGCCCTGCAAGAGGGCATATATGCTAGATATTTGCCATAAAAGGTGTATGGGGGTCCGGGTAGTGCCCTGGGGGACAGGAAACAAGGACAAAAAAAATTTAAAAAAAGTTTTTAAAGGGACAGTGAGTTTTCCATGAAATAAGGGTTAAAAATAAAAACGAAAAATTCCTTCAAATATCATGCCAAGGAGGTCCCCATAATCTGCCCGTGAAGTGGCGGATTTCTAGGATGTGTAGAAATATGTAAAAACCAAAAAATGACATTTCAAATGACGGTAAATGCTTTTCCTTTAATCTATCCATAAACAACTGCTTGGGGAGGCAGTCTGTATGAAAAGAGGAGACATTTTCGGACACGCAGTAACAGTTTACGGATTTTTTGGCGGTGAAAAGCAGGAGAATGACTGGAGAATGGAAAATTCTAGACCAAATAGCCGATTTGTAAAGTGACATAAATGGGAGAATTTTTCTGGTTTGGCTATTTTGACCTAGAATTTTCTCTTCAGTCATTCTCCTGAGTTTCACCTGACAGGGTTATTCAGAGAGCGGTGAAGAGCAGGAGAATGACTGGAGAATGGAAAATTCTAGGTCAAAATAGCAAAACCAGAAAAATTCTCCCATTTAGGCTAAGGTCAGACTAGCGAATTTTTAATGTGCGTTTAGGCGCACTTAATCACGGCCGCACTAGCAGCAAATGACGGGCAATGACGGCCAATATACGAAGTACGGTCGCACGAAAGTCCGGCTGCGCAACGCAAGTGGAAAATGAACGCATTTTTTCGAGAACGCAGAACCGCTAGTACGGACGTACAGAGTGCGCTGCGTCCATTAGTGGCGTCTGTGCGTGATTTGGAGACGTCAGACACTGCTCATGTCCGGCCAACATAACGTCCAGACACCCAAAGTTTCCTGGTTTGGATCCGTAAAAAATCACGCACAAAATGCGCATCGTATGACCGTTTTCGCGCATTCCGTGAAAAAATACGGCAATGCGTTCGGACGCACTTTTTGACGGTCGCTGCGAAAAATGCGTTAGTCTGACCCTAGCCTTATCTCACTTTCCAAATCGGCTATTTGGTCCAGATTGTTCTCTTTCCTGCCATTCTCCTGGTTTTCACCTTTCTCTGAACAACCCTGAGAGAGAGGTGAAAGCCAGGAGAACTGGCAGGAGAAGAGAACAATCTAGACCAAATAGCCAATTTGGAAAGTGAGTTAAATGGGAGAATTTTTCTGGTTTGGCTATTTTGACCTAGAAATTTTCACTTCTCCAGTTATTCTCCTGCTTTTCACCGCTCTCTGAATAACCCTGTGAATGTTTAATCCCGAGGTGAAAAATAACATTGCTTTAGATGTTATTTTGAATTTTTTTCAAACACCAGTTAAATGCAGCATATTAGCAAGTTTTAGGAGGGAAATTAATTCTCAAATCTCAATCAAAAGCAGACACCACCCCACCCCCTCAGTACCTCAGTATAGTGTGCAATGTATCAAATTGATTACCAGACTAAAAACACCTGGTGTTATGCCGTTTGTGAACAGAGGTAATTTAGAGTTGAGAATCTTTCCACGTATACATTAGTGTTTAATTCAATATCTAATAATCCGTTGCTTATAATATTCTGCAGTAAAGAGTCTCTTTATTTCTAGATTTTTTAGTATTTTTTTAAGCATTTTCTATACTTTTTTCAAAATTTCTTTTTTTTTTCGAACTCGAACCGAACACACCCAAAAAGTTCGAAGTTCGGGCCGAACTCTGAACCGTCCGAACCCGAACAGCTCATCCCTAATCACTAATCTAAAGCAGAGGATCAATGATGCCATTGCCACCATTGATGAGGGTATGCTACAGCCAACATGGCAAGAAATCGAGTGCAACTAATGGTGCCCATATCGAGGTGTATTAAATGTGGCAAAAAAAACTTAGATATATATGTCTCATTTTGGTATAATTTTCACTTATCTGTCTTTTCATTTGTCTTTATAATAAATTTTTCAAATTGTAAGGAGACTTTATACACCCTGTATATCTCCACTGCAATCTATTTAAGTCCCAAAGGAAAAATAACAAAACAAAAATAAAAGCCTATTCCTTTCTAGGAGACTAAATAAACATTAGTATTTTTCTCTCTAGCAACACTGGGCAGCTAGGCCCAACAATAAGTGAAAATCTGTGCTTTTACTTACTTTTTCCTCAGCTCTTAGGTACACATTCTCTGTGTTGATCTCAGCCAAATAATGACACCCAAACGAAGAACATCAGCACACGACAGGCCTGGGCAGTATAAATTAATAAGCTGCTAGAAATGGTTTACTCTATAAGCAGGCGAAAACCGAAAAGGGGTAAAGGGATTGTTCCTACCACCTTTTTATAAACTGGAGATTTATTGCCATACCCCTAGTAAACCTGCCACAATATCTAGCTTTCTTTCTATATACACTATATTGCCCAAAGTATTCGCTCACCTGCCTTGACTCGCATATGGATAGGTGAGCGAATACTTTTGGCAATATAGTGTATATACATATAGATATATATATATGTATCACGTTTCATTGTAGTATTTGAAATTTTAAAAAAGCAATACTGCATTCCTGTGTTTTTTGTGCTTTTGTAGATTTATTTTAACCGTCAGCTCTAGCATTAGTTTTTTCTATGGCTGCCATATAGTTCTGGCAACAGTGACAATATAGCACTCCTGTGACACACTCCTGGTCCATTGTCAAGTGATCTCATGACACTGAGCAGTGTCAGTGGACGAACACAATGATCTCTTTATTATCTGTGGTCTTCCAAAAGTAACAAGAGGAGGCAGTGGATCATGCACAAGGCAGCAGCCTGATGCCATTGCTCTGCTGATCACCCAGCTAAGTAATCAGATAACCTTAATGCAAAAGCACAATAATCCTTTTATATACATATACACACTATATAAATATACACTTTATCATCTTATTATTCAGAAAATAATGGAAATTTGGTGGCGGCTTATGTTTTGTATTGGATAATTTGACATTTCTTTTCCTCTTCAGCTTTTTTCTCCTATACCTCTGAGGTTGTTTTATACTTTTTCAGTTATTCAATACTCCTCAAAAATAATTACATGTAACTGAAAATGCTGACCCTGTTTAAATGTGAGACTGATTGACATGTGTTGCTACTTACATGGCAGGAGGTTACCGTATCAGTGCCAGACCTTAGTAAAACACATGATTAATTTGTTAACCCTTTAAAGAGTGATGCTTGCATAATTACATTGAAATGATCTAGGGCATTATCGCGTGTCCTTCGATAAAACCAGAACGCAAAGGGAAAAAATTAGCGATTGCTAATTTCCCCTTTTCATCCTGGTTTCACCAGCAGATCATGGGGCAGGTACTGAGTAGGGATGAGCGTTCGTTTCGGATCAGTTCGATTCGAACATCGCCCGTTCGGCTGTTCGTCGAACTCCGAA
The DNA here is from genome assembly GCA_009667805.1 of Leptobrachium leishanense. Classification (NCBI taxonomy): domain Eukaryota; kingdom Metazoa; phylum Chordata; class Amphibia; order Anura; family Megophryidae; genus Leptobrachium; species Leptobrachium leishanense. Next base: position 73,645,950 of record CM019067.1, on the reverse strand, counting down.
CATTTCCGCGCGTTCACCGCATGTTCGCCCACAATGTACCACAATGGACCACAATGCACTTTACCACTGGCCTGAAGCTTGTAATCGGCTACAGCCTTGCACCTGACCACAGGTCAGGTGCAAGACAGGTGCAAGACTATAAATTGTGTTAACACCTTTCGATGTTAAATGTGCTCGGCGCTAAATAAATTCTTTCGGTAAATTGCTTGTATTGGTGGAATTATACAATCATGCAGCTCACCATCGGTGTGTCCTTCACCAAAAGTAAATAAAACAATACAAACTTTTGCTTGTTAAGGGAGCGCAAAGGAAAGGAAAACAATGGTTGTCATGTTCTTGGGTCACAAACTTCTCAGTTATTCTTATAATGGAATTATTTCTAGAATATAAAAGCAAAAACGGCCTTCATTGCATAGTATAGCTACTTGAATTAGTGATTATAATTCTGATGATAGGTGTGGCTCACAAACATGGAGCATCTAGGCTCGTGGTTTTCAACCTTTGAGCCTCTATGGGGGCTCCTCCCATCAAACGGTGGTAGGTAGGGAGTTATTTCTTGATATTCGTGGGTACCTCAATAAATAAGAGAATATATGGCGCAATACCAGTGCAGAAAATGGCAATATACGTAAAGTTGGGCCAAATTACTCACGTGCTTCTGAGCCTCCCAATTGAGTGGCTCAGTACCCCAGCTTTGGACCGCTTCAATGGGGGGGGGGGTCCTACCCCTGCTGTAATATTCGCTGGCGGATTCACTGTTAGGTGAATGGTTGACGCAGTCTGGATCAGATGAATGGCTCAAATGAAAAAGGGTTGAGAATATTTAAAGGAAAAAAGTTATTTATTACAAAAAATAAAATGAATGGATATGAACAATAAGAAAATAAAATACAAAAATGGGGGGTAAACCGAAACGCGTTTCGCTCGCTGGTCCTGCGGGCTTCGTCAGTCGGATAACCCCTCATAAGCAGACAAAAGTCTTATATCATGTTGCCAATCAGGCTGGAGGTGTGTGCTTCGCGTGCGTTCCATCCGTGAATGCGTTGTGCCATTGATTTGCGGTTCAATAGGTTCTTAGGCGATTTTCGATGTCGCATTTCCGGTTCCGGTAAATCTCCATGGAGATCAGTTCAGATCGTTCCTTCTTGCGCATGCGGAGTGGCACATATCGATCGGTGATTACTTTAAGAATCATATAAGGAAATGGGTTTATATTTTAAAAAAGGGGAAGCCAATCCTGCCTATTGGCATCTCATGGTGATATCTAGATGTTAATAAACAATCTGAAACACAAAAAATCTCTATCAGACAATATAGAACAACAAACAGACAGATTGACCGTCACAAGAGAGGGTTCTCTCCCCCTAAATGGGCACAAATTACATTACACTGTCCTTACTGGGAAGGAAAGAGGGAAGCACTGTAACATTCATCACCCTCTGTTGTGAATGTAATAACGATGTGCATTAACCTTATTAATTATAAAAAATGACAAACCTCAAAATCTACGTTCAATCCATTAGGGGCCAAAGTATTTAAATAATAAATCCATCGCATCTCATTTCTAATAAGTTTCTCATTCATGTTCTCTCCTCTCCAATTCCGACATACTTTTTCAATCCCAATAAACTCTATACTTTTTGGGTCACAATCGTGGTGTTCTTTATAATGGAGTGATACATTGTGCTTGTCATACCCTCTGGTTATATTGCATAGATGTTCATTAATCCTGGTGGTAAGTGGGCGAGATGTCTGTCCCACATATCGTTTGCCGCAAGGGCATCTAAGCATGTATATTACATTCTTGGTGTAACACGTTACCAGATCTTTTATCTTATAGTTGGTTCCTTTTACTCCTGCATCAAACTGTTTTATTGTTTTTTTCTTGTTATTTGTTTTACGACATGAAATGCATTGACCACAATTGTAAAAACCAGGGGTTAGGCCAAAAGGATGTTTTAATTTGTGTCTGTCTATGGTTTTAATATGGTTAGTAACCAGATTGTTACTGAGGTTCTTGCCACCCTTGAATATTATTCTGGGTTTCTCTGGCAGAATGTCATTTAGGATTGGATCATTAGTTAAGATTGGCCAATATTTCTCCACAGACCTTTTTATCATTTTATTGTTTATATTGTAATCCATAATAAATGAGACATTTTCAAATTGACCTTCACGTCTTGGTTTATATTGTAATAATGTGTCTCTACCTATTTTTAAGATGTCCTGTTTTGTTTCTTCCAAAAGTTTATTATCATATCCTTTTTCTCTGTAATCACTTAACAATTTATCAGCTTGAGCTGAATATTGTTCAGCATCTGTGCAGTTTCTGCGTATCATCAATATTTCACCCTTAGGAACGGCTTTGAGCCGGGGGGGGGGGTAATGTCCACTATTGATAGGTATATAGCCATTCACTTGGACAGGCTTAAAGAAGGTTTTTGTTTTTATTGTTCCATCTTCTATATATATATTAAGATCGAGAAGGTTGACTTGGGCGGTGCTGATATTGATATCCAATTTGATCCCTAGATCGTTATGGTTTAGATGGCCCAAAAATTGTTCCAATTCACTCCTTTCCCCCTTCCAAATGATCAGGATATCATCGATATATCTCCTGTAGAGGACGAGGTTAGGCCCCCAGTCATGCCCTGCCCATACCACACCGTTTTCCCAGTGGGCCATGAACAGATTGGCATAACTGGGGGCGAACCTCGTCCCCATGGCACTTCCATTGCATTGGAGGTAATATTCACCCCCATACCAAAAGTAATTATTATGAAGTATTAATTTTATCCCCTCAAGTACGTACTGTATTTGTTCTACTCAGAAGTTTCCAGAATCCACCAAAAAGAATTCCACCGCCTTACATCCAATGTCGTGCGGTATTATTGTATACAATGAACTCACATCGCACGTAGCCAGTATGTAGTCTGATTCCCACTTAATATCTCTAATTAATTGTAGGGTTGTGATGGTATCTTTTAAATATGCGGACGTTTTCTGTACTAAAGGTTGAAGCAGATGATCGATGTATTCTGATGTTCTACAGGATATTGAGTTAATGCCAGATACAATGGGGCGTCCAAGCGGGTGTTCTTTGCCCTTATGCACCTTTGGAAGGTGGTATAGGACTGGTATCTGAGGGTGCAAGACTATGCCAATCACAGCTCAGAGTCCTGATTGGGCAAATTTTGCCCAATCATGGGCTCACAGAGCTAAGTCCCGCAGCACACTATATAAGGCTTCTTTCCTGCCTGCAGCCCCAGCGTGTGTGTTTGCAGGAGTGAACCAGAGAGGAGAGGAGATTGTTCTGTCAGGGTGTATCAGTGACATTGTAGGAGATTTCTGGGAATTAGAATTTGTGTTGGCACTGCCAGGCTATCAGGGACAGTGTGTTTCAGTGAGTTGTAGGAGATTTCTGGGAATTAGAATTTGTGTGGCACTGCCAGGCTCACAGGGACAGTGTGTTTCAGTAAGTTGTAGGAGATTTCTGGGAATTTGAATCTGTCTTGGCACAGCCTGTTATCAGTGTGTATCAGTGAGTTATACCACAGTTCAGCAAATTAGAATCGGTCTTAGCAGGGTCCAACCCTGCACTCTTCCACAATACCACAGAGGAATTACAGTGTGAAGGCACTTGCTGCCACCAAAGTCACAATATTTGGGTGCACTGCCACTGATGCCTATACCAGATTCATATCATTTTAATATTGGACCGCAGGGTCCACCACTGCACTCTTCCACAATACCACAGAAGGGTTACGGTGTGAACGCACTTGCTGCCACCAAAGGCAAAATATTTGGGTGCACTGACGCCTGTACCAGATTCATATCATTTTAATATTTGACAGCAGGGTCCAGCCCTGCACTCTTCCACAATACCACAGAGGGGTTACGGTGTGACGGCACTGTTGCCGACACTAAAGGCCCAATTTTAAAGCACCTATTGTTACTTTCATCCAAAGCATGCATAAGTTTCACCATAATTTAGCCAAAAAATCACTAAACTTGTTCTGCGTATCCTAAAACGTCTCCTCTTTTCATACATGCTGCCGCCCCAATGTCACGTACCCCCGTTCCGGCGGCGCCTGGCAGCAGCGTCCTCGCTGCTCGCTGGCCAGGCGCCGAGTAAATAGCGCCGGTCGCTTCCGCACACGTGGGACGCCGGGAGGCGGGGCCTCGCGTGATGACGCGGACCCGTCGGGTTTATAACCCAGCTTCTCCACTATGCCAGTGCCCTGACGTGGTAGTTACTTCCCGCAGAGCTCTTGTGCGTTTCTGGCTAAGAATTATTCTGTGTATCGACCCCTGGCATTGGCAAAACGACTATTCTGTGTATCGACCCCTGGCATTGGCAAAACGACTATTCTGTGTATCGACCCCTGGCATTGGCAAAACGACTATTCTGTGTATTGACCCCTGGCTTTGGCGAACGAACCATTCCGTGTATTGACCCCTGGCATTCGCAAGCGACCATTCTGTGTCTCGACCCCTGACATTTGTATCACTCCTCTATTCTGGTGCGGAGGTCAGTCTGTGTGGCACCCTAGGCACATCAGACCACCCCTTGTATTTTGTATGTGCTCTGTACTGCCATCCTAGCAATCTGTCTAGACGTGCCGACCACTCTAAGGATCGGAAGGGTAGAGAGTGTCCTGTCTCAAGGGACTACTAGTCAGAGAGTAGAGGGATTCGTGACGTCTCTTTTTGTATGTGCTCTGTACTGCCATCCTAGTAGTCTGTCTAGACGTGCCGACCACTCTAAGGATCGGAAGGTTAGAGAGAGACCTGCGTATAGGACCAACACTATAGTAATCAGGGGGATCCGTGACATTACGTCAGGGCCAATGGATCCCGCAGACCTCTCTTCTCAGTTAACAAGAATTGCAGCCCGACAAGAAGAGCAGGACCACAGGATGGACCAGATTGCTCTTGCTCTGCAAACCCTGTTGAATCGATCCACTGCTGGTACTGCAAGTCCTCCAGAACCAGTATTGCCTAGGGCCAGTTCCGCCTCACCCGAGGGGTGTAGGCTCAGTATGAAGGCACCCGTACGCTATGATGGTACGCCTAACTTGTGTCGGGGTTTTTTGACCCAACTGGAGATTCTATTCGAGAACAATCCAGGGTCCTGTGTATCCGATAAAGCCAAAGTAGGCTACCTAATTAACCATTTAACTGATAAAGCGTTACTGTGGGCCACACCATTGTGGGAAAACAAAAAGCCCATCATATATGACTATGAGGGCTTTACCTCTGAACTAAAACGTACGTTTGACCCCTCTAGAAGGGCCACCAATGCAGGCAGGTCCTTATTCCACATTAAGCAAGGTAATAGGAGAGTCTCTGACTATGCCATAGAATTTAAGACCTTGACTTCTGAGGTACACTGGCCTAACGACGTTTTAACCTTGGCGTTTACCGAAGGCCTGAACGAGGCTTTGATGTTTGAGCTGGCTCCCTTGAAGTTGCCCGAACATCTGGACCATTTGGTTGATTTCTGTATTGCCATGGACGACCAAATTAGGGACAGGAGGCATTCTAGAGACAGACCCAGAAGGGTTTTGCCTCCTTTACCCTTAGTACCCAGACACACCAGTACGTCAGGTACTCCAGAGCCAGAAAGAACCGATCTACCGGTCGTGGAACCCATGCAGATAGGTAGAACAGGTATTTCGGAGGCTGAGAGAGCTCACAGAAGGGAAAGGGGGCTCTGTTTTTACTGTGCCGGGGCAGGGCATTTTCGTCTTCAATGTCCTCAAAGACCCAGGGGTGGCAGGGGTGACACTGGCAAGCCGGGCCAGAGAACACCTACTAGCCAGGTAATCGGTTCACTCTATGCCTCCTTTGTTGATAACGAAAAAAAAAAAAAAACCCGGATTCTGGTGCCCATCTCCTTAACCTGGGGGGGGGTGCACCTCGAGACTGAGGCGTTCCTAGACTCTGGAGCCTCAGGTAACTTTATGGATAGAGTGTTTGCCTCCAAGAACCTCATGCCTCTAGTTCTCAAAGAAAGACCTCTAATGGTGGAGGCCATAGACGGGAAACCCTTGTCATGTCCCCATATCACCCACGACACTATAGAGGTATGCATGAAAACAGGAGTTTTGCACCGGGAAACCATACGATTCCAGATTATTGACTCTCCCTCATGCCCCGTCGTCCTAGGGTTTCCATGGTTGACTGAGCATAACCCGGTGATTGATTGGGTCCAGAGAGACATAAAATGTTGGGGTCCCAGTTGTCAGTCGAAATGTATGGGCAGGGTCACTGTTATTGGTAGCCTTAATATCGCCACAGCACCTCCTTTATCCACAGTAGTCCCTGACTGTTATCAGGCATTAAAAGAGGTTTTTTCGAAGGCCAGGACTGAGGTTTTACCACCACATCGCCCGTATGACTGTGCCATAGAGTTACTCCCCGGTACTATGCCTCCCAAAGGACATGTATACCCCTATCGCAAAAGGAGAACGATATTATGGAGGAATATATAAAAGAGAATCTTGAACGTGGATTCATTAGACGGTCCTCCTCCCCAGCAGGAGCTGGTTTCTTTTTCGTCTCCAAGAAAGAGGGAGACTTGCGACCATGCATAGATTATAGAGGTTTAAACAGAATAACCATAAGAAATGCATATCCCATACCCCTTATAACAGAGTTGTTCGACCGACTGAAAGGGGCCCGTATATACACGAAGCTCGATTTACGCGGAGCCTACAATCTGATAAGGGTGAAAAAGGGGCACGAGTGGAAGACGGCTTTTAATACGCGTAGCGGGCATTACGAATACCTGGTAATGCCCTTTGGGTTATGTAACGCGCCAGCTGTGTTTCAGGATCTCATAAATGACACCCTAAGGGATTTTCTGCAAACATTCGTCATAGTGTATCTCGATGACATCCTGATATACTCTCCAGATAAGGAGACCCATCACGCCCATGTGCAACAAGTGTTAAGGAGACTATTGAAGGCCGGGTTATACTGCAAATTAGAAAAGTGCCTATTTGATATAGAGATGGTGCACTTCCTTGGGTATATCATAACCCCTGAGGGTTTTCAGATGGATCCGGGTAAATTGTCGGCAATCCTCGACTGGCCCCTACCCCAAGGGCTTAAAGCCATCCAGAGGTTTCTAGGTTTTACCAACTATTATCGAAGGTTCATTAAAGACTTTTCGGCCTTGGTAGCTCCTCTCACGACCATGACTAAGAAAGGGGTGGGAAATCAGAAGTGGACACCCCAGGCCAGGCAAGCCTTCGAGGCCCTCAAACAGGCATTCACGACTGCCCCTGTTCTCCGACATCCTGATCCAGCTCTGCCTTCCAACTCGAGGTTGACGCCTCCGAACTGGGCCTTGGTGCAGTCTTGTCCCAAAGGGGGCTCCTGACAAACCCTTGCATCCATGCGGTTTCTATTCCCGGAAGTTGTCTCCGCCGAGAGAAACTATGATATCGGTAATAGAGAGTTGTTAGCAGTTATTGCAGCCTTGGCAGAGTGGAGATACTTATTAGAGGGATCTACAGACCCAATCGTTATCATAACCGATCATAAGAATCTCACGTACATTGGAGACGCGAAACGATTGAACGCCAGACAAGCGAGATGGTCTTTGTTTCTTTCAAGTTTTAATTTCGTCCTCACGTATAGACCTGGGTCAAGAAACATTAAAGCAGATGCGTTATCTAGACAGTATGAATCCTATGAACATAACATTCAGGATCGACATCCCATTGTACCTCAGGAGAGGATTATAGCCTCTACCACGATTAGTGTCTCGTCCCCTCTGATGATCCGATTGCAGACTGTGCAAGATAAGGCTCCGGGGGGGAGGCCTCCCGCGAAGCTCTTTGTACCTGAGAAGGAAAGAGAAGAAGTCCTTAAGATTTACCATGACAATAAAACCTCTGGGCACATGGGGATCACCAAAACAGTGTCTAGCATCCGAAAACTGCTATGGTGGCCCACGATGCGCCGGGATATTAAAGATTACGTAGCCGCGTGTGCGAGGTATGCACAAGAAATAAGAGTCCTAAGACAGCGCCCATTGGTTTACTCCAGCCCCTGCCTATCCCCGAACGACCATGGTCGCAGATAGCCATGGATTTTAATAGTAGAGTTACCCGAGTCCAAAGGGAATACTGTTATACTCACGATTATAGATCGCTTTTCCAAAATGGGTCACTATGTTCCTCTTAGGAAACTACCGTCAGCAGCCGAGCTGGTGCCCATTTTCATCGCCAATGTGGTCCGCATACACGGTATCCCTCTTGGGATTGTTTCTGATAGGGGACCCAGTTTGTCTCCAGATTCTGGAGGGGGTTCTGCAAGAATGTGGGAATAGACCTGTCCTTCTCCTCGGCCTATCACCCCCAAACGAACGGAGCAGCAGAAAGGGCCAATCAAAATGTTGAGAAGTATCTCAGGTGTTTCATATCTGAACGACAGGATAATTGGTCAGACCTGCTACCTTGGGCCGAGTATGCCCTAAACAGTGCCGTGAGTGAAGCCAGTGGTCATTCCCCTTTCTTCACGGTTTACGGATTTGATCCTCCCGTGCTTCCCACTGCATTTCCTGATACCGCGATTCCTGCTCTGGATGAGCACTTGGCGTCATTGACTGAGACCTGGGGAGGGTTAAACAGGCACTGGAGAGGAGCAGTATTGTCCAGAAAACGAAGGCCGATAGACGTAGGGGACCAGCACCTGTGTATCAAGTCGGGACAGGGTTTGGCTTTCTTCGCGGAACGTTAAGCTCTTAGTACCATCGATGAAACTGGCCCCCAGATACATAGGCCCTTACAAGATACTGCGGCGACTCAGCCCGTTTCCTATGCCTTGGCACTGCCCTCCCATATCAGGATACACAACGTTTTCCACGTGAGTCTGTTGAAGCCACTGTTGTGTAATCGTTTACTCCGGGTCCGTGCTCCTCCGCCTCCTGTCTCTGTGGAGGGCGAAGAGGAGTTTGAGGTGCAGGCCATTCTGGACGCCAGGAGGTCTAGGGGGGCCTGTACTACTTGGTTGACTGGGTGGGCTACGGTCCTGAGGATCGCTCCTGGCTTCCGGCTGCCGAGGTCCATGCCCCTCGGTTAGTGAAGGCCTTCTATTTGGCTCATCCCCATGCCCCTGGGGGTCGTCCAGTGGCCGCCCGTTGAGGGGGGGTTCTGTCACGTACCCCCGTTCCGGCGGCGCCTGGCAGCAGCGTCCTCGCTGCTCGCTGGCCAGGCGCCGAGTAAATAGCGCCAGTCGCTTCCGCACACGTGGGACGCCGGGAGGCGGCCTCGCGTGATGACGCGGACCCGTCGGGTTTATAACCCAGCTTCTCCACTATGCCAGTGCCCTGACGTGGTAGTTACTTCCCGCAGAGCTCTTGTGCGTTTCTGGCTAAGAATTATTCTGTGTATCGACCCCTGGCATTGGCAAAACGACTATTCTGTGTATCGACCCCTGGCATTGGCAAAACGACTATTCTGTGTATCGACCCCTGGCATTGGCAAAACGACTATTCTGTGTATTGACCCCTGGCTTTGGCGAACGAACCATTCCGTGTATTGACCCCTGGCATTCGCAAGCGACCATTCTGTGTCTCGACCCCTGACATTTGTATCACTCCTCTATTCTGGTGCGGAGGTCAGTCTGTGTGGCACCCTAGGCACATCAGACCACCCCTTGTATTTTGTATGTGCTCTGTACTGCCATCCTAGCAATCTGTCTAGACGTGCCGACCACTCTAAGGATCGGAAGGGTAGAGAGTGTCCTGTCTCAAGGGACTACTAGTCAGAGAGTAGAGGGATTCGTGACGTCTCTTTTTGTATGTGCTCTGTACTGCCATCCTAGTAGTCTGTCTAGACGTGCCGACCACTCTAAGGATCGGAAGGTTAGAGAGAGACCTGCGTATAGGGACCAACACTATAGTAATCAGGGGGATCCGTGACACCCAAGCAGTTGTTTATGAATAGATTAAAGGAAAACCATTTACCGTCAATTTGAAATGTCATTTTTTTTGTTTTTAAATGTTTCTATACATCCTACAAATCCGCCACTTCACGGGCAGGTTATGGGGACCTCCTAGGCATGATATTTGAAGGAATTTTTCGTTTTTATTCTTAACCTTTATCTCATGGAAAACTCACTGTTCCTTTAAAAACTTTTTTTAAAAACTTTTTGTCCTTGTTTCCTGTCCCCCAGGGCACTACCCTTTTATGGCAAATATCTAGCATATATACCCTCTTGGAGGGCACTCTAAAAATTTAACGTTCGGGTCCCATTGACTTACATTGAGTTTGGATCGTGTTCGAGTTCGAACTCGAACTTCTGAAATTGTTCGAGTTCAAAGTCGAACCAAACACGGGGGCGTCGGCTCATCCCTAGTACTGAGTCCAGCTGCCTGCCCCATAGCAGCTGCTAGGCTCATGGATGCTGGGGGCAGCGCTAATGCGCTGTCCCAAGCATCTGCTCCATGGAGTCCATATGTCCTGGCCCTCGCAGTCGGTGAGGACGTAAGAAGACCAGATAAGGTGCATCCCCCCTTTTCATGTTGACTCTGGATCAAATTTTACCTTTGCCTGGTTTGGTGTCCAGGCACCCAGAAATCCGCACAGGTTTCCCCTCTCCTCACCAGCCTCAGGTGTGGGCTGGGTCTGGATTGCCTTTAAAACTGTACCCCATCCTCAGGTCTTTGTTTCTGCTTTGATGTCCTCCATTGTTGTTCCTGGATTCCTACCGTGGCCCTCCATTGTTCCTGGATTCCCACTGTGATCCTCCATTGTTCCTGGATTCCCACCGTGACCCTTCATTGTTGTTGCCATCAATATTCCTAGACTCCCACTGTGACTCTCCATATTGTTCCAGTATATCTGATCCTGCTGAACCTGAAGCATCTTTGATTTAACCTTGTATGCCTACTGCTATGGATATTGACCATCCCTCTGCCAGCTGCCTGCCACGACCCATGCTTGAGTTCTGACCATTCTACCGGATTTGGCACTTTCTGATACCTCACCTGGACTTCTGCTCTCTTTGTCTCCTGATCCTCAGCCCTCTCCTTGTTCTTTTTATTTCAGTAAGTGTGTTCTTTTAGTTTGTCTCTGTCTTTTGATTTCTGTTTAGTCAGCCCTTTTCATGTGCTGCCCCTCTGTCACTTGTTAAAGTATTCTGTGTTCTGTCCAGTACCTGTCCTGTCTACCCCCTCCTGTCCAGTCTGATTAGTGTGTCCTGTCCTGTATATTGTGTTTACCTAATAGTCCCATTCCTGTCTCGCCCAACCACTTCCTATACTGTTATTATTTATTCAGTGCCCTCCTTCTGGTTTCCTCCTGTTGTTTTAAACCCTGCATAAATAATATTGCATTCCTTACTAAAGCTGCCAGATGCCTTTACATTGAGTGACTGGTTTGAGACACCATCTCATGTGAGTGTAACTCCTCTTTCCTTAAATATCACACCCATGGTATAACTGTACTGTTCTATGCCCTGTCTACATTTTGGTTTTGAGGCTCTGAGAACTACTCATAATTCGTATTCAGATTGAGGATTAACCAGGTGACCATTTACTCAACAAAGGAATCATCAGAAAGAAGCGCTGTTTCTGCCCACTCCTTCACCTTGCATAAATAAACTGTTTATTCTTTGAACCCCTATATATCGGTCTCACTCCACTCTGTGAACAGACATTGGGCTCGAACCTGCAACCCCACACAATGAATCCTGACACCATAGGACTCCATGGAGGCTTCTCCTGTCAGGTCACATGACCGGCAAGATCTCACCTCTCACGAGATCCTGCTGGTCGGCGGAGTGGAGATGGTGAGCATCAGAAGTGTTTAAACCCACATGAGTTGTGTTGATAAAGTCTGGAACCAACTGTACAATTTCTCCTGAATGAGTGAGTGCTATTTTTGTATACAGAAGATGTACTCACATATTTGATTAGGTCCCCAACTGGAGGAGGTCTAAGACCTATGTGAGGTCGGAAACGCCTGATCTGTTGGTGATGGAATAAACCTATTTTTAATATACCACATGGTGCTGGATTTCTTCGATATTTTGCTGCTTTTTTTGTGGTGGGAAATTTGGGGCTCACTGTACTGGATGTACAGCTCCATGTATGTTCCCTTTCCCTTGTACTCGGTTTCATCATTATCAGAAGATTCTGAGGAGGTCTGACATAACCTTTTGAAGTTACTTGCGGGAGGACTCTATCAGGGTTATTCAAAGAGAATCGAAAAGTCACCGCACGGTCGGTGACTTTTTGTTCTCTTCAATTTGTTGCGATTCGGCGATCCCATTTCGGCGACCCTGCGGTGTATTCAGCAAGCACCACAGGGCCGTTGTAGTGCAGGGAAAAGCCGGCGCAAACCCGACGAACACTCCCCACAAAACAAGGCGAAGGCACACCGAAAACCCGCAAAAACATCTGGATTAACATCGTGCACTCAGTTCCAACTAGGAACGCGGGGTTATTGCGCATGCACAAAATGGCGGGCGCGATTTTAATAACATCTGAAGCAAATCGCTTTTTGATTGTTTTAACTCGATTGTTAATTGATTTAATAATGGATATAGGCATTGTATAAAAGGCAGCAGTAAGAACAACAGTGTAATCTCCAGCTGAAGGGGCCATTCAGGTGAAACGCGTCCTGGTAGATCTGTACTGTATTTTATATTAATAAATGTTTTTATTTTGAAATATACTGCTGTTTTCTGAGTATCCTGGGAAGAAGGTTTTTGGGGGTTTCCTTTATAACTCCTTATGCGAAATTTGACGGAGCCAATAGAGGCTCAACGTTTTGTGAGTTGGCAATTGTCTCTCTTTATATAATTGCAAACCTTGTTGTTATTTACCGCACCAGGTGGTGCCCTTTTGGTTTTTCATCCACTTTATTTCAGTAGCATTCCATAGAGATCTGAGGGATCTACCAAGGGGTACAAGGGCACCTGAAGAAAAAGCGTAAAAAGACCCTAAGAGCTGTTTCCCCCCGAGCCGGTAGAGGGCTCTGTAATATGTGAGTTTGAGACCAATGAATCCATAATTCCACATCAGAACTGACATACTGCACAATCCTATTTTTCTTCTTTTTTATAGTATTGGTTCCATTGCTAACAGTTTAAAGAAGAGTAAAGATCAGTGTATTCATGGACATGTAACACGTTTTCTCCACTTTCTTATGGACTAAGGTCTATAAGCGCTGTGTTGGATTCATTTTATAGGTATATAGAGAAACCTCCATTTACAGCACTTAGCGAGTGGTTTAAACACTTTTTCTGATTGGCGCTTCACCCATTCCTATTGCTCTTCTATCCAAATAACCCACAACTGAAGATTGGCAGAGCCCCATATAAGCTCCCGCTTTGTGAGTGTGTTTATTGTCAGTAGATATACAACAAATGTGCTGCAGTATTAGGCTATGTGACTTTATTCATAGATACGAGGCATACTGTGACCTATACCATCATTTCAACGATGCTCACTTGTGCATGTGGCGCCACCCCTTTTAATTGTTAATTGCGTTTTTAATTATTTAAAATGATATGTATGGTGGAGACATGTTGTACAGGTGGTAAAGTTGACAAGTGGTCTGCTATTTAAAGTTTGTTTTGGCACTGGGATGTGGGTCCTGTATTCTGCAGCTCTCATAATATAATTTCTGTATGCTTAAATGGTTTCCGTCTCCTCATTATGCTCCCGTTGCATCTCACTCCACATCTCCCTTCAACAAAAAGTATTTCAGCCTTATTTCATCACCCGTTTGTGATTTCCCATTACCTCACTCAGTTATGGGCTGTGTGGCCAAACAGGATTACGTTTGGAGACTTCATGTGCAACAGCGGTGTGTGTTCTGCTACATGGGCTGAGCAGTCTGAAAGTTAAAGGATGTGAGCACTGGAAGATTAAGTATATTCCTGCCTGGCTGGAAACCCTGAGACTACATACAACCAAAGAATTGCAGATAAGAGCTGTCAGCTTCCTGAATGGTTTAGCTAAGAGATGCCGCAGCAGCTAATGCATTGCAAGGGGAGAACTGCTGCAAGGCCAGGCCATTCATTAAAGGAACACTATTAAAATTTAAGGGGTTATTCTCTCGTTCCCTGCACTTCGGGGAAATCCCACCAGAACTGTTGCAAAATAAACGCCGAACACGTCGGAAAAAGCCGACAAGCTGACGAACAGGGTAAAAGGAAATAAAAAACAATACGCTTGAAAGTGTCAAAATTGAAACGCTGTTTGCAAAAAAACTACTGAACGAAAATGTCTGGAATTTACAAATAAGGTCCAATGAATGATAATAAAAAGGTATGTTATAGAAAAGAAAAAAAAAACGCTTAAAAAAAAACGCTTAAAAAAAAAAACAGAAATCATTTTGCTGAAAAAATCCTGAAAAATGCCTAAAAGATCCTAAAAAAAATCTATAAAATAAAGAGACTTTTTACTGCAGATTAAAATAATAAATGATTAATTAGATATTGAATTAAAACGGGAATATTTTTAACATTGAAGCCTATGGGATTCTCCTGAATAAACCTGCCAAATGAAAACACTGAACAGCAGGGCACATCGGCAACTTTTCACTGCTGTTCGGTGTCTCTGAATAGATTAACCATTGCTTCTCTAAAAGGGATTTCACTACCTTCGAACAGGCACCGTACTCGCTGGCAGTTCACCAAAATTTGAAGAACAGCCTGCTCTCTGAATAGCCGAATGGCCCCGAATTGTCACCGTAGGGGGAAATTCCCGGTTTGGTGACATTTCGGGACCAGATCGGCTCTCTTCGAATAACCCCTATATAGTTCCCTTTTTTTGCCCTTAAATAATTGGTCAGAAGCTGCTGTCACCCAGTGCCCAATATTTATTTTTTTTTCCTCTTTTTTTTTTTAAAACTCACCTTTTGTCTCTCACCATGCGCAGCTCTGGACCCCCCCATACCCAGAGGCCACTGAAGCTTTTTAATGCAATTTTGCTCCTACGCAACTTGCTTAGTGTAGGAACCACAAATTGCGCACAGGGACTTGCGCAATTTATGCACATAAGTTCTGTAGCGCCTGCGAAGAATAATGGATAGGAGATGTTCACATGCTCAGATCTGGTCCATTGGCTGGCTGCTTCTCTGAGACCTCTCACTACAGTGATTGGTCCTAGAATGACGTCGGCATGCTCGCTGCGTGCTGACGTCATTCTGAGACCAATCACTGTAGTGAGAGGTCTCAGAGAAGCAGCCAATGGATCGGATATGAGCATTCACTATTCACTAGTGACCGATCTGTGAATGGCAGAAGGGAAATTCAAAAATCCTGGCTGCTGGTGATGCAGATTCTGGGTGCACAAAGCAGCCAGATGCTGCAGCCAGATCCTGGGTTCACCGAGCAGCCAGATCCTGGGTGCACCGAGCAGCCAGATCCTGGGTGCACCGAGCAGCCAGATTCTGGGTGCACCGAGCAGCCAGATCCTGGGTGCACCGAGCAACCAGATCCTGGGGAGCACCGAGCAGACAGATCCTGGGTGAAGTGAACCAAGCAGCCACATCATTGGGAGCACTGAGCAGCCAGATCCTCTAAAACAATAGACTGCCATTCGGGCAGGCTTAACACCTAGTATTCAATAAAGGTGTTCAATCTGTCAGTTTCATCCTGACCCCAGATCTACAGCCTCATCTTATTTCTGGGGGATGCTAGCAGGCTCTCTACGTGTCCTGGTCATTGAGCTTCGCCTGAGGACTGGAGAAAGGCTCAGTTTGGCTAGGGAGAACGGGGGGGGGGGTCCAGCAAGGAAGCTGCATTGGCAAATATGACCCTGTTGGGGTAGCTGAGATCTGTCACAAACGGTTCAGGCTAGGGTCAGACTAACGCAGTGCGAACGCGCATGCAGCCGCACTTTATCACGGCCATAGTAGCAGCAAATGACGGGCAATGACTGGCAATGTACGAAGTACGGCCACACAAAAGTGCGGCTGCGCAACGCAAGCGGCACACAAACCCATTTTTTAGAGAACGTGATACCGCTAGTACTGACGTACAGAGTGCGCTGCGTCCGCTAGTGGCGTGTGTGCGTGATTAGGAGACGTCAGACGCTGCTAATGTCCGGCCAATATAACGTCCAGACGCAAAAAGTGTTTTATTGATGATCCGTACAAAATCACGGACGCAATTGCGCATCGTATGACCGCTATCGCGTATTCCGTGAAAAAATCCGTCCATTCGTTCGAACGCACTTTTTCACAGACAACGCGAAAAATGCGTTAGTCTGACCCTAGCCTTAATCGATATTGAATAAAAATGTGAATATTTTTAACATTGAAACTATGGGATTCGCCTGATTAAACCTCCTGAATGAAACCACCGAACATCAGGACATTTCACTGACATTTTACTGCTGTGTTCTCTGAATAGATTCACCATTGCTTCCCTATGGGGAGTTCACTGCTGCCGAACATGAGTGTATTTTGCCGGCAAACTGCCTGCTTTCTGGACAGATAAATGGCCACGAAATTGCACTGTGTGGGGAAATTCACTCTGGTGCAATTTCGGTGGCCAGTTCAGCTCTCTCTGAATTACCCTGTAACTACACTTTACAAAAGTATCATATATTAAGAAATAAGGAAAAATAAATAAAAGCACCATCCTGTCCCAAGTTGCCTAAAGTTTTTGAAGATTTAGGATCCCCGCTTCTGTTTTCTTCTCTTTGGCTCCGCTCCCCCTACTTTCAGGTTTGTGAATGGGGGAGGGGGTACTTTTGGGTGGATAATCTGATTTTGTAATTAAAGTATTCGCTTGCAAACATCCACAATAACACAGACAATAGACGTAAGAGATTGCAAAGGGAGAAGAATAATGCTCCAATTGAATATGAAATATAGGTATATATGCATGTGTTACTGTTACACATGATGTGTATATGTGTGTACACATATAGTTATGTGCCCGTATAGTTATGCGCACGTATAGTTATGCGCACGTATAGTTATGCAGGGCATATGTCCTTTAAAAAAAAGTGTGGGAAGTGACCAAGATTACTGTCCCCTAATTAAGGCTCATCACACGCTTAACACAAACACATACGGGGTTATTCAGAGCGAGGTGAAAAGCAGGAGAATGACTGGAGAAGTGTAAATTCTAGGTCAAAGTTCATTCTCCTGGCAATTCTCTTGCTTTTCACCTCTCTCTGAATAACCCCGATACTCATATCTGATATATTTATGTGCATTTTAGCAAAAATATAGGATAAATCCTCTATTTATTGTGACTAAACAGGGAAACGCATGATTGAACACCTGAATACAAGCTGTATAGTGACCAATGGGAACTCCGTTCCCTCTGAGAATATAGTGCACAAGCTCCCCTTGGACTTGATCCTGTATGTTAGTTATACATATATAAGCCTTTATAAATTGACTGAATGTACAAACTCACTTTTCCTTTGACCATATATATTACACACACGCACTAATGCATGTACAGAAACACACACAAAATGCATGTTACACACAAACAAAATGCATGTTACACACAAACAAAATGCATGTACACACAAACAAAATGCATGTACACACAAACAAAATGCATGTACACACAAACAAAATGCATGTACACACAAACAAAATGCATGTATACACACACACAATACATGTACACAAACACAATGCATGTACGCAAACATAATGCATGTACGCAAACACATAATCACACACACACAATGCATGTACACACATACACACAATCACACACACACAATGCATGTACACACATACACACAATCACACACACACAATGCATGTACACACATACACACAATCACACACACACAATGCATGTACACACACACACTACATCCACACTAGAGCATCAATGCACAGTAAACATCATGCTGCAGATTCACATGTGCTGCCTTCTACACATGTGGAGGCATAAATTAGAGGTGCATGACTGCTGACAGCAGTGCAGGGGTTAAACAAAAGGCCACATGCAGGATAGATGCTGAGAGGAAGCAGTTTAGCGCCCATGAGAAAGGCACTAGAGGGGACTGTCTGCTCCCCCTGCCTCCTCCTCCCCCCTAATCATATGCTTGTAAGTTACATTGCTCCCTGGAAATCCTTAGGATAAAGTGAGGCAGGAGAGAGAGGGGAGCTCGGCCAGCAGCTGCCTGCACTCCTGACACTGAGGCACAGGGAGGAGGGTAAGTCTGGGGCAGCCAGGCTGCTGCGGGGGTGCACGGTCCTCCCAAGTGATGCCTGTGTAAACCTCCTGGATACAGTATCCAGCACGCCTTGATACAGTCCTTTTAAATCCCAGGCTCCGCCCCCCCTGCACAGGCTGCTCCTGTGCTTTGAAAGCCGCGCTCCCCGAGCCGGGCCGCTCAGTGAGTGACAGGAGCTGCTGCTGGAGCTTCCATCCGAGTGGAGCCACATCTACAGCACAGGAGCCCTGCAGCTCCCAGCCCTGCAGCTCCCAGCACCAGCCCTGCAGCTCCCAGCACCAGCCCTGCAGCAGTAAGTACTCCCAACAAGTGCTGCCTCCTCGCTACAAATCTGCTCCATGTGGATACAGAAAACCCCATGCATTGTTAGCAGCCTGCAGACTCCTTACACCTGCATCATCCTCACTTTCAGATAAAGATGGGCAACCTTGACTTTCCAGTAGATTATTTGAGCAGCCCCCCCCCCGGGCCTCCTGTTACTTCACTTCTCTAACTAATATTGTTATGCTTCAGATTTGTATTGTTTGACCCATGGTACACCCCTGTGGCATATGTTGTCGCAATAATTGTAATGATCCTACTCCATTCAGAGCTGGAATAAAGTCCAGTGCATTCAATGTACATGCTGTGCTGCTGCCACAGTCATGGACCTTATAACTGTGCTTTTTTGTTGTCGTTGCAGTGTGTTTTATGTGCCTGTCATTAGACATTCAGAGGGACACTGCAGCCAGTGAAGGGTTTGAATTGCATGGATGGACCATCTGTGGTCACCCCTTCTTCTCTTTTACAAACAGGAATACTTTGTTGCATTGTCTTGGCTTTAGTCTGTTACTTAGTGTCAGTGCTCTTCCTGGCAGGTTTAAGTGCTTGCATTGCAGAGCATTCCATTTCTTCTTTTCAGATCAGGGCTGCTCAGAGAAAGGTGAAAACCAGGAGAATTGGCAGGAGAAGCGAACAATCTAGACCAATTAGCCAGTTTGGAAAGTGAGATATATGGGAGAATTTTTCTGATATGCCTTTTTTGACCTATAATTTTCACTTCTCCAGTCATTCTCCTGAGGTTCACCTTTCTTTGAATAGACCTGATAGTGTTGCACTCAGTGTTGTGTTTACCTTTCTATTAAATGAAGGTAATTACTGTCAACTGTATACTATGTAGATCTGTGTAGCACTGAACACACAGATGTGCCTGTGTGAAACCAGTATCCCTTATTTATACATAAACATTAAAAAATAACATGGTGTATTTGTTTAACAAGCAAAGTTTAGTTATTTTTTGGCATTTTCCTTTTCTTTAAGGTGGATCTGGACATACAGTAAGTGCAAGTGTCCACTTGGAGCTTATCCCAAAGGAAACCCTTCATCATGGTTTGCTCAGCACAAGAAAGGCTCAAAGTGGCTGTACTGTTATTTATAGCCCAAACAGTTGCTGCAATGGTTATTCCAAATGCCACACAATTAGAAGGCCTTCTGGAAAAGTACATGGATGAAGATGGTGAGTGGTGGGTTGCAAAACAGAGGGGAAAACGAGCCATAATGGAGAGTGACATGAAGCTAATCCTGGATCTACACAATAAACTGCGAGGTGAAGTGTATCCCCCTGCATCCAACATGGAATATATGGTGAGAAGGAATTGATAGTATGTTATTATGTCCCATCAGTCTATTTTTTTCAGTGTATTTATAAATCATTATCCTACACATGCAATGGACACTTATGATATAGTATTTTTGCTCATGAAAAAGCGTTATGTCTTCATATGAAATGCCACCAATTTGCACTCTTACACATCAGTGCGTTTTTCTTTACTTTTCCAGGATTCAGTGGACACCTTTTAGTCTTTGAATTAAAAAATCAACAAAACAACACTTTGTATTTTACTACAGAGCAGCATAATTATTTCTAGATAAAAGTAAAAAGGTTGGTGATTCCATTGTATTGCAGTAATCCCAGAACATTTTAGTAATCATTTCATTAAACTGTACCTGAGACTAGACCTGTGCGGCGCAGAAAAATTCAACTCTGTTTGGATTGTTTCGGAATCCAAAAATATCAGATTCGGAAATCATCAGAATCCGTTGATTCGGAATATTGGAAGCTTCTGATTCCTCAGTATTGGACCAATTCAGAATATTGGAAACCGTCAATATATTCTTACATTTTTAATTTGTGAAACCTTTATTAATACAATGTAAAAGAAATGGGTAGGGGAGTTAGGGTCAGGCGAGGGCGAGGGTCAGGGTTGGCTTTGGGTCAGAGCTAGGTTAGATTTAGACTTGGCTTAAGGCGACAGTTTTTGTGGTTCATATGATTAGGGTTAGGGCTAGAGTTAGGCTTGCAGTTTCTGGGTGTTATCTGATTAGTGCTGTGGTTAGGTGTAGTGTTAGGGCCACGTTTATCTTTTAAATTTTTTCGTATTTCGATTAAATCCAATCGGAAAATTTCGGATTGATTTGACATTTTTTTATATTCAGAAAACCATTCAAATTGGATATTTTGAATTCAGATCGCTCCGAATTGCTGATAATTCAGACCATTTCCGAATAGGTCTGAACCGAATCACACATGTCTACATGAGACACTGATGGACGCTGTTGTACACCAGATCTGGAGCCAGATCACAACTGGACAGTTAGATTCATAGACCTTGGTGATGTTACCTCCCTTCTCTCTTCCCGCATACGGGCCTCCCATGAGCTCCTTTGTTTCCTCAGAAACCGGTCTCCCTCTAATTCTCAGGCTTACAATCATCCCCATTCCCACCTTCTTTCTCACTCTCCTACTGTTACTTTATGCAGGTGACCTCTCTCCTAACGTTGGCCCCACAAGTCCACTACTTCCCTCTCATTCTATCTCCCACACAAGCAACTCAACTCCCCGCAATCCCAGCAACCTCATTCCTATAAGTCCTCAGCGCTTGTCCTCTTATTTCTGCACCTTCTGGAACATTCGCTCTGTGTGCAATAAACTCACAGCTATCCACGACCTTTTCATCTCCAACTTCCTCAACCTCCTAGCTGTCACAGAAACCTGACTAGCTCCCTCTGACACTGCTTCCATTGCTTTCTCACACATGGTAGTCCACACTTCAGCCATACCCCCAGACCGGGTGAGAAACATGGTGGCGGGGTTGGAATTTTGCGCTCTCCCACCTGCACCTACCAGCACCCCCATCTCTCTCCTTCTCCTCCTTTTAAAGCACACTGCATCTGCCTGTTTTCTCCCCTGACTCTCAGCGTGGCAGTCATCTACCATCCACTGGGACCAACCTCCCATTTCCTTGACAACTTTACTACCTGGCTTTCTCACTTCCTGTCTACTAACCTTCCATGCCGAATTCTTGAACTTCAACATTCCCATTGATGATCCTACTGCCACTTCTGCTTCCAAACTTCTTTCACTCACATCCTTGGACTTGCACAATCCTCCCTTCTCCGTGTGAAGGTCACTCTATTGACCTTGTTTTTTCCAACCTCTGCTCCATTTCTGAGTTCACCTGTCGCCCTTTCCCCATCTCTGACCTCCAACTTCTCTCAACCTATCTGGACTACCTAAACTCCCTGCTCCCCCATCCCGCACTCTCAGAAATCTGCATGCTGTGTATCCCCATCAATTCTCCAATCTATTTCAACATCTCCCACACACTTAAACCTTCATTTTCCCTGACACTGCCACTGACCACTATAATGCTACTCTTATCTTCGCATTAGACACACTTTCTCCTCCTCAACTCTCTAAGGTCCCATGCCACCAGCTTCAGCCCTGACACACACCCCAGACATGCTACCTACAAAGATGCTCACTCACTACAGAGCGTGCCTGGAGGAAATCCCGCTCTGAAGCGGATTTCATTAATTTCAAGTTTATTCTACAGTCATACAACTCTGCCCTTCACTTGACCAAACAAGTCTTTTTCTCATTTCTCATATCTAATCCAACCCTAAAACGACTCTGATCCATTTTTAACTCCCTCCTCCATCCACCCACACCTCCCCCCCTCACCTGTCTTTAGCGCTCAGGACCTGGCAGATTACTTCTTAAATAAAATTCTCACTATCAGAAGCGACATCCTGACACAAACCAGTAATCCACAACCTACACTCCCAGAAGTCCCCTCGGCTACCCTCTGCCACTTCCTCCCCGCCACTGAGGAGCAAGTCAATTCCATACTGTCCTCTTCACATCTCACTACGTGCCCGCTTGACCCCATTCCCTCATATCTAATACCTTCACTCTCCTCCTCCCTCACACACATCTTCAACCTATTTCTCTCCACTGGCTCCTTCCCATCCCCATTTAAACATGCACATGTTACGCATATACTAAAGAAATCCTCCCTCGATCCCAACTTCCCATCCAACTATCGGCCTGTATCCCTGCTTCCGTTTACCTCTAAGCTCTTTGGAAAACTAAATTTACAACCGCCTCTCCCTCTTCGTGTCCTCTATTTCCCTACTTGACCACCTTCAATCAGACGTCCGTCCCCTACACTCAACAGAAACTGCCCTTACCAAAGTCACCAATGACCTAACTGCTAAAAACCATGGCCACTATTCTATTCTCATCCTGCTTGACCTCTCGGCTGCTTTTGACACTGTCGACCACCCCTTAGCTCTCTCGGTCTCTGTGGCACTGCGCTCTCTTGGACTGACTTACCTGTCTAACAGGTCTTTCTAGGTGTCCTTTGCTTGTAACTCCTCCTCTTCAATGCCTTTTATCAGTTGGTGTACCTCAAGGTTCTGTCGTAGGACCTCTGCTCTTCTCTAACAGCTTTGGCTTTAATTACCACCATAGTGAGGATACTCTGCTCTATCTCTCCACCCCTGATCTCTCTCCTCCTGTACACTCTCAAGTCAGAGACTGTTTATTTGGCATTTCCTCCTGGATGGCCTCTCACCACCTAAATATTAACATGTCAAAGACTGAGCTTCTACTACTTCCTCCCTCTAATGCCTCCCCACCTCCTGACATCTCTATCATGGTCAATGGTATCACGATCTCCCCACCGAGCCAGGTTTACTGTCTCGGAATTACACTTGACTCTGCTCTTTTCTTCATCCCACATATCCAGTCGCTTTCCTCCTCCTGCCACTACCAACTATGTAATATTTCCCAGAATTTGGCCATTTCTTAGAACTGGCAC
Organism: Leptobrachium leishanense; assembly: GCA_009667805.1. Lineage (NCBI taxonomy): Eukaryota > Metazoa > Chordata > Amphibia > Anura > Megophryidae > Leptobrachium > Leptobrachium leishanense. The sequence goes on along the minus strand of CM019067.1, from coordinate 73,622,616 downwards.
CACAAAGCAACTCACCCACGCCCTTGTAATCTTCCAATTTGACTATTATAATAATCTTTTAGCTCGCCTCCCACTCTCCCGCCTCGCCCCCCTACAATCCATTCTGAATGCCTCTGCCATGCTCATACACCTCACCCGCCACTCTTTGTCATTCCTCTCTGAGTCCTTTCACTGGCTCCCCATTGACTGCAGAACTAAATTCTAAATCCTTACCGTGACCTACAAAGCTCTCACTAACTAATCACCAAATACACCCCAGCCCGCACCATAAGATTAAACAGTGACCTGTGCCTAGCTTCTTCCCGTATCACCTCTTCCCATGATAGACTGCAGGATTTCTCATGCACAGCCTCCATCATCTGGAACGCTCTCCCTCGTACTGTCTGGCTTTCCCCTAAAGACATTCCTATTCAGGCAAGCCTACCAACCACCTCACTAATACACTTCTCTGCCCCAACCAGTCCATCACTCTCACCTTTCAGTCTCCTCATCCTGTTTCCACCCCCAACTCTTCTAGATTGTAAGTTTCCACGAGAATAGGGCCCTCATTTCCTCCTTTACTGGTTTATCAAAATGTTGTTCAATGTATTGTAACCCTGTCTACATTGTAGCCATTGTTCAGTGCTGCGAAATATGCTGGTGCTATATCCTACTCGCCACCCAGGACATACTTGAAAATGAGAGAAATCTCAATGTATCCTTCCTAGTAAAATACTTTCCCAAAAAAATAAAAGAATAATGTTGCAACCAAGCTGCAATTGCATGTTTCGGCAGGTTTCTGTAAATTAATAACTCCTATACTTTGTATTTGAGAGGCAGATTTGGGGACTCTGCAGTGAATGCTGAATTCACCACAGGGTGGAGAAATTTGATTTCCCCAAAGTGCGGCGAATGAGAGAGCACCGAAATCTCAGTGACATTTCGGTGCTCTGAATAACACCCATACTTTTATTGAGGGGTACTATTATCTTACCATTTTACTCCATTTCTTGCATGTATTGTTGTCAGCAAAATCATGGAATGTATTAACTTCCCTCTAAAGTAGTCCTGTATTGGAATGCAAAATTTTGAAGAAACATTATCTTTGTCTTTATTCAGTGTATCCATTCCAGCTAGTGGGAAAAGAATAGGTTCATATTGCAGCCTGAGCTATACTAGATCTGTCTGAGATCAGTTATCTGACCTATGACCTGTGGAAACAGACTGAGGAAAGGTCTAATGACCCATATGAAGTCTAGCCTATTATCATGCTGCACAAATCTCTTACTTCTCCGTGCAATTACTGTCCACAATGCCTTGGATTTGATATCACGTTCACTAAATTTATTTCTAAAGTATTTTACCATATAGGATACATTGAGATTTCTCTCGTTTTCAAGTATGTCCTGGGTTCAAGAACATTGAAATGTTACTTTGTATTTCGGGAACGAATGTAATACAATGCAAGATATTAAAAAAACAACACAAATATACAGAAAATAAATATGTAGGAAATAAAGTTATTAGGTTACATGTTTACAGGTGCATGCTGTATCGAGGTATGTTAATAGGGACTTCTTGAGTGACTTAAGACTGGGCGAAGATTTGATGGCGTCTTGGAGGTTATTCCATAATTGCGGTGCTCTGTAGGAAAATGAGGATCGGGCCAGTGTCTTTTTGTATTCTGTTATTGTAAGTAAGATGCTGGTCCTGGATCAGAGGTTATAGGATGAGGGAACTGCTAGGGGAAGCAGCCTATTCAGGTAGGGTGGTAGCTTCCCAGAAAAGCTCTTAAACACTAGTGATGGGCCGAACACCCCCGTGTTCGGTTCGCATTCGAACACGAACATTTGAAAAAGTTAGAATTCGAACACAATTCGAACTCAATGCAAGTCAATGGGACTTGAACGGTCGATTTTTAGAGTGCTCTCCAAGAGGGCATATATGCAAGATATTTGCCATAAAAGGTGTATGGGGGTCCGGGTAGTGCCCTGGGCAGGCCCGGATTAAGATCTCTGTGGGCCTGGAGCTGAATATTTTGTTGTTTTTTTTTGTAATTTAGTGAAATAATAAAATTTTTGGTTATTTAATTGTGCAGATATGGGTATATCTAACCAGGAAGATACTGTGTGATTCATTTTTCATTCAGATTTCAATCATTTAAAGAGTGTAATTTTTTTCCCCCATTTTATCATCCAAACCTTTGTGGTTATATATTCTATAAGGCATTCTTGTTAATAAAAAAGTGAAATGGGAACCGGTTACTTCATTTTTCTGAGAAAATATACAATTTTAATCAAAAATTTAAAAAAAAAAAAAGGAAATCATTTCCCTCGTGTTTTGGAAGATGTTTTTTTATGAATAATACGACTATGTATAAAACACTGACCTTGCTCCCAGCTTGGGAAATGAGAAGGTGAGTAATGGCAGTGGTATTGCTCACTTTATACGTGACAAATGGACAATGCCATCGCTTTGGAACTAAAAATAAATAAATAAAAAATTTATTTTCTTTTAGATTTTACATGGTCAGGTTTGGTATTAATGCAAAGGCCAGACTCTGCCCTGTCCAATGACACCTCATTTGACCTTGTGAGGTGTAAACATTAGTGACACAGGGGTCCACGTTTCCCTGCAGTGCACTTTGCTGCATTGCAGCGGTTTAGGTTTTTGATGTAACAATTCGTAACAATGGATTGTACCATCACCCATCACCTCCACACTTGTTGGTGACATGAGAAATATGATGGTTAGTGCAGCATCATTGTTTACTTTTATAATTGAAAAGCGAAAAATATATTACTGGAAAGAAAAAGTAAATATTTTTTTTCTTTACTTAAAACCTGGTGATATTTCATTGGAAAGACCATGCTCTGGCCTTTTCAGTGATACCTCACTTGACCCTGTAGCTGCTATCGAGTTGGAGATACAGGGGTCCAAATGCAGACATGGTTATCTTTACTCTGGGCCTATTCTGAGACATGGGCCTGGAGCTGCTGCTCCATCTGCCCCTATGTTAATCCGGGCCTGGCCCTGGGGGACAGGAACCCAGGACAAAAAGTCTTTTAAAAACAATGTTTTAAAGGAACAGTGATTTTTTTTTTCCCATGTCATAAAGGTTAAGAATAAAAACGAAAAATTCCTTCAAATATCGTGCCTAGGAGGTCCCCATAACCTGCCCGTGAAGTGGCGGATTTGCAGGATATATAGAAACATTTAAAAAGAAAAAAAAAGACATTTCAAATGATGGTAAATGGTTTTCCTTTAATCTATTCATAAACAACTGCATGGGGCGGCAGCCTGTATGAAAAGAGGAGATGTTTTTGGATACGCAGAACAAGTTTAGTGATTTTTTTTTTTAAATTTAAAGTGCATGTCTTACTTTAAATATAAGTTAAATTTGCAAAAGCAAAATCCTATAACACAAGGACCTTGAGCCGGTATGCTTTGCAGAATACCAGCTTGTGCCGAGAAAAAAACAACTTCTTGGGATAGCTTTTATAGTTCACTCTTCTCCAGCTAGCTGCAAATTTACTGTTCCTTTACAAAGTATAGGCGCTGTTAATGTGCAATAAGGTTCCATAACATCCGATCCACAAGCTAAACGTGCGGCTTATTTGGAATAGCTCTCCCATCAGTAGCTAGATATCAAAGTGGTAACAAGGATCTAATCGCTGGAGCAAACCGCAGTTTATGATGCTACAACCATGAGCATTGTATTCAGGGGGACTACTGTGTACATTACACATGCCCCCCAAAATGTTGTGGATGCAGAATGGCACAGTTAGGGTGGTTGAAATTTAAAATATTATTCTAATCTATACACTTCTTTACCACTTCTAAACCCTTCTAAAAGTGCCGAATTTTGTGAGTCATAACATGGCTATAAGCAATGAAGAAATTCCCTATTCACAAATTGACAAACCTGCCATAGACAATTACAATGAATTTTACACACAGATATTCGTAGGACAAAACAATAATAAAAGTACGACCTACGGAATATGATCGGGAAGACGACCCATCCCTCTATCCTCTATAGATTTAAGGGGCTTGATGCCATAATCGTTTTTTCACTGGACACATATGTTAATCTATCCATAGTGATCTGCTACCAGCTACACCAGTACGGTAGTGGAGACATAAAGCCTTGGAAACCAAGGATAGATTTATGATATTTTAAGCCAGAAACCGGGAAGCAAAAAGTAACAAGTCTTGGTTTCCCAGACACCACGTCCCGACAACTGTACTAATGTATATCAAGGTATATTTTTTTTTAAATTGTAATTACAGAAATGCGAAGAAGGAGCTAATGCGTGACCAGTGAGAGATTCATCCTCCCATTCATGTCACTTAACGGTGTTGGAGGTTTTTCCACTTGATTTTGTAATGATGGTAGAAGGGATTGAGGTCAATCAAAGGTCCAGTTACAAAAGGGTTTACATAATCAACTTCTTTCCTCAAGTAATTGCCTAAAAGTCATAAATTATGTCTTTAAAACGGACATGTTAGAGCTGGGCACAATGTAGATTTAAATAAGGCACATCAGAATAATGCTGCAGTGGAACATTCCATATTTAATTATGTAGTTATGCCAAAGAAAACCAATAATAATATTTGAAAGACATTGGGTAAATGCTAGAGAGATTAACCATACACTTACATGGCTTAAAGGGACACACTAAACACTGACTCTCAATGTAATGAGTCCAGGTGGAAGGAGGGGGGTGGCATCTGGAGGGCTTAATCAGCCTCAGAGTGCAGGGTAATAATTCCCAGTTGAGAACCTGGATCTGGGATTTAAAAAATGTTGAGACCTAGGTCTCCACCTGGCTCTCAAAGCACCCCGGCATCGATGGCCACTGTAATTAATATTACAGCCAGCACTAATATTACCAATTCGGGGCAAATCTGAGGAATGAACTACAGTAAGTACATGCACAATTGTGTTTTTAAACACATTTTAGTTAAGATTCAATAAAGAATGTTTTGAAATTTTGAAATTACATTTGTATGTATGTGGTCATCCGGCACTGACAGTGAGCTCATTATGGTCTCAAGGAAGGTCATTCTTCTTTTTTCATACTACTAATTATATGGGTTTATTGCCCTAAATTGATAAACGGTACACAGATCCCTAATCTTGGAGAAGTCTTGTACAGGGCATCTTCCACTGTGCAAGTAATTTCTCTTATCCTTTTGTTCCATGTAGTCAAAGCCTGAGCACCAGACTGTCTGAATACCGTAGATAACAGAGGAGGGGTTGCATAAGTAAAGAATAACCTGATACAGTAAATACAAATTAGATAAGGGTAGTTGACTTTAGCTACAGTGACCACTTAGTAATTATATAGACCATAGTAACAGTAATCAGATAATGGGGTGGTGTTTGAATGACAAAGCAGATTAACAAAAGACCAGAACATAAACAGATAATCGCACATTCCCTAGCCAGCCAACCTATCAGCAGATCGCAACGGATACACATGGAACATAATGATTAGAGATGGGCTGCCGGTTCAACTCGATTCGAACATCGGCTGTTCAAAAATTTGCGAACTTCGAACTTTTCAGGACGTTCGCGGAAAGCTCGGGATTTCAAAAACCTCCAAAAAATGCTTAAAAGATCCAAAAAAATCTAAATATAAAGAGACTCTTTACTGCAGAATATAATAATCAACGGTTTATTAGCTATTGAATTAAAATGGGAATATTTTTAACGTTGAAGCCAATGGGATTCATAAACATTTCCCACTCCTTGTTGGTCAAACATTTCTCACTGATTGTTGGTCAAACATTTCCCATGGCTTCAAATCGCATTTAAACATGAGCAAAAGTGGTAAAAATGAGCTCCGAGCACAGCGGTGAAATGGCTCAGCACTCAGCAGTGAAATTGGTAAAAACTTTTTAGTTGTTTTTCATTGTTTCCTGTCCCCCCCCAAGGCAATACCTGGACCCCCATACACCTTTTTATGGCCTATATCTTACATATATGCCCTCTTGGAGGGGACCTTTATTTTCAAACGTTCGAGCCCCGTTGACTTTAATGGTGTTTGCATTGTGTTTGAGTTTGCGGTCGAACTTTTTCGGTGTTCGAGTTCGAATGCGAACCAAACACGGGGGTGTTCGGCCCATCACTAATAATGATAGACAGAAAATCATCTTATTCATACTTAAAACAGATTACACAAGCACTGCACACAAGAGAAGGCAAGGAAATAATATAGAACATCAGGCACCTCCCAAATACATCTCCATGTGCATGCACACAAAGTCTAAAGTGAGTTCAATGGCAACTCTGGATGTAAATAAATATCTTTTATGCGTGCACATTCATGGGGTTCTAGCATCACTTTAGGATTATTTCTGCTTCCATTTGGATTATAATTTGATTATGTGCAATGAAAGAACTTTCCCAGGATTCATCTGGAGTATGAAAACTGTATATTGTAGGCTACAATCCGAGCATAACAGAAAAACAAATTAAAATGAGAAAATCACTGCATTTTAGCTTTTCTATTCGCACCACTTTACCTGCTGTACAGTATGCCACATACGCTTAATGTATGCAGTAACTGTCATTGCCACATTAAGGCCCATGTCAGACGAACGCAGTGATCACATCTGTGCTGCCGCACATGTTAACGTCCGTTGTAGCATAAAATTATGATCAATAGAGACCCACACACTAAGGGCTCTATTACAATGTTGGTGCTAGCTTAACCAGAGCTGTTGTAAGCTTACCAGAGCCATTATAGTCTATGGAGTTGTTAAGTTTACAACAGCTCTGGTTAAGTTAGCACCAGCTTTGTAATACTGCCCTAAGTGCGTCCGCACACAGAAGTGCAAACGCACGTTGCACCGGATGCAATTTAGGCAAGAACGTGAAACCGCAAGACTGACGCACAGAGTGCGCCGCGTAGTTTTGTGTGTGAGTGATGGAACGTAGTCAGACGGACTGCGTTTATGACGTCCAGCATTTTTGACGGACAAAATGGTTTTTCATATCATGTATCAATTTGATTTCCCATCTACATCAGTCAAAAAAAGTCAGTCGAAAAAAAAAGAAAAAACAACCGTGTGGTGTCTACAGTATCATCAGTCAGAAAGTACATCAGTTGTGCACGGACACACAGTGTGCTCAGAATGCGTTCGTCTGACATTAGCCTAATGTACAACTCTCAGTAAAAGAAATGCTACTGTGTTACAAATTATATTCCATAAACAGGCGAAATTACCATCTTCCTTTCTTTCCTGGAATATCTGAGGGATGCTACTATGCATGCACGTGTATCATTTGTTTTCTTTTTGTGTTTCCATTTAAATATGTCCATTCTGTTGACTAGATTTTAACATGTGCGTTTAATTTTCTAAAACGCTAGGCCTAAAGAAAATAAAAAGGGGGGGGAGCTCTTTCTTCCTTTTCCACTTGTACTATTTAAAGAAACCCTTCTGATTACTTTTGGAAATCTTCCAGTCAACATAATTGTGACAGAAATGTCATACTTTTCAAAGTTTGTAGCAAGTCTATTTCCAATCCAACCAGTTTAAAGAAAAAAGTTAGCATGGCTGCATTTCCCAACGAAATCCAATTTCTCGGTGATATTTCATGTGCATATTTGTGCATCGCTTAGCATTTTAAATAGCTGTGCAGAAATCACATATGTTTTGCATTTTATGTAACTCCACTTATTTGTCGAACCTGGTAATGAGTGGAAAAATATTAGGTTTCTCCAATGACTGTTATTTATGGAATACATAACACAGAACCTGTGTGTTTGAGCATCTTTTAAAATGTAATTATTGTAATGCTACCATTATTAATGCTTTACATTTGGGTAGTGTTTTGAAATAAAAGCATTGTGGTGATATTTCTAAGAATTGGGAATAGGTATACGGCTACACCAGATTATAATCCAATCCTGCCACCATCCATTATACAAATTACACAATGAAGTAAATCATAATTTTTCATCTCTGCAGAGTGGTATGTAATGGTATCAACCGTATGGTTTCCAATGTTTGAGAAAGTCCAGGAGTAATGTAACTAGAGATAGCAAACATATGAGTTGCTGTTAAAAAAAATTGCTAGTGTGAACTGTCAACCTCAATCCAAATGTTCTTTCCTCTTGTTGTAGTTGAAAACTATAGGGGTTATTCAGAGAGCACCAACATTTCAGTGCTCTCTCGCTCAGCGCACTTCAGCACACTTAATTCGCCAACCCTGCAGCTGTGTACACACTGGTGTTGCAGCAGGAAGGGGATTGCGACTTCCCGGCTTCAATCCCCCTCTTCTCAGACAGCAGATTCTGCAGGATTCCGATTCCTAAATCCAGAATGTTCAAGAACCCTAGCATTCTGGATTCCATTCTCTGGAACGCTCTCCCTTGTACTGTCAGACTTTCCCCTAGTTTCCCTTCTTTCAAACGCTCCCTTAAAACCTTCCTATTTAGGGAAGCCTACAACCCAGCTCACTGACACAACCAGTCCATCACTCTCTCCTTGCAGTCCATCACTCTCTCCTTGCAGTCCATCACTCTCTCCTTGCAGTCCATCACTCTCTCCTTGCAGTCCTCTCCTCCTGTTTTGAACCCCAGCCCTTCTAGAATGTGAGTTCCTACGGGAATAGGGCCCTCATCTCTTCCTGTACTGGTTTGTCAAATGTTGAAATGTTGTTCAATGTATTGTAACCCTGTCTATACTTTGCCCATTGTACAGCGCTGCGGAATATGCTGGCGCTTTATAAATAAATATTAATAAATTAGGGATGCTCAAACTACATTAAACTCCCTTCTTCTGGTCTTGGGCGGTAATGCAGAATCTGCATCTTTATAACTAAAGGATAATAATAATCTCCTCACTTTCATAGGGCTAAAGAGTGACTTAACAGGTGTCAGACAAGACTAGTGATACCTAGCAGAAATATTCATTGTCCTCATGTTTGGAAATCCTCTGTAGCTGGAACAGAACACAAAATATTCAAAGTACATTCTGATAAATACTTCTTCAACCATGAAGAAGCCACTAATGGGTTTGTTTGTATCTAAACTCGCATAGTAACTAAACACGTATAAGTTACCTTCTGGGTGGAGTAGAGGTAACATCACTGCTCTTTGACCATGGAGACACAGGTTTGAATTCTGGCAAGAGCACCTCTCCAGTAAGTGTCCTTGGGCAAGACACCTAACGGTACATACTCGCCACCCAGGACATACTTGACAATGAGCGAAATCTCATTGTATTCTTCCTGGTAAAATCCTTTCTCAAAAAAAATAAAAAATATTGGTTACCAATGGATCTACATAAAACCATCCTATTTTATTCTAGTTCTTCACATCCCATTATGAATAAGGAACACCTAATGACTGTGCAACCTATATGGTTGTGTATTCCATGAATGGATATGTTATGTTTATGTGTGAGTCCTGGGTGAGGGATCAAACAGATTAAAGCCTTAACAAAAATATGTTGTATTTACCTTATTCGTGCTTCTCTTTGTATGTAATGTCATCACTAGATGCTGCTCGCTTCTTATATATCCTAATATAATACACACACACACACACACACACACACAATAAAGTCACTCTTTCTTCAGTACCATTTTTTGGTTTCTGAAATGTCACGATAACATCGGCCTTTTGTTGCTCAAAAAGCCCTTGTAAAAACAAGTGCCATAAAAGCAGTTCTTTGTTTCCTGAAGGACATCCAGCAAATAATCAGGCTTTCATCTTCAAGGCCGATTCTTTGCGACTTGACCTGAAACTGGAGCCATTTCTTCCTGGCAGTATTGGATGTCTACCGTGCAATCCTGCTACTGAAATAACATCAATGTGTTGAAAATGGAGAGTGGCACATTGTACCTCATTGAAATCGAGCTCCATGTAAAAGGCCAGTACCAAACCACACAATCTCCTTATCTTTGCAAATCCCTTTCACTGGGACAAGAAAAATATTATACACTATAAATGCATTTTTATAGATTATGGGTACCTCAAATTTTATTACATACCTTTTAAATTTATTCCCCACAACAATATTTAAAGGTTTACATTTTATTTAAAAGTTACTTGTGTCGAGCTCTAAGGTTTATAGCTGTCAAGTCAACGCTTTATACTTGAGGTAGTTGTCTTTCAACTATGTTTATTGGATAAAGAACAATAGGACGTTTGTACCTTGTGTTACTATCTCTTTTTAGAAGTTCTATTTTATAAAAGTCCTATGTGACTGTTGCTTTACTGCAGTGTTTAAGGTTTCCCCTTGGGACACCTTATGCCCATAATCAATCACAGCATATTTGTTGAGCTGTCCGTCAAAATGCCATTATTTTCCGATTGACAAGTTCCTGATCTTCCAGCACCTGGTCACTAAATTTACATATGATGTTGACCGTGATTGATGTCTGATGTAGTGATCGGCTTTTCCTCAGATCTGCAGTCTGAAAATCAGTTGATTAAAGAGAAGTTTATTGACAATTAATAATGCAGGTGCAATGACTATTTTTATTTTTTATTTTGTTTGAGGAAGTGTTTTACCAGGAAGGATACATTGAGTTTTCTCTCGTTTTCAAGTATGTCCTAGGTGGCGAGTATGTACAGTTAGGTGTCTTGAGAATGGGTTTAGGTGCAGAGTGAGTTACGAGACTTCAGAGTGGTTGGCTTACTATGTTAGAGGTTGTCACAATGGGCATAGGGGCTTGCTGAGTGCGGCACAAATTGTGAGAGTGTACAATGGGACTGGCTGAGTGTAGCAGTTGTCAGAGTGAGCATTAAGGCCTGGCACCCATATAACATTCCTTACACTACTAGTAATTCATTAGCGCATCGTTTTATGTGCTAGCTTCCACGCGCTTACTGTACTTTGCGCTCCCCATGTTAAGTATAGGATGTACAAACGTACATTAGCATTTCGATAAATAAGGTATTCCATAGTTCTAGGGCTAATTAATGCTGGGATGCAGAGAGCCAATGCCAATAGCTGGCGCTTGTCGGATATAATCTCTGCACGTGACTACAACACGTCATATATTGGACTTCTCAGCCAAGCCTCCAATATGGCAGGGATTATTATTTCATAAGAAATTTATACGAGACACAAATATCAATCGTTTATATTTCCTAGAAATTCTCCTAAATTCTTTTAATTGTCTGTGTTTTGCTTTGAAGTATACACTAATCAATAATCGGATAAAAACATATATATATTTATTAGGTAAACAAAAAAGTTTCAAATCTCATATCATAAACAAAGATTTATAAACCACAATCCATCAGCACATAAAAACTAGCTTCACAATATATGTATCTCCTGTTAGTAACTGCATATATGATTAATATCATTTACCTTATCAGTTAGTAACTAATACACAAATGTTTAATAAACCTTTCTGCTTAATACAACATGCATTTCCCAGCAAACAATGTTAAACCAGCTAGATCTTATAGAGATATATATATATATATATATATATCTATACTACATGGATCAACAAAAGATGAGCTAATTTAGATTGATAAGTAATAAAATTTATTTAGTGAATCCTCCCCTAATCTCGAGAATTAAACTTCTAATCTTTTGCTTTTTATTTTGTAGTTATATAATTCCTTGCTTATTAATTTCAATCACAGTAATTTCCAAATTCAATATATATATTTGTATCAATCCTACAACAGTTTCTTTTAGGATAAATCCTTATGTCCACTTCTTCATATTTCTATTTGCAGAATAGAAATATTTAGATTTTTGGAGCTACCAAGAATCTGAGAAATCTCAATCTATATGTTGCAAGAAATCTACAAATATATATCATTACATTAATTCCTTAATTTAAATAGCTCTCATACATTACCTCTCCAATCTGGATTTTGATGAGTCTGCCTTGGAATTCTTTATGTAATGTTTTGGAATATGTGAAGATTATCAATATCAGATAATCAATGCATGTGAGTCAGAGATTTGGTGAGAGTCTTGAGTGCATTGTCCCGGAATGATCTGCTAGCGATGTGTGTTCGCCTCGGAATGCCTCATGTCCTGGAATCTTGGAATCTCGGAATCTCTCGTGTATTGGAAGTCTGAATGCATTGCGGTGTGAGTCTCTGAATGACTGCAACCAACATTGCCACTTCAATTATAGTCAATTTGACGTCACTGACAATATTTTCACCATATCAAATATAATATTTGCTATCCTCTAGAGGGCAGTGTTGCACTTCTTAATTAATTCCAACATTTAATTTTTATATGTCTTATCTCGTGTCAAAGGTCAATCTGACTTAACAAAGACTTTCTTCTCTCCGTGTAGACTTAATGTCTCTACATATCAAAATTAGATTTATATCCTCACTCCTTTCAAAGTTTTACATTCCTCTCTAGTTAACTCACAGAATCTCTTCAGTAATCATCTATTTACCAATTATATACTTATACAATATTTATTGGAGCATACATTTTCTACTGTTAATATAATAAAACCTTGATTATAAACATATATTTCGTGAATATATTTTACATTACGAAGATTTTAACTCTTATATTCCTATACCCAAAAGACAAAATATCTTTTTGTTTTAAAGACTTAAAACAGACCAATAAATTTAATTATGACAGGTCTTAGGACTTAGCTTGGGCCTTATATCACACAAAGACATTTTAAGGTTCCTTCATGTCTGGTATTTCTAAAAAAATATATAAGATCTCACCCAGCCATGAACTCTGTAAAAAAAAAATCTTGGTTCATTTCTAAAACTAGGGCAATTTGGAAAAAGAAAAAGACTGTCTTTAAAACCAAAATGGCTACAGGCATCCATTTTACCTTTATTCCCTTCCAATATACCTGACACGCTGCAGGATTCTAAATTTGCAGAATCATGTAGCACCCCCTACAACCCCCTCAAGAAATCCTCAGTCTCATCCTACGGCGAGAAAGGTGGCTCAGAGTGGGACTGTGAACAGATAGTTCCCAGTCTCCCTCTGCGATCACTTTGTGGCGCTGTGCAATCTCGCGAGAAAGCGACCGTGCGGGACTCAAGGCCCAGAAGCGCAGTCCTCCAGGAGTCATATGGACTCCAGGAGGGGATACTCACGGTACGGAAGTGCTACGATATGGAGCGAGGTGCTCAGCAGGCGCCTGCCTCCGAATATTGTGCGCTAACCTAGGGACACTATGGGGAAATCTGCAGGTGCAGATTTTCCCCTGTTAAAGCCCCATGTTACCATATTAGCGTAAACAAGGGAATGGGGCCCTTATTTTTTTGGAATTCAACCCCTGACCAGCAGCATCTATGCTTCTACAGTTTGGCTGTGATAGTTGAAACAGAACATTAAAAGGTGCTTGAACCCCATAGCGTCAATTAAATAAAACCGTATTCCACACGACTTTCAAGCCAAAACGACTTGCACTATCCCGTGGGAATTACCATTCGATTTGGTCTGAGGGGATCCCAGAATTTATTGAAAGCTCTGATCCTTCTGCAGATGCAATAAGTGAGAGTAGTGTTTGGGGCTCCTCTAGCTCTGTGAGTAGTCCCGTTTAGAGACTTTACATCACATCTTACATTCTAAATTCTTGTTAGACATACAAGTTACGCTCAGAGTTCTATAAATCGTTCTTTTGTAGATTTTGTTAATCCATCTGTATATTTGAATAAATACATCGTTAAGGAACATTGCAGAAAGCAACATACATGTTCCACTTTTATTTTGGGTTTGACACCCTGATTGTTGCTGCACTATTTAGCTGTTTTCTCACATGAGATTTAAGTGTTTTATCGATAATACCTCCACGCTGTTCTTTCACCACATTGATACATTTATACAATCAAAATATGGAATTTTAATTCATGCGCAGTATTAGATATTATGATAACCTTCATCTCTCGCTTTGGGATCTTATGGCTTCCTTTGTATAGGACAAATTATGTTGTTGTTTTTGGTGCCAAAAGCTTTACCTTACTTTTGCTTGGCCAAATCCTCCTAATGCCCTCAGATCTGCTTCAACAACTTACATTCATAGGTGGAAAAATAAAAAGCAATTGTTTTGCATCGTTACCAAATGCTTTTTCTTTTTTTTTTTGTCATTCCAGCGAGCACTTGTGCCTGAATAAACAGAGATGCATGAGTTGCCGTCTAACAAGGCTGACACAAATTTTGATTTCTACTTGTTTGGAATGGACACTAGTCTCTTTAAATTAGCTAGGATATCTGTAGAACCGACTTTTTATTACTAGTTTTTCTGCAATACAAACTAATTAAATTTATTGAATATGAAATTTGTTTGCAAATAGACTGTAAAACGTATCACTGACGCTTCAATACTTTGGGCATGACAGTCCATATGTTGAAATTATTTAAATAGCTTTGAGATCCATTTTTTTTCTGCCCAGAACCAAGGAGCTCAAGTTATAATATCAATGTAGTAGCACCTATTTGGCCAGCAGAGGGAGTACCCTGCCTGTCAAAAAGGGCTTACATAAAGTGACTATATACAGTGGGAAGTCTCTGTATATATTTACTGCACAGGTAATATTAAGTCTTGCCAGTCATTTTATGGGACGTCACTTCGTAACCTCCAAGTGACCCGCTAATCGTCAATATGGTGTTCCACATGAGCAATGCATGAAAATTAATTTTATTGCAAATGAAATTCGTTTGCATTTGGGCTTCAAAACATACTCCTAAAGTGCTAGCACTAACGCTTTTTAAAACCAGCTGGGAATGCGTCTCCATGGCATCGCTCCTGCTTAACACCTGGCCAGTAGATGGCGCCATCTGACTGCCAAATAGGTTATTACAGTCTGAAATACACTGTAATATTCCTAAATATTTCTTACTGTATAATTAAAAATGATTTTCCAAAAATCTGGTTCCTGACACTGGATTTCTGTAATATTCCTTGATAGCGAGGGTATTGGGCACATATCAAGTCCTATTTGCTTTTAATCTTGGGCAGCCTATTGCAGGAATATGCAGTGTCATGGGAATGCACAGCCCATATCATTAGGGCTTGCAGTACAGGGGCTGACTGGCAACTTTTGGCCCAGGGGCCAAGTATGACCCAGAGGCTCATAGTACAGCAACTCAGGCCCTTGTGTATGAGCGTTATCACAGAGCTCCGCAGCAATATAACTTACTCTCATACACAGCGCACATTACAGTGAGTTGTATTCAGGGGCGGACTGACCCATCGGGCCCTCGGGCACTGCCCGAGGGCCCGCGGGTTGACAGTGGCCCGGTTTTGGGGTGCATTGGCAGCAGTGATGTAACAACCGGGCAGCAGCCGCGGGCGCAGTGCTGAGGGTAGGTGTGTCCCGCCGGCCGCTGTCACTCTGATCTATCACGCTGCGCGCTTTCTCTGGGCGCAGCGTGATCATGGAAGACAGCTCGCGGTGGCTGTAAAATAGAGAGTGAGGGGAGCGGGGATAACCCCGCCACCTCAACATGGACAGCCAACGCGTGCTGTCTTCCATGATCACGCTGCGCCCAGCACAAGCACGCAGCATGATAGATCAGAGTGACAGCGGCCGGCGGGACACGCCTACCCTCATACCTGTGCCCGCGACTGCTGCAGCGGCTGCCCCGGTTGGTACACCACTGCCGCCAATGCACCCCAAAACTGGGCCCCTGAAGAGAGGTACGTGGAAATGAGGTACTTGGGGCTATACTATACATTAATAAATGGGGGGCCTGGCCGCCTGGGGGCTATACATTAATAAATGGGGGGGTCTGGGGGCTATACATTAATAAATGGGGGGCCTGGGGGCTATACATTAATAAATGGGGGGCATGGCCGCCTGGGGGCTATACATTAATAAATGGGGGGCCTGGCCGCCTAGGGCTATAAATTAATACATGGGGGCTATTAATTAATACATGGGGGGCCTGGCCGAGGGGGCTATAAATTAATACATATGGGCTATAAATTAATACGCGGGGGCTATAAATTAATGTGGAGCTCAGACACCTTCATACACACTGCACATTGCTGTGGAGCTCTGTGATACGCTCATACACACCGCACATTACTGTGAGTTTTATTGCTGTGGAGCTCTGTGATACGCTCATACACACTGCACATTACTGTGCGTTTTATTGCTGTGGAGCTCTGATACGCTCATACACAACGCACATTACTGTGCGTTTTATTGCTGTGGAGCTCTGTAATGTGCAGTGTGTTAGTAATGTACAGTATCTTTTAAAGTGATTGGCAGTTTCCCTTGTTTGCCACAGGACGTTCTGTGCCGTGGTGCAGGCTTAGCTGCAGTGAGTGGATGATGGCTGCTGTGGCAGAGCGCTGGCCATCTGTAAGTCTGAAGGGGACACAGTGGATACCCCGATTCGTGTCTGGGTCCAAAAGGATTTTTCTTTTTCTTGCACAATTTTCAAAAAGATTATTTTAATGAGTTATGAAATAAATTCTTTAGTACAGTAATGTACATGTGGATGTTGCATTGTATGGGTGGAGTTTTGTGTGAGTGGCACAAGGGGGAGCCATGATCTCCATTTGCCCAGGGGCCCCATTAGTTGTCAGTCCGCCCCTGGTTGTATTGCTGTAGAGCTCTGTGATACGCTCATACTCACTGCACATTACTGTGCGTTTTATTGCTGTGGAGCTCTGTTATGCTCAAACACACTGCACATTACTGTATCAGAGCTCCACAGCAATTAAACTCACGCTCATAAACACAGCACATTACTGTATCACAGAGCTCCAGAGCAATAAAACTCACTTATACACACCGCACATGGATATATTGCCCCCACCTCACACATGGGTATATTGCCCCCTGCTCATATGGATATATTGCCCCCAGCTCACATGGATATATTGGCCCCAGCTCACACGGATATAGTGCCCCAGCTCACATGGATATATATTGCCTTCAGCAGCTCACACATGGAAATATATATTGCCCCACCATCTCACACATGGAAATATATTGCCCCCAGCAGCTCACACATAGAAATATATTACCCCCAGCAGCTCACACAGGGATATATATTGCCCCCAGCTCACACATGGATATATTGCCCCAGCTCACCTCTCCTCTGCCAGGCCCCTCCTGCACAATATTGCCAGCTGCCGCGTGCTTCCTACGAGTGGCCACCGGCTTGAAACTCTGCCGCTCACGTGGGTTCCACCAGCCAGCCGCGTGATCTCACGAGATCGCGGCTGGCTGGTGGAACCCACGTGAGCGGCAGAGTTTCAAGCTGGCGGCCACTCGTAGGAAGCACGTGGCGGACGACCATATTGTGCAGGAGGGGCCTGGCAGAGGCGGCCCGGGTGGCACTTGTCCCCCTGTCCCCCGGCCCAGTCCGCCCCTGGTTTTCACACATGCAACATTTATTATTTTCAAATTATAAATTAGTAGTCAGCAACCCTGGCCCTCCATTGTTTTAGAACTACATCTCCCATGATGTCCTGCCACTCATTAGGTTGGCTCAGGCTCATGAAAAATGGAATTCCAAAACCTCTGGAGGGCCAAGATTGCTGACCCCTGTTGTATGTAATGCCAAACTAGGGTGATTTTTCCAAGCTCTATATCATGAACCAAAAAAGAAACAGAAGGGGTTATCCAGCGACAATTCGGTGCTCTTTCATTCCCCGATCCTGCGGTGAATTCAGCATTCACTGCAGGGTCCCTATAGTACAGGGAAAAGCTGGCGAACGGATCTGAAAAATTGCAAAAAAAAATAATTATTGAAGATCTGCTGATACGATCCAAAAACAAAAATAAAAGTCAGATCCGAAACGCCGCAGAAAACCCACCGAACGTACCCAACGTCTGAAAAAGCCGATCCGCCAGATAAAGCCATTGAACGGGGTAAAAGAAAAACAAAAAACAAAACGATTGAAACTTTACATTTTTAAACGCTGTTTGCAAAAAGTCACTGGACGGAAATTCTAGAATTAACATATAAGGTCCTATGATTAATAATAAAAAGGTCTGTTACAGAAAAAAATATATATAAATTTTTTGCTGAAAAAATGCCTAAAAAAATAAATAAAATTATTCTTTTAATTTGCATCAAAAAGACTAAACGGTTAAACAGATATTGACTAAAAGCGGGAATATTTTGAAATGGGATTCGTCTGATTAAACCTGTCGAATGAAACCACCGAACATCAGGGCATTTTGCTGTCATTTCTCTGCTGTTCGGTGTCTTAGAATAAATTAACCATTGCTTCTCTATGGGGATTTCACTGCCATTGAATAGGCACTGTATTTTGATGGCAATTCACCCATATTTGCCTTGAATAACCCTAATACAAAAGGTGTATATATACGGGGACAAAAACCCAACACCAATATAAAAATGCTGTTCATTTAATTGTACCTGTTCAGTTTTGCCAAAACTGTGGAATATCAATTATTTGCATATACTTGATGCCAGTATTTTACTTTGTTACTAAACAAGAAACGTTTTCTTCATTTCACATAATGAAAAATTCATATTACGAGTACAGGCTATTTTTTTTTTTTTAAGTCAAAGAAACTGAGCTGAAAAGGTGAGAGAAATTTCTCAGAGGCCAAAGTGGCAAGTCCTCCGTGAGAAAGAAGCGCCAAAACAAGTATAAAGCAGAATATAAAAACTCTTCCTGGACAGAAGAAGACCTGCTTGCGGGAAATTGCCTGGGGGTGGGAGGAATGTTTACAGAGCTGGAAAAGTAAGTTTATGTCTTCTGTAGGCCAGTGTCAAGTCACTTAAAATAGAATGCAATTAGCTAAAACACATACTATAAACTCTATCATGAGGATTCGGTGTCCAGACTGGAACTGGGAGTATCATTACTATCCTAGCTATTCTTTTCTTCCATTACCAAAGTTAGTATTAATATCAGACTACAGGGACTAAAAAGTGTACAAGACTGAGATGTGTGTCATATAATCTTGCGTTGAATAGTGAGGATTTGTTTGGAACAGTTATCAATCTTGACCATGCAGATGTTTTGGAACTACATCTCCTATGATCAGGGCCGGATTAACATAGGGGCTGATGGAGCAGCAGCTCCAGGCCCATGCCCCAGAATAGGCCCAGAGAAAGGATAACTATTTCTGCATTGACAGGTATTTGGACCCCATATCTCCATCTCCATGGCAGCTACAGGGTCATGTGAGGTATCATTGGAAAGGCCAAAGCATGTCCTTTCTAACAATACCAAAAAATTACCAGGTCTTATGTAACAATAAAAGTAAAATGATAAATATTTTTTCTTTTTCCTTTTCCTTTTCTTTTTTTTAACGCAGCAATATTTTTCACTTTTCAATTATAGGGAGAACAATGATGCTGCACTAACTCACCGTCACATTTCAAATGTCATTAACAAGTGTGGAGGTGATGGCACAATCCGTTATTACAAATTGTTACATCAAAAACCTAAACCACCACACTGCAGCGAAGTACACTAGGGGGACTTTGAAACCCCACGTCTCTAATCTTTACACCTCACAAAGTCAAGAGAGGCATCATTGTACAGGACAGAGTCTGGCTTTTGCATTGATATTTGATACTAAACATGACAATGTAAAATCTAAGAAAAAAAACAAAACGTTTTTATTTACTTCTAGTTCCAAAGCGATGGCATTGTCCATTTGTCACGTAGAAAATGAGCAATACCACTGCCATTACTCACCTTCTCATTTCCCACGCTGGGAGCAAGGTCAATGTTTTATACATTATACATAGTGATATTATTCATAAAACACCATCCTCCAAACCAAAGGAAATATTAAATTTTCTGGTTAAAATTGTATATTTTCTTAGAATAATGCAGTAACAGGTTCCCATTTCAATTTGGTTTTTAGCAAGAATGCCCAATAGAATATATAACCACAAAGGTTTGGCTGATAAAATGTGAAAAAATAATTTTACATGCTGTAAATGATTGAAATCTGAATGTAAATTTCCTCACACAGTATCTGCCTGGTTAGATATTACCTGTATCTGCACTATTAAATAATCTAAAATATGTTTTCATTTCACTAAAGTCCAAAAAAAGCCACCAAAATATTCAGCTCCAGACCCATAGAGCTCTTATTCCAGCCCTGCCTATGATGCTCAGGTAATCATTATATTGGCTGAAACTCATGGGAAATGTAGTTCCAAAACATCTGGAAGGCCGAGGTCACTGACTCTGGTTTAAAGGCTTAGGCCAGGGTCAGACAAGCGTTTTTCAGAGCGGAAGGAATGTCTGCTAGGCTTGTGCACCGATTATTTTTTTTTCGGTTCGATTCGATTTTTCGGATTTTCAAACTTTTCGATTCGGCTCGTTTCGGCCGATTTCTGTTTCGATTCGGTTCGGCTCGACTCGTTTTTCGTGTACATTTTTTTTTCGGAATATCGACCATTTTTCGTATTTTCGTGTCACTTAGTTCGTTTTTTGTATCGACTTTTCGTGATTTCAGAAATTTTCGTTTTTCGGAATTGTACATGTTTCCGGAATATCGACCATTTTTCGTATTTTCGTGTCACTTTGCTCGATTTTTGTATCGACTTTTCGTGATTTCGGAAATTTTCGTTTTTTCGGAACATCTTTTCTCCTCATTTCAAAGCAATAAATTTCGATTTGACACATTTCAAGTCCATTCGAAAATTCCGAAAATATTTTTTTTTGGAGAATCGGCCGCATCCGAAAACACGAATCGGGAAATTTCGTGAAAATTCCGAAATTCCGAAACCCGAAACGCACATCCCTAATGTCTGTGAGAGTGGACGTTCCTTCCACTCTGACGCCCGTCTGACCACCTCGCTGAGTGCAGTTAGTGCGCACAACACTGCAAGGCTCGATCCTCCTATGAAGGATCATGCTTTGCAGTCCCGTTGAACGCTCATCATAGCGCTTTGACGGGGATGTTTTCAGCATGACCTCTGTAGCACGCGCAATTCGTGTGCGCGCTACAGCATGTGGCAAGCCCCTTCGAAGCGTCACAACGCTGCAACAGACACCGGGAGACACGTCAGTACGGGCGCACATAGTGCTCTTGTCTGACCTCGGCCATATTTAGGTAAATTATTTAGTGAATTAATGATTAATTACAATTCGTAACTACCCACAGCTGTAGGATTCTGATTCTTTAATGTAACGATTTTTTGGGTCTAACATAACCACTTTCAACTAAATGCATTGAAACATGTTACATATATATATATATATATTCTGCTATTAATGAAATTAATTTAACTAGTATTGCAATCTTTGAAGGAAAATATATCATTAGACAAAATAGGAGGTCGTGAAGACCTCAAGCAAACAGGGGCCACACATGAAGAATTTTATGTGGAATGTCAATGCAGCATGCCATTCATATTCCTCAGAGATACAGCCCTACATCCATGAACTCCCAAGAGAGTCTGTGGACCAATTGTCTAAAATCCACTAGGGTAATTTCCACACAAAAATATTGCACACACAGTTAAGCTTTGCCTTTGGCTTCACAAAATCTAGGGACGGCTCTCCTTGTCCAGGACGACATTATTTCTCAACTTTTAAATGTCGCTTTCACATGCTGTAATTTGTCCTTGCAAAGATGCTGGAAACGTCTTTACGGGTTATTCAGTAAGCACTGAAATTTCGGTGATTTCCTATTTGGCTCACTTTGCTTTTCGGCAAATCCTGTTGTGAATTCACTATTCACCACAGGGTCCCCAAAGTGCGCCGAACATGGAGCTGCCGGAGCCCACCAATCCGAACGCCGCTGAACTACAGATGACAGAAAAAAAACAATGTAAATGTGCTATTCATCTAAAAGGTGTTTAAACCAATAAAAATGCATGAAAATGTGTGTGAATAATAAAAATGGTCCTATTAAAAGATAAGGAACGCACAGTCCGCACATAATGCGTTCGTGTGACCCTAGCCTTAGGTATAGAAATACAGAATTTTTTATAATTAAATACAAAAAGCCACACATCACATACTTGAAAACGAGAGAAATCTCAATGTATCCTTCCTGGTAAAATATTTTATAAATAAATAAATGGCAATGCTTGGCAAGAAAAAAATAAAATTACTCCGTAGCCCAAATATGCATAATGAAATCAATTAATGAACAATTCATAGGGCAGGGGAGAAATGCCAGGGCCTGTCTGCAGAAAACAGAGGCAAAGGTTGAAGGGAGGATCAAGAATCGGACATACTGAGGAAGAGCTAGGCAAATGCCTATTGTGTCTCCTCATTGATTTCTGGTCTGTCCCTAAAATAACCCTGGTATCTGTGTTCTGAATAAATAATTAAATACTAGACAGGCACTGAAATAAATGAAAAACCTTGCAAGCCTCAAGAATATAAGAGAAAATTAATTAAAAGCGTCAGGACCGTGGTTATCATAAGCTGGACCATAACCACAAAATAAAGCTGATAGATACAATGACCCATCAACAAAACAACGCTTTGTGGGATACCTTCAAATCTTTAGTCAATGACGCTTGGCAAGGAAAAAGAGTATCCCCGTAGCCCAAATAAGCGTAATGCAATCAGTTCATACAATTCGTTCATAGGGCAGGGAGAAATGCCAGGGCCTGTCTGCAGAAAACCATGAACCCGAGGTGGAATTTGAATGGAAGATCAAGAATCCGACATACTGAGGATTTTATTTTTCTTCTATATTTGTATACCTATGGCTAGCGTCAGAAAAATTCAGTCATCAGGTCTGTGTTGCCGCACAGTTTAACGTCCGTTGTAACATTGATTTGTGATCAATAGAGACCCACACACGAAGTATGTGCGCACCGAATTGCGCACGTACCACGCAGGTGACAACAGATGCTATTTAGGCCCCAACGTAAAAGCGCAACGACGGAGGCCCAGAGTGCGCCCCGTCCGCGTAGCGGCCTGTGTGCATGATGACGCGACGTCAGACGCAGCGCATTTGCGACGTCCATCACGTTGACGCTCAGAAGTTTTTTTGGTCTGGCTGACTGTACCTGTCATTTCATTTTAATTAATTTTGTTTACCATATTTCCCTTTTTTTTTTTCTACATCCGTCAAAAAAAAAGGACCGTGTGGTGTCTACAGTATCTTCCGTCAGTACGTATGTTAGTTATGCACGCACGCAGAGTGCACTCAGACTGAGTTCGTCTGACATTAGCCTTACCCAGCCCACTTTGTTGGATTTTTGTTAAAGTGAGTCTTTCATTCCTAGTTTCTTGGTTTCGATACAGAGGTTTAATCCTTCTGGGTTTAGGTCTTTACTATATTGGTTTATACGGAATCTAGGTGGAATAATAACCTTTGTTTTGCAAAATATATATATATATATATAAAATGGTCTGTTACAGAATTAAAAAAAAAGCCTTTTAAAGAAAATTGTGAATCTAAAATTTTGCCTAAAAATACAAAAAAATATATATTTTTCAAGAAATAAAATAAAAATACGTTTTGCTGAAAATGAAGAGAATAAACGGTTGAATAAAAAACAAGGTTAACACGGTAGTATTTTTCTACATTGAATCCTATGGGATTCCCCGGTTTAAAGCTGTCGAACTGAATCACCAAAAATTGGGGCATTTCACTGACACTTCGGTGCAGTTCGACGTTCTGTGGGTAGATTAACCATTACTTCTGTATGGGACAATTTCACTGCCGCCGAATATCACCAAATTGAGGCAATCTTCAGGCAAAGTATTTCTCTGTCAATTCACCAGTATTTGGCAAATTGACAGCTTTGTGAATAGATAAACTGCCCCTAAATTGCAATGTACAGTGAAATTCACCATTCAGTGGCAAGTTCGGCTCTTTTTGAATAACCCATTTTGTCTCGTTCTTAGATCTGGGATGTAGAACTGGAAAGATCTGCAGAGCATTGGGCAGAAACCTGTCTGTGGGAACACGGTCCTACAAATTTACTACCGTCTATTGGACAGAATTTGGGAGCTCACTGGGGCAGGCAAGTTTAGGAAAAAAAAAACTTTAATATAGTCAATGTTTTAAAAATAAAAGTTGCAAGTATTGATTTTTTTTTTTTTTATTTGATTTCATTGTTTTTTTCTATTTTGAATGAAGGTTCAGGCCACCAACCTACCATGTCCAGGCGTGGTATGATGAGGTAAAAGACTACTCTTATCCATACCCACAAGAATGCGACCCATATTGTCCATTTAGGTGCTCTGGTCCAGTTTGCACTCATTATACACAGGTATGTCGCAATGAATTGTATGTAATATTTACCTGAAAGAGAACCCAAACTAGCCTTTTAAGTAGCACAAATTTCAGAGAAATTGATTAATAAATAGTTGTGCTTTCGAATTTAGATATGACCCGTAAATTTGTTTAAACTATGGTCAACGTAAATTAAGTGAAACCCAGGGCTTTTAAACTCCACCCCCCAGATGTTGATGGCATACGATTGCAAGATCACTTCGAATGCAATAGATGTAAATGGAATCATGGAGGTTGTAGTTCAGCAACGTCTGTGGGGCAAGAGTTTGACTTTAGATTTGTATAAATTTTTAACTCCATTCAATACAGAGTGCTTTTTCATAACATCGCTGCCAGGACCTAGTGAATTTATGGAAAACCAGTTTCCATTACAAACTGTATAAAAATGTGTATTTTCGAGATTGTAAGATTGATAGGCAGAGGGCTCCCCTGGCTGGCCAAAAAGTGCTACTACATGTGTAATAATACAGCTGGAGCCTATGTTTTTGAAAAACAAAACAAAAAATTGAACTCTAAGCTGTCCAAACAACGTGAGTGTTGCACATATGCTGAAAGTATGGTCAATATATCCCCTGTGCGAAGGGAGCAGGCTGGGTGAAACCAGAAGTGTTTTTATTTAACATTTTTCTGCAATGACACCAAGCATGACTTTTCAGTTCTGGTAGGATTGCAACTGAATAATTTGTTCCTACCAGAAACAGAAGGTCTTGCTCTTTTGGTTCCCCTTGGTAATGAAACAGCTTACATAAACGCCTGCTCATCATTCAGGCTTTTCACTCTTCTGCCATCTACTGGTGGTTTAATAGAAATGCCATTAGTTTACTTCGTAATGTAACATTTATTATTGTAGGTTTATGGGGTACCTGGTTTATTTTAATGGGGTACCTGATTTTGACATACATTACATGAGCACCCTATCAGATATCTCTGAGTTACCAAAAATGTAAGGGCACATTCTAGAGCTCATTTGCAAATAAATTTAAATTGCATTTTTCTTAAACGTGACCAAGTCGTGTTTGCTCTACACTGGGCTCCAGCAGGAGATTTTTAAGTTTTAGTTTTCTTGATAATGGTGTTGATGTGTTAAAACCTTGCTGTTTAGTGCTTATGGCATTTCTTTATTTTTCACTCTTTATATCTTTGTCTCTATTATTCTTGTAGGTAGTGTGGGCAACCAGTAGCAGAATCGGTTGTGCCATGAACCTGTGTCACAACATGAATATTTGGGGTCAGATTTGGCCCAAAGCAGTATATTTAGTTTGCAATTACTCGCCAAAGTAAGTAAACAAATTTAATTCTATTTGAATGTGAAGTGATGATTGAAAATTCGAGTTTCTAAGTTAAAATGTGAAGAATTGTAAATATTATAGATTAATTATGGATGTTATTAAGATAAATATTTAGGGAGTGGAAAATACTTCAAGCAAGTGGATATAAAATTTCAGATTTCACTTTGTACCCATCACTGACACCTGAAAACCACAATCTATTTTGGTTCGAGCAAAGCGTGTATCTCAAACCCTGGCCCCCCAGATGTTTCTGAACTAGAACCCCCATGATTCTCTGACGATCTATTGCATTCAAAGAATTCTGAGAATTGTAGGCAAATAACATCTCGGACCATGAGTAGGGATGAGCTGAACACCCCCGTGTTTGGTTCGCATTTGAACTCGAACAATTTCAAAAGTTCGAGTTAGAACACGAACCGAACTCAATGCAAGTCAACGGGACTCGAAAGTTCGAATTTTAGAGTGCCCTCCAAGAGGGCATATATGCAAGATATTTGCCATAAAAGGTGTATGGGGGTCCGGGTAGTGCCCTGGGGGACAGGAAACAAGGACAAAAAGTAAAAAAAAAAACGTTTTTAAAGGAACAGTGAGTTTTTCATGAAATAAAGGTTAAGAATAAAAACGAAAAATGCCTTCAGATATCGTGCCTAGGAGGTCCCCATAAGCCATCACCTGCCCGTGAAGTGGTGAATTTGTAGGATGCATAGAAACATTTAAAAACAAAAAAATGACGTTTCAAATTACGGTAAATGATTTTCCTTTAATCTATTCATAAACTGCTTGGGGCGGCAACCTGTGTGAAAAGAGGAGACATTATAGGACACGCAGAGCAAGTTTAGTGATTTTTTTTTGGCTAAATTATGGTGAAACTTAGGCTAGGGTCAGACAAACGCATTTTTCACGAATGGATGTATTTCACGGAATACGCGATAGCGGTCATATAATGCGCATTTTCGTCCGTGATATTCTACGGATCATCAATAAAACTAGACTTGTGCACCGATTTTTACTCATTTCGGCCGATTTTCCATTTCGGTTCGTTTCGGCTCGTTTGTTGTATCGACTTTTTTTCGGGAATATCGGCCATTTTCGTGTTTTCGTATCTGCTCGTTTTTCATATCGACACTTTTTTAGTGATTTCGGAAATGTTTGTGTTTTTCAGAATGTCTGTTCTCCTCGTTTCAAAGTGTCTATTCGTTTTGACTTAAACTAATGGTTTATTGGTTTGTTTTTCGGATCCGATATTTTCTGTCGATACGATAATTCTGCCGATTCTGTGTTTTTCTTTATTTTTATTAAATAAAGATCCTTTTTTTCTTATGAATATGCATTGCACAACTTTATTTAATCATATTAACATGGTATGAAAGGAACAAAAAAATGAACAAAACGATTTAAAAAACTCAAAACTGACACAACCCAAATGGTCTGACTTTAAAAATAAAAACCAGAACAAAAGGTTTTAAAATGGAAAAAAAGTTGATCAAAATTATCTGAAAGGAAAAAAAAAACAGAACAAATAAAACGATTTAAAACAAACAAAAAAAAATTAACCCTTTCGCTGCTGAGGCATTTCACGCCTGTGTGCAGTGCTGCTGAGCTAATTTTTACCGGTTTCACTCATCATGTTTAAATGCGTTTTGAAGCCTTATTTTATTATATGACCCAGACATGTTCTATATCGTTCTTTCCGGCAGACTCGGCAGATTCATAATATATCATTATTATATGTATGCGTCATGTCCTGTCTGTATATTCTAACAAAAAATGCAATAAAAATTTGAATTTTCAATAATTTACAAGGTGTAAAGTGGATTTTTTGCACATTTTAATATGCAAGCGTTTGCGGTTATATTTTATGAGTTGCGCTTGTTAAAACAATTAAAAATGGGGGACTTGTTAATTTTTTTTGGGTGAAACTTTACACTATTTTTAACAAACGCACCCCATACAAAAATCCTTAGTGCAGCATCATTGTTCACATTATAATTGAAAGGGGAACAATATTGCTACATTAACAAAACAAAACAAAAAACCTGTTTATTTTTATTTTTTAATTTTTTTTTATTATATTTTCATTTTTTTCTTGTTTTTAGTTTTAACGTAACATGGTCATGTTTGGTATCGTTGGAAAGGCCATCCTCTGGTCGATCCAACGATCCCAAACATTATTAGCTTCCGCGGATCAGGAGATAGGGGGTTCATTGTAACCCCCTATCTCCACCATTGGTGGCAGTTAGGGGTTAACTCCAGAACTGACATCATTGCGCTATGCACGATGATGCCAGTCGTCAGGGGGAGATCCCGGAAGCTTGGCCGACATCTTCGATGTCGGCCAGCTCCCGGGAGAGGATCGTGACCTGACGCCTTTCGGCGCCGAATAAGGATCCAGCCCCCACCGGGGGGGGGGGGCGCAGCAATCAGCCTGAATCCCGGCCGATTGCTGCCTCCTGTGCTAGGGACGCGCTCAGCGCGTCCATCGCACAGGAGGAGCACTTGGCAGGACACGCTGAGCGCGTCCTTAGCAGCCAAGTGGTTAATGCAGCATATGAATCCACACACTGCAGGGAAGCGCCTCTCTGCGGTATAATTAATGCAGCATATGAATCTTCACACTGCCGGGCAGCACCTTAAGGCCCGGTTCACACCTAAGCGTTTTACAGCGCGTTCCTGCACGCTGTAAAACGCATAAACAGGGAAATCCCATTATTTGCTATGGGACCCGTTCATACCTGGGCGTTTTACAGCGCGTTCCTGCACGCTGTAAAACGCATAAACAGGGAAATCCCATTATTTGCTATGGGACCCGTTCATACCTGGGCATTTTACAGCGCGTTGCTGAACGCTGTAAAACGCATAAACAGGGAAATCCCATTATTTGCTATGGGACCCGTTCATACCTGGGCGTTTTACAGCGCGCGGGAAGGCGCTGTAAAATGTCCAACGGCAAAAGAAGTACAGGAGCTTCTTTGGAGCATAATGCAGTGCGTTCACTCTGCAGTCTATGGCCGTGAACGTGCTGCAATGTGCGTTCGCATGCTTTTTACGTTTGCGCAACACACGCGTTAAAAAACGCACTTATTGCGCACGTAAAAAAATCGCAGGTGTGAACCCAGCCTTACAGTATAATTAATGCAGCATATGATTCCACACACTGCCGAGCAGCACCTCTACAGTTTGTGGATCCAGGAATCAGGTGAGTATTAGAAAGAAAAAAAAAGTTTTGTTTTATGTTGCTGGGGACATTTAAAAATGTCCTCGGATTTTATTTTTTTTAAAAATGTTTTATCCCATAGGCTTCAATGTTAAAAATATTCCCGTTTTAATTCAATATCTAATAAACCATTGCTTATAATATTCTGCAGTATAGAGTCTCTTTATCTTTAGATTTTTTTAGGATTTTTTAAATCATTTTTTATACTTTTTTAAAAAAAATTAAATTTTTTCGAACTCGAACCGAACACGCGGAAATGCTCGTAGTTCACGAACTTTCGAACGGCCAATGTTCGAATCGAACTCCGAACCGAACAGCTCATCCATGATCATGAGTTTGACTACCCTGAATAAAGAAACAGCTATTCCGAACATGTAAACAAGAGAGGGGTGCGCAGACAAAATTTCCACTACTTATTTTAGACCAGTTATTTTTTTTCTCATAGAATTGAATTCTGCTTTTTCATCACACCATTTTTAAAAGTTAAAATATGAATTTTTAACATTGACGTTTCAATGTGTAGTTGCATGAAGTAAGCAAAGAGAAAATCCTGATGCTTTTGTGCGGTTGAAAAGTAGTTATATATTATTCTTTATTTATAAAGCGCCAGCATATTCCGCAGCGCTGTACAATGGGCACAATATAGACAGGGTTACAATATATTCAACAACATTTTGACGAACCAGTACAGGAGGAAACGAGGGCCCTATTCCCGTGGCAACTTACAATCTAGAAGTTATTGTTTAATATTAAGAAAATACCAGAAATATCCAGAAATTTGAACATGTACAAACGCAAAGACCTTAAACTTTCCGAATTGTTGGCTTTTCCCTTTTTATTGTCATCAGAAAGAACTAAACAGAACTAACATAGCTCAGATGATGAAACTAACCTGGTGGATGCATTAGTGATGTGTTAAAGGGTAAAGCATGAGTGGCAGATGAAGCAGTTGAGTACAGAGAAGGAAAAAAATAAGCGACTAGAATCTGCTTGGAAGCTGCAAATTTTAAAGTGATAAACTATAAAAAGACATATTTAATTCTAATATCCTATTAGGCTAATGTCAGACGAACGCATTCTGAGCACACTGTGTATCCGTGAGCAACTGACGTACTTTCTGACTGATACTGTAGACACCGCACGGTCCGTTTTTTTTGACTGAGGTAGATGGGAAAAAAAAATTAATATGTAAAATGAAAAAAATTGAAACATGATATGAAAAACCATGTTGTCCGTCAAAAATGCTGGACGCCAAAAATGCAGTCCGTCTGACCACGTTCCATCACGCACACACAAAGCTACACGGACGTGGCGCACTCTGTGCGTCCGTCCTAGCGGTTTGATGGTCTTGCCGAAGGCTAGGGTCAGACGAATGCATTTTTCACGTCTACCGTCAAAAAGTGCGTCCATGCGTCCGGATGCACTTTGTGGCGGAAGACGCGATAGTGGACATACGATGCGCAATTACTGGCTGTGATTTTTGACGGAGCTAGAAAAAAAAGAGAAATCTGTGTAACCAAAGTTTGCGTCTCTGGACGTTATGTTGGCCGGACATGGTGCAGTGTCTGAAGTCTCCTAATCAAGCACACACGCCGCTATGCTGATGCAGCGCACTCTGTGCGTCAGTACTAGCGGTTCGACGTTCTCTAAAAAATGCGTTCGTTTGTCGCAGCCGAACTTTCATGCGGCCGTACTTTGTATTTTGGTCGTCATTGGACGTCATTTGCTGCTACTACGGCCGTAATAATGTGCGGCCGAACGCACGTTCGCACCACATTCGTCTGACCCCAGCTTAAATTGCGTCCGGTGCCACGTGCGTTGTGCGTCCGCACTTCTGTGTGGACATACTTCGTGTGTGGGTCTCTATTGATTATAATTTTATGCTAAGCAGGACGTTAAAATGTGCGGCAAAACAGAAGTGATCACTGCGTTCGTCTGACACGGGCCTTAAACCATTAAATTATAATTTAACAAATGCTTAATGAAACATTGCATCCACGCTAACTTCGGCCCCAACAATGAAGTTCCCTCCAGCTTTCTGCAGCCTGTGCTCTCCAGGTCCCACCTACAGTAGTTCCCACCCCCTTCATATACGCGTGGCGGATATTTCTTCTAGTGTCTGACCAGCAAGAGAGCCACCTTCTCCTACCCTCTCCTGTCAGTCAATCCTTAGCACAGATGTTTGACCTCAGTACAGTCCAATCTGCCCCATATATGCTGGGCACTAGGATGGTATACAATTAATAGCAGCAATGACTGTTACAGGTTCTCTTTAAGGAAAAAAATGCGTTTGTTTGCCGCTTGCGTTGCGCGACCGAACTTTCGTGCGGCCGTACTTCGTATATTGGCCATCATTGGACGTCATTTTCTGCTACTATGGCCGTAATAAAGTGCGGCTGAACGCACGTACGCACTGCGTTCGTCTGACCCCAGCCTTACCCAGAGATCAGCAACCAGATGATTTGGAGCTACATTTACCATGAGGCTAAGCCAATGTAATGTGTACCTGGGCATCATGCAAGATGTAGTTTTAAAACACCTGGAGGGCTAAGGTTGCTTTAACCGATCGGATGTTTTAGGTACACATGGCTATTCTTTCCATGGAGATGCATTTTCAGTTTCTGATAACAAGCTCTCAGTTATTAAGTAATGCTGCAATCGCTTTATAGGATACAGTATTCTGTACAAAAAAATGTTGCTGGCAGTTTTATCTATTTCGGCCACATTAATTGTTTGTTAAGCTTGTTTAGTAATTTCATATTTGTGTTTTTCCTTAGAGGTAATTGGTGGGGTCATGCCCCTTACAAACATGGACGCCCATGCTCTGCTTGTCCACCAAGCTACGGAGGAAGCTGCAGAGACAATCTTTGCTACAGAGGTACTGCTTCATGTAATTCACTTTTGTTTACACAGGACTTCATCTCATATTACAACTCAAGTCTCGCCGAATATGTTATACTGTAGGATTTGCAATATAATGAACAATGATTTTGTATGCCATCATAACCACTTGGTATTTAAACTGCCTCTGTCATAGGTAAAATGACTTTTGCCCATTTGACAGGGCATCTCTCCCTTTATAAAGATGGGTGTTTCTTTCACCGTCCTATATAATGGAAAAACCTGAAATACTCTGTCTTAGGCTAGAGTCAGACGAACGCAGTCTGAGCGCACTCTGTGTGCGTGCATAACGGACAGACGCACTGACGGAAGATACTGTAGACACCACACGGTCTGTTTTTCTTGACGGACGTTGGAAAAATGCGGAATTATAGGAAACAAAATTAATATGAAACAGGATAATAATATGAAAAGGCACTGTGTGCGTCGAGGTGCTGGACGTCGAAAAGGCGCTGCATCTGACCTCTCATCACTCACACAGAACGCTTCGCGGATGTGGCGCACTCTGTGTGTCCGTGGTAGCGGTTTTACATTCTTGCTAACTTGCTTCCGTTTGCCACGTGCGTTGTGCGTGCGCAGTTCGGTGCACACGTACTTCGTGTGTGGGTCTCTATTGCTCATGATTCTATGCTACGACTGGTATTAAACTGTGCGGCAACACGGACGTGATCACCGCGTTCGTCTGCCACGGGCCTTAAAGTTTTACCCTTCCTCATGTGTGTTTGGAGAGCTGTGAGCAGCGCGCCATCCTACAGGACCACTCTGAGCTCGCTGTGAGCGCTGCACTGTTTGCTTGTTAGGATTTAACTGACTGAGCAGAGGGCTGTCCTATAGGATGGCTCACTGCTTGCAAAACTCCCTCCCCCTTTCAACATGGCGCCGGCCCTGAGGAGAGATTGCAACTTTGAAATGGAAATATCTCTGGTTTTGCCTTCTATAGGTTAGCAAAAAAAATGGCGACCTTTACAAAGGGAGCATGCCCTGTCATATAGGTAAATGTATTTTTGCCCACGACATGTGCACTTTAAGGGTCTTCTTACAAACCTTTGGTGGAAAGCATAAGGCTAGTTTGCCTTAAACTCTGATTTAACCCTTCACCCACTGGTCATGGGTGGAGTTACAGAATGTATGATTCCCTATGTATTGATTTTGCCCTTTCCCACAGATCAGGGGATGGGGATTAGGAGCAGATGGACTACCAACGGGCCAGCTTGCTCTGATTTAACTCAACTGCTATTTTGGGGCTGTGGGAGGTAGCAAGAGTCCCCCTAACTTTGTGGGCCATGGGATACGGGAGGAGGCAGTCTTCCGCAGCCCACCCACTTTCCCAAACAACTCCCATTGCGAACATGTTGGGGCGTTCATTAAATAATTAGTTGTAGTGAACCAAATCAATGATCCAATGAAATTCAGGCGACTCAAAACAATCGTAATTTTCAGATGAAGCGACATTTTTTACCCATACACATGTTTAGTGGAAATACCTTACATCGCATGTATATGAACTGTTCTATTTATTATAGGCATCAAGTGACTTACGGGAAAAGGCATAGCACTCTTATTTTTTTTTCTCTGAAACTATCTACTCCATGTCCTGATGTAAATAGAGTTAAATATTAACTGTCCTTCACTGTGCCATCTGAAGTCAAGCGCACAGCTACGTTTCTGAAAGCTTCAAGTTAATGTCTGTTAAGTTTCCGAGCCCTAGTTTACAATTACATAAATATAATTTTCATGATAGTTTAAGTGGTCTATTTCCTTTAATCTGTCTTTTATGTTTTTTTCCTTTTCATTCTACAGACTTTATTTATTCGCGGAAACTAATAAAAGTAATGTTTTAATGTCTACTTCATTAAACACTCTGATCCAGCGTTGGTGTACAGTGGGGCATTCATCGAATCGAAATGAGAGATTTATAGTTTAAAGCCCAAAATATGATTTTACTATTATTAGGATCATTTTAAAAAGACACCTCCATAAAAATATCTCGGCATTAATGAAAAATTTACCATTATTAGTGGTGCAGGTGGTGGGTGGGGGGGCATATGTGGAAGGTCAGCATTCATATGCATAATGAATACAGCTACTGTTAGGATAATTTTATTCAATAGGCACGCTTTAAAAATAGCCTGAAGAGCATTGTTTTTCCAAATAACTTGGCATTTAGTTGTGGATAAGCCTATTTACTTCTTGATCTGAAAGAACGCTGTATTTTATATTTTTGTATATTCACGCAGAAGAACACATATTTTGTAATACTCAAGCACTGGAATCATGCCTTCTGACACATGGATTAATGTCCATCTTGATGTCCCTTGGAGAAATAGTTTGGTGGTCTCACCTCAGTCTCCAGTGAACCAAAGTCTTCTTTTTTAAACCACAACTAGTAATTAGGCAGAGATTTACACAGTTGGCAGTCATGCAGGGAAGATGCTTATTACTAGTTTGTTGGCTTGTTCCTCGAGATCAAACAAGGTCACTTGAGAGTATAAAGTCTCACTGCCGAGACTTTACCAATGTGAACGCAGATGTAGTATTATCTGTAACGCTGCATTACAAAAGTTATATTTAAAACAATGACTACAAATTATGTTCGCATTGACATTGTCATGTAAATTATATATAATACTAATCTTTTTATGTCGGCAGAAGGTTCGGATTTACATTACCCACTTCCGGAACCCGAAGAAGAAACCAATGAGATTGAAAGACAACGTTCAAAAGCATTGGATACAACATCGCAGAGCAGAGCTAGAACACATTCCCCCACATCCTCTACTAGAACAGAGGGCTATGACAATAATGAAGTTGTCAGTACTGAACAAATGTGTAAGGAGGTTTAATCTTTTTCTTTTGAATCACCAATTGAGAAATTGCCTAATGCTCATTTTTTTAACTCCTTCATTTTAATTTAAGTACTGAGCAATTTTTGATAAATGTTACAACATTACTATTAGATGCTGTTCAAAATGTCAAGTTTGCCTAGCGATTATTATTCGGAGATAGTGAAAACATTAATGTAAATTTGCACATTTTTAATTTTTCATATATGCATTTATCCATTACAGAAATATTACGGAGTTGAAAGGTTCTAAACTCTAGATGATGTTCCTTTTCTTGCCCAATTTCAAACAGGGTCTGCGATATTAGCATAGTCAGAAATGGCATTTGTGTCAAAAATGGTAAATGGGATAAAGGCAGATAATAAATGAGGTCAGATATTCTGCTTATTGTTGTATATAGTGATTATAATGGGATTATTACCAATGCAGCTTTCAAAAAGTACAAATCTATAAAATAAAATATTGTTATATGGGCATAATGCCTGCGTGTGTCTTTACTATACAGTAATATTCATTCATTGTAACCCCATGAATTTTTTCACTGTACAGTAGGGAATGGCCACAAAGTTCTCCCATTATTAAGCACACTCCCTGGCTGTTGTAAGGCAGAAGTAAATTTTGTTACAGTGAGGGCGGGGCTGCCCTTTTTGCCTTTTACAGTAATACAAGGTGACAGTAGTGAGATCTCACAGACAACTTTGTTCCCCATTAGAGAGACACTAATCTTGCATTAAAGCAGGGTATTATATACTTTTTTTTTTTAGAGTTGTCCTGATGATCAGGATCACGACCCAATTTTGGGATTTTTCTTGGAACGTCTTTTTGAAGCCAGTTATGACCCCCAAGTCTGAGAAACACCAGGCAGTTAAACTCCAAACCCTGGCATTGACTCACAGCATCATCCCTGCTGGCTTGTAACTCATGGAGGGCTTTTCGATGATACTTTATTGTAATATGCCTTTTTATATTTTATTTTGTAGCTCAGATTGTGTCATGTGATATCCGGCTTCGAGACCAATGTAAAGGAACTACATGTAACAGGTACTTTTGCTAATGTATTAATGTACTATTTTGATTCTGTCTGCATCTTGGTTTTTCCTGGGGATACAAAAGCTTTTGTACTCCTCTATAGTTGAAAGATGGATCTTTTATTTTCCTGTATGGTGTTTTGTAACTTTAAACAAAGGACCTACTTAAGGTTTTGAGAATCACCGGTCTACAACAGCAATTTCTAAGTATTCTCTCTTAGGCTAGGGTCAGACGAACGCATTTTTCACGTCGTCCGTGAAAAAGTTCGGTCGAACGAACGTACGTATTTTCCCCCGGAATACGCGATAGCGGTCATACGATGCGCCTTTTCGTCCGTGATTTTGTACGGATCATCAATAAAACACTTTTTGAGTCTGGACGTTATGTTGGCCGACATTAGCAGCGTCTGACGTCTCCCAATCACACACACACGCCGCTATGCGGCCGCAGCGCACTCTGTACGTCAGTAGTAGCGGTTTGACGTTCTCGAAAAAATGCGTTCGTTGGCCACTTGCGTTGCGCGGACGAACTTTCGTGCGGCCGTTCGTCGTATGTTCCCCGGCATTGGACGTCATTTGCTGCTAGTACGGCCGTGATTTCGTGCGGCTAAACGCACGTTAAAACTGCGCTAGTCTGACCCTAGCCTAAATTCTAACAGAAAATGCAATGAGGGATGTTTTTATTCTATTATTCCATAATGAACCCGCATTTCGCATGTTAGACAATAAAACTGAATCGTTACATCTAGAAATACAAAATGTAAAACAGACTTGTGAAAAGTATTTTTATGGTAAAGATTTGTGTGTTCTTAAATTTGTACTAAACAATAGTTTTAGGTTTTCAGTAAACTGCCAATACCACGGCATGATTCCGATGTAGTGCTAATACACAGGACCTGTTAAACTGATACATGCTCATATATTAAAAGTACAAGGGGAGGTACAAAAGAAAGGTTAAAAAAATCTATGAAACCATGATGCTATCTCAAAAAAAATTATATTCAAAGAAAGCTTAATCCTTCTAATACTTGGGAAAAAAATTGATCACCACAGACCATCATGGACATGCGAGGTGACTCAAAAATTGGTGATGGACGGCGTGTAGAATTGAATTCCTCAGGGGAAAAAACTGACCATCATTCACTATGGTAACAGTGCTTTGAAGACCTCGATCCCATCTTGGTAATGAAGCCCTAATTCTCCAGATGGTCCCCGACTAGTTTATCAGATTCATGTATGGACATTTTAACGTCTGATGGACACCGCCGGATGTCTGTAGATGAGACCAAGGTGAAGGAATTTCTGGATCAGGAATGTCAAACCTTTCTCAATAAGCAAATGGAAGTGTTCAACATTCCAAAATCAAGCATGTTGAGCATTCTTCATGAGTTGGACTTCACTAAGAAGCTTGCCCGTTGGGTTCCGTGTTCAGAACAAAAAACTGCGAGTCGAGCTTGCCAAAACGTTCCTCGTTACATTTGAAGATGGGTCGTCTGCCAACTTCAAGGCGATTCTCACTGGAGATGAAGCTATGTTGACAACTATTTTCAGGGATGTTGGTGCACTTTTTGAAAAAAAATACTTCTCGATTATGTTGAGAAATTCTGAATAAAGCATAATTTGGGAAAAAAAAACTTGAGTTAACAACAATATTTCATTGATTTTGACCTTACATTTGTACCTTCCCTTGTAACACAGCACTGTAAATTAGCGGGTCCTGTGCCACTGAATATAGATTACCCATTAAACAATCTACTGACTAACCCATGCCCTTTACTTGACAGCACAAGTACCATATTTTTTATATTTTAATAACAAAATATGTATTTTTTTATTTGTTGTATATCACTTGAATGGGTGACATCATGACATTATTTAATTGTCCTTACAGATATGAATGTTCTGCTGGATGTTTGGAGAGCACTGCCAAAGTTATAGGAACTGTCCATTATGAAATGGTAAATTACTGTAATTCTAAAACTGTGCTTTCTTTTTTTCCCCATGAGACTAATATTCATGGAAGCCGGAAGAGTAGCAAATATTTATATCCCCCCCATGTTTCACAACAGATTACTGGTGTAAAGCATTCCTGCAAAAGAAAACCTAATGATAACGGCTGTCAGAACTGTGATTTTTTTTTTTTTTTTCCTTTTTGCAGAATATTTACTGTAATAACTTTGTTTGCTGGTTGTAGCAGACAAAAATTAAATACATATATAATTAGGTATATTTTATGCAAAGTTGATTTAACAAAGTCATTTGTAGAATTGTAAAACTCTAGAAAGTGGAAAACTAGGGATTGCGGCCAGCTTGGCAAATATGCCTTGCTAATTGACTATAACAAGCAAACAATTCTATGTAGTTCGGTGTCAGAATTCAATTGTATACACCTTTTATGTTGTTCACTTTGTAGATATAATGGGTAGGATTACGTAATTAGATTCTATCATTTGCTCCCTTTTTTTGTTCTTTTAGCAATCCAGTATTTGCAGGGCAGCCATTCATGCAGGAATGATAGACAACGAAGGAGGATGGGTTGATGTCACAAGGCAAGGAAGAAAAAATTACTTCATTAAATCCTACAGGAATGGGATTCAGTCGATTGGGTAAGCTTATTTAAGATATGTTGTTGGAAAGATTACTATCATTTATTTGCTCATAGCTGGTGTTTTTTTTTGGTTTTTTTCCTTTTACATAGTGGATTTTTTTTTGGAAATTTGCTGTTTCGATCTATTTTTTTTTTATTATTTTTTTTTTTTACAGATGTTATACATATCTCCTAAAGGGACAGTCGAGCATTACATTTTCCATTTTTCTGCCTTTTTGCATTCTGATTATTGTAACTTCAGTTTTTCGGGGAAAGATGTTCTGTTAGAATCTTAAGGCCAGGGTCAGATGAGAGCACTATGTGCGGGCGTACTAATGTACCTCCCGACATCCGGCCCACACGCTGTTGTCCGTGCACGAATTGCGCGCACAACAGCGGCCGTGCTGAAAGCCTCCCCATCGAAGAACTACGACGTGCGTTCGATGGGGCTGCAAAGCACTATCCTCCATAGGGGGATCGAGCTTTGCAGCGCTGAGCACACTAATTACACTCAGTGAGGTGGCCAGACAGGCGTCAGACGGGTGTCCGAGTGGAAGGAACGTCCACTCTCACGGACGTTCCTTCTGCTCTGCAAAACGCTCATCTGACCCCAGCCTAAAATGTTTAATCTGACTGCTGATTGCTTAACTACAGTGAATTTGTGCCAATAATGCGTTTATTGGATACGAACAGCGTCCCCTTTGATAACAGCGGGAAGTCAGGATTAGCCCAGAGGTTGCAGCTTCTTCCAAGTCTGGAGAGCTTGCTTCTAAATTTAAAATGTTCTTTTTTTTTTTTTTTAAATCTCCTTTGATAGGTTTTAAGTGGCTGCGTAATGCAAGCCCCACAGATCCCATCAAACTTTCAGTATTCTAATGGTTTTGGCAAAAGATGTTTGCGAAATATCTTTTCATCCCCTGCATTCACTTCCCACAACTAATGTATAGATATAATAACTATTTGTAATTATTTGCTAACTACAGAACCTGAATGTAATTTTACAATATCTGTACAAGTCCCTTGATAGAGATAAAGGAACACTCCAAGCTGAGGTTTAACTGATTTTTGACATAAATAATTTAATGGACTAAAGAACATTGGTTTATAACAATACATTTGAATATTAGCAATATTTGGACTTGCAAGCAAAAATGAAGAGGAACAGGCTTTATATACTAACTTCGTAAAAAGGGATCCTGAAACTTACAGTGTAATTCACTATCCAACATAGTTTACCATTATTGCAATGATGAGAAACGTTGGTGATCCCAAAAGGGAAGTTTAAAAAGCGTCAGGAGAAGCTTCAATGAATCTTATGTAACCCCTTTTTCCCTTATTTCTGGAAGCAGGTCATAATGGACAGCAGTTGCATCTTCTTCTGATGCTGACAGGGATCCTGAGCCTCCGCAATAGTTGGGAGATCGGGACATCTTGATCTGACGCAGTGCCTCCACTCAGTGTAGTCTCTTTTTTTATAGGGAACCCACCCCACTGAGTAGATGAATATCCTTCACTTAATAACACTCAGAAACCAGAAACATATTTAAAACGTGTAATGCAGCTGTATACGGATTAAAGGGATTTCAACATATAAAACATATAAACATAGCAGTAACAATGCAGCTCCTGGATAATTATTATTTGGTTGTAAAGTCCTGTTGTGGGTAAAACAGTCACACCATTCCTTTATTGCAGCAGGGCTGCCCCTAGCAAAGTCCCATGGGTAATTTGTGCACAACGTTGGGGCCTTTTTAGTATAGATAGCGCTATCTAGATAAAGTCTCTCATTCAACTGCATTAAACTGGATAATCCTGAAACAGTCTCTGGAAACAGTACCTTTTATATAACTCCTGTGATTGTAGTTTCTTCATATATAGAGAAAAGAATGCTTGTCTGGATGTAGATCACTCCTCTTGTGTAACTAGGTTGCTCATACACTTCAATCTCTTTAGGAAGAGCCAGTAAATCAGGGAGGAAAAGCCTACAGCAACAAATGGCAGCTTCCCAGCCTCTTGCACATGTAGTCAGCACTGGTTTATCTTGCTTTCACTTTCTCCCAGCAGGAGTATCTCTTGCAGACTCCTGTAGAGATTTACTCTCTGGACCAGTAGACAATTGCTGCTGCTCCCCTGTTCCTTCCTGGTTCTCCTCTCCACCTTTGGAGAGTTCTAAAAGTCCTGGAAGCTCAGTTAAAAAAATAAAAAACATGAGTTCGTTACACTTATACCACTGGTACAATTCCCCTTTTCAGTACTGGTAAAGTTTTTCATCATTGCAACAATGGTGCATAAATTCTTTAGTGTTTACCCTGTAATATTGTGAATAGAATGATTCAACAAAAATATTTATTCAGAATATTCGGGGGAATAATTTACTATATCATTTTTCTGCAGCAAATATCAATCTGCGAATTCCTTTACGATCTCCAAAGTACAATGTGAGTATTTACTTTTTATTATATGATGTTTTCATATGGAGAGTGTGTGTGATCAACATGCATTTGAAATGTGCCAACTCTATGATTGATGGGTATCTTTAGAGCTGCAGTTGGCAGTGACAATACCATGATGCGCAAACCAGCTAATGACTGCCATGGCATCATGGGATATGTAAGATCTAACATGGATTTTCTATCACTCAACTTGAGCTGTGACCATACCATCACCTGGCACATACTCCACATAGCAGATTTTATACCTTGTGAAATTCGTACAATGAATAATGAACAAATCCAAGTCATCACAAACATGAAGATCTTTAAGAGTTGGAAAATCTGTTATGGGATCTTCTCTTCACAAAGTCACAGAACTCTCCAATGGTTTACGTGTTTATTTTTCCAAAGTCCACTACCTCTTGGCCTACATTCGGCAATTCTCAAAATTAAAAAAATTTGAGAGCTGAGAGTTAGTTCTTGAGGGTAAATTGCTACTGGAAAACGCAAAAATTCATGATGAACTGAAGCAGCTCAACGGAGCAACCATTGTGTTGCTGTTACAAGTATAGGAACCCATACACAACGGCAGATGCTTGTTGACCTAAGTGTTGTCCATACTGTTAAAAACCCAAAAATGAAATCTGGCTAGTAGTGCTCAAACAAAATCTATTAAAACACAGAAAAAAAAGTCTCCATCACGTTCGCAAGCACACGTAGAAAATATGCACATCCACTAAAAACTGGCCACTTTTCTAACACGAAAGCAACGTCCCTCAACTTTTGAGGCCAGCCCTTTCACAAGGCAAATGTACACTTTTACACATGTTGGGACCAGTCCCATTAACATTGTGAGAAAACTGAGGAGCTCTCCTTGAACTCCTACTTCCTGCCAGATCAACAAGGACAGCGATACTGTATCTACAATCATGAACAAGGGGCTCGGAGCAAGAATTGCTCAATAGATCCATGCCAAACTAACAGACGTGTCCCAAACATGATCCATGTGTCACATCTCAACACACAAGTCGCCAATTTTAGAAAACCAAGTGCCTGTAAAAACTTTCAAGTGCATTTAACATAAAGATAACAGAAGTAATGACGGTTTACAGGCTGTTGCAAACATTTTGATATTCCTGAAACGAGTGTTAGACTATACAGTCTTGTACAGCCACCCCTGCTGACTTTTCCCCCGGGCAGTCACCCACATTAGCAATTAGCGCACACATTAGGGATATAGGATGTATAGTGATTTTGGAATTTCCCACCAAAACATGGACGGCTCCCACGTGATCATAACTACCATTAGAGAATCTAGGCTATTGAATCATATAGTTCTCATGTATTTCTTCTATGTTCATGTCTATATATTTCAGTACTCCTGATGGGTGTTTCCATGAGCTTGCACCAATTTTAATTTGTGATTGTACTACATTATATCCTCAGCAATAACCTCAGGGCTACCAGGTTTTCTTGGACCTGGGAATTATTATTTCATGAGGAGGGAATATACAGGCAAAGTATTTCTGTCCTACATGTATAATTCATACCCTGAAAGATTGAAATTGGTTACCAAAATCAAGTTGACCTGGGATTCCACTTTGATTCCTTATCTGCCCCATATGAATACAACACACTCTCGGTTTGAATTTTTCATAGTATGCGCAAATAGGTGTCCATGAAAACATGGTAGATCTGGCAGTCCTAAATATCCTGCAAGTGTAAAGATATTTCACATAAGTGTAAATATCGTAAATTATGTGACCATGTTCTCCATGCCATGGTGGTATTTTCTTTCTTCTTTTTCATACATATGCTACTAAATTCAATTTTGCATGTTATTAGCTAACATTGTGAGACTAATAAATGAAATCATCATGTATGTTTATCCCCATTTCTATAAAGAAAAATTAAAAGTTGATTTGTCATCTGATCTACAGTGGCAAGAAAAAGTATGTGAACCCTTTGGGATTACGTGGAGTTTTGCATGAATTGGTCATAAAATGTGCTCTGATCTTCATCTAAGTCACAACAATTTGAAAAACACAGTCTGCTTAAAATAATACAACACAAACATTATGTTTTCATGTTTTTAGTGAACAGAACATGTAAACATTCACAGTGCAGGGTAGGAAAAGTTATGTGAACCTTTGGACTTAATAACTGGTTGACCCTCCTTTGGCAGCAATAACCTCAACCAAACATTTCCTGTAGTTGCAGATCAGACCTGCACAACGAATTGGAGTAATTTTGGACCACTCCTCTTCACAAAACTGTTTCAGTGTAGCAATATTCTTGGGATGTTTGGTGTGAATCGCTCTCTATAAGGTCATGCCACAGCATTTCAATCGGGTTGATGTCAGGACTCTGACTGGGCCACTCCCGAAGGTGTATTTTGTTTTGTTGAAGCCATTCTTTTGTTGAATTACTTGTATGCTTTGGGTCATTGTCCTGTTGCATCACCCATCCTCTGCGGAGCTTCAGTTGGCGGACAGATGGTGTTACGTTTTCCTGCAATATGTCTTGGTTAACCCCTTAAGGACCGCTGACGTACCCTGTACGTCCTGTCCACGGGTCTCCCTTAGACCCGCGGACGTACAGGGTACATCAGCGGTGCCAAATCCCCCTCCCGCCCGATACTCACCTCCCTCGCTGGATCCCTCGGCGATCTGGCAGGGAGGAAGCCTGCCCATGTGATTTACATGGGCAGGCGAGGCTGATGACGCTGCCACGCTGCGTGGTGACATCATCAGCAGGCATCCCCATGCAAATGAAAAAACAAAAACCATACG
The DNA here is from genome assembly GCA_009667805.1 of Leptobrachium leishanense. Taxonomy (NCBI): domain Eukaryota; kingdom Metazoa; phylum Chordata; class Amphibia; order Anura; family Megophryidae; genus Leptobrachium; species Leptobrachium leishanense. The sequence continues at coordinate 73,579,396 of CM019067.1, read as the reverse complement.
GCGCATCCAGTTAGTTAATAAGTGAACATGCAAAAGTTCATAGTAAAGTGCAACATTGCTTTCAAAATACCATCATTTTAAAGTGCACGTGCATAAAGTGAAATTCCAATAGCAAAGTCCAATGTGCGGAATAAAAAAGGAGGGGAGATACTCAAGTGTATAATTTATCCAATACTCAAGAAAGAGGAATATGTTGGTCTTCTCTAAAGTGCTGGTGTCGAATTCATTTGTTCGTCAATGTTCCTCAAAAAAAGCACATCATAGAAAAACAATAATAGTGCAGATAGTCATCACAGAGTTGGTCAATGTTTTAGCCAAAGTACAGACCACTCACATTTAGGGGAGCCCAAGGGTCCTGGCTCAAGGAAAGAAAGCCTATGGCCAAATACAGGGTGGCACTTCCCTTCTTTCATCCGTAATGGGTACTAAATAAAGCAGAAAGAATCGGGAGACGACACTCCCATAGCGTAAAACTGTATTTATAAAATAATAGAGATAGGGAGAATGGACCACACTCACCAATTCTGGAGCCTCAGGATATTAGGCTCAATGAATATAGCCTTGGGCACTCTTAAAGGTGGAGGCCCAGACCCCCTTTATCTCGGCAGCAGACAATCCAGGTATGTCGAAATTGAAGAGTCGGAGAAGGTAGTAAGTGGGGGGTTATAAAACCAATCTATTTATTTAGATAAGTAAGGAACAATTAAAACGGGACAAAAAAGGTCTACCGAGACGCGTTTCGGCTTAAAAAGCCTTCCTCAGTCGGTATAAGATACTCAATGTCCATATACATATAAAAAGTAGTATTACTTTTTCCACCCTGCACTGTGAATGTTTACATGTTATGTTCAATAAACACATGAAAACATATAATGTTTGTGTTGTATTATTTTAACAGACAGTGTTTTTCAAATTGTTGTGACTAAGGCTGGGGTCAGACGAGCGTAGTGTTCACGTCCGTGATTGCGCCTAAAAGTACATCCGTGATCGCATGACAGGAAGCCCATTGGAGCCTGACACATGAAGTACGTCCGCACTGAACTGCGGATGCACAACGGCCGTGGCCCACGGACGCAAGGCAGGCAAGAACGTACATCCCCTAGAACGGCCACACAAAGTGCGCTGCGTCCGCAACGTCTGCATAGCTTTGTGTGTGAGTGATGGAACGTGGTCAGACGGACTGCATTTATACGTCCAGCATTTTTCACGGACAAAATGGTTTTGGTTTTTAATTTATTTTCCCTCCTACATCGGTCAATATATACGTCAGTGAATAAACGGACTGTGTGGCCACTACTGTGTCTTCCGTACTGACGTACGTCCGTGTGCACGGACGTACAGTCCGTAGAAATCACGCTCGTCTGACCCTAGCCTTAGATGAAGATCAGAGCACATTTTATGACCAATTCATGCAAAACTCCACATAATCCCAAAGGGTTCACATACTTTTTCTTGCCACTGTATATAAATTTGTTTCTTATTTATTTTTTAGTTCAAGCTGTGACATGTGAGACAACTGTGGAGCAACTCTGCCCCTTTCAGTCTCCAGCAACACATTGCCCCAGGTAAGCGATGTTATATTTATGTATGATTTTCCAGTGGGAAACCTTTTATCTTTATAAATTGGGAATTCTTAGCTGATTTACTCCTGTCCGAGATAACCAAAGTACTTCAGTTTTCTATGGGTTCTATTCGCCAAAGGCAACTAAAGTCAAGAGAAGATGGTACATCCTCAAGAACTACTAAAAAAATAAAACTTTGTTAGACATCAAATAAATAAACCCAGTAATCCCAATTCGACAAATACAATGAAAATCTCACTTGCAATATACTTGTGTATCCAGCTTTTAACCTAGAGGAAACAGAATGCAATGCGTCAAGTATATAGATCACATGAATCCACAAAATGTATATACCAAAATAAACCAAAGTAAGTGTCCAATCTCTATATATGTTAGTCAGATGAGAACAGCAGAAAATAGAAGCGGGTATAACCAGTGGCGACTCTAGGAACAATATTTAGGGGGGGCACATAAGATACCGCAGTCAAAACTGGGGGGCACTAATAATTTTCACCACTAAATCATACCACTGAAAAAAAAACTAAGGGCCCAATCACCTGGTGTGAGCTAAAACACCATCGCTAAAGGAAAAATTTAGCACGAGTTGCTAAAACTTAGTCATACACATTGTCTGGTAGGCGCAAAAACTGCTCGTGGGGGTTTTCCGATTTCTCTGTTTCCGGTAGATATGTAGTAAATAAAATTTAAAGCAATTTATGGTGCAGTAAGTCAATTATCATATGACAAGCAGATGTATATATTATTACACTCACAATGGTAGAGCCTTAGCACTGGCTCTTAGTGGGTGCACGCCTGTGGGTGATTTTCTTCTACTTTCTCGGGTGGCCCATACACCCTACAGAAGTTGTATCCTCTAGATAAAGTATGGAAAAGAAGAAGCAGAAAGAAATCTCCTTGTGCAGATCCAAGGCAAGTATGTACAATCAGTATTTTGACAATTTGGCCAATATATTAATTAAGGCTGATGGGCATTTTTTTTTTTTTTTTTTTTGAGAAAGTATTTTACCAGGAAGGATACATTAAGATTTCTCTTGTTTTCAAGTATGTCCTGGGTGGCGAGTATGTACCGTTAGGTGTCTTGCCAAGAACACTTACTGGAGAGGTTGCTCGCTGGGATCGATAAATGCCACCCAACAGCATGTAGAATCATTACACTGCATTTAATAGATCCAAAAGCAAGGCCATGTGAGTGACAAAAAATTCCCTGCTGCAGCATATAAATAATATGTTTCAGGGCAAAACTTATTCACGTGTCCCTTTAAACATGGTCCACACGGTCACCCTAATAATCAACCGCTTACATACTATGAATAAGCCCCAGCATCAAAAGTTTAAAATTAGGCAATATATTAGAATATATGTTGATAAAGGATACATCTATATCATAATAGAGCCTACTGCAACAGCAGCGACATTGCTGACCAGATCCATTACTATGGTGTATGGGGCCAAGAGATCCCCTGTGCACCATTCCTTTCAATTGCCTGTTACTTTTGGGCGAGGATCTGGTTTTTCGGGGCTTTTTGGAGTTAGGCTGGGGTCAGACGAATGCAGTGCGAACGTGCATTTACCCGCACTTTATGATGGCTGTGGTATCAGCAAATGATGTCCAACGCAGGCCCACACACGAAGTACGGCCGCACAAAAGTTTGGCCACGCAACGCAAGCGGCAAACAAACGCATTATCACAAGAACATCGAACCGCTAGTACTGACGTACAGAGTGCGCTGCGTCCGCATAGCGGCGTGTGTGCATGATTAGGAGATGTCAGACGTTGCTCATGTCCGGCCTACATAACGTCCAGACACCCAAAGTTTCCTGGTTTGGATCCATATGAAATCACAGCCGAAAATGCGCATCGTATGACCGCTATCGCGTATTCCGTGAAAAAGTACGTCCATGCGTTCGGACGCACTTTTTTTTAACGGACGATGTGAAAAATGCGTTCGTCTGACCCTAGCCTTAGCACCAGGGTTGCGCAGTAGGTAAAATGTTGCAATTGGCTTCCCTCAAAAAATTAGCGCTGGCACCAAGTGATCTATTAGTTGCAAAAGCGCTAGAGCTCTCTAGCGCTCCCCGTGTTAAGTAAAGGACATGGAAATACAATAAAAATAATTAACAATGTGGCATTTAGCCTACCCATTATCCCCTAAAATGGCATTAATCAAGGAAAAAATAAAATGTATTCTGTGAGGGATGCAGTCTACCCATTATCCCTTAACATACTACTAAACCAAGGCAAAAACTAACGTAATACACAATGCAAGGTATAGTCTGAACATTAAACACTTCACTGCTGAGCCATTTCAACCCTGTGAAAATGTTTAAGTTTACCTGCACGTTTTTATTTAATGTTTTATGACTTTTATGTCACACAATAAACCCAATGTCATGTTGGGTATCATTGGAAAGGACAGAATCTGCCCTTTCCAATGACACCTAGGTCATCCACATACGATGCATAGGGACAGATATGACAGTCTGAATAAGTGTGGGAAGCTGGATGCTGATTTCTGGTGGGGGGGCACATGGGGGGGCAAGGAATAACCTAGAGGCGCAATTGCCCCCCTGTAGAGACGCCTATGGGTATAACAAACCACAGAAGGGCTGAAGCATATACCCAACGTTTCAGCGTTAAGCCTTTGTCAAGGATTACAAGTACTCCCATTGTAAGTATTATTTATATCAGAGCCCACAACCTGTAGACCAGGGGTTCCCAACCTCGGCCCTCCAGAGGTTTTGGAGCTACATCTCCCAGAAGGCCCTGTCAATCTAATAATAGACTGAGTATCGTGGGAGATGTAGTTCCAAAACATCTGGAGGGCCGAGTTTGGGAACCGCTGCTGTAGACGAAGTGTTGTGGAGAAAATTGGCGCCAACCAGGTGGAAACAAAAAGCATGAGAAGTAAATAAACATAATAAGATGGCGGCAACTAGAGAACCGAATCAGCGTCAAATGATGACGTCTTTCCGTCCGTTGTATTGGATACCATCTGGACATGTGTCGGGAGGCCCATACAGCATGCATGCGAAAAGGATACCCAAAGCACACACGTGAGGAAAATACCAACTGTGCATGTGCAAGCAGGGGACCATCGTGTACGCGAGAAGAGGCTCCCTGCACGCATGCACAACCCGATGAAAAAACATGCATGCATGGCTAAAAAGATCGCTTGCAATCCATTGCACTAGTCCTTGTACCAACTAACTATAACCTGTCTTTCTCCTTACCAGTGAGTCTTTTTTAAGGTTTTGAGTGTTCTGCCTTCAATAGTTAAGGTAGAAATCTATAGGATAAAGAAATATCCTGAATTTAAGTGCGCAAAAGACTATATTAACCTTACACTAGGTTAAATACTCTTTATGTAAATTGTAGTAAATGTGACATTGAGTAATACAAGTTTTAAAATCAAATCTAAATTAGCACACGTGTTATTATACAATAAAATAATCCTGCAAACTACATTTACTCTTCATCCAGAGAGAAAAAACACTCTTCAATTTTATTCACTAAGCAGTTTTTGTGTCTTTGCTTATTCAGCTTTTTCCCCCTTTTTTGTGACCTCCTGTGTATTGTCAGGTGGTTTTTACAGTTCTTCTTTCAAACAAAATTTCCAGTGTTTACTTTACTTTAGGTTGAACCCTTTTTATAATCTCTTCTTGTGGTCTACTGGTTTAGGGATTTATTTCCTTCCTTTATTGGTGTGCATGGGTTCTGGGAAATCCTTTTTGCTCATTACAGTTTTGATAATTTCTGTGATTTTGCATTTGAAATGGTGAGCAACAACAAATAGGTAATATTTTGATAAAGTGTGGTTTTTCTTGCTCATCATTAAAGGTATTATAGGGTTTTATGACTTTTTAAGCTATATGTGAATAGGAATAATTCATTTAATGATTGCCATAAAAGTAAAATATCTGAAAATATTTTTTGACGCTTTTATATGGGTTATATATATATTTCTTTTTTACAATTATTCCATTCAATTTAAAATATGCTGCCCACTGGAAACCTATTGGGATAAAGGGTGTAGATGGACAAGTTGATATTGTGTAGGTGAGTATAATTTAAAATTAAGTGGGTTAGATGCAGGGGGATAGGCAGATGATCCCCTTCTAGACTAACCCTCCCCCAACTACATCATGAATATGGAAGTTTAGTTGGAACCCCCCCCTCAATAACTGATCGTTGGTGAAAAGCATGGTGAGTGTTGCAGTTCTTCCCCTTATTTATTTTTATGAGATTTGAGGTGTTAGGAGAGGAGACCCCACTATGCAGAACGTAGGTGAGCTTAGGGGTCACTGAGCGTGGTACACAAGGGAAATCCAGTGGCATGGTTATTAACGTAGCAAAGGTCGTGGGCAGGCTGTACAGGTTTTTAATCAAGGGTCAATAACCAGAGGTCAAAACCAGACGGACGAGTGCAGAATAGAGACAACCCAACTACTGGGGAACAGAACACTATACTAAAGCATCTGATCAGTATGAAAGCCGTGATTAAATGGAATCAGGTCACAGGCCCCATCCATAAGCCGAACCGGGCTGCCGATGTCATTGCCGTGTGCCCTCAAGTCAGGGCATAAAGGGAGGTTGCAACTGGCATGGCATGCATGCACCGTAAGGGGAATTGTTCAGCTAACAGCCGCCATCTACACATGTGATGTTGGCCCCGCAGAGTGGGCCATGATGGCGCCACTTTTAAGAAAGCAGACACCGGCAACTGGACGGATGGCAGTTCCTGGCAATTTTACTGTTTTGTCCTCATCCTTAGCGATATGGTCATTATCCAGTCTACTTCTTTGCATGATCATTTCACTGCTAACCAAGGATAGTGCACAGAGGGGCTGGATAGGGGTCAACTTCATATTTTTAATTATTTTTTACCTCTGCCCTTGCATGATGGGAATGGGTTAGAGGCATGGCTCTCTGTTTCCTACCTGCACTCTCCTTTAACTCCCCATTTGCTAGCAAATAGTGGGGGTAGGGGGTTCTCTCCTATTTTTTCCATAGTTTATTACAGGTTACAATGGTTCTGTTGCACATGACATTGGATTTTAGAGTCGTCTTTGGAATTTCACACTGATTATTATTCTGTAATTCTTATTGTTTGTCTGTTTTTGGCCTGATAAAGCTATGTACCAACTCCTAAAAAATTGCAAAACCTCTATAGGAGGCTTTATCTTTGTACAAAAAACAGAATACCTCTCGGCACTCCATAGGGCAATCACCTTTACAATACGTCCATGGGTTTAAAAACCCTCAATTCTCTCAAACCATACTTGGCTGTTTGTGCAGGCCTGACATATGGACAAGCAAGTGGAAAATTAAAACTCACATTTATTGATAACAATTAAAACAATATTCTGGCTTTATCTTTCTTTGTAGTTAAATGAAGGTGGCTCCAATGTTACAAATCTAAGGGGTAAAAAAAGCCTAAAAATGAAATAGCAAAAAATTTGTATTTTCCAATATTGAAAAGATTTGTAAGATATTCGTAAGCTCGTTACTGATACATAACGTAAAAGAACATTGTAGAGTTTGCAATTTTTCATTCACTTAAACTTGTATTTGAAGTTAATGTCAGTGAATTTCTACATTTATCTTTCAAACAAAAATGCGTAAATTATCCATGAAATGCCTTTGTGGCAGAAAAGGAATTACTCCAAATTCCCTACTAGATGGAATTTGAAACTGTGTTATTTGTTATGATTATATGTCTGCTCAAATCTCCTCCTACGCTCAGGTTATTTAGCCTGTGGCTATTTCATGTATTTTAACTTGCAGTTCGTTGCTGAATGAACCTCCAAATTAAGTGTTTTCATCCATGCTACAGTGATATTTTTTTGTTTCTGCTCATAGAATATACAAACCATTTATTATTCCAGCAGATAATGTTCTTTATCCAATCTGGTTAAATGGTTAGCCAAATCACAGCTCTGCAATTGTAGGAGTTTAACTCACATGATGCTTTGCCCAAAAAATCAGGAAACTGTAGAACTATAGCTATAGTTTGACCAACTTTTATGGAAGTGGGGTTTACTCCAAAACAGCTGATGAACCAGACACTATTCCAGTTTACGGTAACCGTTTTATTTTTCGATATATTTTACAATGCACTGTAAAATAATAAAGTACATTTTGCAAGGACAAGACTACTGGCTCTATTCCTGGTGAGAATACTTGTGAATGAAGCTCCAAAACAAATTTGATTACAGTTGGATGTCACGTGTCCATTTAATCTTTGCATGATTAGTTGATTGTTTTTTAGTTGATTAGTTGATTGTAGTTTTTTTCTTCGAAGTTCAGTTAGGGGATAACGACGAGGTAGTATATACTACTTGGAAGCAGCTGCTGCAATATCAGGTGACCCATCTAGTGAGCATCTGTAAAGGGAACACACTGGATTCCGTCCGAAACTCCAGGACCAGAACCAGCCTGTTATTTGACAATCACTTCTCCAACCCAGAACCACATACTACTATGCCTCATGTTTGTGATTCCCCATTGTAATCACTGTGGAAGCAGTTGGCACTATATAAATGCTGTAACTGTAACATAGGAACCGAGTTGTATGTAACGTGCAGCTTAATATACTTTTAGAAGTTCTATGCATTGTAAGATGCACAAATGGACACATAGATCAAGAAGAAGAAGCTATGTAGCCTCACTGGCTTTCTGATAGCAATGGGGAGAGTGAATTTCATTATCTTAAGTGTTGGATAAGAGTTAATAGGTTTTTGTGTATTTATTTTATTTTTGCACAATGGATCAAACGTGAGTCCAGCGCTTAAAAGGTCCACTTTTTGATGTACAAGACCATTTGATTCCACCATCTCCAATTTTAAGATCCTCAAAAAAAAAAACAAGCATTTATAGTGCAGATGGTCCGTATATCCAAAGGGATCGACTTAATTATCTTAATATACTGGGTAAGGGACAATTCCACTCACGTGTTTGTGAGCCCTTAGTTGATTGGCTCGCTATATGGTGCAGTTGCATTTTTCATATTTTTTTGCAAAGTAAAAGTAGCAGGATTATGTAAAAGCCAATTGTTAATACAAGTTGCCATTCAAATTAGAATATAAAGGAGACTATTAATATTTATGAAGGTAATTATTGATGTATCTCCCACAAACATTGCCGATCTTCTTGTGATAGGTTGTCTGGTTCAGTACATCAAAAATCTGCACCTTCTCTGTTCAGATTAGTAGGAATGACCCCAATGAATATGCTTTAAACTGGGAGTTTGTATCTTATTACTAGTTTTGAATTTTACTTGTGGGGTGCTACCACAAATGTTTGTGAATGAGTCTCCAATGTTCTATCCAAGCTTGGCCACAGAGAAACATTACTTATATTTCAATCCATTCAACACTTCACTATCCGACATTAGCAACAAATACAATCCATTCTCCTTTTTGGTCACAAATCAAAGTTTTCAACTCATTCTAACGCTTCCAAATGTGTTCCCAAAAACAGCTGCATCTGTAGAAAATACCACATAGTTGTGTGTATAATGTATTATGGATAAACACATACCATTAAGATCTCTCCCTTGACCACAGTTTGCTCATTTTCCCTCCTCACCACCTACACTTGCCACCACAAGTGACTAATATCTTCAAACCACGTCCCTAATCAACACCCTGTACCACAAGAACCTCTTTAATAACTTAAAATCACTAGTTAGCAATGTAACAACACGTATATTACACATATGACGCACTCTTATACTCCCTTCTTCCTGCCACTGTAATCGAATCCACTGTTATTTTAATAGCATGCTTTGGAATTTTACCACCAACTTAATTAGGAGTCACAAACCTTAGCACCACCTAAATCAGGGGTCACCAACCTTGGCCCTTCAGATTTTGGAATTAAATGTCTCATGATTCTCCACCAGTGGCTGAGAATAATGGGAGATTTTGTTCCAAAATATCTGGAGAAACAGGTTTCTGAGCTCTAAGACCCTTGTTTACATCATAGATCATGCCAATATCCCCATGCTGCGCTTTAAGGTTACAGCTGAGTAATGCATGAAACACAGCAGCAACAATTTTGCACCTCTAAGTCCAAAACATACTTTATTTTTCTTTCTGGTCATTAGAGCTACCATTAGCCCCCATGCTGGCTCTCTTGACATTTTAAGTTCAGGGTGTTTATTTCACTCCACATAGTTAATTTCTACACTAGTTGAAGATGGCTTGCATAGTAGTTGCTCAAAGCGGCCTGTCCAGATCCTCAAGTGCGATTTTAGTTTCTATTACAATTTTTTTGCCCGTTCTTAATATGATACATGGACATCAACATAACCTGTGTCCGGGTCTACCAGCGCCATACTATGTTAAAATACAGACATTATCCGATAAGCAAACTGCAAGATCATTTGTGGGAGAAGTTGTGTGATATTGGCTTACTGTAGAGGCAAGGATTTTAATTATTGGAGTCTCATGTCATGATACCGGTGTTCAGGGGAGTGATGTGATAAGAAACAAAAGAACAGCAATAGAGCAGGAGTTCATGCTAAAAGTAAATCCTGGAGCGGCCTGATGAGCTAGACAACGAAACACGTGGCGAGTGTTTTTGTCATGCCTTACCCCCGCAACCGTCGGCGTCTTCCATGTTGGGGGACGTCGGGCATTGGGAGCTCCCTTGCCACAGGTTGCGGTGACCATTCGGTCTAGCGCTGGGGTCCCCCCGCTGCCTCCCTCTCCCTTCCTTCGGCCTCTCGCTTGGCGGTCGTCGCTCGCGGGCGCGGCGTGGGGCACGGTCCTCCTTCCAGGTCCCGTGGTTGACTCTCGAGTCTTGGCGGGATCAGGGGGGGCGGCGTCTCCCAGCTCGCCTGTGGGGCATGGCTCCTGCGAGTTCCGGATGGAGCCTGGGGAGACCCAGTGGGTAGGAGGGGCAGGGGAGGGGCCTCTTCCCAGCAAATGGGCGGAGCCCATTACCTGCTCACCATAAAAGTTCAGAACACCAAAGGAAAGACGCTCAGTCGTCAGCTCCCTAAGCTACCCAAGTTCTTTGCATTATTACCTCTGAATCCTTGTTGAACGAACCCTTGCTTCCACCTGACCAAGTCTCAAGTCTACCCCCTTTTGTACCGCGCTCGATTCTGACTGACCTCCCGGCTACCGACTCCTGGCTTCCTCCCTCACTAAAGAACGAACTCCGCCTGAACCGACACCAATTCCTTCCCAGGTTACGTCTCTTGCATTTTTCCCTATCAAGTTATATCTGCATACTGGACTCCAAACAAACCTACGATGCCACAGCATGACAGTTTTTTAGCCACGGACAAATAACAAATTAAATATACTAGCTAGCCATTTGATGCAAACAGTTGTTATTCAGTACGCTGTGGGGACGCTCCACATTAGTATGTGATGTAAGGTTATTGGTGGCCGATATGGCTTGCTAATTATTGTATAGATCAAAAAAGAGAAATTCCTGGTGGCTATTAAGCCGTAAATATTCTGAATCCTTTTTGCCCATTAGGCCTTAAATATTTTGAATTATTTTTACTATTTATCTACAATTTTCTTTCCTTATCAAGGAGTCTAGCCAGGAACAATTCTAACAAATCTTATATACCAGCTAGTCCTTCGGATGTGAATCACTCGTAATATAGTATATTGTGCTCCGCAATTATATATGGTACAAGCATACTTATGGTTAAGATGGACAAGAAGACATAGGGCTCTATTACATGCTCTGTGCAAATTCGTACGCGCAGTGCAATTTTTTTTGCGCGCAGCGTTAAACGTTACCTGCATTAATTTACGTGCGTTATTACGATTCGAGGGCAGTTTTTCATCTGTCTAAAAATATTGCGCAAAAACGAGTACAAATTGACGCACGCAGAAATCAGTGGGCAGACTGTTTTTTCACACAATTCAGCCAATCAGAATTAAGAACCACAATTGTCTCCCGTTCAGTTTTTGCACCTGCCAAAATCAGAGTATATATGCTGCAGCAATAAAAAAAAAACACGCACTACCACTCAATTTTATCGTTTGGGTATGTGTAGAATGTGTAACTATACTGTGCTGTATTTTTTTTTGTGCTGGTGTATTTTAGTTTCAGCTAGAACGTTCAGATTTGCAGTTACCAGCTTTTCAAAGACGTTAAAGTTATGCATGCAAACGACGTTCGTAAAAAGTTGCACATCGATTGTAATAACAGCCGCGTACCAGCGCGCAAACGCATTTGCGCTCACAATGTTAAGTATGGGATGTGCGCATGAACTTTCGCTCGTGCAGAGTAACTCGCGTTAGATGTTAACGCACATCGTTTGCGCGAATGTCATAATTTGACGGTCAGCGCAAAGGGTTTTTCCCCTTGTGTTAATGCGTTTTTGCGCACGTGCACATTTTTGCGCGAAGAATGTAATAGAGCCCATAGCCTTTTAATTGTTGCACTAGCAAGAAAAAATGCCTGGCGTTTGAGGTCACAAATATTGTGAACTACTCTTTTCGCTTTAATTTTGTTTTCCTTTATGTACAAATTTCTTTCATACGTTTTATGATGTTCACACAATAAAAGTTATGTTTTAAAGAATTAAATAGCTTGGGACATCAGCGATTGCACTACCATTTGTAGTAGATGTTGGTTTATTCATGATACAGGGTTCAATCCCGAGTGTGCCCCTTAAGCATCCAACTGATGGTCTGTAGCAACTTATTTTGGCGGCTATTCCAGTTTATTTTGTTGTAACATCCCAACTGAATATATATGCTGCACCAACATCTGAGGAAAGGGATTTAGGGGTTATTATTGCAGAGGATCTAAGGGTAAGTAGTCAATGTAATAGAGCAGCAGGAAATGCTGGCAGAATGCTTGGTTGCGTAGGGAGAGGTATTAGCAGTAGGAAAAGGGAAGTGCTCATGCCACTGTACAGAGCACTGGTGAGACCTCACTTGGAGTACTGTGTGCAGTACTGGAGACCGTATCTCCAGAAGGATATAGACATCTTAGAGAGACTTCAGAGAAGGGCTACTAAAATGGTGTACGGCTTGAAGGAGAAAAGTTACCAGGAAAGGCTTAATGATCTTAACATGTACAGCTTGGAAAAAAGACGAGACAGAGGAGATATGATAGAAACATTTAAATACGTAAAGGGAATCCACAAGGTAGAGGAAGGGAGTATATTTAAACGGAAACAAAGTAGCAAAACAAGAGAACATAGTCTTAGAGGGGCAAAGGTTTAAAAGTAACATCAGGAAGCATTATTTTACTGAGAGGGTGGTGGATACATGGAACAGTCTTCCAGTAGAAGTGGTAGAGGCCAAAACAGTAATTGAATTTAAGCAGGCATGGGATAGGCATAAGGCTATCCTAAACAAAAGATAAATCCAGGTAAAGTATCCATGTAATTGGGCAGACTAGATGGGCCGAAAGGTTCTTATCTGCCGACATTTTCTATGTTTCTATGTAACCATGGAATAGCTCACGCTTCAAGCCAGGCACAAACGATCACCTCTGCTACAAGGTTAATTTACAGTAAGGACACGCTATGTCCGTGCCACAAGCAATAGCGATTCCAGGCTTTAAAATAACTTATTTATTTATAAAATATTTTACCAGGAAGCCTTGATGTATAATTGCTCCAGCTGTTATCTTAAACGCAAAAGGAGGATAGTGCTCTTTGTTTAGATCAGTGGTTCCCAACTGCGGTCCTCAAGTGCCCCAAACAGGACAGGTTATCCAGAGCACAGGTGATATGATTTGCTGCTCAGTGATTGCAGGATTCAGTCTGTATTTCCCCAATGTGATCCTTAATACCTGGCCTGTTGGGGGTACTTGAGGAAAGCGGCTGGGAACCACTGGTTTAGATCAATGCTGTATTCAATGTAGGCTTTTTAGCCCCTTGCCACCAGGCAGGTTGTGCCCAGTGGGTGGGTCTAAATGCCGGCGGGGCGTACGCAGCTGCTGGCCCCTCATCCAGCCCAGTAAATGATGCATGGGGTGCAAACTGGTGGGTGGACCAGAGGTAGCCCATAGACACCAGTTGGGTGTTCAGACCTACCTGCCATGGGGACGCATAGTAAGCCCTGCGGCGTTAAGTGGTTAATGAAACCAGTTTTACCTTCTTTGTTTTAATAATGCATTTGATATTCGAAACGTAGTACTGAAATAGCGTGTTCTAAAGAATGGACTAAAATAACCTTTTTTTCTTCTTTCCTAGGGTTTATTGTCCACGTAACTGTGCCCAGGCAAGCCCACACTATGCACGAGTATTTGGAACCCGAATATACAGTGATGTAAGTAGTCTTAATACCTAAAGGCAAAATAGGTAATTTGGCAATAGTACAAAATCCATGTGAAGATGCAGAATTCTTATTAACTGGAGCCTTTATTAGAAAAAAATAGTAAATTTTGGCCAAACCTGGCCTTGCAATATAAAAATATCATATGTTTCATAAGCCTGCCACAACACCAATATACGTTACCCCGGCAGGCCCATTTTTATACCAGCCTAATGACAGCACTTTTGCGGTATATCCATTTTCTTGGATAAATGCATCCTCCTGGGAGATTAGGGATTAAATAGAACCTGCAATAAAGTACCTGTGACGGGTAGGTAGGAATCGTCAGCCCTCAACATGTAATGTACAAAATCAATATGGCTGCACTCACCTAAACATGCATTTTATGAGGGTGCTTCCGAGAGTCCTGTGTTTTAACTTTAAGGCTAGCGTCAGACGAACGCAGTCATCACATCCGTGTTGCCGCACAGTTTAACGTCCGTCGTAGCATTACTTTGTGATCAATAGAGACCAACACACAAAGTACGTGCGCACCGAAGTGCGCACGCAGGTGGCAACGGATGCCATTTAGGCCTCAACGTAAAAGCGCTACGACAGACACCCAGAGTGCGCCGCGTCCGCGTAGCGTCCTGTGTGCATTATGACACGACTTCAGACGCATTGCATTTGCGACGTCCATCACATTGACGCTCAGACTTTTTTTTGGTCTGGCTGACTGTACCTGTCTTTTAATTAATTTTGATTCCCATATATTTTATTTTTTTCCTACATCCGTCAAACAAAAACTGACCGTGTGGTGTCTACAGTATCTTCCATCAGTACGTACATCCATTGTTCACGCACACAGCGTGCGCTCAGAATGCATTCGTCTGACATTAGCCTGAGACTATATAATAGTGCATGAAAGAAATGTCAATAAGTAGAGGTCTACAACACAAATATATGATTCATATCTCTGAGACCAACATATGCAAATATCTTTTACATCTGGACAGTTAGAGGTACTATTGCAATATACTAGGTCTCAATACAAGGAGACCAGAGAGTATATACTTGTCTCATGCTGGAATTTTTGTTTGAATCATTCCACTGTTCACAATAGGGGTCTATGAGACATTATTGCAGCCAATTAGGACAGGGATATGTATGCAAAGCATTGATATATTCATATCTGATGTCCTTTTTACTGACAGTGCTTACCTGCTTCCACCGCTATGATGATATTGACATACAATAATATTTTCTGAGCTCTAGCAGCTAGCTAAGACAGCAGATGTGATCCAGTCCTTAGTATTGATTGTTTTAATGACCATTTGTTAAAGAAATCAATTTTCCTATTCATATTTACCAAGACATGCAAGTTAGATCTGTGTATTCTGTTGTTCTCCATCATGTAAGCATTGCGCAGCGCTACTGTAGTGGAGATTAATGAAGACAGTCACACACAGATTTCGTTCTTCAGATATCTGGTATTCCTTTGTTAGATCAGCTCTCTTATAGAAGATTAGGACATACAAAAAAATCTCTCACATTTACAAGCCAACAAAATTTTCTCAACATCACAGATGATTACCATAGTTCAACCCACAAATCTATTCATCATATATTGACAGGACAAATATATCCTTTTTTTTTCTTCTGCCCAGCAACTAGAATGTCGGAAGGGTGGGTCCTGTCTGGACAGTAGCTTGTCTGTAGTTTCAAGAGTATATTGCGAGCAAGCATTTTAAACTGAGCTAAAGGGGGCATGTTAACTAAAGGAATCTTTCATATGTGCTTAAGATACAAGGAATTAAAAGATAATTATGTTACACAATTGTCCTTTAATTTGTCTTCTTCTAATAAGGTTTATTGGTTTTATACATGCAGATCCTGTACGGTATACTACACCGGTTGGGTTGCAGACCTCTACTGTTTCACATTTTTTTTCAAGCATTACACAGGGTTCATGCCCGTTGCGGGTGTGTAGTGGTATATGTCCAGTGGAAGTACTTTCCTGCCTTTTTTTTGAGGAAAGTGAACCCCTTACCTTTTGTGTATTGTATATCATAATGCAGTGCTCTGAATCTTGTATATTTTGTATAAAGTGTATTGGGTAACATTTGCTGAACCAATTTAGCAAGAGGAAAAATATTCAAATCATTATAGAGCCTTAATGTTTTTTAGTTATTTATTAAGACCCCTACAATGTCTTTGCTGTTCAGGGTCTTTACTTTTAGCAATTTACACTCCAGCAGTATAGCATTTATGTTTCTTTCAATGTTAAATAAATTTCGGGATCAAAATTTAACTTTGGAGAAATAATCCTAGTCTTACGTTTATATCTGTTTTTTGGAATTTAATGTTTGTGAGGCCTGAGTCTCTAGAAATGGTGGTGGGATTGAACGTATGACACGTGAAACAGGCCCGAATTTAATTGTATGTTATACAAAAGTGTAGGAGAAATACTGCAAACATTTTGCTCGGTTCATTGTATGTTCAGCGAACCAGTGCTTATATAGTGAGCAAGCCTTTTGTTTGAAAGGGCAATGTAGACATTTAGTAGTAAATGGATACGGTGGTTTAGATATTTGGTATTTTGCTGACTTGTGAAAAAAAAATCATTAAGCAGCTGGTTGTTTAGATTTTATGGCATGTAAAGAACTGACGGATGCCAGAGGCTCTAATGCAAAGTCATGTAATACTCTCTGAAATGTTTATACTAACTCGTAGAATATATTAAGCTGCCTGTGCTGGCTGAGCCATCGGTAAAATGTACAAGCTAGAGCCGACTCATTAGTTATGAAAATGCCTTACAGATGCAGCCATCTTTTATACGACTTTTGTATGGAATTTCTTTCTTCTGTAACAAGGTTTCAGTCTTAACATTTGTATTAAATGCCAAGTGGAGCAAACAGCGAAGGCTATAAACACATTTTACTAGTGATACTTGTAGCTACAGACATTCTTTATGTCTAAAGTAAGTAAAATAAAATCCACAGTAACGCAGGGACTTGCAAATAAAATAAGGGTATTTGTGTGATGACGACTGTTTCCTAAAACATAACGGGGTCCTAGTCTGACCCTGTTATAAACTTAAAAACGAAGGTGCACGCTCTACTCAGTAAGATACATATTTAACATTAACACTCGTAAGCTGCAGTGCTCGTAGAGTAAGATCTGCACTTTACGTTAAAACTCGCAATATTCTTTACAATAAATATGCAAGACGGATGTTCATGTGCAGTATGGATCAAAACTCTGTGTTTTTATTAGACATTGAGGGGATTCAGTGCGATTTCAGAGTGATTTTCTATTTCTCATTGCCCAGAGTCCTTTACCACCTTTCAGCATGTACAATTTTCTCGAGATTTAGCTTACCCAAAATCTATTGTAAAATGAATTTGTGAAGGCAAAAACACCTTACAACTGGTTTAAAGGGCCACTACCATCAAAAATGAAATGTCCTTATTTTGTTTATTTTATGTTGCTGATATCTTACATGTGCTTTGTTTCTCTCTTGCATGTTCCGTTAAGAAAATATTTAACTCTATATGTGTCACTGGCTGCATCCATTGTGTGACCTTTTGTGATGTAAACTGCCCACCCAGTATCTTTACATCACCTGCTCCTCACTGTGTGGCATTGAGCATAGATTGGAGCCTGTGGGTCAGGCAGCTGACTCACATCATTGTATTGTGTGGGATGTATTCAAAGGACATCACCAGGGTTATATTAGAAGTCTTTTATGTTCCCTGTCTTCCCTCATTCAGCTGCCATCTCTTATCTTGGGTAGCAGAAGCAAGACAATAGCCCTCCTGCTGCCTTGTCTAAACATTCCCCCATCCACACACACAGTCGATCAGCTAAACAATGATGTGTACATGTAAAAGAGATTTAGTTAAGCAGTTATAATTATAGATTGATCCCAGGAAGATTTTCATTTGGCGTCTAATGCTGTGGTCCTAGGTATTAAAAGGGATAAAGAGTACCATTGCAGGAAAAACGTATGTGGACCCATTATAAATGCCTGAATTTATGTATACATTGGTCTTAATATCTGGCTTGATTTTCATCTCATTTATAGTAATCAACAAACACAATCTGTTTTAACTAATAACACACAAATGATTGTATTGTACATGTTGAATGTATCATTCAAAATTCACAGTGTAGGTTGGAAAAAGTATGTGAAACTCTTGGCTAATGATCTCAACATAAACTAATTAGATTTTAAAATTGGCAAACCTGGAGCTGTATTCCAACCTTACAGTAAACTTAACCTGAGCTGTTTTAACAACTCCATAGACTTCATTTTTTTATCATTAGAGGTATGAGTTAGAGCTACATTGACTTATAAAAAGTATTCACACATTTTGAGTTTGCTATTAACAAAAAGCATCTGTTGATGTGAAGCATGCCTCAAAAAAAAAAAGAGCTCTTAGAAGACCAGTGATCAAGAATTGTTGTGCTGCATAAAACTGGAAAAGGTTATCTCAAATAGGGATAGAAACATAGAAACATAGAAAAATGTCGGCAGATAAGAACCTTTCGGCCCATCTAGTCTGCCCAATTACATGGATACTTGACCTGGATTTATCTTTTGTTTAGGATAGCCTTATGCCTATCCCATGCTTGCTTAAATTCAATTACTGTTTTGGCCTCTACCACTTCTACTGGAAGGCTGTTCCATGTATCCACCACCCTCTCAGTAAAATAATGCTTTCTGATGTTACTTTTAAACCTTTGCCCCTCTAATCTAAGACTATGTCCTCTTGTTTTGCTATTTTGTTTCCTTTTAAATATACTCCCTTCCAGGGATGACCCGAACACTCCCCGAGTTCGGTTCGGAGCCGAACCCGAACTCGAACTCAATACAAGTCAATGGGGCTGAAAATTTGGTTTTTAGAGTGCCCTCCAAGAGGGCATATATGCTAGATATTTGCCATAAAAGGTGTATGGGGGTCAGGGTAGTGCCCTGGGGGACAGGAAACAAGGACAAAAAGTTTAAAAACAAACGTTTTTAAAGGGACAGTGAGTTTTCCATGAAATAAGGGTTAAAAATAAAAACGAAAAATTCCTTCAAATATCGTGCCTAGGAGGTCCCCATAACCTGCCCGTGAAGTGGCGGATTTCTAGGATGTATAGAAATATGTAAAAACCAAAAAATGACATTTCAAATGACGGTAAATGCTTTTCCTTTTAATCTATCCATAAACAACTGCTTGAGGCGGCAGTCTGTATGAAAAGAGGAGACATTTTCGGACACGCACAAAAGTTTACTGATTTTTTTGGGCGGTGAAAAGCAGGAGAATGACTGGAGAATGGAAAATTCTAGACCAAATAGCCGATTTGGAAAGTGAGATAAATGGAAGAATTTTTCTGGTTTGGCTATTTTGACCTAGAATTTTCTCTTCAGTCATTCTCCTGAGTTTCACCTTTCTCTGAATAACCCTGTCAGGGTTATTCAGAGAGCGGTGAAGAGCAGGAGAATGACTGGAGAAGTGAAAATTCTAGGTCAAAATAGCCAAACCAGAAAAATTCTCCCATTTAGGCTAGGGGCAGACTAGCGAATTTTTAACGTGCGTTTAGGCGCACTTAATCACGGCCGCACTAGCAGCAAATGACGGGCAATATACGAAGTATGGTCCACGAAAATCCGGCTGCGTAACGCAAGTGGAAAATGAACGCATTTTTTCGAGAACGCAGAACTGCTAGTACAGACGTACAGAGTGCACTGCGTCCACTAGCGGCGTGTGTGCGTGATTTGGAGACGTCAGACCCTGCTCATGTCCGGCCAACATAACGTCCAGACACCCAAAGTTTCCTGGTTTGGATCCGTAAAAAATCACGCACAAAAATGCGCATCGTATGACCGTTTTTGCGCATTCCATGAAAAAATACAGCAATGCGTTCGGACGCACTTTTTGACGGTCGCTGCGAAAAATGCGTTAGTCTGACCCTAGCATTATCTCACTTTCCAAATCGGCTATTTGGTCCAGATTGTTCTCTTTTCCTGCCATTCTCCTGGTTTTCACCTTTCTCTGAACAACCCTGAGAGAGAGGTGAAAGCCAGGAGAACTGGCAGGAGAAAAGAACAATCTAGACCAAATAGCCAATTTGGAAAGTGAGTTAAATGGGAGAATTTTTCTGGTTTGGCTATTTGACCTATAATTTTCACTTCTCCAGTTATTCTCCTAAATTTCACCGCTCTCTGAATAACCCTGTGAATGTTTAATCCCGAGGTGAAAAATAACATTGCTTTAGATGTTATTTTGAATTTTTTTCAAACACCAGTTAAATGCAGCATATTAGGAAGTTTTAGGAGGGAAATTAATTCTCAAATCTCAATCAGAAACAGACACCACCCCACCCCCTCAGTACCTCAGTATAGTGTACAATGTATCAAATTGATTACCAGACTAAAAACACCTGGTGTTATGCCCGTTTGTGAACAGAGGTCATTTAGAGTTGAGAATCTTTCCACGTACACATTAGTTTTTAATTCAATATCTAATAAACCGTTGCTTATAATATTCTGCAGTAAAGAGTCTCTTTATTTCTAGATTTTTTTAGTATTTTTAAGCATTTTCTATACTTTTTCAAAATTTCTTTTTTTTTTCGAACTCGAACCAATCACACCCAAAAAGTTCGAAGTTCGCGAACGTTCGAACTGACAAAGTTCAGGCCGAACTCCGAACCGTCCGAACCCGAACAGCTCATCCCTAATCTCAAAGAGCTTAGATATTCATCTGTCCACTGTTAGACAAAGGGCCCTATTCCCTATTTCGCGCTAAAATGGGGACACTAACGTGGAAAACCTGACCCTGCAGGTTTCCCCGTCGCGTCCCCATTTTAACACAATATTTTGGGGCAGGCGCTAATTCAGCAGCCTTCCCCAGAATGCATGCTACCTTTCGATGTTAACGGTAACGCTTCCGCACCACCGCAAGTTTCATCTCCTGGGGTCCATAAGACTCCATGAAGAGTTGCGCTGCCGTGCTGCAAAATCACGCAGTGTCACGGAATGTGACTGGGTACCATTTGTCCTTAGTCTCACTCTGCTCCCAGTGGCCAGAAGCAGCAGATCGGGCCACTGTTCTCACTACAGGATGAGAGGTGAGTGTCAGATTTATTGGGGGGGGGATTTAAGCTGGCCCTAAATGATTCTGCAGATGCATTTAACCCATCTGTGCGTTAATTAGCTTTATGACTTTGTAATACTGTACTTATCCTAACGCTAATTACTGATTGCACCCCCATGTTAAGTATAGGGTGCGCAAAGAACAATTAGCTCGCAAAACTTGCGCAATCACAGATGTACCAATGGATTTTTACAGGGTTTAGTGTTAGGAAGGTAATATGGGGGGCATGCGTTAAAGTCACTTATCCTGACATTAAAGCTTACTCACCCAAAAGCTATAGCTAGCGTTCACAAGGGAATAGTGCCCAAAGTGTGTATAAATGGAGGTGACATTGTACTGATGCTACTGTCCCTAGATGTGGCCATCCGGCCAAGATGACCGGCATGACACACAATTCTCAGTGAGGTGAAAAAGAACCGGAGAGTGGCAGCTAAAGTGTTAAAGAAATCATTGGAATTGGTTAACATCTCTGTTCATGAGTCCAGTATATGGAAAACGATGAGGCATAGTGTCCATGACATGACAGGATTAACAAATCTGGACTACCCATGTTAAAAAGGAATGTGGACGGGTGGCCCAGATTTATTAATCTGTACTTTTTCTGTTTCCTTTTTTTTCTTTTCTTCTTCACAGAACCATGATTTGTTAAGAACTGATGAGGAATTTGTTGTTTTAGGCAAAACAAGGCTGAACTGGAAATTGAAAGGAAGACTTTATCCACCCAAATTGTCTTAAGAATCTCCAATTCCCATTTGTACAAAATAAACCTCACAAAAGAAAGTAGTTCCATACTTGCATTGTCATATATTCCTTTTAAAACATATACTGTAGACATGTGCATTCGTTTTAGTACTAAAACGATTTAGTCCGAATTTTGGGATAATTTAGTTTTCGGATGACTCAAGCGAAACGAAACTGCTCAGTACAAAAAACGAAAGAAACTAAAATAAAATGCACTACATTTTAGTTTCAGTCCTTTTTGTGATATTACAATCAGTGAAGGAGACCAGCAATGAAGAGCGCAACATCGTAACATCCGAAGTTCTGCACCCTTCACATGCCAATGCAGTAGGATGTTCTATACAGAGAGGGGCATTAATTAATTCAGGAGGATGCTCTATATATTATACAGAGAGGGCTTATTAATACTGGAGGATGTTATATACATTATACAGAGAGGGGTATTAATTAATGCAGGAAGATGTTCTAAACATTATACAGAGAGGAGCCTTTTTTTAAGCCCTGTAAATCCAGTGGCTGTGAGCGCTGAGATTGGCTGCTTGTTACATTATCTCTCAGTACAATGTATCAGGCTCAGCTGTTACAGTAACTGACTGTAACAGCGCTCAGAGTTTCAGTAAAACAAGGAAATAATATTGTTCTAACCTCTTATATATAAAAATATTATTTACTAGTTTTACTGAAACTCTGAGCGCTGTGATGAGCAGCAGTCAGTTACTGTAACAGCTTTGCCTGACACAGGGCAGTATTACAATGTTGGTGCTAACTTAACCAGAGCTGTTGTAAACTTAAAACCTCCATAGGCTATAAAGGCTCTGGGAAGTTTACAACAGCTCTGGTTAAGTTAGCACCAACTATGTAATATGGTCCACATTGTGCTGAGAGTGAGAGATACTGTAGCAAGCAGCGATCTCAGCCCTCTGAGGAGCCACCACTACAATAGTAATTGTATCCACTGGTTTTCGGATTAATTAAATTAGTTTTCATACTAAAGAACTGAAAACGAATTTCTTTAGGAACTAAATAAATTGCATTTTAGGACTAATCCATTAGTTCAAAACGAAATTTTGTGCTGTGCACATGTCTAATATACTGCATTTACTGATGCTACCGTTTTGTTACTCCAGCATCTTACAGGGTTATTCAGCGAAAGGTGAAAACTGGCAGGAGAAGGGAACAATCTAAGCCAAATAACCGATTTGGAAAGTGAGATAAATGAATTTTTTCTTTTGACCTAGAATTTTC
Organism: Leptobrachium leishanense; assembly: GCA_009667805.1. Lineage (NCBI taxonomy): Eukaryota > Metazoa > Chordata > Amphibia > Anura > Megophryidae > Leptobrachium > Leptobrachium leishanense. The sequence continues at coordinate 73,556,436 of CM019067.1, read as the reverse complement.
ACTTCTCCAGTCATTCTCCTGAGTTTCACCTTTAGTGAATAGGACCTGATAGTGTTTTTAAGATAATCAAGGCTGGAAAGTAATCATCAAACCTTAAGAGAGTACAAATTGCATTGCAGCTACACATACTAGAATAATCATATCTGTTTACATCTGATTTAGAGTGGTCCATCTTTCCCATAGATTTCCAGCATCTGCAAAGCAGCTTTACATGCAGGCGTAGTCCGCAATCTCCAAGGAGGATATGTGGATATTATGCCAATGGATAAGAAGAGGCATTATCTTGCATCATCTCAAAATGGAATATCTTCTGAAAGGTAAAAAAAATAAGTGTGTGTATGTGTATATCTATTAAAATTAAGGAGGACAAAAACTCGATAAACCCCTTCACTACCAAGTGATTTAAAAAAAAAAACATTGTCAGAAGCCAGTGGTTTTTTGAAAAATCATTTTTAATTATAAAGTAAGAAATATTTGGGCATATTCCCAGTGCGTTCCTTACTGCAATAACCTATTTGGCAGGAAGATGGGGCCATCTACTGGCCAAATAGAGTTACAACAGTTTGAGCTGCAGCTGGTGGTTCCCTGCATTGGCTGCTGAAAGCCCGATTTGTCAGGACATTCTTCAGCTGATTTTAAACAGTTTTAGCAGCTCGGGCATTATGGTTGTCTTATATAGGGATGATATAGGGATGAGCCGAACACCCCCGAGTTCGGTTCGCATTCGAACTTGAACTTTTCAAAAGTTCAAATTCGAAGTCGAACCTAAGGCAAGTCAATGGGACTCAAAATTCGATTTTTAGAGTGCCCTCCAAGAGGGCATATATGCTATATATTTGCCATAAAAGGTGTATGGGGGTCCGGGTAGTGCCCTGGGGGACAGGAAACAAGGACAAAAAGTTTAAAAAAAAAACTTTTTTAAAGAGGCAGTGAGTTTTCCATGAAATAAGGGTTAAAAATAAAAACAAAAAATTCCTTCAAATATCGTGCCTAGGAGGTCCCCATAACCTGCCCGTGAAGTGGCGGATTTCTAGGATGTATAGAAACATTTAAAAACAATGTCCGGGTCCGGGTAGTGCCCTGGGGGACAGGAAACCAGGACAAAAAGTTTTAAAAAAGATGTTTTTAACCCCTTCACTGCTGACGACGTGTGGGACACGTCCTCCGTTACTCCCGCTGTATGCTGAGGAGGACGTGTCCTACACGTCATCAGCTTTGCGGGACCCCCGGCGGAGATACTCACCTCTCTGTCCGGGGTCCCGCGGCGTTCTGACTTCAGCGTCCTCAGACGCCGTGAGATGCCGTGTATAGAGATGCTGATGGGGTTGTGTATAGAGATGCTGTTTGTGTATAGAGATGCTGATGGGGTTGTGTATAGAGATGCTGTTTGTGTATAGAGATGCTGATGGGGTTGTGTATAGAGATGCTGTTTGTGTATAGAGATGCTGATGGGGTTGTGTATAGAGATGCTGTTTGTGTATAGAGATGCTGATGGGGTTGTGTATAGAGATGCTGTTTGTATATAGAGATGCTGATGGGGTTGTGTATAGAGATGCTGTTTGTGAATAGAGATGCTGATGGGGTTGTGTATAGAGATGCTGTTTGTATATAGAGATGCTGAGTGGTGTTGTGTATAGAGATGCTGTTTGTGTATAGAGATGCTGATGGGGTTGTGTATAGAGATGCTGATGGGGTTGTATATAGAAATGCTGTTTGTGTATAGAGATGCTGATGGGGCTGTGTATAGAGATGCCTTGCGGCGCCGAAGTGCGGCCTAGCTCTGGTGGGGACCGCCATCTTGGATGACTGCTCCACCCGGGTCCCCCCCTCACTGCCTGATGTCCTCATGCATAGCGTGATGACGTCAGATAGCCGGGGAACCCCTAGCTGCCCAGAATCCCCTGGTGGAGATAGGGGGTTCATTTGAACCCCGATATCTCCAGAACCGAGGCAGCTAAGGGGGTCATGGAGGGTGTCAATCAAAAGGCCTGAGCATGATACCCAACGTGACCAGGTATAAAGTAAAAAAACAACAAAAAAAAACATGTATTTTTTTTGTGTTATTTTTATTAATGCAGCAATATTGTTCACATTTCAATTATAATGTGAACAATGATGCTGCACTAATGATTTTTTTCTATGGGGTGCGTTTGCTATAAATCACGTAATTACCCCCACAAAATGTAACAAGTCCCCATTTCTAATTTTTGTACAAGCGCACCCCATAGAAAACATAACCGCAAACGCTCATGTGCTAAAATATGAAAAAAAAACACTTTACACACTGCAGATGATTAAAAATTAAATTTTTATTGCATTTTTTGTCATAATATACAGGCAGGACATGATGTATACATATAAAAATTATATATTATGAATCTGCGGAGTCTGCCGGAAAGAACGATCTGTAATATGTCTGGGTCATTTAATAAAATGTGGCTTCAAATTGCGTTTAAACATGATGAGCGAAAGCGGTAAAAATGAGCTAAGGGGTTAAACAGCATATCAGAGGAAGATTTATTAGAGAAATGAACACTTCTCAGAAGCACAGGTGTTGTTTGATACATGTTCAGATCAGGAGACACCACACCCTCAGTCTCTAACAATGTATCAAATTCATCAGACCAGACTAATTAAAAGCACAACACTAATTAACACCTGTTGTTTACGCCGTTTGAGAACACAGGTCATTTAGAGGTGAGAATCTTTGCACCTAGACATTAGTTTTTAATTCAATATCTAATAAACCGTTGCTTATAAAATTCTGCAGTAAAGAGTCTCTTTATTTCTAGATTTTTTAGTATTTTTTTTAAGCATTTTTATACTTTTTTCAAAATAATTTTTTTTTCGAACTCGAACCAAACACGCCAAAAAGTTCAAAGTTCGAATCGAACTCCGAACTGATCGAACCGAACAGCTCATCCATAGTCTTATACACCCGGTTGCCTTATACGCCGGAAAATTTATATATAATGAAAGAATTCTGCATTTGGAAAACAATAGATTTCGCTTGACAATAGACAATGATAATGCTGCTGCTGACTAATGTGTGTGTGTGTGTTGATATATATAATATAATATATATATATCATTATTATTATTTATTGTCATTTATATAGCGCCAATAGTTTCCACAGCGCTTTACAGTAACCAAAGGGTTATTATTAGGGATGCACCGATATCACTTTTTTAAGACAGAGTACGAGTACCGATACTTTTCTTTAATGTCATGTGACGCTTTCCAATAAGAACAGACCATATAAAAATGCCCCCAGCTCACATGTATATATCCCCCCAAGATATATATATTCATTTTGCCCCAGCTCATGGATATGCCCCAGCTCATGGATAATGCCCCAGCTCATGGATTTGCCCCAGCTCATGGATTTGCCCCAGCTCATGGATATGCCCCAGCTCATGGATATGCCCCAGCTCATGGATATGCCCCAGCTCATGGATACTGCCCCCAGCTCATGGATACTGCCCCCAGCTCACACATGTATTTGCCCCAGCTCACACATGGATTTGCCTCAGCTCACACATGGATTTGCCCCAGCTCACACATGGATTTGCCCCAGCTCACACATGGATTTGCCCCAGCTCAAACATGGATATACCCCAGCTCACACATGGGTATGTCCCAGCTCACACATGGATATGTCCCAGCTCACACATGGATATGTCCCAGCTCACACATGGATATGCCCCAGCTCACACATGGATTTGCCCCAGCTCACACATGGATTTGCCCCAGCTCACACATGGATATGCCCCAGCTCACACATGGTATGCCCCAGCTCACACATGGATATGTCCCAGCTCACACATGGATATGTCCCAGCTCACACATGGATATGTCCCAGCTCACACATGGATATGTCCCAGCTCACACATGGATATGTCCCAGCTCACACATGGATATGTCCCAGCTCACACATGGATATGCCCCAGCTCACACATGGATATGCCCCAGCTCAAACATGGATATGCCCCAGCTCACACATGGATATGCCCCAGCTCATGGATATGCCCCCAGCTCAAAGGATATGCCCCCAGCTCATGGATATGCCCCCAGCTCATGGATATGCCCCCAGCACATGGATATGCCCCCAGCTCAAACATGGATATGCCCCCAGCTCATGGATATGCCCCCCAGCTGAAACCTGGATATGCCCCCAGCTCATGGATATGCCCCAGCTCACACATGGATATTGCCCCAGCTCACACATGGATATTGCCCCAGCTCACACATGGATTTGCCCCAGCTCACACATGGATTTGCCCCAGCTCATGGATCCCCCCCCAGCTCACTCATGGATTTCCCCTCCCCGGCACTCTCCGCGATGATACTTACCTTCCTGGGCAACGCCGGGAAAGTCTTCGCGCGTGTGCTCGTTGGAAGGCCCCCAGCCGCGACCATGTGGGACCATCTTTCCCGGCATCGCCCAGGAAGGTAAGTATCATCGCGGAGAGCTCCGGGTGCCTGTCCGAATGCTCTATCGGCATTCGGACAGGCCCTGCAGCTGCTCACGGTGTTCATACTTGCCTTCCTGAGAGACGCTGGGAAAGTTTCTGCTCGTGCGCTCGTTGGAAGGACCCCAGCCGTGATCACATGGTCCCGCGTAGTCGCGGCTGGGGGCCTTCCAACGAGCGCACATGTGGAGACTTTCCCGGCGTCGCTCAGGAAGGTAAGTATAAACACAGTGAGCAGCTGCAGGGCCTGTCCGAATGCCGATAGAGCATTCGGACAGCAGCCCCTTGGATGCCGGCAAGCCGGCTCAATGCTGGCTTCTGGTATCGGGGAAAATATCGGGGGGTACTGCACGAGTACCAAGTACTCCTGCAGTACCCGGTATCGGCACAGGTGCAACCCTAGTTAATAGATAGATAGATCTATCATTCATACATGCATGCATGTCCAGAAATATTGGGACATCGACACAATTCTAACATCTTTGGCGCTATACACCACCACAATGGAGTTGGAATGAAAAAAACAATGTGCTTTAACTGCAGACTGTCAACTTTAATTTGAGGGTATGTACATCCAACTCAGGTGAACGGTGTAGGACTTACAGCAGTTTACAGATGTGGACAGAATAATAATCATAAATCAAACTTTCCCTTCTTAATACTTGGTTGCAAAATCTTTGCAGTCAATCACAGCCTGCAGTCTGGAACGCATAGACATCACCAGACGCTGGGTTTCATGCCTGGTGATGCTCTGACAGGCCTCTACTGCAACTGTATTCAGTTCCTGCTTGTTCTTGGGGCATTTTCCCTTCAGTTTTGTCTTCAGCAAGTGAAATGCATGCTCAATGGGATTCAGGTCAGGTGATTGACTTGGCCATTGCAAACATTTCCACTTTTGTCCCTTCAAAAACTCTTTCGTTGCTTTTGCAGTATGCTTTGGGTCATTGTCCATCTGCACTGTGAAGCGCCGTCCAATGAGTTCTGCAGCATTTGGCTGAATGTGAGCAGATAATATTGCCCGAAACACTTCAGAATTCATCCTGCTGCTTTTGTCAGCAGTCACATCATCAATAAATGCAAGAGAACCAGTTCCAATGGCAGCCATACATGCCCACGCCATGACCCTACCACCACCATGCTTCACTGATGAGGTGGTATGCTTAGGATCATGAGCAGTTCCTTTCCTTCTCCATAGTCTTCTCTTCCCATCACTCTGGTACAAGTTGATCTTGGTCTCCTCTGTCCATAGGATCTTGTTCCAGAACTGTGAAGGCTTTGTTAGGTGATGTTTGGCAAACTCTAATCTGGCCTTCCTGTTTTGGAGGCTCACCAATGGTTTACATCTTGTGGTGAACCCTCTGTATTCACTCTGACGAAGTCTTCTCTTGATTGTTGACTTTGACACACCTACACCTACCTCCTGGAGAGTGTTCTTGATCTGGCCAACTGTTGTGAAGGGTGTTTTCTTCACCAGGGAAAGAATTCTTCGGTCATCCACCACAGTTGTTTTCCGTGGTCTCCCAGGTCTTTTGGTGTTACTGAGCTCACCGGTGCGTTCCTTATATTTGAGAATGTTCCAAACAGTTGTTTTGGCCACGCCTAATGTTCTTGCTATCTGTCTGATGGGTTTGTTTTTTTTTCTTTCTTCAGCCTAATGATGGCTTGCTTCACTGATAGTGACAGCTCTTTGGATCTCATCTTGAGAGTTGACAGCAAAAGATTCCAACTGCAAATAGCACACTTGAAATGAACTCTGGGCCTTTTATCTGCACATTGTAATTGGGGTAATGAGGGAATATCACACACCTGGCCATGGAACTGCTGAGAAGCCAATTGTCCCTTTACCTTTGGTCCCTTAACAAGTGGGAGGCACTTCTGCAAACTGCTGTAAGTCCTACACCATTCACCTGAGTTGGATGTACATACCCTCAAATTAAAGCTGACAGTCTGCAGTTAAAGCACATTGTGTTTTTTTCATTCCAACTCCATTGTGGTGGTGTATAGAGCCAAAGATGTTAGAATTGTGTCGATGTCCCAATATTTCTGGACCTGACTGTACATACACACATACACTTTTAATGCATTTACTTAGTTAATGTATTTCATTTATCCAGCACAGCTTACCAGAAAAGAAAAGACTATAGAGTTGTGTAACGGCTGGTATTAAAGGAGTCCAGGAGAGGCAGCGGCACTGTAACTGCTTGCCTCCTGTAATCTTATAAATCAGACCCTGTCAAGCTGCTTACAGGTCAATAAAGCCCTGTGCTTTCTTTCTCGTATGGCATGTAATGTAAAATTAGAAACCTAACCTTTCACTCGGGTCTGAAGATTTTCTTTTGCTCACTTTGTTTCTCTGGGTCTTTCCAGTGGTGAATGTGACCCTTATTGCTTAACAGTTTGCTCCATTTGACAAACCTCTCCCAATTCTCCTGAGTTTACACCTTTTAAGGGGTTATTCAGAGAGCGGAGCTGATCACTGAATAACACCGAACAGTGAATTTCTCCGTACGGTGCAATTTCGTGGCCATTTGGCTATTCAAAAATCTGGCAATTCGCCAAGGTCTGGCAAATTGCTTGCAAAATACGGTGCAGTTCGGCAGTAGTGAAATTCCCCATAGAGAAGTAATGGTTAATCTATTCAGAGAATGCCGAACAGCAGGGGAAAATTGGTGAAATGCCCAGATTTTCAGTGGTTTCATTTGATAGGTTTAAGCAGGCAAATCCCATAGGTTTCAATGAATAAAAAATTCCCTGTTTTTATAATTTTTTTATTCATCTGTTTATTCTTTTTATTTGCAGCAAAAATCTTTATTTTATTTTTTTAGGCATTTTTCGGTGAAATTTTTGATTCTGATTCTTTTAAATGGCATTTGTTTCTTATTATGTAAAATACTTTTTTATTGTTATTCGTAGGACCTTATATATTATTTCCATGCATTAAATATTTTTAAAATTACTTTTAAAAGTAGCGTTTTTTTCTTTTTTACCCCTGTTCGGTGGCTGGTCGGCTTTTTTCAGTGGTTTGTTCGGTGGGTCTTCGGCTGTGTTCGGTGGTCTGGTTGGCGGGTCTGAGGCTGCATTCGGCGGTCGTCTGCTGCATTTGTCGGGTCGTTCGGCAGTCTATTGGAGGCGGTCAGCAGATCGTCGGCTGAGTTCAGCAGTTTGTTCAGTGGGTTGATCGGTGGCTCCCTTTTGGTGAGATGTCAGCCCGCACCGGGGGTGGGGGTGCAGCAATCGGCCGGAATCCCGGCCGACTGCTGCCTCCTGTGCATGGACGCGCTCAGCGCGTCCATAGCACAGGAGAACCACTTGGCTGGACGCGCATAGCAGCCAAGTGGTTAAGGGTGCCGAAGGAGATGGCACCAAAATTTCGCTGCTCTCTGAATAACCCCTTTAGTGAATAGACCTGAAAGTGATTTCTGAAGGCAACTGTTTTGCAGAACATCTTTAATAACTTCTTTTATAATCTTTGTGCACAGGGCACATTATTTATAACGCTGTATTGGGTTTATGCAAATCCAATGCTACAATTATGGTAAAGACTAATAAGATGCATTATAATTTTAGATTGTTGAGCTTCAGACTGTGGAACCATTCAAGGATCTGAACACAGCAAGCAGACTATTGCTCTGGCAAGGGTCAGCAAACTTGGACCTCCCAGATGTTTTGGAACTACATTTCCAGTGAGACTCAGCCAAACTAATGAGTGTATCAGCATCATAGGAAATGTAACTCCAAAAGATATAGAGGGTCAAAGTTGCTGACTCCTGGTCTTTGGTTTTGTACAGACTTATTTTACCATAATAGTCCTATTTTAACACAATTAAATGATTATTTCTCAATGGCAAGTTTTTTTTAGATATTACATTGTTACAGTTCTGGGCATGTCATATAGTGGGACATTAAAGGGCTACTTCCACCAAAAAATGAAATGTCCTTATTGAGGCAAGAAAATATTTCACTCTAAATGTGTCTCTGGGTGCATCCATTGTGTGATCTTTTGTGCTGTAAACTGCCCTGTATTGTGTTGTGGGGGATGTATTCAAAGGACATCACGGGGGGGGGGGTAGATTAGAAGTCTTTTGAAGCCTGTCTTATCACTTTCAGCTGCCATTTCTTATCTCTGTTAGCCTGGAGAACAACCTTCTGCCTCCTTATCTAAACACTCCCTCTTCCAACACATTAACTGTTGAATACTGTAGACTGAATAAACAGCAGCAGTAAAGCTTTTGCACAGATTTTGGTAAATGTTGCATCATGGAAAAAATCTAGAAAATGGAAGCTGGAGATAAATAATTTTTTTTTTAGGTTTTTTTCCTTTTTACATGCAATTACTTCAAACAAAGAAGAAAAGAAGAAACAACAGCATGTGTTTTATTAGGTGGTTTTATGTGTAATGCACAAGTAAGTGGTAGTGTCTAAGCGTGTGTCCTTTTTTTGATGTTTTTACATGGTGGAACTGCTAGGACATATCTGATATCCCAGTTGTGGTCAGATTTTTAGAATTGTATTTTTTTCCAAACAGTGCTATCAAACACAAAAAAATGAAGAAAAGCAACTGTGACAATAGTAATATAGAGCTTAAAGGACTTAAACACAAAACGGGAAATAGATTTGTTTCCACAATCCTCCAGGCAAAATATGATGTTTATTTATTTCTGGTGGTGATTCTAATTGTGTATCAGAAAAGCATGTGAGAAGAATTACCAATCCTATCTTCTTACATTTTAATAGGAGCATTAGAATTAAAATCTGACATGATGCAAATTTTCTAATTAAGATGTAATCCTCATTTTAGATTTCCGTGCTCCTTCTGATTGCTGCTCCATTAGAACTTTGCTCCAGAACCGCTCCTTAAGGCCAGCGTCAGACCAGGGTTTTTAAGAGTGGAAGGAACGTCCATGAGAGTGGGTGCGCCCAGACGGGTGTCGAGTGGAAGGAACGTCCACTCTCAGACGTTCCTTCCGCTCTCCAATGACGCTCATCTGACCCTAGCTGAAATTCTCTAATAAACAAGTAATGGTTAATCTATTCACAGAATGCCGGACTGCATCGAAGTGTCGGTGAAATGCCCTGATTTTCAGTGATTCAGTTTGACAGGTTTAAACAGGCAATACTATAGGAATCAATTGAAAAAGTATTGTTTTTATATTTTTTACTAATCCGTTTTCTTTTACTTTTCATCAAAAAGTATTTTTATTTGAGTACCTATTTGTATGTTTTAGATGAAATAATTCCCAAATTATTTTAAGTTTTTTTTTATTTTTATTCTGTAACCGACCTTTTTATTATTAATAATAATAATATTATTAACCCCCTCGCGGTATTCCCAAGTGTGGCTCGGGGTTAGCTTTCAGTGTTGAAAGTGGTACCCCGAGTCACACTCGGGCTGGATACTTACCTGTACCTGTGCTCCCTCGCTGACCTCCGCAATCGCATTCTCATCCGGCGATGCTGGCATCCTGCTGCGAGAAGGGAACCAGGAAGTATGACGTTGCGATCGTCCGGAGCTGACAGCGAGGGAGGGCAGGGCCAGGTAATGTATCCAGCCCCGAGTTTGGCTCGGGGTTAACGCTTTCAGCACTGAAATTAATCCCAAGCCACACTCTAATACCGCTAGGGGGCCAAATAAATTGTAACGATTCTGACATATAAAATATGTCCGAATCGTAACGCCAGCGAGGTTAAAGGCCTTTTTTATTATTTACACATTTTATAGCATTTTTATTGGTTTAAACCCTATTAGAATAGTAGAGTTCCGTGTTTTTTTTTTCCTTCAGTCCTCAGCGTCCATCTTCGGAGCGCTTCAGTGACGCTGTGGTGAATAGTGAATTCACTATTGCCAAACCGAAATTTCTGTGCTTTCTTAACGCCTTATGTCCTTTTTTTGAAAGTATTAAAAGTGGAATACCTCCTTTTTTTAAAAGTACATTTGTTTTTTACACTGATTGATTTGTTATAACTGAAAGGTATACTGACACATGGATTAGAATTCCAGCCAAAGGCAGAATACTTATTTTGCACAAACCCATTGTGACTGAGCAGGAAACAGAAATAAAGCCTGGGCTTTTAGATAAGAAATGACACGCTTGAAATGGGCTCACGTATAAAACATGGTGATATCATACTGATGGATTGCTTCCCTACATGGCTGATTAGCTCATACATGATTAATTTGCGTTAAAAAGGAAGGAACCTGCCCAAAAATAAATAATTCCATGACAAAATAGTTCTTGCCAAGTAATGTTAACAATGAATTGAGCAGCTTCACTCAATCTTCTAATACCCTCGATGATCACATAACGAATAGAATGCTACCCGTTAGAACCCAATTCTATGTCAAAATAGCCAAACCAGAAAAATTCACAGAAAGAAAGTTGGATGTAGTTCAATGAACGCTGCGGAATTATGTTTGATAAACTACAGTGAAATTATGGTGAATATACTTGCTAGGGAACGTCCGCCATAGATCTCTGTAGCTTTTAGCATTCTTTCAACTATACTTTATTCCAAAGTTTTACAGCGTACCACTCTGTGAAGGTTTCAGTGGGTTTCCCCCAGTGTTTCTACCGTTGTCTCTGCAAAAGCCATTTATGATAGAGGAATCTATCGTTTCCACTGTAGTTTAAACTGATGTTGTCCAGCGCTCTTGAACACATCATTGTGTGTTCAATGGAAGTCGCCATTTTAACATTGCCAAAGTATACTCCTTGTCATTGCAAACAATGGAAGAACAATGCTTAATGGAAAAAATGCAGAAGAAGGGTGGTACTATTGTTCAGTGTTGCTCTCAGATGTTTCAACTTTGTCAGAATTCTGCTTCTCTGGATAACCAATGTTCAATGCAGCTGCAACAACAGAGACTTTGACCTTTGACATCTACAGTTACATGTATTTATAAAGCACCAACAAGTTTCAAATCGCTGTACAATGGTTGAGACAGAACAAAAATACATGCAAGTTAATCAAAGCAGGTGCATGGGAGGCGGTGCGTGGAGCAAGACATGTACTGTGGCAGATTATAGAGTTAACTGATAGGCTTCTCTAATGTAATGTGTTTTCAGAGGCTTCTCAAAGGACTTCGAGATGGGAAGAGTCTAATGTTGCGGGGTAGGAAATTCCTTAGAAAGGGGGCTACTCCTGAGAAGTCCTGAAGGCGAGAGTTGGCGGTGTGGGTACAGGAAGATAACATCAGATCATTGACAGAGTGAAGTGGTCGAAATTGGATATACCTGCTAATAAGGGAGGAGATGTAGGCAGGGGTGCGGTTATGGAGAGCTTTGAAAATGGGGACCATTATTTTGAATTGGTTCTGAAAGGAAACGGAGCCAGTGTATAGATTAACAAAGTGGCAAGGTGCGAGAGGTGAGGTAGATGAGCCTGGCACAGTTGTTCAGTACAGACTGCAGAGAGAGAATATGGGATCTCTTAAGGCCAGTGAGAAGAGGGTTGCAATAGTCAAGACGGGAGATAAATACGTGGTTGGATGAGCATTTTAGTAGAGTCCTGATTAAGAAAGGGGCGGGCATGTGGAATGTATTTTAGGTGGAAGAACCGTGAACTTCAGTGCCACAATGGTGGTTTAGTAAATAAATTGTACTGCATTCTCCTGCAGGTACATTATTAAGCTATATGTAAAATATATAATTATTATCATTTATATATGCAAATATATTGTTTTTGTATTTCAGTTTACACAACCCAATGGGAAGCAAGGCATTTAGAATATTTGCTGTAATCTGAATGCGACTAGAAGGACTCCAGAAAATAGATGAAAACTCAAGTATATGTTTAATGTTTGTATAAAGATGTATTATTATTGTACAGAAAATTTATACCTATAGTTTCTTAAGCAAAAGTATTATTTTCTTCACCCCATTTAAAGTTTTAGCTGTATGAAACCAATCTGTGTAGGAAATGGCATCAGTTTTCATACGCATTTTTGACATACCGAACATAGATGCCATTATGTCATATTATGTTATATATACAATCTTACTGTTAAGGGTTTTACTCTAACTCAATAATTATTATGTAAAAGAGGTGACTTTAAATGTAGTATGGAAAAAATAGATGTATATTATTTTTTCACTCCGGAAAACCGGTTTAATGAGGCAAGCTAGATCAATTATTCCTGCAATCATTCTATTGGTGCAACTGACCTTTGTGTAGAGTTACCCCAGTGTTCGTCAGATCTTTTTCAAATGGTTGGACCAAAGCCTAAACTATCTTCAAGCCACCTATGAACCATGCTGTGATGATATAAGAAACCTATGCTTGTCACATTCAGTGAGAGGCTGAGAACACTGGGCTATAAGTGTATTCAGTTGAATATGTAAAAAAAAATAATAATAATAATTCTAATCCAGTTTAGCCATGTTTCTAGCTTTCCTATTTTAGCTGGGAATTTCAAATTCCCTCCAGGTCATCTCTTGCATTCCTGCTCTTATTAACTGGGATCTGATACCACTTGAAGAAGTTGGGCAGGAGTATGTATAATAAATATTAAAAAAAATTAACTGCAAATAATTATTAATCTACAGAGACTGAAAATACAACAACAAAACAAAATGTTTTGGTTGAATGAGTGATCCAAATTTGCTCAAAAATTTACAGTCTTCTAACCTTGCTTCTCTGTTATATACACTCTCCGGCAACTTTATTAGGTACATCTTGCTTGTACCGGGTTGGACCCCTTTTACCTTCAAAACTGCCTTAATTCTTTGTGGCATAGATTCAATAAGGTGTTGGAAACATTCCTCAAAGATTTTGGTCCATATTGACATGTTAGCATCATGCAGGATGGATCCATGCTTTTATGTTGTTTATGTCAAATTCTGATCCTATCATCTGAATGTTGCAGATGAAATTGAGATTCCTCAGACCACGCAACGTTTTTCCACTCTTCTATTGTCAAATTTCGGTGAGTCTGTGTGAATTGTAGACTCAGTTTCCCGTTCTTAGTTGATTTGGAGTGGCACCTGATGTAGTCTGCTGCAGCTGTAGTCCATCTGCTTCAAGGTTCGATGTGTTGTGCATTCAGAGATGGTATTCTGCATTCTATGGTTGAAAATGAGTGATTATTTGAGTTACTGTTGCCTTTCCATCATTTCAAAGCAGTCTGCCTATTCTCTTCTAACAACAAGGAACTTTCGTCCACACAACTGCCACTCACTGGACATTTTCTCTTTTTCACACCATTCTCTCTAAACCCTAGAGATACTTGTGCATGAAAATCCCAGTAGATCAGTAGTTTTTGAAATACTTAGACCGGCCGTCAACAACCAAGCCACGTTCAAAGTCACGTAAACCCCATTTCTTCCCCATTCTGATGCTCGGTTTGAACTTCAGCAAGTCGTCTTCATCACGTTTAGATTTCTAAATGCATTGAGTTGCTGCCATGTGATTGGCTTATGAGCAATGTGTGTTTAACAAGCAATTGAACAGGTGTACTTGATAAAGTGGTCAGTGAGTATATCACAAATTTAAAAAAAAAGTACAAATTTATTTCAACCTATTGCAACTATGCCATTATGTTAAGAAATGAGGCTGCTATACTTAATGGTTCCACTCCTTAACGCATTGGCTCAAGCTGCTATTCCAGCAGTTTTAGTGGCTGCTTGCTGCAATTCAATGTTTCCTACACTTTGTATAGGGGTCGATGCCAGTGTGTCAACCGGAGAGTGATGATCTATTCCGTGGTATCACTCTATTGCTCTATTATTGGTCAGTGTTCAGAAATGAATATCGGCTTGGAGAACGTGGTGTTAAGTGCTTTTACTTTTGCTTAACATATTAAAATGAATACCTTCCTTATCTCTGGTCTTCTTTGGCTGTATGCAGTAGAGCACTGGGAACAAATAGTTCCCAGTGTCCTTCCGCCACTCCGGAGTGACCCTGCTTAGGCAAGCTCATGTTTTTCTCCATGGACCCCTATGGATTCAAGGAGCTGATACCAGTGGGGTCGCATGGCTTCTCAGCTCCATATTGTTAGGACCCAAGCTGCTAATATGGGAAATCCATCATAATAGAACCGGTAACCGAGAGTTGCTATCAGCTTGCACCAATATTTCCTTATTGTGGTTCCCTGTTACTGGTTACATTGGAGTAGGGCCCAGAGTGTTTTCTTTTGCTTATTTTAATCTGTGGCCTTACTACTGTTATGGACCATGCCATCTCCCCCAGTCTCACCCAGATTCTGGCATATATTTTTTAAAGCACACCTGTCATACTCACTCTACTGGCTACCACCATTGCACGTCTCTTATAGGCTGGCTCTTCTGATATCACCTGGTAGGTAAACATCAGCAGCTCTGATTGGATGTCAGATGGCTGGGCCAATACTATTCTCAACATGGCGTTGCCCTGTAGGCATTTATGTTAGAAATGCTTTAAATATAGTGGTTTCATCTCATTTTACTAATGCTGCTTAATTGAAGCCACCACATTCTTGACCTAGTATAATAAACTATTGATTTTCTATTTCAATCTCTGTCCTTCTGAATAAACACAGACTAAAAACAGCTATATATTTTTTTACTTGCATCGTATTACTTGTTGCTGCTAATTCATACATGGAAGAGGTTGGCAATGCTGACCCTTTCAAAGCTAGTCGATAGATTTTGAATTTATGTAAATATTGTTTTAAAAATTTAGTAGGTAGACACTAGACCAGGGGTCAGCAACCTTGGCTCCCTGATGTATTGGGAACTACATTTCCCATGTGGCTCAGCCAGCCTAATGGGTGACTAAGCATTGTGGGAGATGTAGTTCCCAAAACATCAAGGAGCCAAGGTTGCTGACCCCTGCACTAGACTATGTATGTACACTATTCTGTTCTGTCCTCGTTAAGGTTTTTAATGGTAGATTTGTAGTTACTTAGTAAAATAATAATTATGAAACCCCTTTTTTGTAGCCTGGCAAATATTCCTGCAGGCCAGGAAATGTACAGCAAAGATTTGTTAGGGGCAGTTGATATGCTTCTTATTTCATTTTTCACTCTTGCCACTTTTATTGGACTATTGACAGTCAATACTTGTTCCATACAATGGTATAATATAATATATGTGTTCATTCATCTCAAGAATGTTATAATAATAATTTCAACTATTATGCCTTAAATCGCACCAGAGCATACTTTTTTCTGCTGTTGGATTTGTGTCGGAGTTTGTATTATTGTAACTGTACTTTAGAATATTTGTTTTGCCAAGCATTTGTTACTTTTGTTAAGTCATGCTTTCTGTTTTGTTTTCTATTTGACATTACATAACAAATTTTAATAAATTTAATGATATCAAACCGTCATGCGAGCATCCATTGTTGTAGAACATTTTCTTTTTGTGTTCGAGACATTAATTTACAGTACTCTATAATGCTATCATTTTGTGGGAAAATGCTTTTATTTTTTTAGTATTTTTATATTAAAATATTTTATTTGTAGGAGGAAGGGGAGGAGGCAAGATCAAACCAAAACCAAAATTTTCTGCACGATTTTCATATTCGCGACGTCGCGATTTTGCACAACACCACCAATGGAAATTGCAAATCGCGAAAAAAGGGTCATGTACCAGCGACATGCTACCGCGACGCACGACATAGGCAAGATGTGAACAGCTCCATTGAAATGCATCGGAGATGCTACATAGCACCGCAAAATCCGTGCGATAAATCACACAGTGTGAACGGGGTCTAATAGTGTCCGACATCTGCATTGAGCGCATGACATTGTATAAGAGATCCGCAAGCTTTCACCAAACAGAAGGCTTGATAAAAGAATGATGCAGACAGACTGCGAACTGCAGACTGTGTAACCATCGTTCTTTTTGCAAAAATGTTTATCTTTAACTCTTGAAAGTTGTATTGATTTTATAAAGTATTTTACCAGGAAGGATACATTGAGATTTCTCTTGTTTCAAGTATATCCTGGGTTCAAGAACATTGAAATTTTTGCAGTCGTTATAGAAATACAAAGTGATAAATGCAAGATATTCAAAACAAAACACAAATATACAGATTAACAGAAATATGTAGGAAATCTAGTCACTATGTTACATGTTTATAGGTGCATACTGTATCAAGGTATATTAGTAGAGATCTTTTAAGTGACTTTAGCCTGGGGGAAGATTTGATTGTGTCTGGGAGGTTATTCCAGAATCGCGGTGCTCTGTAGGAAAAAGAGGTTTGAACCACTTTCTTTTTGTATTGTGGTGCTGCAAGTAAGGTGCAGGTCCTGGATCAGAGGTTATAGGATGAGGGAACTGCTGGGGGAAGCAGTGTGTTCAGGTAGGGTGGTAGCTTCCCAGAGAAGCTCTTAAACACCAGGGGTGAAGGGTGCGTCTAGATTCCAGCGATGGCCAGTTAAGTTCTTTTAACATGTCAGAATGGTGAGTCATGTAGTTACATTGTAGCGCAACGCGGCAGATTGAGTTATACAATGTAGTAAGTTTATGACGGTGCGTTTGCGGGGCAGCTGCATACACTACATAGAAACATAAAAAATTTCAGCAGATAAGAACCTTTCGGCCCATCTAGTCTGCCCAATTACATGGATACTTTACCTGGATTTATCTTTTGTTTAGGATAGCCTTATGCCTATCCCATGCCTGCTTAAATTCAATCACTGTTTTGGCCTCTACCACTTCAACTGGAAGGCTGTTCCATGTATCCACCACCCTCTCAGTAAAATAATGCCTTCCTGATTTTACTTTTAAACCTTTGCCCCTCTAATCTAAGACTATGTCATCTTGTTTTGCTACTTTGTTTCCGTTTAAATATACTCCCTTCCTCTACCTTGTGGATTCCCTTTACGTAGTTAAATGTTTCTATCATATCGCCTCTGTCTCGTCTTTTTTCCAAGCTATAAGAATATCTCCATATTCAATGACCAGCATAAGCATTTGTTCTACAATCTGCTTTCTTTTGATCGATCGGAGACATGTGATTGAAACCAGGTTAGAGTGCAATCGCCAATACCTGAGTTTTTACATTTTTGTTACAGGATGCCATGGTCTACGGTGTCAAAGGCCTTGGCAAAATCAAAGAAGATGGCTCAATTTAGGTTTCATTATTCCATGCAAGCTCGGATATCTGTCTGGATAGCTTTTAAAAGTGCAGTTGTAGTTGAGCGATTTGGACGCAAGCCGGATTGATCTGGGGTTAAGTAGCTCGAAAATTGATAATAATCACGTAATTGCATCATGAATTCCTTTAGCAAATAATAAATCAGCTGAAAAAAAAAACAGTCTTTGGGCTGTTCAAAAAGCCAGTCCCGTAAATGTTTAGGGATGGGAATCAATAAATCTATTAGGAACTGACCATAACATAACTTTTGGTCAGTCTTTTGAGTATCAAAATGGGACTGTTTGCTCCTCTGCGCAGCCTTGTGTTTTACATAACAAGGAAAAAGAGTGTCATCTGCGCTCGTTTCTATGTGTTCCATGTACAACAAAAATGAGGTTTTTGTTTGTTTCAATGGCCATTGCAACGTAAGCCCACTCGCCACTTCAAGGCACCTCTTTAGAGTGGGGTACCTAACAAATGTACCAACAAGGCCGCTCTGCTGAGCAGCTCCAAGCCCCTCCAGCTGCTTTTCAGCCAAGGAGAGACAGAGATGGTGGGATTTATTTATACACGCACCAAACACTTCCCATTTGGGATCAAAAACAAAAACATGGAAAGAGGAACAGCTGCAGAACGACGGACTGGTGTTACAAGCATGATATACATAAATACAGAAAAAATGGCGTCGCGCCCATACTCACCGGAGCGGCAGCAACTGCCAGGAGTAACAGCCCAGTCAATGTATAAAACATAACAAGGAAAAAGAGTGTCATCTGCGCTCGTTTCTATGTGTTCCATGTACAACAAAAATGAGGTTTTTGTTTGTTTCAATGGCCATTGCAACGTAAGCTCACTCGCCACTTCAAAACTTCAAAACTTGTGTTTTACATGCATGTCTGCATAGTACAGTAGCTGCAATCTAGAGGTGGCGGGGCATCCACTAGTAGACTGAACAGTAGTGCAGTTTTGCTTTGTTTATGTCTAGAGGACATACAAAAGACTTACATTCACATGTAGGGGCGTATCATGCCTATTTGCCGCTTTGGTGAAAAATTCCTCCTTGCCATCTATAATATGCTGTGAACCATAACCAAGATGGCTCCAGTAATGATATGATTTCATTGGGCATGTGCGACGTGGAGCAATGCCTTAAGTGCTCAAAGCAAATTGGACGCCACGTAGTGATATCATCTGCTAGCCACTGAATCTATCTCATATAACTTGCCAAACTATGCTGTGTCAAAGCCCTTTTGTTCCCAGTGTGCTACTGTTCCGCTCCAGCCCTGTAGTTGCCCCTTGTGTTTGTCGGTAAATTTCGGCCACCACTAAACAGCATCCTAGGTGTCCAGATGGTAGTGCTGCAATGGAATATGGTAGCATCCTTAGAGACCTAATGGTCCTGTTCTCAGCATGTAGAGGAGTTTATAGCCTATGTTGATTTAAGGAGCTGAATACCAGCCATGTAGTCCATAAATAGTCATCCTTTTTTTTTTTTATTTGTATGTATATCACTGAAATGACCTTTTAAATATATTACAAAGATCTGTCTTCTCAAAAGAAAGCATACTTACGACAAAGGCATGACTTCTGTTTTTAAATTCCGAACAAGCCCAACACTGGCTGGGGTCCATCGTTTGCTGGTTTTGTGCACCTGTGGCAGCTACAAACAATGCAATGTTTATTCAGGACAGCTGTGCTTCCTAACTTTGCCGGATCAGATTTTATCTGCAGCTGGAGAAGTGGGAAGACGCCAGCCACATGACTTCTATAATTGATCTTTTGTGCCCACGTTGATAACCACAAAAGAGACACGAGACTGGCATTCGAGTAATGTAACTTCTTTAAACATTGAAACTTGACTCCATTTTTCTTTACTCTGAACCTGGAATTCACAATCATGTTACAGTTGCCAAGATGTTCATCTACTTTTTTTTTTTAATCAAACCCTCTAAATTATCTTTAGCATGAGAAGAAAGATGTCAATATACTGTATTGTTATGCTATTTTACTGGTAAGCGCTACTGAAACCCCAATTAAAAATAAACCAATTATTGAAAATCGTGAAGGTACATTTTCTTTAATGGTTTCTTTGTCAGTGTTGGTACTGAGTTCTATAAACATAATATTCTAAAATAGTTTTAAATAATCTCCATTGTAACTTTATACTCTTTTTTTTGTATTTTAATGTTGCATATTTAATAATTAATAAAAAACAAAATAAAATACAAAACTGAAAAAGAATTGGAAATTTTGTAGAGCAATGACCTGTACATTACCCTTCCTAGGGTTATATTACATAATTGGAGCCGACGTTAGCGTTACCGCCAGGATAAGTGTGGTTAACGCATGCCACCCATATTACATTCCTGATGCTGCCCTCGTTAGTAATCCATTAGTGCATTGTGTTTTGCGCTAGCGTCCGTGAGCTTACTGAACTTTGTGTATCTTTCGATAAGTAAAGTATTGCAATGTGCTAGCAGGAATGCAGACAGCCGTATCTTAGAAACTTGCTGACGCTAAATAATTCTGTATATTCCAAATCGTGTCGCGCCCACTAAAAAAAAAAAATCCGATACTTCCCTCTCATCCCGCGGCAAGAAAGGTGACCCGATCTGCTACTTCTTGTCTCCAGGAGCAAATTGAGACTGGGAAAAAATAGTTCCCAGTCTCCCTCAGCGATCACTCCATGACGTGGAAGCGCAGACGCGAGTATCCGAGCGGTTAGCGCTGTGCTCCAGGGTGAGGTGCTGAAGTCGCAAATGACCCAGAATATCGCGGTAACATGGGGACGCAATAGGGAAATCTGCAGGTGCAGAATTTCCCCGTTAAAGAGTCCCCATGTTAGCGTGAACAAGGGAGTACAGCTTTTGTTAACTTCATATACATCTCTCATGCTCTCTTTCATCTTGCCCTCTTTAGTTACAAGGAATGACCATAAATAAAGTGAGAACCGGAGAGATTTGTGAGGGTTCTGAGAACAAGCAACGGCACTAGTGTCTCTACTCTATGGTGGGGCCCGCTCAGGTCTCACAAGGATTTAGCTTGTTTGTGCCATTACAGGGACAACTGCTCCATTTGCAAACCAGACACAATCACCCAGAAAGGGCAGCCAGTACTGAATGCCAAGGACATCATCCTTGCACGAGAGGTGCAGCAACCCCCGATGATCGTTTCACCCTTGTTAGACCTTGATAGGGGGTTATAGCTGACACCCTCTAGGCACATCGAGCAAGAGGTTCACGTCTGGATTACCCTGTAGACTTAAAGTGAAAACAGAGAGGTTTGTGAGGGTCCTGAGAACGAGCAATGGCACTAGTGACCTGCTTTACGGCGGGTGCCTGCTCAGGTCTCACAAGGTTGCTCATTCTCAGGACCCTCACAAACCTCTTTATTCCTTGTAACTACGCTCATTCCAGCTTCCAATTCCGTTTCTCGTCTCTGTGTTCCCACACATCTTCAATCATGGCTAATCCATCACTCTTAATTAATGTCAGCTCCTGCGACATACTCATTGATTTTATATTTTTTTTCTACCTCCGTCATACGCTAGTCATATTAAGAGCCCTGTCAACCTAATATTCTACATTAGCTCCTTTTTTGTTCTTAACCAAAGGATTTTCCAAAAACCACTGTCTGGAATCAGTGGTGTTTTTTTGGGGAATTTTTTTTTAATTAAATGGGAATGTATTTCTTATTGTTAAAAAAAAAAACTATTTTGCAGGCAGACTATCTGCTGACCAAATAGAATTACTGCAGTTCTGTTCTTTATGCAGGATCAGATGGTGTGATATCAGATACATTCCCAGCTGATTTTTAAAAGTGTTAGCACCCCAGGCATCATGCCCATTGTTCTAAAACATTAGGAGCATGTTCTGGAACCCAAATGCAAAATACTTTTGTTTGCAATAAATAAAATTCCTTTGCAGTGCTCCTGTGGAACACCACATCAATTATACAGGGTTATTCAAAGCGAATCAAAAAGTCACCACACGTTCGGTGACTTTTTGTTCTCTTCAATTCGGTGCGATTTGGCGATCCCATTTCGGCGACCCTGTGGTGTATTCAGCAAGCATCACAGGGCCGTCGTACTGCAGGGAAAAGCCGCCGCAAACCCAACGAACACTGACCGCAAAACCCGGCGAACACTCACCGAAACCCGCAAAAACATCTAGATTAACCCCGCCAAACACAAAAAAAATGATTTTTTTTTTGCCCAAAAAAAGCCTAAAATGCCTAAGATCCTAAAAAAGCTATGGATAAAGAGACTTTTTACTGCAGAATATAATATTAAAAGGTTTATTAGATATTGAATTAAAACGGGAATATTTTTAACATTGAAGCCTATGGGAATTGCCTGAATAAATCTGTTGAATGAGACCACCGAACAGCAGGGCATTTTGGCAACTTTCCCTGCTGGTTTGTGTTCTCTGAAATAGATGAAGCATTGCTTCTCTATGGGGATTTCACTGCCCCCAGACAACGAACAGGCACCGTATGTGCAGGCAATTTGCCAGGATTTGGCGAACTGCCTGCTCTCTGACTAGCTGAAAGGCCAGGAAACGTAACCAAACGCTGAATTTCAGTATTCGGTTACCTTTTGGCTGCAATTCGGATCTCTTTGAATAACCATGATGTCTATCAGGGTTATTCAGAAAAAGGTGAAACACAGGAGAACTGGCAGGAAAAGAGAACAATCTAGACCAAAAGAGGTGATTTGGAAAGTGAGATAAATGTGAGAATTTTTTCTGGTTTGGCTATTTTGACCTAGAATTTTCACTTTTCCAGTCATTCTCCTGAGGTTTACCTTTCTTTGAATAGACCGGTATATCAGGGCACTAGGAGGTACCTTGCAGATCATCAGCAGTCGACACGGTTTGTGACAGGGGTTTAAGAAAACACAATTATTCTGAATGCTTGATGCTAGCCTGAATGATCAGAGAGGTGTCCAATAGTCCAAAAAAGAAGAGCGCTAAAATGCATCTTGTGGAGAAAAACTGTTTCTACAAACCGTAATTAGATGTGGGTACAATTGTCTGGGTAGCCAAGTAAAAAATAACTTCAAAAATAAGAAAAAGGCAATCGGAACAAGAAAATGAATAGAAAGAAGAAGGATCTTATTTAGGCATTGTTTCAGTTGCCACTGCAACTTTTGTTAAGACCTCCTATAGGTTGCAGTGGCAACCATAACATTGCCTAAATAAAGATCCTCTTTGCCTTTTTCTTATTCGTAACTAGGGATGAGCTGAACACCCCCGAGTTCGGTTCGCATTCGAACTCGAACTTTCCAAATGTTCGAACTCGAACTCGAACTCAATGCAAGTCAATGGGGCTGAAAATTCGATTTTTAGAGTGCCCTCCAAGAGGGCATATATGCTATATATTTGCCATAAAAGGTGTATGGGGGTCTGGGTAGTGCCCTGGGGGACAGGAAACAAGGACAAAAAGTTTTTAAAAAAAATGTTTCTAAAGGGACAGTGAGTTTTCCATGAAATAAGGGTTAAAAAAATAAAAACGAAAAATTCCTTCAAATATCGTGCCTAGGAGGTCCCCATAACATGCCCGTGAAGTGGCGGATTTCTAGGATGTATAGAAACACTTAAAAACAAAAAAATTACGTTTCAAATGACGGTAAATGCTTTTTCCTTTAATCTATCCATAAACAACTGCTTGGGGCGGCACCCTGTATGAAAAGAGGAGACATTTTCGGTCACACAGAAAAAGTTTAGTGATTTTTTTTGGCTAAATTATGGTGAAACTTATGCAGGCTTTGGATGAAAGTAACAATAGGTGCTTTAAATTTGGGCCTTTAGCGTCGGCAACAGTGCCGCCACACTGTAACCCCTCTGAGGATATGAATCTGATACAGGCGTCAGTGGCAGTGCACCCACATATTGTGCTTTTGGTGCCAGGCCAGCAAGTGCCATCGTACAGTAACCCCTCTGTGGTATTGTGGAAGATTGCAGGGGTGGACCATGCGGTCAGGGCCGGTGCTAGACTATTTTGCGCCCTAGGCAAGACCAGCTACTTGCACCCCCCCAAAAAAAAAAAAACGACACAACATGAAACTGCTAAATTTCTTTTTATTTAAGAGTAAAGTTTGAAAAGCACCAATGGTAAAGGTAAAATAAATATGAATAAACTGTATTAAACCATTTTAAATGAACTCTATTAAAAAATTAAAATTAACTGTTTAATTAATTAAATTAAAATTAATTGAACAAATATAAATTAACGGAAAAAAAAATAAGTTGTCCCATAAGTTTCTATTTCAGATACATCAAAATTTCACTTTGCGTGCCTTATACGTTGCAAATTTTCATCATGCGTATGTATATATATATATATTGCCCATGCCAGCTCACATCATGCGTATATATATATATATATATTGCCCAGGCCAGCTAACATCATGCGTATACATTTATTGCCCATGCCAGCTCACATCATGCGTATATATATATATTGCCCAGGCCAGCTCACATCATGCGTATATATATTGCCCAGGCCCAGGCCAGCTCACATCATGCGTATATATATTGCCCAGGCCAGCTCACATCATGCTCACAGACAGTCACAGATGTGCCATCATCATAGGCGTGCGCAGCCTATTGCAATAGGGTGTGCACCCAAAAGCTCAAACACATGAAAAAAAAATTATGTTATATATATACACACACGCACACTCTCACACATTCAGCCTAAATATATCATTACAATCAGGGTAATTCAAAGAGAATCGAAAAGTCACCGCACGTTCGGTGACTTTTCGTTCTCTTCAATTCGGTTTGTTTTGACGATTCCCAGTTCGGCGACCCTGTGGTGTATTCAGCAAGCACCACAGGGTCCCCGAATTGCAGGGAAAGGTCGCCGCAAACTAACCGCAAAACCCGGCGAATGCACGCCGAAAACCCGCAAAAACATCTAGATTAACCCAACCCGATGGAAAAAGCCGAGCAGGAGATGATCACACGCAGCGAAGACGCCGGAAAAAGCCGACACCGCAGACGAAGGGAGTGAATAAATTAGCAAAACCGTTTGCTTGAATGTTTGAAAAGTGAAACGCTGTTTGCAAAGAAACTACTGAGCGAAAATGTCTGAAATTTACATATGAGGTCCAGGGAATGATAATAAAAAGGGCTGTTACAGAAAAAATAAGTAAAAAACAAACAAACCAGGAAACTGCTTAAAATATCCTAAAAAAAATCTATAAATAGACTATTTACTGCAGAATTTTATAATGAACGGTTTATTAGATATTGAATTAAAACGGGAATATTTTTAACATTGAAGCCTATGGGATTCGCCTGAATAAACTTGCCGAATTAAACCTCCGAACAGCAGGGCATTTTGGGAACCTTTCACTGCTGGTTTGTGTTCTCTGAATAGCCGAAGCAGTGCTTTTTAATGGGGATGTCACTGCCCTCGAACAGGCACCGAACAGGCACCGTATGTGCAGGCAATTCGTCAGGATTTGGTGAATTGCCTGCTCTCTGAATAGCTGAATGGCCAGGAAAGGTAACCGAATGCTGATTTTCAGCGTTCGGTTACCTTTCTCCAGCCATTCGGATCTCTTTGGATAACCCTTTATGTTTATAATTCAGAGGTGCAGCAACCTTGGCCATCCAGTTGTTTTTGAACTACATTTCCCATAAGTCTCAACTAACCCAATTAGTGGCTGAGTATTGTGGCCGATTGTGTTTTATGACTATCAGGGTTATTCAGAGAGAGGTGAAACTCAGGAGAATGACTGGAGAAGTGAAAATTCTTGGTCAAAATAGCCAAACCATAAAAATTCTCCCATTTATCTCACTTTCCAAATCGGCTATTTGGTCCAGATTGTTCTCTTTTTCCTGCCATTCTCCTGGTTTTCACCTTTCTCTGAACAACCTTTAAAGAGAGGTGAAAGCCAGGAGAACTGGCAGGAGAAGAGAACAATCTGGACCAAATTAGGGTTATTTTATATATTATAACAGGGTTATTCAGAGAAAGGTGAAACTCAGGAGAATGACTGGAGAATGGAAAATTCTAGGTCACAATAGCTGATTTGGAAAGTGAGATAAATGGGAGATTTTTTCTGGTTTGGCTATTTTGACCTATAATTTTCACTTCTCCAGTTATTCTCCTGCTTTTCACCGCTCTCTGAATAACCCTGTGAATGTTTAATCCCGAGGTGAGAAATAACCTTGCTTTAGATGTTAAAAGTGGGCAATGAGGAAATTTTGTATTTTTTCTACATGATCGTGTTTGGTCTCATTAGAAAGGCTGGACTCTGACCTCTCCAATGACACCTAACTTAACATTGTGGAGTGTAAAGAGAGTTTCATGGCAGTGGTTTCTGTGATACGCTTATATGCACCACACATTACTGGGAGTTTCATGGCAGTGGATTCTGTGATATGCTTATATGCACCGCACATTAGAGAATCCACTGCCATGAAACTCCCAGTAATGTGCGGTGCATATAAGCGTATCACAGAATCCACTGCCATCAAATAAAATTGTAATATTTAAAAATACTGTATATAAAAGTTGACTTCTCTCCTGCTTACCTTTTTTCTTGCAGGGAGGGGGATGAACATGTCCGTTGGCAGAGGAGGGGACCGCTTCATGCAGCTTAAATCCAGCCTGTACTTCCCTGGTGGTCCGGTGGCTGTGGGCTCTGCAATGCGATTTGTGCTTTGTGCACAGAACGCACAGCACGTCCCAAACTGGACCCGTGCACCGGCAATCCTCTGTTGACCTTTCACCTGACTGCCGGCGTTCTCTGACATAGGTTATCAGAGGATCGCTAGCACACGGGTCCTGTGTGGGACGTGCTCTGCATTCTGATCGCATTGCAGAGCCCACAGCCACCGGACCACCAGGGAAGTACAGGCTTGCAGAGGCAAAGGGTCCCAGCGGCTATCCGTGGGATGCGGCCAGCCAGGACCCAGAGTGTGCCGTGGGTGGGATTAGGGTGTGCCTAGGCACACCCGGCACACTGAGTGCGCACGCCTATGGCCATCATGCGTATATATATTGCCCAGGCCAGCTCACATCATGCATATATATATTGCCCAGGCCAATCCCCTGGTGGAGATAGGGGGTTCATTTGAACCCCGATATTTCCAGGCATCTAGGGGGTCATGGAGGGTGTCAATCGAAAGGCCTGAGCATGGCCTTTCGAATGATACCCAACATGACCAGGTATAAAGTAAAAAAAAAAAAAAAACATGTATTTTTTTGTGTGTTATTTTTATTAATGCAGCAATATTGTTCACATTTCAATTATAATGTGAATGATAATGCACTAATGATTTTTTTTCTATGGGGTGCATTTGCTATAAATCACGTAATTCCCCCCACAAAATGTAACAAGTTCCCATTTCTAATTTTTGTACAAGCGCACCCTATAGAAAACATAACCGCAGACACTCATGTGCTAAATTGTGAAAAAAAAACACTTTACACACTGCAGATGATTAAAAATTCAATTTTTATTCCATTTTTTTCATAATATACAGCCAGGACAGGACGTATACATATAAAAATGATATATTATTAATCTGCGGAGTCTGCCGGAAAAAACGATATGTAACATGTCAGTCATTTAATAAAATGTGGTTTCATATCGCGTTTAAACATGATGAGCGAAAGCGATAAAAATGAGCTGAGCACACAGCAGTGAAAAGCAGCATATTAGAAGAAGTTTTAGGAGGGAAATTACCACTTCTCACTCAGAAGCAGACACCACCCCACCCCCTCAGTATAGTCTACATACATACAATGTATCAAATTCATCACCAGACTAAAAACACCTGTTGTTATGCCGTTTGAAAAACACAGGTCATTTAGAGGTGAGAATCTTTGCAAGTACACATTAGTTTTTAATTCAATATCTAATAAACCGTTGCTTATAAAGAGACTCTTTACTGCAGAATATTATTTCTCGATTTTTTTTTTGTATTCTTTTAAGCACTTTTTTCAAAATTTCCTTTTTTTTCCGAACTCGAACTGAACACACCCAAAAAGTTCAAAGTTCGCGAACTTGCGAACGGCCTAAGTTCAAATCAAACTCCGAACTGATCGAACCGAACAGCTTATCCCTGTTCGTAACATTCCTCTTACACAATAACGTATAAGGGATTTTGTTTTAACCATGATAGCTGAACGTTATGGATTTAAATGACATTTCAATATTATTTCATCAGAGAAATATCCAGGGGGTAAGACCATCACTGAACGAAGATAATAAAATGGCACAAAAAAAACAATGTTATGGATTTCTTTTATGATGGAGTCTAAGGCTAGGGTCAAACGAAAGCATTTTTACACGCGAACGTAAAAAAGTGCGTCCGAACGCATTGACATATTTTTTCACGGAATACGCGAAAACGGTCATACGATGCGCATTTTCGTGCGTGATTTTTTACGGATCCAAACCAGGAGACTTTGGGTGTCCGGACGTTATGTTGGCCGGACATGAGCAGCGTCTGACGTCTCCTAATCACGCACACACGCCGCTATGCGGACGCAGCACACTCTGTACGTCCGTACTAGCGGTTCTGCGTTCTCGAAAAAATGCGTTCCTTTTCCACTTGCGTTGCGCGGCCGGACTTTCGTGCGACCGTACTTCGTATATTGGCCGTCATTGCCCATCATTTGCTGCTAGTGCGGCCGTAATTAAGTGCGCCAGAACGCACGTTAAAAATGCGCTGGTCTGACCCCAGCCTTAATCCGTAATCATCAACCTTGAACTTCCGGATGTTTTGGAACTACATCTCCCATGATGCTCAGCCAATTATTGGCACTGATAACCCTTGTGGAAAATATAGTTCTAATAAATACTTTGTGCAAACGTTAACGTGTGCGTAAAAACTAGACATGTGCATTCGTTTTAGTACTAAAACGATTTAGTCCGAATTTTGGGATAATTTAGTTTTAGTATGACTCAAGAGAAACGAAACTGCTCAGTACAAAAAACGAAAGAAACTAGAATAAAATGCACTACATTTTAGTTTCAGTCCTTTTTGTGATATTACATTGAGTGAAGGAGACCAGCAATGAAGAGCGCAACATCGCAACATCCGAAGTTCTGCACCCTCCACATGCCAATGCAGTAGGATGTTCTATACAGAGAGGGGCATTAATTAATGCAGGAGGATGTTCTATACATTATACAGAGAGGGGTATTAATGCAGGAGGATGTTATATACATTATACAGAGAAAGGTATAAATTGAGGAGGATGTTCTATACAGAGAGGGACATTAATTAATTCAGGAGGATGTTCTATATATTATACAGAGAGGGGTATTAATTAATGCAGGTGGATGTTGTATACATTATACAGAGAGGGGTATTAATTAATGCAGGAGGATGTTCTAAACATTATACAGAGAGGAGCCTTTTTTTTTAGCCCTTTAAATCCAGTGGCTGTGAGCGCTGAGATCGGTTGCTTGTTACATTATCTCTCAATACAATGTATCAGGCTTAGCTGTTACAGTAACTGACTGTAACAGCACTCAGTTTCAGTAAAACAAGGAAATAATATTGTTCTAACCTCTTATATATAAAAATATTATTTACTAGTTTTACTGAAACTCTGAGCGCTGTGATGAGCAGCAGTCAGTTACTGTAACAGCTTTGCCTGACACGGGGAAGTATTACAATGTTGGTGCTAACTTAACCAGAGCTGTTGTAAACTGAAAACCTCCATAGGCTATAGTGGCTCTGGGAAGTTTACAACAGCTCTGGTTAAGTTAGCACCAACTATGTAATATGGCCCACATTGTGCTGAGAGTGAGAGATACTGTAACAAGCAGCGATCTCAGCCCTCTGTGGAGCCACTACAATAGTAATTGTATCCACTGGTTTTCGGATGAATGAAATTAGTTTTCATACTAAAGAACTGAAAACGAATTTCTTTAGCAACTAAATAAATTGCATTTTAGGACTAATCCATTAGTTCAAAACGAAATTTTGTGCTGTGCACATGTCTAGTAAAAACGCATTAACGCGAGGGGAAAAACCGTTTGCTGAACGTCGTATTACAATGTCGGCGCAAAAAATGCACGTTAGTATCTAGCGCGAATCCTTTGCGAGCGTAATGTACTTTGCGCGTCCTATACTTAACATTGTGAGCACAAATGTGTTTGTGTGCTGGTATGCAGATGGTATTACAATCTATGCGCAAATTTTAACGGGCAACGTTTGCGCGCATAATTTTAACATCTTTTAAAAGCTGTTGTTAATGGCAAATCTGATCGTCCTGGCCGAACCCAAATACACCAACACAAAAAAAAAATACAGCAAAGTATAGTTACACATTCTACACATATCCAAACAATAAAATTGAGAGGTTGTGCGTGTTTTTATTATTGCTGCAGCATATATACTCAGATTGATTTTGACAGGCGCAAAAACTTAACGGGAGACAATTGTGGTTCTTAATTCTGATTGGCTGAATCGCGTGAGAAAACAGTCCGCCCACCGATTTCTGCGCGCAGCATTAATGTGCGTGCGTTTTTGCGCGTCTTTTTTACGCACGTTATTTTTTGACGGATGAAAAAATGCGCTCGGATCGTAATACCAGCGATAATGTACGCACGTTAACGTTTAACGCTGCGCACAAAAAAATTGCAGCGTGCACTTTTGCCCGAAGCAGTTAATAGAGCCTCAGGTGGGGGGGGCAAAGTAGCTGACTCCCAGAATAAATGGTTCTGAATATCTCAAAACGAAAGGAGTATGTTTATTAATTTTCAACTATCTTTGATTTTACGTTCAGTAAAAGGCTGAATCTGCTTTAATTATATATACTGTATATTGTAAATAACTTAATTGTAGCAGTACAGCAACTGAAATGTTTTAATATTGATAAACCATGTAAAAGAAACCAAATCATTATGAGAATGCTCACTTGCTCTATTAGTCATTATCTGTTATCCTCTTCACTAGCGAGATCGAGATACTGTATCTTGGGCTTCAAAGGCACCATCCGGTGACAATATCGAGATATCATAAGCCGTTGCCAGGGGTCAGTATACCAGAGAATATCGTAAGCCGTTGTCAGGGGTCAGTGCGCCAGAGAATATCGTAAGCCAAAGCCAGGAGTCATCAGACAACCAGTAAACAATCAGAATATTTCAAGAGCAGCTCAAAGGGGTTGTTAAACCATGATCGGGCAATGTTATGCTGCTTCGCCTGTGGTTTTAAACCCGGCGGGTCCGTGTCATGGCGCTGGCTCCTCCCCCGGCATCTCACGTGACCGCCCGGGTTTCCTTCTTCACTCGGCGCCCGGGCAGCGAGCAGCGAGGACGATGCTGCCAGGCGCCGAGGATTCAAAGCGCGGTACGTAACAGATATCTTGATTAGGAATGGGCTGGTGGTTCGATCCGAACATGAGTTTGATTCGAACATTGCCCGTTCGGCGAACATGGAACATTTCTGCGTGTTTGCCGCGTGTTCGCCCACAATGGACCATAATGCTAACATCACTGCTCTGCATGGAGAGAGCCTGTGGAGTCGTGGGTTCTATCCCAGCGAGCAACCTCTCCAGTAAGTGTCCTTGGGGAAGACACCTAACGGTACATACTCGTCACCCAGGACATACTTGAAAACGAGAGAAATCTCAATGTATACTTCCTGGTAAAATCCTTTCTCAAAAAAAAATTGCACTTTTCCACTGGCCTGAAGCTTGTAATTGGCTACAGCCTGGCACCTGACCACAGGTCAGGTGCAAGACAGGTGCAAGACTATGCCAACCAGGGCTCAGAGTCCTGATTGGACAAATTTTGCCCAATCATGGGCTCACAGAGCTAAGTCCCGCAGCACACTATATAAGGCTTCCCCGCAGCCCCAGCGTGTGTTTGTTGCGGGAGTGAATCAGAGAGGAGAGGAGAGGAGATTGTTTGTTGCATATCAGGCTGTATCACTGAGTTATATCTGATTTCTGGAAATTGGAATCTGTGTGTTGGCACTGCCAGCTGCTGCCAGGCTGTATCACTGACTTATACCAGAGTTGTGTGAATTTGAATCTGTGTGTTGCCACTGCAAAGGCTATCAGGCTGTATCACTGACTTATACCAGAGATGTGTGAATTTGAATCTGTGTGTTGCCACTGCAAAGGCTATCAGGCTGTATCACTGACTTATACCAGAGTTGTGTGAATTTGAATCTGTGGCTGGGAGGAGGTAGTGCACGATATGGTCATCCTCAGCGACCAGGAACACTCTGAAGCTAATCCCACCTCCAACCTACACTGCATGGGCTCCCTTATCCTGCAAAGTCTGCTAAAGGACCCCAGGATTCGTGCTATCCAGGAGAGGGATCATTACTGGTAGGCAACCCTTCTTGATCCACGATACAAGGGTAAGGTTGCAGAGCTCATCCTGCCCTCACAGAGGGAGCACAGGATGAAACAACTTGAGGACGCTCTAAAGCGACACTTGTGTAACACCTTTCCAGGTTACCAATTGATGACACAGGTGCTTCTGAGGCTGCTGTTTATCAGAGGTAGAGCGGTGAAGGGGGCCGCTTGACTGATGCCTGTTCTGTTCCCACGGTAGCTTTGCAGAAAACAGCAGTGATAACTCCGATAAAGGGGTATTATACATACAGATTCTTTATTTCCAGGCATCCTAAACAAACACTTACAGTGTTGAAAAGATTCATCCGGATTACTCAGTCTGTCCCTTCATACGGTGTGAGAAGAGGGTAACTTCACTCCCATGCTGAGAGAGTGTGAGAAGCTGCTCTTCTGGAGAATTGGAATTCCTAATGGAGGGCTTTCTTCTTACCAGCATGCAAAGCACCTCAGCACCAATCAGACACATAGAACTGGTCACATGTCACAGAACTACATTTCCCTGAAGACATTGCCCTTAAAGGGATAGCTCTTAAACATTATAAAGCTGTCTCTTAAGGAGACAGTAGCCAATACTGACTATTCTCAGGCTGCTCTAGTCAGCACACTCCCCGCCTGGAATTATAAATTCCACTACTTACTAACTAAACTGTTAACGAAGATAATCAAGGCATATTATCAAACATGCAAACAATGAGTATACACAAAGCATGCAAAGCTTGGAGGTTCAATCTTCCAGCTCGGTCTTCCTCAGGAGCAGGACCAGGTCGGTAATTGGCCTGGTATATAGTTTCTTGGTGAAAGTCTGCTGGTTGCCACCGGACTCCTTTGGCTTCACGATCTGCACTGCAACCTGGCGTACTAATCCATCTTTGCTGGGTAAGACTTGGTGCACAAGTCCCATAGGCCATGAGTTACGGTGCGCTTCCTTATCTTTCAAAAGAACAAGGTCTCCGTCTTCGAGATTTGATTCTTTGTTCTGCCATTTGCGACGTTCCTGTAGGGTAGGTAAGTACTCTTGCTTCCATCGCTTCCAGAAGGTGTTGGCAAGCCATTGCACTTGTCTCCATTGTTGTCTGTACATGTCCTTGGGAACGAAGTTCCCTACTGGAGCCGGCCAATCACCTGTTTTGTAGGTGAGCAAGGTGGCTGGGGCGAGGATACTTGGATTCTCGGGGTCTGTAGAAACTGGGCCCAAAGGTCGGGCGTTAATGATGGCTGCTACGCCTCGTAAGACAGATCTCCAACGAGAGAAATTTTCAAAGGTAACTGGTACTGGGTTATGATCGAGGGGCAATATTTTGGTTTTCTTGACCATCGTTGAGAAGATGGTGGCTTGGACCACCGGTTTCTCATCCGCAGGGGTTGATTTACTGAGTACCTGAGGTCGGATGTCAGCATCTTGATCTGGATTTATAAGTTCATGGTGTTCCGGTCCCGGTAATGTCGAGGTGTCTTGACAGGTCAAGAACTCAGGACCCTTTATCCAGGTTGACTCTGCCAACTGGGAAGCAGGGATGGACCGTGTAGCATGATCCGCTGGGTTCTGGTCTGTTGGCACATGTCGCCACTGCTCAGGTTCTGAAGATTTTCTGATCCTGTCGACTCTATTGCTCACATAGACATAAAAGCGTCTGCTTTGGTTGTGAATGTAGCCCAGCACCACCTTGCTGTCCGTGTAGAAGATGGTGGTTTGTAGCTCAAGGTCTATAGTTTTCTTTATCAGGTCAGCAAGCTCCACGGCCAATACGGCGCCGCACAGTTCTAACCTTGGTACTGTGTGACCTTGTTGTGGTGCTATCTTCGCCTTTCCCATTACGAAACCGATGTGAGTATTGTTCTCCCGGCCGTAGACTCTGACATATCCTACAGCTGCTATTGCCTTAGTCGATGCATCTGAAAAGACGTGCAGTTCTTTTTTCAGTGCAGCTGCGGGTGAAACAGGAACGTATGTGCGCTGAACACTAACGTTTTGGAGACATCTCAGGGAGGCACACCATTTCTCCCATTCTTGCTTCTGGTCTGGTGGAAGTGGCTCATCCCAATCTTTGGTGTTTTGGGATAGCGTACGTAGAAGGAGCCTCCCTTGGATCGTTACAGGTGCGGCAAATCCTAGAGGGTCAAAAAGGCTGTTCACCGTTGACAGAATTCCTCTCCTTGTGAAATTGGACTTCTGGGCTGGAACTCTAAAGGTGAAGGCGTCCTTCTTCAAATCCCAACATAGACCGAGACTACGTTGGATAAGAGGCATGTCTGTTGTAAAATCTAGGTCCTGTAGTCCCTTGGCATGATCTTCAGGACTGAAGGCTTCAAGCACTTCCTCACTGTTGGACGCGATTTTGTGCAATGTGAGGTTGGCTACTGCTAGCATCTGGCGTGTTCTGTTCAGTAGGTCTATAGCTTCTGCTGGTGTGGCTACAGATTTTAGACCATCATCTACATAGAAATCTCGTTCCACGAATCGTCTGGCATCTGTGCCGTATTTGGTTTCGCCGATGCGAGCGGTACGTTGCAGGCCGTAGTTGGCAATTGCCGGGGAAGAACCGTTCCCAAAAACGTGCACTCGCATTCTGTACTCCGTTATCTGCTGGTTGCGCTGTTCGTCACTGAACCACAGGAAACGTAGGTAATTGCGGTGGTCTTCTCTGACTAGGAATGAGTAAAACATCTGCTGGATGTCGGCCATAAAGGCTACGGCTTCCTTTCTGAAACGAATGAGCACGCCTAGGAGGCTGTTGATGAGATCCGGTCCTGTGAGAAGGGCTTTATTCAGGGAGAAGCCTTGGAATTTTGCACTCGCATCGAAGACTACCCGAATCTGGCCTGGCTTTTGTGGGTGGTACACTCCAAAGAATGGCAGGTACCAGCATTCTTCACCTTCTTCCAGAGGTGGGGCAAGCTCAGCATGTCTGTTCTGGAGCATCTTATCTATGAACGCCACTAGATGATCTCTCATTGGCGGTTTCTTGTTCATGAGTCGTCTCAGACTGAAGAGGCGCAAGAGAGCTTGTTCATGGTTGTTTGGCAGGCGCTGTCTGGGTGTACGGAAGGGTAATGGGGCTACCCAGCTCCCGGAGGCGTCCTGTTGAAGTTCTTTATCCATGAGCTGCAAAAAGTCTTTGTCTTCTATTGACAAGGCCAGGTCATTATCTTCTTTGCTGGTCTCGAACACCGTTGCTCCTAAAACGGGATTGTTTGTTGAAGTCGTGAAGTGCTCGTGACATTGTTTGAAGTGTGATGCTCTCCCATTACTGAGAATGGAGGTTGCGAAAACGTTGACTTGGGTTGGGGCCTGCAGCCGATCGATACAAACTGTTCCTAAGATGGCCCATCCGAGTGCAGACTTACGGGCAAACGGAGAACCTGCTGGGCCTCTAACCTGGTCATGTTGAAGGAAAGCTTCGGAGGCGTCTAATCCCAACAAGAGAAGGATTTCAGCTTCGGGGTCTAGGGCAGGGAAGAGGCTAGCCATGTGTTTCAGGTGAGGTATATTGCTTGCTACCTCTGGTGTCGCTATCTGGTTGCGATCATCTGGCAAAGCATCCCATTCTAGCAATGGTGGCAGTTTCAGTTTTGCACTTCCATCTATTGATTCTATGCAGAATCCAGTGACTTTCCTCCCCGCCGTGCGCTGGGAACCGGTGCACGTGGAAATAGTGAATGATGTGTCATCGGTTCGGACGTTAAAGAGGTCGAAGAATGCTGACCTGGCTAATGATTGATTGCTTTGTCCGTCCAGCATCACATACATCTTCACAGCTTCTTCAGGGTGTCCGGTTGGGTAGACTTTGGTTAGGTAGATCTCGTGGCATAAGCGAGGGAATGCTGAGCCACCACATACTGTCGTGCAGTTGATACTTGCGGTTGCCTCTCGATGCGCTTCAGTATTGTCCTGTGACTCCTTAGGCAAAGGAGGGGTAGGTGTTGTCCATTGTGTTGGCTCGGAATCTGGATGCAGTGCACCAGGGTGTCTGTCACTACCGCATAGGTGACATTGTACCTTACTTGTGCAAGCTTTGGCCATGTGCTCTGTAGACTCACAACACTTGAAGCAAAGTCTGTACTCCCTGATCAAGGCTTTCCTTTTTCTTAGGGGCTTCTTTCCAAAGTTTCTGCACTTGTTCAGAGAGTGCGAGGACTTGTGGAGTGGACAGAAAGGATCTTTATTTGTGCTTAGGGTTTTAGGTAGTGCTCTCTTCGACGGATGCTCATCTGACTTGCTTGTGGATGAGGCAGCGACCTGTGTTTTGTGGACAGACACAATGGTCCTTTCCCTCGCCATTTGTGTTGTTCGCTTGAAGTCGGAGTTATAGTTGGCCCTTTTGGTGGTAGGGAACTCCGTTTCTCTGAAGCTTCGATTTCGAGGATCGTTGCACCGTTTTGTTTGGTAGGCAACAAATTCTTGAAGAGCGGCGAAGGGAGGGTCTCTGTCTAGGTTGCGCTCTCTATAGGCATCTGATAATTCGATCCACTTTTCGATTAACTGTGTAGGTAATTTTCTAACGATAGGCTTCTGTGTTCTATGCTGGTCGAGACATGTCAGTCCCGTTAGGTTAGGATCTTCTTTGGCTGCTCGCAACTGTGTAAGGAGAATAGAGAAGTCCCATAACCTGTGAGGTTCGTTAGTGCGGATGACTGGGAAATCGCTAACATGTTCTAACAACGAGGACTCCGTCAACGTGGATGCACCAAACCGTTGATCGAGCACTTCCCAGGCTTGTTTGAGGGCGATGACTGGGTCACCGAGATGAGATGAATAAATATCCTTTACTACTCGTGTAGATTCTGGTCCTAGCCA
Source organism: Leptobrachium leishanense (assembly GCA_009667805.1). Classification (NCBI taxonomy): domain Eukaryota; kingdom Metazoa; phylum Chordata; class Amphibia; order Anura; family Megophryidae; genus Leptobrachium; species Leptobrachium leishanense. Next base: position 73,519,763 of record CM019067.1, on the reverse strand, counting down.
AGCCATCAGATGTATGATCTCCTCGATTGGCCGTAACCTCTCGTCACTAACGGTATGTAAGAAGATGTGCTTCCATAGTAAATAGTCTCTGCCTGGCTTGTCAGAAAACTTCTGTGCTCCTCTTGAAGCCAAATCCACCTTCCCTTGTCGAGGTGGGCATTCTGTGTTTCTTTCCCTGGGTGTCGCAAAGTCCATCTGGGCTGTATGGGGCTTGTATTTGGGGAGAGATGGTAAGCTGAACCATATGGAATTGGTGAAAGCAGGATCAGGGGTTTCCCGTGGGTCCTGGTAAGCATAGTCCCTAGGATCAGGAGCGGAAGCTAAGGACAGCTGTTCTGTGTCTGCAGAATACTTGTTGATTATTACATCTTGCCATGACACATGTGATGGTTGTTCCTTTCGCCGCTGGGCAGGTCGATCGTGTTTGATGGGCTTCACGTCCGTCCATGAGTTGCCTTGAGGCTGTGGCTGGAACACTGCTGCCTCTACGTTGAGGTTGTGGCTCGCGGCTACTCTTGTGTCTGCCTGCTGAGTATCCTTCACTAATGCTGATGGAACAATCTGGTTACCTCTTGTGTCTTGGCTTGTTGGAGTAAATTTTTCAGCTTCTAGGAGGGTTTCGACTTGTACGAATTTGGCGGTGTCAGCATTCTGAATAGTTCGCGAAACTAGTGGTTGAGATTCTCCTCCTTGTCCCTGCCGTAATGAGTTCTGGTTGTTCACGTAGGCTTCGACACGGTTCTGCAAGTTCTCTCCTTCCAGCTGTGTAGGATTGAAGTTGAGGGAAGCATTGGCAGCTTCCGCCCGTAAAGCTGTTGCCCGTACTGCCTTTTTTGCAGCCTCCCGTTTATGCTGAAGATACGTACGGTTGGCTTGAGCTATGGCTTTGGCCACTTCTTCCTCTTGTAATCGCTCTTCATCTGCCACTTGCAGATCTACAGCAGCTTCATCAGCCTCGATTTGTGCTAATATCGCTAGGGGGGCGAGACTCTCTTTACTCGAGGCACGGGACGAACGGCTGTGATGAGAGGATGCTTTGGAAGAATGGTTAGAGCCTGTGATATAAGATTGCTGTGAAACGTGGCTACCTGAGTGAGACCGTGCCGGTTTGGGGTGAAAGGACGAGGCTTTCTTTGAAGCATGAGAAGAGGCCCTGTGCGAGCGATGGGATGACTCCGACTCGGCCTTCTCGTTGCTTGTGTCCTTTGCTTGCAGATTTGTCTGAGAGTCATCACAGTTTGAAAGGAAATTCGCATGCTGTATGTTAAACGCCTGGATGCTTTGTAAGTCCGCTTGGAGACTTGGGTCATCCAACTGTGACTGGATGAAAATGAGGTGGCGTTCGCTATCCTTTGACTTTAGATGCGTCTTCCTCATGCGTTCGTTCTCAATTGTGATGCGACCAGGAGAGAGCTCTCCTTTAGGTTTATTGCAGAGCTCTATTAATTTATCTCGGGAATTAGTGTAGCTTTTGTAATACCTGTCCCACTCAACCATCAGATACGATCGCATTTCCTGGTGAGCTCCCTATGCGCCCTCGTTTCATATTGTCTCTGAGTTGCCTTTGCATCTTCTGAATTTCGGAGGACACACTCTTCATTTGAGTCGGGGTCGATTAGTAGGCCCAACTCTTTTGGCACGTCACAGCCTTCTGCCATGATTGAGGAGACTCAAGAAATTGCTAAAACACTTTTAGAAATGTCAATGCAGTTCACTATTTGCCCACTTGGGTGCGTTGCGCAAACTGTTGTAGACGTAGGCGCGGTTCGCCTTGCGGTCTCTGGGGAGCGCTGCTGGAGTGCGTTGCAGCTGGCGCTGTTTACCTTGCGGTCTCTGGGGAGCGCTGCTGGAGTGCGTTGCAGCTGGCGCTGTTTACCTTGCGGTCTCTGGGGAGCGCTGCTGGAGTGCGTTGCAGCTGGCGCGGTTTACCTTGTGGTCTCTGGGGAGCGCTGCTGGAGTGCGTTGCAGCTGGCGCGGTTTACCTTGTGGTCTCTGGGGAGCGCTGCTGGAGTGCGTTGCAGCTGGCGCTGTTTACCTTGTGGTCTCTGGGGAGCGCTGCTGGAGTGCGTTGCAGCTGGCGCGGTTTACCTTGTGGTCTCTCGGGAGCGCTGCTGTGGAGTGCGTTGCAGCTGGCGCTGTTTACCTTGTGGTCTCTGGGGAGCGCTGCTGGAGTGCGTTGCAGCTGGCGCGGTTTACCTTGTGGTCTCTGGGGAGCGCTGCTGGAGTGCGTTGCAGCTGGCGCGGTTTACCTTGTGGTCTCTGGGGAGCGCTGCTGGAGTGCGTTGCAGCTGGCGCGGTTTACCTTGTCTTAATGCTGGCCTGTAGTTTGCAGAGGAGTCACCAAAGGACGCTGAGTGTAACTAATGTGAGAGATTACTGGGCTAGGGAGTTTTACCCTGGATGAGGTTTGCAGAGCTGGAATTTCCAATTATAGATCTCCTAAGGGCCTTGCCTTGAGTCTCTGTTTTGGGCTTTACCAGGCCTGCACACCCGAGGGTGATTTTCCTTTCCAGTGTATTTTCTCTTTCAACAGTAGTTAAGCTAACAGCTGAATTAATAACTCATTCTGCGCAGACTTTCTTGCCTTTTAAGCCACATGCCTTGGAACCTTTACTTTGATATAAACTTCACAAACTTGTTTTCTCAATTGCTGAAGTTAAGCTGCCTTTCCATGAGGTGAGAAAAAAGGAGGGGGAGCAGCCAGACTGACTCATTTAGCTTTAAATGCAAAGAAAAATGTCCTTTAGGAAGCTGGCTTTTAGATGCAGCTGCATAAAGTGAAGGCCAAACAGTCTTTCGTTGTTTCAAAGGGTTAACAATCAAATGGAGCTTGGGAATGAATCTATCCAGCCTCTTCTCACTGTTCTGTTCCCACGGTAGCTTTGCAGAAAACAGCAGTGATAACTCCGATAAAGGGGTATTATACATACAGATTCTTTATTTCCAGGCATCCTAAACAAACACTTACAGTGTTGAAAAGATTCATCCGGATTACTCAGTCTGTCCCTTCATACGGTGTGAGAAGAGGGTAACTTCACTCCCATGCTGAGAGAGTGTGAGAAGCTGCTCTTCTGGAGAATTGGAATTCCTAATGGAGGGCTTTCTTCTTACCAGCATGCAAAGCACCTCAGCACCAATCAGACACATAGAACTGGTCACATGTCACAGAACTACATTTCCCTGAAGACATTGCCCTTAAAGGGATAGCTCTTAAACATTATAAAGCTGTCTCTTAAGGAGACAGTAGCCAATACTGACTATTCTCAGGCTGCTCTAGTCAGCACAATGCCTTTCCAATTTTTTTAGTCCACGACGCCCAGGGACGTCAAATGTAGGCACCCTTTGCCAGCGTCTTCACCGTATGGTGCAGGACTATCTAGGGGCTAGGGCAGACCTGGATACCTTTACAGCAGATGATCCACTGGCTTACTGGGTGTTGAGATTGGATCACTGGCCAGAACTTAGCCAATATGCTATGGAGCTACTAGGTTGCCCTTCATCCAGCGTGCTTTCTGAAAGGACGTTCAGTGCCGCTGGAGGTTTTGTCACAGACAAAAGAGTGTGTCTGTCCACCGACTCGACCGGCTGACATTTATAAAAATGAGTCAGTCCTGGATCAGCAGCTATCACTCCCCTGATGCTGATGTAACTGAATAGATTGGGGATCTCTTCTGCATTCCCAAAACCTTCACCCCTGCACTCTTCCACAATACCTCAGAGGGGTTACGGTGTGAAGGCACTAGCTGCCACCAAAGGCCCACTATTTGGGTGCACTGACGCGTATACCAGATTCCGTTCATTTTACTATTTGAATGCAGGGTCCACCCCTGCACTCTTCCACAATACCTCAGAGGGGTTACGGTGTGAAGGCACTAGATGCCACCAAAGGCCCAATTTTAATGCACCTGTTATTAATTTCATCCAAAGCCTGCAAAAGTTTCACCATAATTTAGCCCAAAAAATCACTAAACTTGTTCTGCGTGTCCTAAAAAGTCTCCTTCTCATACAGGCTGCAGTTGTTTATGAATAGATTAAAGGAAAACCATTTACTGTCATTTGAAATGTAATTTTTTTCTTTTTAAATGCTTCTATACATCCTACAAATCCGCCACTTCACGGGCAGGTTATGGGGACCTCCTAGGCACGATATTTGAAGGAATTTTTTGTTTTTATTCTTAACCTCTATTTCATGGAAAAATCACTGTTCCTTTAAAAACGTCTTTTTATAAACTTTTTTTCCTTGTTTCCTGTCCCCCAGGCAGGCCCGTCTTTAATATTGATTGGACCCTGGGCAAACATTTTCTTGGGCCCCCCCCCGATAGCCCGCACACCGCATGATTTTTCTCTCCACCCCAACATCCAAAAAACCCCAAAACAAATACACAAATACATCATGGACTTATATATTAGAAGACATATATTTACACACATTCTATATACATAAACACATAATGTATAGATGGACAAAAAGGAAATTCAGCATAACGCATAGCTTTCTTTTTACAGGAAGAGCAATAAAGCTGTGGAATTCTCTGCCTGTTGAGGTGGTTGGGTCAGAGTCTGTACAGACTTTCAAACAATGACAGTAATGTGCAGTGTGTGAGCATAACATCACAGAGCTCCACAACAATAAAACTGAAATTATATATTCTAATAATTATATCATTACGAACTTTGAGAATTAATAGATCTCATTAAACAGAAGTATCTGTAAAACCGTTTAATCTTTATTAAATTGTAGAATACAAATGACACCACACTGGTCCTTATGCCTGGTGTCCTTTTCATTCTACATTTAATAATGATTATGCAATTTTATATACTTTCGTCATAATATAGGTATGAATGGCATATTCTAGAGATCAAATAGTTCTCAAATTTAGTCTGTATTCCTTGGGTTACACATCGTGGTGCCATTAACTATAAATTATCATTTCTAGACTTTTTTCAGGTTCATTGCTTTTTAGTCTTCATTATATTGTTAAAATTTTAAGTATGAAAATATATTTTATTTTAACTATATTAAAATGATTATTAAACGTTTTTAAAATAATGATATATTTATATTTAAATAATTGTAAAATGTTGAAAAAATAATGCATGTGAATCCATGTTTGCCCATTCCATGCAAACTGTGAGAGCTTAGGTAAGAACCTGCATTTATTTATATGAGAGTAGTAAGCTATAAAATGAAAGTGCAGTATCTGGGGTAGTGAGTGGAGAGGGTTATCTTCCCTTACCCAAAGAAGTTTAAGCTCACTCCCCACATGCTGCTCCTGGAATGCAGCCTGAGGCGCGTTCAGTTGCTCAGCCGCTGCAAGTGCTAAGTTAGCAATTTGCCACTGAACGCTGTTCTGCAGCTCAGCGCTCGGCACTGCCAACTTAGCACTTGCATCCAAGTCGAGAGGTGCTGTGGGGTTAGCCAAAGCGCTCGACTGCTGCAGCAAACTGATCTGCTGCAATGGAACAATTCAGCAGCTGCTGAGGAACTGAACATACCTCAGATCACTGACAGATAAGTGCTGCCTCCTTGAAACCATGGGCAGCTCCTTCTCCAAACCTTTGCAGCCCCCAGAGTCAGATTGCAAGCTCAGAGGTTTAATTTCTCCCTGTATTAGGCTGTGCACACAAACATTGCTACACACAGATTGTGACAGTCAGCCTCTGCACAGCTCTTGCTGCATTAAGGAGAGGAGCCTCTGAGCTGAGAGCTGGAGGGAGATTGTGATGTGCAGCCAGTTTTTTAGCAGGACCTGTCCTGTGTTTCTCCTAGGGCCCCCCTCAAATACCATGCCCCCCCTCTCAAATACCTTATTGTACTCCAGCAGCACGTGGAGGCTCATGGCTCTGTCTGTGGAAGGAGGGGGTGGAGTCAGCACAAGGAGCTGCAGCCTCCATGTGAGGTCCTTTGATTAGGGGGTGTCCAGGCCTATGCAGTCAGGAAACCTCAACTCCTGTTTGGCCCCACCCCCTGTGGCACGCCCTCTCTGACATCATCAGAGGGGGCCCACCGGGCCTAGGAAGGTTGCAGTGCTTCCACAGAAGCCTGGGGCCTCCAAAAAACATAGAGCCACCACTGTAAAACGGCCCCAGCAGCCCACAAACGAAGCAGCCTGCTTTGGGCCCCTCAACTATGACTGGGCCTGGGGCACCTGCCCCTTTTGCCCCTCCTTAAAGACGGCCCTGCCCCCAGGGCATTACCCAGACCCCCATACACCTTTTATGGCAAATATCTTGCATATATGCCCTCTTGCAGGGCACTCTAAAAATAGAACGTTCGAGTCCCATTGACTTGCATTGAGTTTGGATGGTGTTCGCGTCCGAACTCAAACTTTTGAAATTGTTTAAGTTTGAATGCGAACCGAACACGGGGGTGTTCGGCTCATCCCTAATCTTGATCTGGTGATCTGCAGCCCAAAAGCAAATGAAATTAGTTTGCAGCAAACTAATTTCGTTTGATTTTGGGCTGCAGAAGGTGCCCCCAAAGTTTTAGCCCTGTGAGCATAATGCCCAAGGAGCTAAAACTATGTAAAATTGTCTGATGCTTTCAGCAGCCGTTGCAGGGGAAAAAAATAGAAGAAAATAGACCAGCTGCTCAAACTGCTGTAACTCAATTTGGCAGTAGATGGCACCATCTACTGGCCACAATAGGTTATTTACAGTATGAAATACAATGGGTACATGCTCAGATATTTCTTAATGTATAATTAATTTAAAATGATTTTTTTTTATTTTTTTACAATGTTTTCTGACCATGTTTTTTTGGAAAGTCACTTGGTGGTGAAGGAGTTAACTGACATTAGATTTTAAAACACATTTTTAAGCAATACTGAGTGGGTATCATGCTGTGAATGAACGGAAACTTGAACATTTGAAATGAAAAAAAGATTTCTTGTCAAAACTTGGTTCTTTGCTTCACAAAGGAAATCATTGTGCACCTTTCCGTTAATTCTTTCGTTTTAAAAGAAGATAATCCAATCTGGCACAGCGTTTCCTAGAACCGACAAATTGCTTTTAGTATTATTTGTGGTATAAATTATGTAATAAAAAAGCAAGACATCGAAACAAAAAACAATAAATAAAACTTTGTAAGAATTTTATCTGTTGGTTTTTTTTCTCGGAAAAAAGAAAAACATGAAGATCATGCTCTTGATAAATGGAAAGTGAAATTAGTTGTTTAGCACAAAGAGTTAGTAAGTATTATTGTGATGAAAATGTTTTTCATACAGGGTTATTCAAAGAGATCTGAATTGCTGGCGAAAGGTAACTGAATGTGGAAATTCAGCGTACGGTTACCTTTCCTGGCCATTCGGCTATTCAGAGAGCAGGCAGTTCGCCAAATGTTGGCGAACTGCCTGCGCATACTTTGCCTGTTCAGTGCCTGTTCGAGGGCAGTGAAATCCCCATAGCTTTGTCTATTCAGAGAACAAAAACCAGCAGTGAAAAGTTGCCGAAATGCCCTACCATTCGGTTGCTTCATTCGACAGGTTTATTCAGGCGAATCCCATAGGCTTCAATGTTAAAAAATATTCCCGTTTTAATTCAATATCTAATAAACCATTTATTATAATATTCTGCAGTAAAAAGTCTCTTTATTTATAGATTTTTTAGGATCTTTTAAGCATTTTTCGGGATTTTTTTGCCCAAAAAAGTTTTAGATTTTTTTTTCTTAAAAAAAAATGTAAACATTTTTTCTTTTTTCTGTAACAGCCCTTTTTATGATCATTTATTGGATCTTATATGTAAATTTCAGACATTTTCGTTCTGTAGTTTCTTTGCAAACAACGTTTCACTTTTTTAAACATTCAAGCGTACGTTTTTTTTTTCTTTTCACTCCATTCGTCTGCGGTGTCGGGATTTTCCGGCGGCTGCTCTGCGCTCTGATCGGCTCCTGTTTGGGTTTTTCCGGCCTCTTCGGCGGGGTTAATTCAGATGTTTTTGCGGGTTTCGGTGTGCATTCGCCTGGGTTTTGCGGTGAGTGTTCTGCAGGTTTTCGGCGGCTTTTTCCTCACTACGATGGCCCTGTTGTGCTTGCTGGATACACAGCAGGGTCGCCGAAATGGGATCTTCTTTGAATAACCTGAATAGCAAAAAATAGGTCTGTAAAACAAAAGGATTTGTGTGGAACAGTGAAAAACCCCAATATGCTCGGCCAGTGCACAGCAGGAGGGTCGTTGCACCCAGGGCTGGCCTTAGGCCTTTAGGCGCCCTGTGCGAGAAAGCTTTACAGCGCCACCTAGTGACCACACCCCTCAGTAACCACACCCTTTCAGTGGCTACACCCATCTCTCCAATACCAACTCCATTTAAAGTCTCCCATTTGGTTAAGTCCCCAAGAAACAGATTACAAGCATGATAAAAAGAAAACTTTTATTCAAAAGGTATTAAACTTGTAAGCACAATATAAGTATTCATCTATACTATAAAACAATAAGGGCTGGCGTGTCCGTCGCCAAAACCCTACTGCGCATGCGTGCGCAACCTGCGGCGGTTGGCTGCGTGCGCATCCAACGGCCGCGGCACGCGCACAGCCGGCGTGCAAGAGGGACAAAACAAATCCGATCCATTGGAGAGGCACACAGCACAGCACAGCACAGCGCCTCTCCAATGGATCGGATTTGTTTTCTGCATCTCCTCCGTGCCCGGCCTGCATCTCCACCGCACCCGGCCTCCATCTCCTCCGCGCCCGGCCTGCCATATTACCAGTCTGCCATGCCTGCCATGCAAAATACCAGTCTGCCATGCATATTACCAGTCTGCCATGCACAATACCAGTTCACCAGCCATATTACCAGTCTGCCATGCACAATACCAGTCTGCCAGCCACATTACCAGTTCGCCAGCCATATTACCAGTTCGCCAGCCATATTACCAGTCTGCCAGCCATATTACCAGTCTGCCATGCACAATGCCAGTCTGCCATTGATAATACCAGTGTCTCATAATACCAGTGTGCCTAAATACCAGCCTGCCATGCCATGCATACCACGTGCCATTAAATATACGCATAATGTATACGCTACAAAAAAAATGCCCGCCCAAGCCCAACACAATCTAAGGGGCCCATGAGTTTACAATCTAAGGGGCCCCATGAGCTTACAATCTAAGGGGCCCCATGAGCTTACAATCTAAGGGGCCCCATGAGCTTACAATCTAAGGGGCCACATGAGTTTACAATCTAAGGGGTCCCACGAGTTTACAATCTGAGGGGTCCCACGAGTTTACAATCTGAGGGTCCAGTTCCCGTGAGTTTACAATCTAATAGGGAAGAGGAACCTACTCTAATATATAAATTCCTTTGTAATGCGCTGTCAGCTGTGCGCGCACCCATCACAGCTGCTCAGTTGGCCCTCCTGTTGCGGATGGGATGGCGATGGACGCGTTACAAACGTATTTATATAGAGAGATACTCTTGGATAGGACATTGAAAAAAAACTATGTGGACTTGATTTCTGACCTGGCGACAACAACAATAGACTGCCCTCTGGGCAGGCTTTCCACCTAGTATTAAATAAAACAACAGTAGACAATCAAGCGCTAAACAATAAATGTCAAAACTGAAATAGTCTATAAAATAAAGTGTCAGGTTGTCCTGCAGACCCTTTTTTTCAAGTACATCTAGAAAAGAAAAAACAAAAAACAGAACACAAAAGCTCGTGTCTTTCTGTGCCCACCTTAAATATATTTACAGCCACACAGTGCCTACCTTAACTGATGTGACATACTCGAGTCTCGAAATGGCAGGCGGCAGATCAGTCCCGGCGTCAGGCACAGCTCACTGCAGCACAGCACTCTTTCTGGTTCCCCGACTGTCACTAGATTAATTTCGGCCCGGGGACAGTGCGTGTGGCTCTGCTGCTGCGTAAAGCTCCTCTGCTCTACACATCAATCTCCTAAAGTCGTGCTGGAGGGTGCGGCATCAAAGCAGCGTGCCTCCCAACCCAGCCTCGTGTTTGAACGTGGGAGGCACGCTGCAGGCGCAAGCAGCAGCCGAGGCTCGCAGAGACAGACTGTCAGCTCCGACCGGATCCGATATGTTATCAGAAACGGAATCGGAGGAGCTGACTGACTGAGGGAGGAGGACCTGGCTGCACTGCGTCACTCGGCCCGGGCAACTCACTCACAGTCAGCAGGCTCCAGTGGCGTGCTGAGGGCTTTTGATCCCTGGGGCCAACCCCTTGATTGCATGCCCCCCCCAATCAAGTACAAGATCTAGTAGTAAGACATGTGAGAAAAGCCCTGTGAACCCTTTCCATAACATGGGCCCAGGGTACCCCCCTCCCAGCTCACATTAATATATTGCCCCAGCAGCTCACACATGGATATATTTCCCCAGCAGCTCACACATGGATATATTGCCCCAGACCAGCTCACACATGGATATATTGCCCCAGACCAGCTCACATATGGATATATGCCCCCAGACCAGCTCACACATGGATATTTTGCCCCAGAAGCTCACACATGGATATATTGCCCCCAGCTCATATGGGTATATTTGCCCCAGCTCATTCACTCAATTACTCAAATACTATCAGTATTGGCACTATTTAACCCCAGATCATTCCGGCTTCCGTCCAAATCATTCAACCACAACTGCCCTTTTAAAAGTTTCCATTGATATCCAGGCTGGCATGGAACAAGGAAACCTAACTGGAGCCATCCTCCTTGATTTTGCCAAGGCCTTTGACACAGTAGACCATGGCATCTTATTACAAAAACTTAAAAACTCTGGTTTCAATCATATGTGTCTGATCGGTCGCAATATGTGTCCATTTCAGACAGCACTTCCCTCCCCCTCCCAGTCACATGCGTTGTACCCCAAGGCTCGAAACTCGGCCCCCTGCTATTCACAATATTCATAAATGATCTGCCCAATGTCTGCAAAGCTTCAACTGTACACACGTACGCAGACGACACCGTAATCTATACCAGCAAACCAGATCTCCCACAGCTGGAGGCCGTGCTGCAAGACCAATTCACAGAGGTAGAAAAGTGGATCAAAGATAACAAACTTTTCCTAAATGCTGACAAAACTGTTACAATGCTCTTTGGAACAGCACCTAAACTACACAAATTGCAAACACCCCATCTATGTGTCAGGACAAAATCAAATGGCACGCTGACCACAGTCCCTTCTCTCAAATATCTAGGTATATGGTTAGACCCAAATCTATCCTTTAACCCCCACATCGAAAAACTTTCATCTAAAATTTACCCCAAACTAGGTGCCCTGTACAGAAACAAATCCTGCCTGAGCCCCGCGGTAAGAAGCAGATTGTACAACAAATGCTTATGCCAGCTATTGAATACGGAGGTGTAGTGTATGCAGCCGCCCCGCAAACGCACCTCCAGAAACTACAACTACATTGTATAACTCATTCTGTCGCTTTGTGCTACAATGTAACTACATGACCCACCATTGTGACATGTTAAAAGAACTAAAGTGGCCGTCACTGGAATCTAGACGCACCCTTCACCTTTCCAACCTGGTGTTTAAGAGCTTTTCTGGGAAGCTACCACCATACCTGAATAGGCTGCTTCCCTCAGCAGTTCCCTCATCCTATAACCTTCGATCCAGGACCGACACCTTACTTGCAATACCACAATACAAAAAGAAAGTGGCTTGATCCTCATTTTCCTACAGAGTACCACAATTATGGAATAACCTCCCAGACGCCATCAAATCTTCCCCCAGTCTAAAGTCCCTTAAGAGCTCCCTATTAACATACCTCAATAAGGAATGCACCTGTAAACATGTAACATAGTGACTATATTTCCTACATATTTATTTTCTGTTATTTGTTTTGTGTTAATTTCTTGCATTTTACTACTTTGTATTTCTGTAACCATGTTCTTGAACCCAGGACATATTTGAAAACGAGAGAAATCTCAATGTATCCTTCCTGGTAAAATCCTTTATAAATAAATAAATATGGGTATATTTGCCCCAGCTCATATGGGTATATTTGCCCCCCAGCCCATATGGGTATATTTCCCCCAGCTCTCACCTCCTGTCTGCTCCCCCCGATTAGATCCTGCGGTGGCCGCGTGCTTTTCCCTCCTACGTGCGGCTGCCAGCATGAATATCTGCCACTCGCATGGGGTTCTATACACCAGCCATCCGCGATCTTGCGAGATAGCGGCTGGCTGGTATATAGAACCCCAGGCGAGCGGCAGATATTCATGCTGGCGGCCGCACGTAGGAGGGAAAAGGACGCGGCCACTGGCAGGATCTTCTCGGGGGGAGCGCTTGGATGCCCCCCCGAACTGGATGCCTGGGGCCACCGCCCCCCCCCTCTGCACACCGCTGACAGGCTCACACTTAAGGCATCAGCTGCGCCTGCACTGCGGGCGGCGCCCGGCAACACACACTGTAGTACCGTCCGCAGTAAGTAACCGCACCACCGCGGCAGGTCCTTACTACGACCTTTGGGGACAGAACGCACTGTTGGTGGTTGCCTGGCGCCCATGTAACTATGGTGCCCTGTGCGCCCGCACACCCCAAAGGCCGACCCTGGTTGCACCTCCCCATATATCCAGGAAAAAAGCAACAGTGATCAGCTCTGTATGTGTAAGCAGGTAAGAACTTTATTGAGTCAACGGTGGATGGGGCAGGAAATGCGGCTTTTCAACCCTTCAGGCCTTAAACATTATTTATTTTAATTATTTATTTATTTGCAAAGTATTTTACCAGAATGGATACATTGAGATTGCTCTCGTTTTCAAGTATGTCCTGGGTACAAGAACATTGAAATTTTACAGTCGTTACAGAAATACAAAGTAATAAAATGCAAGATATTAGAAACAAAACACAAATATACAGATTAACACAGAAAATAAAAATGTAGGAAATAGTCATTATGTTACATGTTTACAGGTGCATTCCGTATTGAGGTATGTTAATAGGGAGCTCTTGAGTGACTTAAGACTGTGGGAAGATTTGATGGAGTCTGGGAGGTTATTCCATAAATGCGGTGCTCTGTAGGAAAAGGAGCATCGAGCCACTTTCTTATTGTCATGCTTATTGTCCATACATATGGTTAAGGTCTGATGGGCCGACATGTCACTTGTACTGTACTATCCACTGATGACTTAATATCGTTGTTACCTGACCTCTATCTACTTTATTTGTATCCAGTGGAAAAAAAATTGAAATTTGAAAAATATTTTACCATGCTATTTAGTAGACTAGACAACTATATATATATATACGCGAAAGTCCTGACTGACTGTCTGACTGACTGACTGACTCATCAACGCCCAGCTGAAACCGTTTAACCTAGGAACGTGAAATTTTGAAGGTGCACTGTTTTTATGATGTAGGTACCCACTAAGGAAGGATTTTTGGAAACTCTGCCCCTAAGGGGTGAAAAAGGGGGTTGAATATTTTAAACAGGATACCTATAGCTCAAAATCAGAAGATTTTACAGATGTGAAAATCGGTATTTAGCTTCGTCTTGAAAAATAAAAAAACATGTATTTTACCGTTTTTCAAAAATTCAACTGGGGGCAAAAAAAGGGGGTTGAATATTTTAAATATTTTAAACAGGCAACCTATATCTTAAAAACAGAAGATGTTACAGACGTGAAAAACGGTATTTATATTCTTCTTGAAAAATAAAAAACATATTTTACTGTTTTTCAAAAATTCAACGGGGGGGGAGGCAAAAAAAGGGGGTTGAATATTTTAAACAGGATACCTATATCCTAAAAACAGAAGATGGTACAGACATGAAAATCGGTATTTAGATTCATCTTGACTAATAAAAAAAAACGTATTTTACCATTTTCTGAAAATTCCTTGGGGGGGGAAGGGGGGGTTGAATACTTATATCATTAACGCGAAAGTCCTGACTGACTGATCGACTCATCAACGCCCAGCTGAAACCGTTTAACCTAGGAACGTGAAATTTTGAAGGTGTACTGCTTTTATGATGTGGGCACCCACTAAGGAAGGATTTTTGGAAACTCCACCCCTAAAGGGGTGAAAAAGGGGGTTGAATATTTTAAACAGGATACCTATAGCTCAAAATCAGAAGATGTTACAGACGTGAAAATCGGTATTTAGATTCGTCTTGAAAAATAAAAAAACATGTATTTTACCGTTTTTCAAAAATTCAACTGGGGGCAAAAAAAGGGGGTTGAATATGTTAAATATTTTAAACAGGCAACCTATATCTTAAAAACAGAAGATGTTACAGACGTGAAAAACGGTATTTATATTCTTCTTGAAAAATAAAAAACATATTTTACTGTTTTTCAAAAATTCAACGGGGGGGGAGGCAAAAAAAGGGGGTTGAATATTTTAAACAGGATACCTATATCCTAAAAACAGAAGATGGTACAGACATGAAAATCGGTATTTAGATTCATCTTGACTAATAAAAAAAAACGTATTTTACCATTTTCTGAAAATTCCTTGGGGGGGGAAGGGGGGGTTGAATACTTATATCATAAACGCGAAAGTCCTGACTGACTGATCGACTCATCAACGCCCAGCTGAAACCGTTTAACCTAGGAACGTGAAATTTTGAAGGTGTACTGTTTTTATGATGTGGGCACCCACTAAGGAAGGATTTTTGGAAACTCCACCCCTAAAGGGGTGAAAAAGGGGGTTGAATATTTTAAACAGGATACCTATAGCTCAAAATCAGAAGATGTTACAGACGTGAAAATCGGTATTTAGATTCGTCTTGAAAAATAAAAAAACATGTATTTTACCGTTTTTCAAAAATCCAAGTGGGGGGGCAAAAAAAGGGGGTTGAATATTTTAAATATTTTAACCCCTTCGCTGCGGAGGACGCGCTCAGCGCGTCCACCCGCAGGTAACGTTCCTTGCGGTGGACGCGCTGAGCGCGTCCTCCCTTTGTGGCCAGCGATCGGCCGGGTCCCAGCCGATCGCTGTGCCCCCCGGTGCGGGCTGACATCCTTGATGTCAGCCCAGCACCAGGAACCGATCGCCAGCGTGCAGGGGGTTAATCCAGGCACCGTTTGGTAGGGCACAGCCTGCCCTTCCTAACGGTACCTGAAATTAACACCCATGGAGGCTGGATCACGAATCGGCGCCGAAAAGCGCCGGTTCGTGATCCTTTCCCGGAGCTGGCCGACATCTTGGATGTCGGCCAAGCTTCCAGGAATGCCCCCTGAGGACTGGCGTCATCGTGCATAGCACGATGACGCCAGTCCTGGAGTTAACCCCTAACTGCCACCAATGGTGGAGATAGGGGGTTCCAATGAACCCCCTATCTCCCGATCCGTGGCAGTTAGGGGTTAATGTTTGATATTGTTGGATCGGCCAGAGCATGGCCGTTCCAACGTTACCAAACATGAGTATGAAAAAAGTTTTAAAAAATAAATAAAAATAAAAAGATATTTAAAAAAATTATAAAAAAAAAAACAACAATTTTTTTTTCTTTTTTTTGGTTAGTTAATGCAGCAATATTGTTCCCATTTCAATTATAATGTGAACAAAGATGCTGCACTAACAATTTTTGTATGCGGTGCGTTTGTTAAAAATCGCGTAATTTTCCCCAAAACAAAATGTAACGAGACCCCATCTCAAATTTTTTTAACAAGCTACCCCATACAAAATATAACCGCAATTGCTCGCATGTTAAAATGTGAAAAAAAACACTTTACACGTTGTAAATTATTGAAAATTCATATTTTATTGCATTTTTTGTTATAATATACACAGGGTTATTCAGAAAGCGTGAAAAGCAGGAGAATGACTGGAGAATGACTGGAGAATGAAAAATTCTAGGTCAAAATAGCCAAACCAGAAAAATTCTCCCTTTCATCTCACTTTCCAAATCGGCTATTTTGACCTAGAATTTTTCATTCTCCAGTCATTCTCCTGCTTTTCACGCTCTCTGAATAACCCTGACAGACTGGTCATGACGTATACATATAATAATGACATATTATGAATCTGCCGAGTCTGACGGAAAGAACGACATATAATATGTCTGGGTCATATACTAAAATAAGCGTTCAAAACACGTTTAAACATGATGAGCAAAATCGGTAAAAATGACCTCAGCACAGAGGCGGAAAATGCCTCAGCAGCGAAAGGGTTAAACAGGCAACCTATATCTTATCAACAGAAGATGTTACAGACGTGAAAAACGGTATTTAGATTCTTCTTGAAAAATTAAAAAAAACATGTATTTTACCGTTTTTCAAAAATTCAACTGGGGGCAAAAAAGGGGGTTGAATATTTTAAATATTTTAAACAGGATACCTATATCCTAAAAACAGAAGATGGTACAGACATGAAAATCGGTATTTAGATTCATCTTGACAAATAAAAAAACACGTATTTTACCATTTTCTGAAAATTACATGGGGGGCCAAAATGGGGGGTTAAAAACATCTAATATATATAAACGGGAAAGTCCTGACTGACTGACTAACTGACTCAACGCCCAGCTGAAACCGTTTAAACTAGGAACGTGATATTTTAACCCCTTAAGGGCCGCTGACGTACCCTGTACGTCTTGTCCTCGGGTCTCCCTTAGACCCGCGGACGTACAGGGTACATCAGCGGCGCCTAATCCCCCTCCCGCCCGATACTCACCTCCCTCGCTGGATCCCACGGCGATCTGGCAGGGAGGAAGCCTGCCCATGTGATTTACATGGGCAGGCGAGGCTGATGACGTCGCCACGCTGCGTGGTGACGTCATCAGCAGGCGTCCCCATGGATTTCAATGGAGGGGAGGGGGGGCTCCTTCGGAGCCCTCTATCTCCCCAACCATTGAAGCTAGGGAGATGCCGTTTGCACCGCTGGAGAGGGGAGAGCCTCCCCTTTCCAGCGGTGTATGGCATTAACCGTTTTGCTGCCGGATCACGTTGCGGCGCCAATTGGCGCCAAAACGTGATTCAAACCTGGAGGGGGGCTGACATCTTGGATGTCAGCCAAGCCTCCAGGTCCCCCCCCACCCACTGACAACCTCACCATATGTGTGAGGATGTCAGTGGGCCAGTTAACCCTCTAGCTGCCATGTAGAGATAAGGGGATCCTAAGGATCCCTTTATCTCCCGATCCATGGCAGCTAGATGGTCATATTTGCCATCATTTGAAAGGCCTGATTAATAATAAAAAAATTAAATAAAATAAAAAAATGTTTTTTTTTTAAAGTTTTTTTGTCTCGGGGGGTTTAATTAAATAGGACCTAGGCTGTCATCTAAAAATAATTAGCACAAAATGGTCAGAATGAGCGCAGCGCACATAGGTGAACTGTCTCAGCAGTGAAGGGGTTAAAAAGCAAACGCATGTAAAAATTGGGTATTTCTAGTCTCGGGACAAAATTTTGAACCTATTTAGCCGGGGTCGTTTTGGGTGGTTGTAGATTTTGGGGATTAAATTACAAAAAAGTGTGTTTTTACCATTTTTTTTCCTCATATTTCATATTTTTTTTTTATAGTAAATTATTCGATATGATGGAAATAATGGTATTTCTAGAAAGTCCATTTAATGGCGGGAAAAAGGGTGTATAATATGTGTGGGTTGAATAAACGAGTAAGAGGAAAATTTGACCTAAACACTAACAGCGCAGAAACGTAAAAACAGCAGCGGTCACTAAAAGACGGATTTGTGTAAAACCGCCCGGTCACTAAGGGGTTAAAGGTGCACTGTTTTTATGATGTAGGCACCCACTAAGGAAGGATTTTTGGAAAATCCACCCATAAGGGGGTGAAAAAGGGGGTTGAATATTTTAAACAGGATACCTATAGCTCAAAAACAGAAGAAGCTACAGATGTGAAAATCAGTATTTAGATTCGTCTTGAAAAATAAAAAAACATGTATTTTACCGTTTTTCAAAAATGCAAGTGGGGGGGCGAAAAAAGGGGGTTGAATATTTTAAATATTTTAAACAGGATACCTGTATCTCCAAAACAGAAGATGTTACAGACCTGAAAATTGGTATTTAAATTTGTCTTGAAAAATAAAAAAAAATGTATTTTACCATGTTTTGAAAATTCCTTTGGGGGGGCAAAATGGGGGGTTGAATACTTTTATCAGTATACCTATATTTCAAAAACCGAAGATGTTACGGGTGTGAAATTTGGTATTTACAATCTTCGTGAAAAAAACCAAACATGCTTTTTGCCATTTTCCACAAATCCAATTGGGTGGGTCGGGGGAAAGGGGTCTGAATATTTTTATCATTATACCTATATTTCAAAAACCAACGATGTTACAGACGTGAAATTTGGTATTTACAATCTTCTTGAAAAATAAAAACGGGTGTTTTACCATTTTCCAAAAATCTCAAGTGGGGGGTGAAAAAAAGGGGGGGCGAATACTTTTAAACAGGATACCTATATCTCAAAAACAGAAGATGTTACATACGTGAAAATTGATATTTAGATTTGTCTTGAGAAACAAAAAAACACCTATCTTACCATTTTCCAAAAATTCAGTGGGAGGGGGGCAAAAAGGGGGGGTTGAATACATTTTTATCAGTATACCTATATTTCAAAAACCAAAGATGTTACAGGTGTGAAATTTGGTATTTACAATCTTCGTGAAAAAACCCAAACGTGTTTTGCCATTTTCCACAAATCCAAATAAGGGGGGGGGGAGTCGAGGGAAAGGGGTCTGAATACCTTTATCAGTATATCTATATTTCAAAAACCAAGATGTTACAGGTGTGAAGTTTGGTAATTACAATCATTTGAAAATAAAGAAACACGTGTTTTACCATTTTCCAAAAATCCAAGTGGGGGGGGGTAAAAAAAATGGGGGTGAATACTTTTAAACAGGATATCTGCATCTCAAAAACAGAAGATGTTACAGATGTGAAAATTGGTATTTAGATTTGTCTTGAGAAACAAAAAAACACCTATTTTACCATTTTCCAAAAATCCAGTGGGAGGGGAAAAAAGGGGGGTTGAATACTTTTATCAGTATACCTATATTTCAAAAAACCAAAGATGTTACAGGTGTGAAATCTGGCACTTACAATTTTCTTGAAAAATAAAAAAAACATGTTTTACCATTTTCCAAGAATCTCACGTGGTGGGTGTAAGAAGGGGGGGGTGAATAATTTAAACAGGATACCTATATCTCAAAAACAGAAGATGTTACAGACGTGAAAATTGGTATTTAGATTCGTCTTGAAAATAAAACAACACATATTTTACCATTTCCCGAAAATCCAGTTAAGGGGGGTGGGGGAAAGGGATGTGAATACTTTTATCAGTATACTTATATTTCAAAAACCAAATATGTTACAGGTGTGAAATTTGGCACTTACATTCATCTTGAAAAATAAAAAAACACAAGTTTTACAATTTTCCAAAAATCCCAAGTGGGGGGAAAAGGGGGGTTCTACCAAAAAAACCAAGTTTCTTTTAAAAACAATTTTAACAAATCCTAAAATCCACTGAATCCACAAAACTGAAGGTATTACTGCTCCGGAGAGAAACTCTTAAGGATGTGCAAGCCAAACGCAGTGCACACCCTCAGACATCACTCACATTTTATTTGAAAGACTAGGGATAGATGCAGGGATTGAATTAGGGGTAGGGTTAGAATTCGATAGATTTCTGCCTTCTGTACTAGAAGCGAGAGCTGTACTTACTGGCTACAGTATGTCCTTGCTCCTGCTATGAACTGCTGTGTAACATTATGTCTCCGGTGCAGGGCCGACCCAAGCCACTGAGCTGTCTGGATCCAAGGATGAAATGCTGCCCCCCTAAAAAAAAAACAAGCCGTGCATGATCGTTTCACAGAGCTCCACGGTAATAAACCTCACAGTTTGCAATGCAAATTAGTAGTCTCTCTGATTTCTGTGTTGTCTCTCTCTCTTTCTCACCCCTTCTCTCTCTCTGACCGTTCTCTCCCTCTGCGACTCTTCTCTCTTTCATTCCCCTCTCACTCTGTGACCCCTACACCCTATGACCCCTCATCCCACTCTGTCCTTGTGTCCCCCCTCTCTCTATACTGTTTCCCTCCCCTGCATGCCCAACCTCCCTCCTCCTCCTCCTCCTCCCTGCCGAGTGAGATCAGAGGGAGAGATGGGGGGAAGCAAGGGAGGAAAACGCTGCCCAGGGAAATCATCTATGGGATATCTTACCTCAGAGGTATCCCCTTGGCTGCTGCACAGCTCCAAGCTCCACATGGCGTGGAAAAAGGAAGACAGGCAGGAGGATGGGGAGGAGCAGCTGGAAGGTGTCTCGTTCAGAAGCTGATAAGCGACACCCAGGGCCGATGGTGCTGCTAGGCGAGCTAGCCGACCGCCTAGAGTACAGTTCCGCCTAGGGCATAGCTGGCTCCAACCACTGAAGTTAGAAAGGTGTCCGCACACCTCCGGCACCAGCGATGCTCATTTCTGAATGATTACGGACAGAGGGGCAGCTGCAGAAACATTCAGTTCCTCCTCCTGATTCCTCCTTGACGCCAGCAGCTGACGTGGACCCAGTGTGCCACGGCATGTGTGACGTCAGGCGGTTGCTGTGGGTCTGTCGTGAAGGAGCAGCCGGGACGACGAGGTGAGACGGAGCTGCTCCTCCTTAATATAACTCATTAAAGCAACGCTCATTTTATAATACATATAATAACACTCCTTTCATGAAATAAAACAAAATTTCAATACCCAATCCATAACGCTCTCATTTTCAATACCCAATCCATAACTCTCTCATGTTCAGTACCCAGTCCATAATGCTCTCATGTTCAATACTCAATTCATAACGCTCTCATGTTCAGTACCAAATCCATAACGCTCTCATGTTCAGTACCAAATCCATAACGCTCTCACGTTCAGTACCAAATCCATAACGCTCTCATGTTCAGTACCAAATCCATAACGCTCTCATGTTCAGTACCCAATCCATAACGCTCTGTTGTGTTTCTTTCATTTTTTTTTGGGGGGGGTTGTAAGTAGCTGGTCTTGCCTAGGGTGCAAAATAGTCTAGCACCAGTCCTGGCGACAACTACTGGCTGCTCCTCCCCAATAATCCACGTTTTCAAGTCTTGAGCACGAGACCAGCCATGAGCAGCAGCAAAACTATGCCGCCGCCCCCCAGAATTTGCCGCTTGGAGCCGTTGCTGCAACAGGCACCATGGTCGGGCCGTTCCTGCTCAGGTGAGTCTGGATTGATTTTTGTATTCTGAAGCACAGGGAATTAGCAGATAAGTAAAGGACTGTTAAAGAGTTTGCGAATTACCTATCATTAACTGCTGAGCTTTTGCTCATGTAAGATTTAATTGATTTCTTCCTTACATTTTATTTCCCCAACAATGTGAGAGCAGCAGCTGGTGCAACTGACAGAACCCTGCATTTCACACAAGTTAATTTACAAGCCGATAATTGTTATTGTAATAAAAATACTACAATCTTGAGCACTTAGTACGGAATTTGCAAAAGGTTGTGAACTTTGCATTTGAACCATGTATTCCCCTTAACAACTGGAATTCAGCCAAGTAAAATGGAAAGTCCATTGTGGGCTGCTGCCTGTGACTTTCTAGGAAACCTGCTGGGTCTTTGGTTTATGTTCAAAAGAATCTAGTATTTTTCTGCTCTTATTTGCTTTCTTTTTTGATAAACAGTTTTTCTCTTTTCTTATTTTTCTATTTTTTTCTTCTTATGACCTTCATTATTCTACTCTAGTTGCAGATAACTTTATGGGGTAAACTGGCAACCACTTTATTTGGATTTAATGTTTTCCAGTACAGAGCAAAGACTTCACAATGTGAGATAGAACACTTGCTATCATGTCAACCTGTTTCTAACCATATATTTATTAGCATTATCATTAATGGGAATTTATACTCTGTCATGCCCACCACTGTAAATGGAGGCCTGTATGCAAGGTGTGAGGCAACCGTGGATGGGGCACTGGGATAATTGAGGCGTGGTATCTGAAGGGTTAATCCAGGGAGCGTAGTAATGGTTGGGGTAGGCGGAGGACAAGCGAGGTCGGTGAGAGGAAGCCAATTGTCACGTTTCGTCGCTCCAGCCCTGTCTCCCTGCCCTCTGTATTCATGTATACCTGTCTTTTCCTATTTGTTTTTATGTTGCTTTCCCTGGGTAGCAGCCAGGGGTTAATTGCATTGTGTCTGTCTGTTCACCTGCTGATCGTTGTCCTGATCCCATCCCTATTTAAAGCGATGGACCCATATCCCATCACTCTTTCATTGTTCCAGTTTGCCTGCTGTGTTCTGAGCGCCCTGCTGTTATTCTAGTCATAGTCTATATTTTTCGTGTTCAGTTTATTTCTTTTGGTTTCCCCTGTCTGTCTGCTGTTTTTCCCAGTTATTCTCGTGTTCCTGGTTCATGTTATATGTATGCTGATTACCTGGTTCTGACCCTTTAGCTTGGCTGACTTATCTTCTGGTTCTAGATCCCTGGCTACTGTATGAGGTACACGTTCTGGTTAAAGACTCCTGGCTTTTCTTGACATTTCTTGTGGATACTCCTTGTCTGTACTGTTGTTATATTACTCATGCACATTCCTGTATATATCTGTATGTCCTTAGATTCTTAAATTCTGAAAGACCGGTCTTTCAGAGTAGGGCTGCTTTCTACAGTGCAGGGTCTCTGGCCTAGATTGTATACCATTGTTGTGCAGAGTTCTCTTGTGTATCCTGTGTTGTGCGCTCCTGTTATTGCTGCCAAGAACGTTAGCTCTGCTTATAGGGGCTTTTACCATATCCTGAGCCTTGCTGCACCTTGCTACGTCTGGTGTCGCCGGCGTTACACCAATGGTCTGGTACACAAAGCAGAGGAATAGGGAGAGGCGCTCAGCAGCAGGAGAATCCTGACAATGAAGGAGCACCCTGCCACTGGAAATGTGGGTTTAAATAGGGTGCTTGTCAGGCTCTCTCCTCCTCGGGCAGGAGCCTTGGGCTCCAGCAGAGCCTCCATAAGCCAGGAGTGTGTCAGGTTGCCACAGTAACACTCCCTGATCATCCTGACTGGAGCCACACACCCCGGTCAGAGAATGCTTCCCCAAGACTGCTGCTGGTCTCTGACGCTAGAGGCCACCTCCATACTGAAACTGTGTGGCTGCTGCCATGTTCAGCAATCCTACTCGAGGCCACAACCTCCCAACGAGGCGGACCGCAAAAGGTGTCCAGGCCTGTTGCACTGAAGAAACTGGAGGGCCATGGATGCCTCGCGGCCACCAACACCCGATTTCTCTCACTGGAACTGATAGATCAGGGATCTGCCGACACAACACCTTGGACACTGGGTCCCCCTCTATATCGAGGGGAGGTCTGACATGCTCTTAATGCGTAGGAGGTGAGAGAAGCAGAAGATGAGGAATGCGACGGTGAGGATGAAGTAAATACAAAATGAGATGATGGCATATATTGTGTTAATGAAATGCATGCGTCACCAAGTTAGTGAGTAAGATGATTTATGTTATGTAAATCTGTATATTTGTGTTGTTTTTTTTAATATCTTGCATTTTATTACTTTGTATTTCTGTACCTACTGTAACAATTTAATGTTCTTGTACCCAGGACATACTTGAAAATGAGAGAAATCTCAATGAATCCTACGTGGTAAAATAATTTATAAATTACTACACAAACAAATAAGCTTCCCTGCACAGAAGTTATATTGATTTTAGATAGATAGGTTAGGGGAATTTGGTCAGTGTGAGGAAGTATGTTCCAGAAGGTGGGACTTGCCCAGGAGAAGTCCTGCAGTCTAGAACTTGTGATGGAAGTGATTCAGGAAGAAGCAAGGTGCAGGTCACTGTTAAATAGGGAGTTTGCCGGAGTATATACACTCTCCTGACACTTTATTAGCTACACCTGTTCAATAGCTTATTAACACAAATTGCTAATCAGCCAATCACATAGCAGCAACTCAATGCATTTAGACATCTATTCTAGACATGAAGAAGACTACTTTCTGAAGTTCAAACAGAGCATCAGAATGGGGAAGAAAGGGGATTTAAGTGACTTTGAACGTGGTATGGTTGTTGGTGCCAGATGGGCTGGTCTGAGAATTTCAAAAACTGATGATCTACTGGGATTTTCACGCACAACCATCTCTAGGGATTAGAGAGAATGGTCCGAAAAAGAGAAAATATCCGTTTTGCGGCAGATGTGTGGACGAAAATGCCTTGTTGATGTCAGAGGTCAGAGGAGAATGGGCAGCCTGGTTTGAGATGATAGAAAGCCAACAGTAACTCAAATAACCACTCATTGCAACCAATGAGTATGCAGAATACCATCTCTGAACACAAAACACGTCAAACCTTGACGCAGATGGGCTACAGTAGCAGAAGACCACACCGTGTGTCACTCCTGTCAGTTAAGAACAGGAAACTGAGCCTACAATTCCCACAGTAACACCAAAATTGGACAATAGAAGACTGGAATAACGTTGCCTGGTCTGATGAGTCTCTATTTTAGCTGCAACATTCTGATGGTAGGGTCAGAATTTGGCATGAACAACATGAATGCATGGATCTATCCTGCCTTGTATGAACAGTTCAAGCTGGTTGTGGTGGTGTAATGGCGTGGGGGATATTTTCTTGGCACAATTTGGGCCCCTTAGTACCAGTTGAGCATCGTTTAAATGCCACCTCCTACCTGAGTATTGTTGCTGACCATGTCCATTCCTTTAAGACCACAGTGTACTCATGTTCTGATGCCTACTTCCAGCAGGATAATGCACAGTCACAATGCCCAAAACATCCCAAACTGGTTTCTTGAACATGACAATGAGTTTACTGTTCTCCAGCGGCCTCCACAGTCACCAGATCTCATCCAATAGAGCACCTTTGGGATATAGTGGAACGGGAGATTCACATCATTGACATGCAGCCGATAAATCTGCAGCAACTGCGTGATGCTATTATGTCAATATGGACCAAAATCTCGGAGGAATGTTTTAAACAACTTGTTGAATCTATGCCATGAAAAATTAAGGCAGTTCTGGAGGCAAAAGGGGGTCCAACACGGTACTAGCAATGTTTACCTAATAAAGTGGCCAATGAGTGCATTTGGTAATTAGGTCGAAGGTTGAGATGGATTAACCTGACAGTTATATTTAGGATGGAATAGTGAAGAGCAAGGCAGGAGAGAGGAAGACCAGTTAACAGGATTTTGTAATAGCGACGTCAGGAAAGTACAAGACAGTGAATACTTTTCTTTGTGGTGCCAGTGGTACAGCAGAATGACTGGAATGCTGTTTTTTTTTTTATTCAGAGCATTTTCCTTCTGAGACTCAAGCTCTGCTCGGTTGTAGCTCCATCTTACTGTACATTAACATCTACTATACTTTGTATGGGAGACATTTGTCATTAATTTGCCCCTAGCAGATGGGGAACTAGCTAATCCGTGTGTGGTATTCCAATGTATCAACCCCTTGTACCTTGATCTTGCAAAGCGCTGCAGAATATGTGGCACTATATACATAAAGAATAATAAATAAAGGATAATAATAATAAATATGTTGCCTAATAGAACTCATTGGATGGCGCTTCGCAGTGCAGATGGACAATGACTCAAAGCATACTGCAAAAGCAACCAAAGAGTTTTTGAAGGGACAGAAGTGGAATGTTATGCAATGGCCAAGTCAATCACCTGACCTGAATCCCATTGAGCATGCATTTCACTTGCTAAAGACAAAACGGAAGGGAAAATGCCCCAAGAACAAGCAGGAACTGAAGACAGTTGGAGTAGAGGCCTGGCAGAGCATCACCAGGGATGAAACCCAGCGTCTGGTGATGTCTATGCGTTCCAGACTTCAGGCTGTGATTGACTGCAAAGGATTTGCAACCAAGTATTAAGAAGGGTAAGTTTGATTTATGATTATTATTCTGTCCCATTACCTTTGGTCCCTTAACACTTTTCGCTGCTGAGCTTATTTTTACCTGTTTTGCTTATCATGTTTAAACGCTTTTTGAAGCCTTATTTTGGTATATGACCCAGACATATTATATATCTTTCTTTCCGGCAGACTCGGCAGATTCATAATATATCATTATTATATGTATACGTCATGTCCTGTCTGTATATTATAACAAAAAATGCAATAAAATTTTAATTTTCAATAATTTACAACGTGTAAAGTGTTTTCTTTCACATTTTAACATGCAAGCAATTGCGGTTATATTTTGTATGGGGTGCGCTTGTTAAAAAAATTAGAAATTGGGTCTCATTACATTTTTTTGGGGGGAAAAATCGTTAGTGCAGCATCATTGTTCACATTATAATTGAAATGGGAACAATATTGCTGCATTAAAAAAACTTGTTTATTTATTTTTTTATAATTTGTTTTATAAAAAAACTTTTTACATGGTCATGTTTGGTATCGTTGGAAAGGCCATGCTCTGGCCGATCCAACGATATCAAACATTAACCCCTAGCAGCCATGGATCGGGAGACAGGGGGTTCATTGGAACCCCCTATCTCCACCATTGCTGGCAGCTAGGGGTTAACTCCAGGACTGGCATCATCGTGCTATGCACGATGACGCCAGTCTTCAGGAGGAGTTCCCGGAGGCTTGGCCGACATCCAAGATGTCGGCCAGCTCTGGGAGAGGATCACTTTTCGGCGCCGAATTGTGATCCGGCTCCCCAGGGGTTAATGTCAGCCACCATTTGGTAGGGCAGGCTGTGCCCTTCCAAACGGTGCCTGCCTTAACCCTGTGGCCCCCGGTGATTGGGAGGGAGAGAGGTCTGAAGGGATCTACCCCCCTCCCTTTCAGGCACCTCCTCCGCACATACGGGGGGGTAGCGCCTGAATTAGATGTCAACGCGCCGCCACGATGACATCTAATGTCCCCACGGGGTCCCGGAGTGCTGGGCTGACATCCAAGATGTCAGCCTGAACCAGGGGGGCCAGCAATCGGCCGGAATCCCAGCGCGTCCGTAGCACGGGAGGTGCACTTGGCAGGACGCGCTGAGCGCGTCCTTAGCAGCCAGGTGGTTAACAAGTGGGAGGCACATCTGCAAACTGCTGTAAGTCCTACACCGTTCACCTGAGTTGGATGTACGTACCCTCAAATTAAAGCTGACAGTCTGCAGTTCAAGCACATTTTGTTTGTTTCATTCCAACTCCATTGTGGTGGTGTATAGAGCCAAAGATGTTAGAATTGTGTTGATGTCCCAATATTTCGGGACCTGACTTTAATTTGTGTGATTGCTAGCTTTGGGCATTCATTGCTCTCTACTCTGCTTACCATATTATTTCTTGAGTTATAAAAATCTCCAAAACCCCACAAACAAGTCTTACCTCGATAATAATACTTTAAAATACTAGAATTGTTAAAAAAAATAGGTTTGCGAATATGCTGACCACTGATTCACTTCAATGTTACACATTCTGGAAATTCTTTTCTAATGTTAATTGTGTGGTCTGCAAAGCAAATACATCAAGCCATCTGTTTGAAATTATTACAGGAAACTAAATGTGCCAACGTCAATAGAACACAGCCAACTGAATTTTGTTAAGAATTCCATAATCAGAGCTAGAGTATAGTTTTCAACTATGCTTTCATTCATTTGAAATAACATTTTGTATATGTTATATTTCTCTGACTATAAATGCATATCTCCATTCTTCTCCCCCTCCTCCTAATTTTTTCCATCAAACCCTCCCCCTTCCTCAATTTCCCTTATAATGCTGTTATATTGTAAGAAACGTATGTGTTTCACATAAAAATTTAACATTTGCTTTCACCTTCATAGATTATCTGACTAAACGTTATATAAATGGAGACAGAATATCAAAATCTATATCAGAGTATCTCATGCTTGATGCTCCCTACGATGAGTGGGGTAGGGCCAGGACTGGCGTCAGCTATGACGTGGTCCTTATGTGCTCCGCCAATGGTGGCATCTGTTGATCACCTTAGGGTCAATTTCTGTATGATGTCATGTGTCCTCCTGTGTCCACCAATGCAAACAAAATCATAGTTTTTCAGCTCTGGATACAAAGTGTGACCATTTAGGAGTACCTGCATATAAGTTCAACTTTATTGCACCATGCTCACATTCATAGGTACATAGAGTGTGCACACTTGTTACATTCAATAATTACAAGCCTTAAAGAAATCACTAATTGTTATATTTCATGTTCTTTTTCATGAGCCAAGTAAGAAAACTCAAAAAGGGTATTCACAGGGATGCATACCTCAAGTTAGAAGGAGGGCAGGCAGGAACCCCTACATTAAGGGTCAGCAAACCTTGGCTCTCCAGATGTTGGAACTACATCTCTCGTCATGCTCAGCCACTTATTAAACTTGCGAAGTCTCAAGGGAAATGTAGGTCCAAAACATATGGAAGGCCAAGTTTGCCAACACGTGCCCTACATAATCACTGCATTTCCTTTCACTCTACTATAACTTTTTTTGAGCATTTACTATTATAGTGTTTTTATTTCTATGCCTTGATCATCTTTCTTGTCTAACTGCTTTCGAGCCTATGTTGCCTGCTCTGACCTTGGTTCTGCTTTTGGACTTTGAATCGGTTACCATACTCCAGGTTTGGTGTTACTGCGTATATTGGGTTCCGCTCCTGCAAAACCTGACACTCTTTTACAAACTCAGTAAATACTGGCAAAGATCACACAGGAATGTCAACGCAATGCTAAACTTATTCCAAGGATACCCTTTTACGCTGCGAGGCGTACTATGCTATCCCCACGGCGGGTGGACCTTGAACCCGGGGGACGACATAGTACTTCCCACTGACTAATGGGCATACTTTGCTCCTCCCACAAGTCGGTGTTTGCCACGTGTCGTTGGATGTTGTGGGATGGCCAGATATCAGAATTGCTTAGAAAGAAATTATACAAATACACAAATACAGTATTTTCTGGTGTATAAGACTACTTTTTATACTTAAAAACATCCCCCAAAAATTGGGGGATTGTCTTATACGCGGGATATACAATACAATATGACAAGTATAGCCCAAAACCTATTTTTTAACTGGAAAATTAGGGGGTCGTCTTATACTCCAGAAAATATGGTAACAAAAAAGCAAGCAAAAAAATCTTCCCATTCAGCTTTCTTTCCGTAAAATGTGTAGTAGAGGTGGAATACACAGTGGGGCAAAATGCTTGCCAGATTTGAATTAAAACGTAACTTTTACTCAGTAGCTTAAAAAGTGAACCAAGTCATAATACCAACAAACATAGGACATGAATGGCACATTTCAATTAAAACCAGGGGAGTCTCTGAGAGTGGATGCCAAACATGGAAACTGTCCCTGAGGATCCTTAGAATGGTCCTTAATGTTTTCCCTAATCCCGGTGCTAGTCGAGTGGACAGATGCTTATGCAATTCCCCAAAGGAGTTCTGTAACCTGTAAGCTTCAATACTGTGAGAAGAGTGTAAGGATAAAGGGCTACTTGTCTGCAGTCACTGGTGTATTTTGGCATAGGCCGACTAGGCCCAGGCCTAGGGTGGCACTTTCCAGGGGGCCGCGGCCCGCACTGGGTGGCCCCACCCCTAAAAAAAAAAAAAATTTTTTTTTTTTTACTTTTGCAAAGTATTTTACCAGGAAGGATACATTGAGATTTCACAAATTTACACTTTCAATTTCACTTTCCAGGGGGCATCAAAAAACCTCACCACTAAATGGGTTACTCACAGAGCACCGAAATGACGCCAACTTTTTGGTGTTCTGTAGTTCCCTGCATTTAGGAGAATAAAATTTCCCCACCCTGCAGTGAATTCACCATTCACCGCAGGGTCCCCAAAGTGCATGGAGTCGGCCGCTGAATGCTGCCACCGCAAACCCGTGGCCTGCTGTTTTCAAAAGAACTACTGAACGAAAATGTCTGGAATTTACATATAAGATCCTATGATTGATAATAAAAAGTTCTGTTACAGAAAAAAGAAAAACCGCTATTAAAAAAAGGGGGGGAACTTTGCCCAAAAAAATCTGAAAAATTACTAAAAGGTACTAAAAAAAAAAAATCAATAAGTAAAGACTTTTTACTGCAGATTAAAATAATAAATGATTTATTAGATATTGCATAAAAACGGGAATATTTTTAACATTGAAACCTATGGGGTTCGCCTGAATAAACCTGCTGATTGAAACCACCGAACATCAGGGCATTTCACTGCCATTTCTCTGAGTCTCAGTACCACATGACTGGCTGAACCACATGAAACGCACGCGCGCAGCTGCCTGCCCTTTCGTTAACACAGACTATATTCTGGACTGAACACCCACCGGGAAGGGAATCAAAGCTACAGCGCACCCTCTGGCAGTGGCACCCCACTGCTGACAAGATGGCTCCACAGCATGATTGCTGTGTGCTCATATACACTCGGTTTTCTGGGAGTTTTACTGCAGTGGATTCTGATGCACTCATACACACCGCACATTGCATTGCTGGGTTTTTATTGCTGTGGATTCTGATACGCTGACACACACCAAACATTGCATTGCTGGGAGTTTTATTGCTGTGGATTCTGTGATACACACTGCATATTACTGTGGGTTTTATTGCCCTGGAGCTCTGGGATACGCTCATACACACTGCACATTACTGTGAGTTTTATTGCTGTGCAGTTCTGTGATATGCTCATACACACTGCACATTTCTGTGGGTTTTATTGCTGTGCAGCTCTGATATGCTCATACACAGTGCCCATTTCTGTGGGTTTTATTGCTGTTCAGCTCTGTGATACGCTCATATGCAGTGCAATTTTCTGTGGATTTTATTGTTCAACCAATTAGAGCGGCTGTGATCCCGCTTACTTGACATACGTGGCTGTTCTTTGTAAAAATGCTTGAATTTAAACATTTCATAATTTTCTTTATCTCAATAGATACATTTGAAATGGTATACAAAATATACAAGTAGGCACTTGGTATCCACTTTTAATATAAAGAGAGGAAAAGGCGGAGTTCTAAAGAGGAAAAGGTGGAGCTTAAAGAGGAAGGGTGGGGATTAACCAGGAAGAGGTGTGCCCTTGACAGGAAGGGGTGCGTCAAATTTAAATTAGGGGGTGCACGAGTTTAGTCAGGCCTAGGGCAGCACAAAACCTAAATACACCACTGTCTGCAGTATAAAACAGCAAAAAACAGTACCTCTCAGAAGCACGGAAGACCTCTAAAGGGGGTCAGAGTCAGAAGTCTAAAAATTAGGAATTATACGTAGCTGTACCGTATTGACGACATCGCTAATGGTTTGCTGCGCGCATGCATCTCTGGACATGGCCACGCCTTTACCAGAAGCGTTAGCATTTGGGGGTGGTTTTGGCGTTGCTCAGTCGTTGCGTGTGCGCTTGGCAAGGCGTGATAACACCTATTACACTTACGTCGTGGTGGCTCTCTCACAGGTGTAATTAAACACACCCCTACCTTTACAACATACCTAACCCAGAAATAGACCAAAAGCTAAAAAAGACCACAACAAATCAGGTAGACCGGGAAAAGACCATATTCCACCTCAAAATAGGGCAGGGGTAATGGTGCAAAAAAATTGCAATAATATTATATATTACTGCCAAACACAATCTTTATTAATGGAGCAAAGCACACAAAAAGAAAAAGCACAAGATACAAAATCACATTGACAGAAGTATCTAAAAAACATGTGCAGAAGGGCAATTATTGTATCCAATTCAAAGCAGGTAACATGGATAGACAAATACTCATTAAGTCCTTAAGCATTGGACTAATACACCTAATAAAGATTCAAGGGAAAGGCCCCATATATGCACAAATGACACAAAAATTGGAATGTGTAAAAGGTAAAGAATAGTTCAGATGAACACTGATAGGACCAATCAATAGGCAGACTGTAATAATGCATAGGCCTCTAAGCAATCTTAACATAAAAAAAAACAAACATCATGAAACTAAGTAATTTGCAAACTCGTGGACAAATCTCCTATGGCTTGCCTGGCCACAATATACTAGCAGGCAGGCAATACGGGTAGTCAATAGACACTTACAGGGTTATTCAGAGAGCGTGAAAAGCAGGAGAATGACTGGAGAATGACTTGAGAATGACTGGAGAATGAAAAATTCTAGGTCAAAATAGCCAAACCAGAAAAATTCTCACTTTCCAAATCGGCTATTTTGACCTAGAATTTTCCATTCTCCAGTCATTCTCCAGTCATTCTCCTGCTTTTCACGCTCTCTGAATAACCCTGTAAATCTCAAGGATTTCATCCATACAGATTACACCAAGCAGTCCTGACTGTCACTAGCCATTCCATAAATATTTCACTATCCCACCAAATATAATCCTGTTAAAAACTATAAAGACCACTCAACATGTTTTGCCCTGACCGGGCTTTATCAAGAGTGAACCTTCAAGTGCACCTTAGACTCCTTAAATAGTTTTAGACAATCCAAATTATTAACAGCCCCAGATGTATGACATCACTCAGAGTACACCAAAGGGTAACCCAGAAAACCAGAATTGTCTCACTGATATATACAGTTGTGTTCAAAATTATTCAACCCCCACTGAAATTGAGTGTTTTGGCCAGTTTGACATTGATTTTGATCATTCAGTCATCTTGCTTACAATTAAATCAAAGAGGCACGTGTAGGTCAGACAAATATAACATAACATTTATAATGAAATAACTACAAATGTCTTTTCTGTGCTCACATCATTATCAGTTTTATTCAACCCCCAAGTGACATTCAATCTTAGTACTTAGTACAACATCCTTTTACAGTTATAACAGCTTTTAAACGTGAAGCATAGCTTGACACAAGTGTCTTGCAGCGATCTACGGGTATCTTCGCCCATTCGTCATGGGCAAAAGCCTCCAGTTCAGTCACATTCTTAGGCTTGCGCACTGCAACTGCTTTCTTTAAGTCCCACCATAGGTTCTCAATCGGATTTAAGTCTGGTGACTGCGATGGCCACTCCAAAATGTTCCAGCCTTTAATCTGCAACCATGCTCTAGTGGACTTGGAGGTATGCTTGGGATCATTGTCCTGTTGAAAGGTCCAACGTCTCCCAAGCCTCAGGTTTGTGACGGACTGCATCACATTGTCATCCAATATCTCCTGGTACTGAAGAGAATTCATGGTACCTTGCACACGCTGAAGCTTCCCTGTACCTGCAGAAGCAAAACAGCCCCAAAGCATGATTGACCCCGCGCCATGCTTCAAAGTAGGCAAGGTGTTCTTTTCTTCATAGGCCTTGTTCTTCCTCCTCCAAACATAGGGTTGATCCATGGCCCAAACAGTTCTAATTTTGTTTCATCAGTCCACAGAACACTATCCCAAAACTTCTGTGGTTTGTCCACCTGACTTTTGGCATACTGCAGTCGACTCTTCTTATTCTTTGGAGACAGCAAGGGGGTGCGCCTGGGAGTTCTGGCATGGAGGCCTTCATTACGCAGTGTGTGCCGTATTGTCTGAGCTGAAACTTCAGTACCCACATCTGACAAATCTTTTCTCAGTTCCTCAGCAGTCACACGGGGACTTTTCTCCACTCTACGCTTCAGGTAGCGCACAGCAGTCAAAGTCAGCATCTTCTTTCTGCCACGACCAGGTAGCGTTTTAACAGTGCCCTTTGCCGTGAATTTACGAATGATGCTTCCTATGGTCTCTCTTGGTATGTTTAACATCTCTGCAATCTTCTTATAGCCATTGCCCTTCCTGTGAAGAGTAATCACCTCTTCTCTTGTCTTCCTGGACCATTCTCTTGACTTCACCATGTTTGTAACCACACCAGTAAATGTTTAGAAGGAGCTGAGTATCACAGTCATTTTAAAGCTGCCTAATTGGTGCTTATTATGCTTTATTGCTGCTCTGTGACATCCACAGGTGTTTTCAATACCTGATTGAAAACACTTGAATGAACCTCTGTTCTTCAGAGTGGTAGTCTTTAAGGGGTTGAATAATTGTGTCAATGAAGAATTCACAAAAGAAACATTTACTACTGTATTACAAAACCAATTGATGTCATTTTAGTTGCATATGGTTCTTTAAAAAGTCCTTGTAGGATTTCATTCTGAATACAATTACAAATGTACACTAAATTCCCTAAAACCCTTTACGGCATTGGGGGTTGAATAATTTTGAACACAACTGTACATGGCTATTATGTATATACATAGCGCAGTTCTTGCTGTGAATGATATTAAAAACATACCTTATACCCACCACCCAGGAAAGAGGAAAGGGCAAAAGTATGTAATTGCATAATGTCTGACCAGAGCCACTTGTCCGTTGTCAGCCTGGACCATGGTTTCTCCAAGTCAGCTGCGTAAAAACTTAAAGGTAATGTGGGTATAAATGAGGGATTTACACTTACCCCATTTATCCGATAATTAAGTCGCTGTGAAGGCTTTTTTGCGGTAAATGTTTCTCTCTTTAGGCAATTTGGTTACTAGCATGTGTATCTGTAATATCATAGAGGCGAGCAACTTGCTTCACTTAAGGGTTAATTGCCATCAGTGTATTTACCCGTACATATTATTGCACACTTATATAGATGTATTTTGCCCTCTTATCCAGACATCTGTACCTAGTTATCAGCGCTGCCTCCACATATTCCTAGTCTGTGTCATATTGTTGCACACTGTTTTTCAGTATGTAATGGTATGGATGTATTCAGCCCAGATTTATTCTCCTTTTTTTTTTTTTTCTTACACTGACACTCTATTACAAACTTAGGAAAATACCTGTAAAGATCACACAGGAATGTCAATGCAATGCTAAATTTATTCCAAGGATGCCTTTTTATGCTGCGGGGTGTACTGTGCCGTCCCCATGGCGAATGGACCTTGAAACCACAGGTGGCATAGTACGCCCCATTGACTTTAATGGGCCTACTTTGCTCCGCCTAGGAGTCACTGCTTGCCGCATGCCATTGGTTCCTGTGGGACGGCCTGATATCAGGCCGTCCCCCTGCAGCCAATGATGCCCATCACACATGAGCTGCTAGGCGGGCTGGAGGAGTATACCCCGCCAGCATTAACTCCCTCCTGCTGTGCACAACCCACCAGGTGTCAAAGAGTTAAATACACAAGGTTATAAACGATCAATACGTGGGCAAAGTGATGCAAATTAAGACAGTCATTGTTTTCCCATATAATTAGAATTCTGGAGAACGGGCAAAAGGAACATATTCTGAATGAAATTGCTTTGGCAGAAAATATATAAATCAACGAATAATAAAATAAAACGAGCAAAAAAATCTTCCCATTCAGCTATCTTTGCAGTAGAGTCAGATTGGACATGTTGGGGTATTGTTGGGGTTTGAAATTAGTTGTTATGTTAAAGAATTAAATAAACAATGTACAGTCTAGTGAAAACTAGAAGTAGCAAATTACAACTGGGCATATGGGTTATTTGAGAGATTTCACAAGCTCAGCAATTTCACCATACGTTTTGAAAGCCACTTTTCATTTCACATATATCTTTACGAACATTTTAACACATTTGGCATTTCTGTAAACAAATGACTGTTTATCTATGTTTCCCTGTTATAATGTCTTGCGCGCTGTCTGCATGCAATGATTATTTAGAAAGCAGCCCCTGGAACATTTAGGAAGGGGGGCATGACTGCTGGCCTGGGACGATTAGCGCAGGTGTGCAGTAGTTAGTGATTGGGGAGGCGAGAGGTGTATGCTAATGAGAAGGCCCATTTAATGAGGGAGGGAAACCTTACCTGGTCACTCCCTTTCTGACCTGGGAAGGGTTGTCACGTTCCCACCCTCCTGACCCTGTTATTTATTTTTTCTGTTATTTATTTTTTCATATTTGTGTCACAGCTTGCGTGAACCCTGACCAGCGAGGATGTCCTATGGATAAGCCGCCGGAGTAGGTGGGCGATGCGAGAGACGTCCTCGGTCCTGTGTAAGCCAGGAGAGTGACGAGCTCTGGTTGGTGGTGATAACTGCCTACTGTTAATTGCTGCAGTAGGGTCAGATTGGACATGTTGGGGTATTGTTGGGGTGTGAAATTAGTTGTTATGTTAAAGAATTAAATAAAAGTTGTGGCCTATGCCCTTTCCATATTTAAATATTGCTGTCGTGCGTTTATTTAAGGGCAGGGGAGAAGAATAAGGATCCAGGTTTAAGCAGTCATGCTCTCTCTAAACCTCCTATTGATCAGACATTACTTTGACATAGAACATGTCACACAACTGTTTCACAATATTCCTTGAGATTTAAGTTATGTGCAGAGTCGTTTCCTCTGTGTTGTATACGGTGTACATGACACAGAGGAAGGCATATCGTCCCATGAATGTATTTGATTTTGCTAAAACAGAGCAGTAGATACTACTATAACAGACAACTGTCTATAGCTATAATGTGAAACAGCTGTCATTCAGGACAGCTTTAAGCATATTGCACCATATGCGTGGGTAAAAATGTGGTAGACCCACTCTTGCATGATCTTCCACAGATCACTGCTCTGTGCTTTCATGCGTATGCATACTAACAACAGTAACCCAATCCTGATGGGACAAAGACAGACAGAAATCAGACCCAACTGATATTTTTAGGTATAGGGTAGTTTTTTTTGTAGTCTTTACAAGAATGGCATTGCATGGAGTCAAGGTATATATTATTATATAACTTATATAAAAAATTAAGAAAATATTTTAAATCTTGTTGGGTAAAGCTTAGATGTTCAATCCATAAGTGGAGTCAATTTTAAATGTCAGGGTCTAGGGGCTTCAAAATCTACAGATGCTTTCTTCACCATTGAGCAGAGGACATGATAAGTACAGAGAATGATTTAAAACCAAGAGAAAGGATTTTGGAGGTAAATTTGGCCAGGAATGGTGACACATGACCGCGTCTGTCCAATACTTCACTCGTCAGCCAGCCAGCGAGGAAGGCGCTGCCGGCCTCTGGGTTACCAGGACGGCACGGGACGTGACAACTACAGACAAATAAGACACATAGAAGACCTAAAAACAAAGTATCACTATAGCAGGAGTGATACTTTGGTTTCAGGTCTTTTTTGTGTCTTGTTTATTTAATCGTATTTATAACTCAGGGTTACCCCCATCTAGCTAGGATATTGGTTATAAACACTCAGGTGATCAGAACATGTAGCTTCTCTTCTAATATCCACAGTGATGGTTGGTTTGTGTATATGTTTTTAAGGAGGTTGCGTAGATTGCTTTGATTTCATATTTCATACACTGTTCCAACTAACAATAAAATAGATTTACCAGTGTATCATAACTTCTGTTTTAGACATGGACAAAAATGGGATTGTTCCATAAACTGGTGAATGCTTAGTATTTATAAAATAAAAGCCATTAAACTAGAAATATGGTAGCTTTTTTTAACACTTTAAAAGTTATGCCAATTACAAATTTACTTTTTTCTTAATTTACAAATTAAATGGAAATAGAAAACCTCACAGCGGGACTCATGCTAGCTCTTTAATTTGGCAAAACCATTCTTTACTATAGAAAATTGCTGAAACCAAAGTTTTCTTTGAGCTAAAGAAAGATAAAGAAGATTTATTAGATTTTATTTTTCCATTTCTATTTACGAGTACAGCCCAGTGGGAATATTTACATAAGAATCTGGATGAAACTTTAAAACTTTCTTTAATAACATTCAATACTCAAAGCAGTTTCTCTTCTTCATTGATTTACTTTAGCAGCAGTAACATTGAATTTGCAAAATCAAAGTTATACTACTGAAATGTAATATATGCTGTTATAAAAAAAAGGTTATTCGCTGGTGAGACAACATTTTTAATTTTTTTGTCATCATTTAATATTTAGTGATGTAAACATCTAATGTTACACTAGAAGAGGGAATCGTCTTTGCCAGTTTATCCTGTAAGCCAATGATAATATCTCATGAATACCCTTAGCTAACACACGCTCCTACAGCTGATGTTTGTACAATGTTTCCATTCAATATTCTATTTTTTCTTCTTCTTACCCCTCATCAACAAGTCCCCTTTCACACACAAATAGCATTACAATATGGTTCTATGCCGAGAAATTTATATACCCTGGATCACTTTATTAAAATTCGATTTTCATTAGTCAATTAGCGATTGCGAATAATTTTAAGACAAGAAAGGAAAGAAAGTGGGCTGTTGCCTAAAATTAGGCAGTGGACTTCACTACAAATTTTACAGGTGGATCAATGTCAAGTACATTTGGCTAATTTGACACGCTTTTTCCACGTGTTTTATTAATTTTCCTTTATCATTTCACTAATGGGAAATACAGACAAGGCATACAAGTAAGGAAAGAATGAGAGAACTACCCATGGGAGAAAAATATCTAGCTATTACAGCCCTTTATAAAAGTGTTCTGACTGATGACCCATGATGTTACAAACTGCAGAATATGTGTGTGTTTTGCATAAATACATAGACGAATGGTGCCACATGATTGGAACCAGACATGGGACAGAGACAGGAAGTAGGAGGGTGGAGACAGGAAGTAGGGGGTTATAGTGAATACAGACAGAGGCTATTCATTGATCGTCATCATAATAAAGCAGCTCATCATAAAGTTTATCTGGCGGCTCTTTCATTATTTGTGCACATCTAAAAAAATCTAATGGAATAAAAGTAACATAAGACAAAAAGCAGGGGTGTGTGAAACTGGTGGCAAAATAGCAGAAGCCTACAGACTTGTAATCACTGATTGTTCTAGCACCACTTTACATGTCAGCTACTTGTTTCTATTTAACCTCTCAACCACTAGCCATGGCTTAATGTTACAGTATTTACAGACCGACTGCAAAATTCTGCAGCACTTTACAATAGGGAAGCACGAGACGTAATGGGACATAAGGAACAGACACCTTGCATGTAGGATAAATTGTCCTGATAATAGAACATCTTATACAATGCATCATATTTTTCTCGAGGGTGCACTGACATAAAGTGAAACAAGGCCCACAAAAGAAAATTGTTCCAATGTAATTAATTTTTCAGTTCATTATTTGAAGTGTTCTTCATTTCTTTGGGGGTTATTCAAAGAGATCCGAATTGTGGCCTAAAGGTAACACTGAAATTCAGCGTACGGTTACCTTTCCTGGCCATTCAGCTATTCTGAGAGCAGGCAGTTCACCAAATCTTGGTGAATTGCCTGCACATACGGTGCCTGTTCGGTGCCTGTTCGAAGGCAGTGAAATCCCCATAGAGAAGCAATGCTTCTATTCAGAGACACCAAACAGCAGGGAAGAGTTGCCGAAATGCCCTGCTGTACGGTGGTCTCATTCGACAGATTTCTTCAGGTGATTCCCATAGGCTTCAATGTTAAAAATATTCCCGTTTAAATCCAATATCTAATAAACCATTTAATATTATATTCTGCAGTAAAAAGTCTCTTTATTTATAGATTTTGTAGCATCTTTTAGGCATCTTTTCAGATTTTTTTTGCAAACTATTTTTCCTTTTTTTTTTTTAAATCGTTTTTTCCTTTTTCTGTAACAGCCCTTTCTATTATCATTCATAGGACCTTATATGTAAATTCCAGACAAAAATGTGAGTGTTTCAGACAGGGCAATAATTTGCCCAAGATTCAGATGAACCTCAATTCCATTAAAAAAGCAAAAGCACATGTCTAATAGTAAATGCAAAAGTTAGACATTGAATGCGAGGTTTCATTTCCAGCAATTGTAAATATTAGCAAGCAAAAGGATCAACAGCTTGAATGATTTGTTCCTTTCTTTTACTTACAGAATTTATCTTTACTTTTAGGCTGAGGTTAGACGAGCGCCCGTACTGACGTGCCTTCAGGCGTCCAGGCGGGGCCGGCCACACGCTGTTGCGCGTGCAGGAATTGCGTTCAAAACAGCTGCCGTGCTGTGTCCGTGTAGCAAGCCTCCCCGTCGAAGCGCTAGGACATGCTTTGATGGGGCTGCAAAGCGTGATCCTCCATAGGATTTGGTGGTAGTGGCCCTTTAAGTTTAACATTCAAGTACAAGGATATATGAGAGGCACATTTCCGCCTCAGAAAAAAAAAAATAGAGGTGTGAAGGAAAGTTCAGCATAGCAGATGGGAAGTAAAAGAAGTCAGATCAAGGTAACCAAACTTAGAGTTGGAGAATAAACGTTAATGGACAGGATGATATTTGTGAAACGTGCTGAGATAAAAGAACTATGTTCATAAATAGGATATCTTACAGGAAGCAAAGTTTCACACTTTAGTTAGATCTACAAAGGAGTGCCAGGAATCACTTCCCTTGAGTTTCGCAACCAACGCGGGACATTACTTCTGCAGACAAATGTTATTTAACAATATATCCCATTAGTTTTGAAAAGGAAGGGACAGTAATTCTAAGCCAACCTCTGTTTTGATCTATGTGCATATGAATGAAACCTGAAATGTCTCTGGGGTCTGGGGTGCATAATGAATTTCTATGCACATAATATAAATATTATTTTTCTTCTGCACAAAATGTGAGAAGTAAAGTCTCCTGTTTAATCGAAAATATTATTGAGAGAGCAGCAGAAGTTCATTTCTGAATAAAGTCAACTCTTTTTTGCACTGTGTCAATCTGTAGGCATCATTTGACTAAGCAGTTGATAAATGTGTGGCCTGACATAGAAATTTTGGTAATGATCACTGATGAGCTGGATAAAAAGCTAAACATAAACATTCTACAGCTATTGACACTCAGTAATATATATTCATATGGGCTAAGATGTAGCCTGTGTATTCATGTTCTTACATCTTTGACAAAGGCAGAGCTACCTTGCTACACATTACATTTTTATTATTATCCTTTATTTATATAGCGCCACATATTCCGCAGCGCTTTACAAGTTCAGTGTACAAGATATTGATACATTAGAATACCACACATGGATGATAAGGCCTGATTCAGGGGGACCCTGTTCCCAAGGGAACTTGCAATCTATGAGATGTACAAGTATTTTGTAAGGTAGGCGCATCCATATTGTTAGGTGTCTTGCCCAAGGACACTTGCTGGTGGCGTCTTCTGAGTGGAATCAAGTCATCTTTCCATGATTGTAGCGATGATCAGCGACCTGGTGGTTATGTTGAACCCGCTTCTTGTAAAGTTGAGACGTCTTCACAGTTGTACCGTTGGAATGTGCTGAATGGGACCTTGACTTGCTTCTCCACGGTTGAAGGGTAGAGATGTTTCCATTGGACTCCACAGACGATATTGTGTGGGAGGCAAGTGTGTACCGTTGGGTATCTTGCCCAAGGACACTTACTGGAGAGGTACTCTGTCTGGGATTCGAACCTGTGACTCCACGGTTATAGAGCAGTGATGTTACCTCTACTCCATCCAGCCGGTACATTACACTCAAATCTTACCCCAGTCTAAAGTAACTTAAGAGATCTCTATTAACATACTGTACCTCAATACAGAATGCACCTGTAAACATGTAACATAATGTATATATTTCCTACATATTTATTTTCTGTTAATCTCAATATTTGTGTTTTTTAATATCTTGCATTTTATTATATACAGGGTTATTCAAAAAGAATTGAAAAGTCACCATACGATCGGTGACTATTCGTTCCCTGCACTTCGGGGTGATTTCGCCGACCCTGCAGTGTATTCAGCAAGAACCGTACGGCCCCCGTAGTGCACGGAAAACTCACCGCAAACCTGCCGAACACCCACGGAACACTCACCGAAACCCGCAGAAAACAGCTGAATTAACCCCGCCGTACACGCCGGTGAAACCCGACTAGTCGCCGATCAGAGCGCAGAGCAGCCGCCGGAAAAACCTGACACGCAGACGAATGAGGTGGAAAAAAAAACAAGTTTGAAGCTTGAAAGTTTGAAATTTGAAACGCTGTTTGCAAAAAACTACTGAACGAAAATGCCTGGAATTTACATATAAGCTCAAATGAATGATAATAAAAAGAGCAGTTACAGTAAAAAGAAAAGATGATTTTTTTAAAAAAAAACAGGAAAAACAGATCCCAAAAAATCTATGAATAAAGAGATTTTTTTACTGCAGAATATAAAATATTAAACGGTTTATTAGATATTGAATTAAAATGGGAATATTTTGGAATAACATTGAAGCCTATGGGATTCACCTGAATAAACCTGCCGAATTAAACCACCGAACAGCAGGGCATTTCGGCAACTTTTCCCTGCTGTTGTGCGTTCTCTGAATAGACGAAGTATTGCTTCTCTATCGGGAGTTCACTGCCCTCGAACAGGCACCGAAGAGGCACCGTATGTGCAGGCAATTCGCCAAAATTTGGCGATCTGCCTGCTCACTGAATAGCCGAATGGCCAGGAAAGGTACCGTACGCTGAATTTCACTGTTCAGTTACCTTTCGGACAAAATTCGGAGCTCCTTGAATAACTCCCTTAGTATTTCTCTAACAACTGTAACAATTCAATGTTCTTGAACCCAGGACATACTTTAAAACGAGAGAAATCTCAATGTATCCTTCCTGGTAAAATCCGTTATAAATAAATAAATAAATAAGTGTT
This sequence comes from Leptobrachium leishanense, assembly GCA_009667805.1. Classification (NCBI taxonomy): domain Eukaryota; kingdom Metazoa; phylum Chordata; class Amphibia; order Anura; family Megophryidae; genus Leptobrachium; species Leptobrachium leishanense. The sequence goes on along the minus strand of CM019067.1, from coordinate 73,477,410 downwards.
ATACAATATTTAGCTTGGGTAAAGTAAATTACTTGCATTCCTTTAAATTAAATGGGTAAAATACACTCATAAGTGTAAACTACATTGCAGTTCTGCATCAAATATCCCAAAAGATTTGAATTAACAACGAAAAGGAAATAGTGCAGACAGTATTGACTACGGTAGTGGAATAGAGGCCTGGGTTCAGAGCAGTTAGCGGACCAAACGTGATTTGACATAAAAAGCAAATTAGTCCTATTGTACTCTAGACCCCTAATTTCCCTTAGGAAGTTGCTGGCCTTAGAGGAACAAACGATGTTGGTAGCTTCATCTACATATTGACTTTTTTTATACTTATTGCTATTTTGTTAATTGATTTAAAAACATTTTTATTCACTGGCACATTGAAGTCAAGAACGCAATTCTTATTCCAAGACCCTTCTTGTATACCAACGGACAGAGATCTAAGCAGTGCTGTGCGAGCGCCCATAGGCAACATCATGTTTATTTCACTAGTCCATATCGTCTGCACTATTTCCTTTCCATTGGTAACGTTCATGCCTTTCGGATTCTTGACTCTAACAGGCTAGAGTTGTCTTGATGTTATATTATATCAGGTTATTTATGTGCCATTCCGATGCGTAATTGGCATTTTACAAGACACCTTGGCAATACTATTTTCATTGAATGATACTTAATACCAAGTTACATTTCTTCGTGCTCATTTAAACACAGGCTTTATATCTCAATCCTAAAACAATAATACAGAAATGAACTGAAAATGACGCTATAGGATAATTTGGAGGAGAAGCTATGTGAACTTGACTTACTGCAGGTGCCAGGCCCCAGGTCGTTGGAGTCTCATGATTTCAGGATTAAGAGAGGGGATACCATCAGTGGTGTGAGGGGAAGCAAAAGTGCATTAAAAGAGCAGGAGTTCTTGCCAGGATAATAGCAAATCCAGGCAAGTCGGCTCTCTCGTCTATCCTGTGTGAAAAAGCCACTGCAGAGCAGTGACGTGCGGTGAGGTCAGTGGCTGGTGAGGCACTGGGTAGTATCAGAGCCAGATATACAAATGCAAAACAGCCAGAAAACCTCCTAGCTCCCAAAGAGGAGGCTTCAGGCATTTAATACATCAGAAGGACAGACACTGCGAGTAAGGACTGACTGGAAGCCGATTCTGTTCCCACAGACCTTTATACAGAACAATTATCTTACAATATGCCTTCTAAATTGCAATGGTAAAGACTTCCTAAATGAAGAATCTACAGTCCTGGGTCCTTGTACCTGGACTTGTTTTCATACAGGGTTATTCATTCAGAGAGAGGTGAAAAGCAGGAGAATGACTGGAGAATGGAAAATTCTAGGTCAAAATAGCCAAACCAGAAAAATTCTCCCTTTCATGATCTGCTATTTTGACCTAGAATTTTCCATTCTCCAGTCATTCTCCTGCTTTTTACCGCTCTCTGAATAACCCTGATACAGGGCTATTCAGAAAGAGGTGAAAACCTTGAGAATGAGTGGAGAATTGAATTCTAGGTCAAAATAGTCAAACCAGAAAAATTCTCCAATTTATCTCACTTTCCAAATTGGCTATTTGTTCATTCTCCTGCCAATTCAAGGTTTTCACCTCTCTCTCTGAATATCCCTGATAATATTATTGAATCATTGTGCTAGCTACACTATCAGGGTTATTCAGAGAGAGGTGAAAACCTTGAGAATTGGCAGGAGAATGAACAATCTAGACCAGGGTTTCTCAACTCCAGTCCTCCGGACCCACTACAGGCTAGATTTTTCAGATCACCTTGGGAAAATGCAGACGGAATACTGCAATCACTGAGCAGCAAATCATATCACCTGTGCTTCACATATCTGGCAAACCAGGCCGAGGAAACGAGTTGAGAAACACTGATTCTAGACCAAATAGCCCATTGAAAAATCTAGACTAAATAGCCAATTTGGAAAGTGAGATAAATGGGAGAATTTTTCTGGTTTGACTATTTTGACCTAGAATTTTAACTTCTCCTGTCATTCTCAAGGTTTTCACCTCTTTCTGAATAGCCCTGTATCAGGGTTATTCAGAGAGTGGTGAAAAGCAGAAGAATGACCCTGTATCAGGGCTATTCAGAAAGAGGTGAAAACCTTGAGAATGACAGAAGTTAAAATTCTAGGTCAAAATAATCAAACCAGAAAAATTCTCCCATTTAGCTCACTTTCCAAATTGGCTGTTCATTTTCCTGCCAATTCTCAAGGTTTTCACCTCTCTCTGAATAACCCTGATATTTCAGGCTCATAAAAAAGGTTAAGCCAACGCTTGCCCCTGGCAAAACACACACACACACACGAGATATAAATATACATACACACAGCATGTGAAAGAAAGGGTGTGTAAAGAGACTGGCACTGTAAGAACACACACGCTCTATATGCTGACCCTATAACAAAGTATTATTAAGAGGAGCCTGGCTACATCCATTAGGTTTCCTTAAAGCAGCTATACATTTTGCGTCATTCATATTATACTGAAGGGAAAGCAAGCCACTGACCCAACTGGAAAACTGACCCAACCTGAGTTCTGCACACTGCAGGGCAGCACTTTCAGGCACTGACAGGGAGCAAAATGGAGATCTGACACCCCAGCCCAAAGCCAGTGACCCATGAAGCACACGCTGTGATCTGACAGCCCTGGTAGAAGAGTTGTGAGAGTCTTGCTGGCAATGTTGCATCTGCTGAGTCCCCCACCTGTCCTGTCCTGTCCCTCCCCAGGCAGCCTGGCTACAGGTACAATACATCATACAGATTGGCAGCTAAGCACGATCTGAACATCAGGAAATCAGCACAGAGGAAAGGCATGGCCTCTCCCCCCATCATTAACCCTCTCTCCCATCATTAACCCTCTCCCCCATCATTAACCCTCTCCCCCTTCATTAACCCTCTCCCCCATCATTAACCCTCTCTCCCCATCATTAATCCTCTCTCCCCCATCATTAACCCTCTCTCCCCATCATTAACCCTCTCTCCCCATCATTAACCCTCTCTCCCCCATCATTAACCCTCTCTCCCCCATCATTAACCCTCTTCCCATCATTAACCCTCTCCCCATCATTAACCCTCTCTCCCCCATCATTAACCCTCTCTCCCCCATCATTAACCCTCTCTCCCCCATCATTAACCCTCTCCCCATCATTAACCCTCTCCCCCATCATTACCCTCTCCCCCATCATTAACCCTCTCTCTCCATCGTTAACCCTCTCTCCCCCCATCATTAACCCTCTCTCCCCCCATCATTAACCCTCTCTCCCCATCATTAACCTTCTCTCCCCATCATTAACCTTCTCTCCCCATCATTAACCCTCTCTCCACCCCATCATTAACCCTCTCTCCCGCCCCATCATTAACCCTCTCTCCCCATCATTAACCCTCTCTCCCCCCATCATTAACCCTCTCTCTCCATCATTAACCCTCTCTCTCCCCCATCATTAACCCTCACCCCTCCCGTGAGGTCACTTACCTTGCAGCTGGGTCCCCCACCTGTCCTGTCCTGTCCCTCCCCAGGCAGCCTAGCTAGAGGTACAATACATCATACAGATTGGCAGCTAAGCACGATCTGAACATCAGGAAATCAGCACAGAGGAAAGCCATGGCCTCTCCCCCATCATTAACCTCTCTCCCCCCATCTTTAACCCTCTCCCCATCATTAACCTCTCCCCCATCATTAACCCTCTCCCCCATCATTAACCCTCTCTCCCCATCATTATTCCTCTCTCCCCATCATTAACTCTCTCTCCCCCATCATTAACCCTTTCTCCCCCCATCATTAACCCACTCTCCCCATCATTAACCCTCTCTCCCCAATCATTAACCCTCTCCCCCAATCATTAACCCTCTCCCCCATCATTAACCCTCTCCCCCCATCATTAACCCTCTCCCCATCATTAACCCTCTCTCCCCCATCATTAACCCTCTCTCCACCCCATCATTAACCCTCTCTCCCGCCCCATCATTAACCCTCTCTCCCCCCATCATTAACCCTCTCTCCCCCATCATTAACCCTCTCCCCATCATTAACCCTCTCTCCCCATCATTAACCCTCTCTCTCCCCCCATCATTAACCCTCACCCCCCCGTGAGGTCACTTACCTTGCAGCTGGGTCCCCCACCTGTCCTGTCCTGTCCCTCCCCAGGCAGCCTGGCTAGAGGTACAATACATCATACAGATTGGCAGCTAAGCACGATCTGAACATCAGGAAATCAGCACAGAGGAAAGCCATGGCCTCTCCCCCATCATTAACCCTCTCTCCCCCCATCATTAACCCTCTCCCCATCATTAACCCTCTCCCCCTTCATTAACCCTCTCCCCATCATTAACCCTCTCCCCATCATTAACCCTCTCTCCCCATCATTAACCCTCTCCCCATCATTAACCCTCTCCCCATCATTAACCCTCTCTCCCCATCATTAACCCTCTCTCCCCCATCATTAACCCTCTCCCCCATCATTAACCCTCTCTCCCCATCATTAACCCTCTCCCCCATCATTAACCCTCTCTCCCCATCATTAACCCTCTCTCCCCCATCATTAACCCTCTCTCCCCATCATTAACCCTCTCTCCCCCATCATTAACCCTCTCTCCCCCATCATTAACCCTCTCTCCCCATCATTAACCCTCTCCCCCATCATTAACCCTCTCTCCCCATCATTAACCTTCTCTCCCCCATCATTAACCCTCTCTCCCGCCCCATCATTAACCCTCTCTCTCCCATCATTAACCCTCTCCCCCCCCCCATCATTAACCCTCTCTCCCCCATCATTAACCCTCTCTACACATCATTAACCCTCTCTCTCCCCATCATTAACCCTCTCCCCCCGTGAGGTCACTTACCTTGCAGCTGGGCAAAGAGGGCTTCCTGCTGCTGCACCCCCTCAGATCCCTCCTGGGGGGCAGATGTGTTGTGCATTCTTCCAGCCCCAGTTAGCAGACAATAACCAGCCTGGTTTATAACTGGGCATCCCCAGCAGATGCAGATCTGAGTGGCAGAACAGGGCACCCCTGTGCCAGGCTCCTGGACTGCAGCTCCCCATGCAGCCAGTCAGGGGTTGTCCATCATGCAATCTTTTCACAGCCTGCATTGGAGGGCTGCCTGACCTATCATTGACAGGAAGGGGCATGTCTAACTGCTAGACTTCCTGTCAATCAGAGGCTGTCCTCTAATGCAGGCGTTTTCTGGGAATGGCTTGGACCAATGGTGCTTTCCCATTGGTCCAAGCTTTTCCAAGGCTCTATCAGTGCCTGTCAGTCTGTGCGGCACTAATGAGCAGTGATCATGAAATAGGCAGCACTTGTCTCTGACGTGTGCTGCACACATCTTGAGCAGTTTACTCAATTAGTGCAGCAGGGAAACGTCCTGCTATGCAAATTGCGTAGGCTGGGAAAACTAATGCCTGCAGAGGCAGAGGACTGAGCTGACAGCGGGGGAGCAGCTGAGTTTGTTTTTAGTTTATTAATTTATCACTTAATGGCAGGTGCGGCTCTGACTCCCTTGCCTCCACTGACTGCACGTCCCTGCTACAGAGACAAGGTAAAACATTGGAAGGCTTGTTTAATTGTTTGCAGCAACAATCATCAGCAGTGTGTCAAAATTAAAGTGACAAAGTACAAAGGTAACCCTACTCCTTCATTCAGAGTCTAAGAATTTTTCTGGTTTGGCTATTTTGACCTAGATTTTTCGCTTCTCTAGTCATTCTCCTGGTTTTCACCTATCTCTGAATAACCCTGTAACACTAATGTTAGTCTCTCTTTTGGTGACTAATATAATCCAGTTTATTATCCAGTGAGGAGACATTGGAAAGCAGGTGTGACAGTGTGAGTAGGGACAGGGTGCTAGAACACCGTTTTATCCGTAGGCGGATGGAGAAAGTCCTGTGCCCCTTGGTATATGGTTAATTCCCTCTCTAACAATACTGGGCAGCTAAACTGCTTACCAGACAAACCATCAACAGAAAAATAAAGAGTTTTACTTCCCTAAGTGTTCAGGGATTGCTCCTCCTTTGCTGTTCCCAGCCAAATACTGACTAGGATGGAGAGCCACAGCCCACTATAAGGGCTGGGAAGCCGCAATCAGAAGGCATCTGAGGATTAACCGTATACCAAGGGGAACAGGGCGTTCTCCATCCGCCTACTGATAAAACGGTGTTCTAGCACCCTGTCCCTACTCACACTGTCACAACTGCTTTCCAATGTCTCCTCACTGGATAATAAACTGGATTATATTAGTCACCAAAAGAGAGACTAACATTAGTCTCACGGGGTTATTCAGAGAGAGGTGAAAACCAGGACAATGACTGGAGAAGTGAAAATTCTAGGTCAAAATAGCCAAACCAGAAAAATTCTCCCATTTATCTCACTTTATAAATTGGCTATTTGGTCTAGATTGTTCTCTTCTCCAGTCATTCTCTTCGTTTTCACTTCTCTCTGAATTATCCTGATAGTGTGAGTCTAGGGGCGGCTGCATTTGGATTCTCACAGACATGTGGTTCAAAGATAGAGTTTTGAACGCTGACATTCAGTTAGATGGACTTGTTTTGTTTTGCGTTCTCTGTAGCATAGTTAGTCTTGTGTTGTATATAGCACAATGGTCCTGGAGGAATGATGTCTTGTTTTACTGTGTACAACTTGTAATTGACAGCTTGATAAAGACTCATGTATCGAGCCAAAACATTGTATCTCGTTTCTTCTGTTAATAAATATGGAATCCTGCCGTTTGACCGGCATTTCTTTTTTCCTTTGGAATGACAATAAAGTGTGATTCTGGAAAGCTGTATTTAAAAAATAAAATCATATATTTTTTAGATATTTGTATTATTAGCTGTAAATTCATTTTGCGCATATAATATCTTATATGTATAAAAAGCTATAAAGTTGTGTATAGCAATACTTCCAGGTGGAATATTACACAGTCAAATTCAACTCATTTAAGATAAAAGGAAGTGATGAAATAGATATGTTTTTTCCTTTTCCTTTTCAACTACTAAGGCTAGGGACAGATGAGCGCATTTTCTGCGGCCACCGTCAAAATGTACGTCGATGCGTGCGCACGCATTTTTTCACGGAATACGCTTAAGTGGTCAGACAATGCGCAATTCTGGACGTATTTCATGACGATGGGGTGAAAAGAAGTCTAGGGAAATCCGGCTGTTTGAACGTTATGTTGGCCGCACACTAGCAGCGTCTGACATCTCCTAATCACGCACACACGCTGCTATGCGGCCGCAGCGCACTCTGTACGTCAGTACCAGCGGTTTAACGTTCTCGAAAAAATGCGTTCATTTTCCACTTGCGTTGCGCGGCCGGACTTTTGTGCGACCGTACTTCGTATATTGGCCGTCATTGCCTGTCATCTGCTGCTAGTGCGGCCGTGATTAAGTGCGCCAGAACGCGCGTTCGCACTGCCTCAGTCTGACCCTAGCCTTAGTTGGGAAGAAATTAAATATTTGCTTTTTCTTAGTGAAATGCAGAGACTTCCATGGATATGTTGTAGAAACCAAGAAAAGAACTAATGAACATTATTTCAAACAGGTACATGTTGTGGAAGAGCAATTAATCTCTAAAAAAAAAAAAATAGAGAATGAAGGGATATGGTTTGAAAGGAGTGTGGGCAACAAGAGTCACTAAACCTAGAACTTTTGTTAATTTGAGGACCTCTGAAATAGGCATTATTTAGAATTAGCTTGAGTTGCCTACTCTGGGCCCTGTACTAAATAATTCTAATAATTTCCAGATCTCTTTTGCCAGTTATAATTCAATAAAAGAATAAAAAAGATGGCCTGAATCACTTAAAAATATGTAACGTCATCGTATTCTAATAAAATAGAATGTTATTCTTCTGTGAGGTGTAATCCAAGATAAAAACAAGACATGAAGGTACTTTTCTTTTTCTTAATGCACAGTTTATTCACTGGTTTTAAATAAATTTGAACTTGCTCTCTAATTGTGTATTCCTTTGAACATGCTCTTGACAAAGTTACTTGCTGCATTGTCCGTCGATTCAGTGAGTCAGCTGAAAAAGAAAGGAAATAGCTCTCCCTGAATTTCAAAACAGTAACTAGTGTCTGAACTTCCTGAGACTTGGGAGCACAAATCTGGAATGCTCAACAGAAAAGAAACGTATCGTAAAACAGATGGACCTCATAAAAATCTAGATCAGTTTCTGAGCTCTTGGGGACTGAAAAAAAGAACAACTCTTCTCAGTTTCTAACCAAGCTACAGGAACATTTGTAGAGAAAAACGAAATGATTCCTCTTTATAGTATAACTGTATGTTACCAAAAAGTATTTTCTTCTATAGTTACAATCCTACTACAAATGATAAATTATGCAGCTGATCAGTGCAGACAGTGAAAAATTGGAAGCATTACTGTAGTATCAATTATGACCTTTCCATTCCTTCTGAAGATATTATTATTAACGTTAATGATGTGGAGGTATACAAAGACAGATTAGAAACAAATGGTTGCTTAATTTACCACCAACTATTTAGATGCCTATAAATAATGCCTAGAGCAGCATAAATAATGTGTCAGGGCTAAAATCATTCTAATCTCATCAATACCAGCAAGTACAAATAAATATCACCTGTAATAGGATCGTAGGCCTCGATTTCATTCCATCGGCAGATATGTTGAAAGAATATTGGCAAGTTTTAGATGATATGTTTTAGAAACATCAGCTGATTGATTGAACGATTGATTCAATTGAAAAATATTCATCCAGAGCCGAAAACCAAAATATGATCCTAGTCCAAAAAATAGAAAGCTGGTGAAAAGCCAGAAAAAGCATATTTCCAGCCAGCATCATATCAATATATCCTATTTATTTATCCTATTAAGCCTATTTGAAACTTCTCATGTTTTTAAAACAAATAGTTCACTCTTATTTCCCTGCCATAACATACATTTATCAACCCCTTTCTGCACTTTTTATCAGAAGTCAACTTACTGATATTTTCAAATAGAATTGCTGAATTCAAAATTTTCATAGTAACGATTGGCGATATTAGAAACAAATTCTGAACGGGAATCAAAATGCCGATATGCCCTTATTTAAATCTCCTAAACTGAAAAATGGTTGAATTTGTAAAAGCTGGCAATTTTGGCAACCAAAACAAATTAAATCGATGCCTCAATTTGTGCCAGCTGGAAATTTAAAAAAAAAAAACACCTTATAGTCATGAGTGCCGCTATTCAAACTAGAGGTGTGCACAGCTGAAAAAATTGTTTTGTTTCGGTTCGCTTTAAAATTATTTCGTTTTGAGAATTTTGCTTCGTATTTCGGAGCTTATTTCGTATCGTGTTTCGTTTAGTTTTGGATTGATTTGAAATTTGATATTGATTTGATAGTTGATCTATCAGTTTGAATTTTGGATCACTAAATGAAACCCAAAATAATCAAATTTTGCTGTTAAAAGGCAAGCTAGGGTTAGATATTAAGCTGTCTCACAGATTTAGTACCAGAGGCCAATTGGTCATTGGGGGGGTAAACACTTCTGAGGGGATGGGGAAACAGCTGCTCGGGGGTGGTGTCTTCAGCCAGGAGTCCAAAAGTGGAGTTATCCAGCTCAGCCAGTGTTCAGGAAAAAATTAGGACACACAGCCTCCCTACATCTAGCATCCATGAGCAAGCTCGTAGTCAGTAGAGGCAACAAATCAAAGTGGTGAGTAGGACCCACGGCCTTCTCGAGGACGACCGGGGGAGAAGGGACTGCCATTATTATTTATTATTATTATACTTTATTTATATAGCGCCAGCATATTCCGCAGCGCTGAACAATGGGCATGATATAGACAGGGTTACAATACATTGAGACTGAACAACATTTGATAAACCGATACATGAGGAAACGAGGGCCCTATTCCCATGGGAACTCACAATCTAGAAGGGTTGGTGGTGGAAACAAGCGGAGAGGACTGCAAGGTGAGAGTGATGGACTGCAAGGTGAGAGTGATGGACTGCAAGGTGAGAGTGATGGACTGCAGGATGAGAGTGATGGACTGGTTGGGGCAGTGAGGGGTATCAGTGAGTTGGGTGGTAGGCTTCCCTGAATAGGAATGTCTTATAAGAGAGGGAGAGATGTTGATAGTGGAGGGGTTGGTGGTACAGAGGCAGGAGTTCCATTTTAGGATGAATGCAGAGTAAAAGAGTAGAAGAGACAGGGAGCGCATTGTGCAGCAGTATGTGGACCATGCAGTTCCCTAATTCCAGCTCAGGGAAGGGGGGAGCTGGTGGCCAGAAAAACACTGCAGAGCTTGCGTGGGAGAGACCAGAAGCCTGGGATTAGTAAGAGTAATTAGAGAGAGAAGTGGAGACATCTGGAAAGGATGCCTGAAATAAGAGGCTGTTCCTGGGTTGGGGGTGGGACTGTCAAGTGTGGAAATGAAGCTTGGTCTGTGTGTTTCTGTGTGAAAAGGAAATTAGTACAGGTAAGTGTCTAGGTGTCAGAGGCCTTTGTAATGGGGGGGAGGGGCACTAATGAAATACTATCTAAAAATGCGGGATTTTAGAGGATAATCATCCAGAAATTAATAAATGCCATCTGCACAGCCTCCAGGTAGCCCTGGCCTCTCCATTTGCAGAACCACAGGACAGCTTCGAACCCCGTCGCATCCCAAGAAGTAGCCAGACCAATGCCAGCAACGAGCAGGGAGAGTCATCTGACGTCTTGATGTCTGCAGGATCATCCAGGAGCCCGTGATCCACCTGGAGATCTCCAGCCGGGGGTCGACGGACAGTAGGCAGGCAGGGCACCATCGGCACATGGATCTCCCTCAAGGGTAGAAAGGCCATCCTAAGCACCACAGCCGGGTCACCCCCCCCCCGTTTCTCATTTTTATCCTTTTATTCAGAGCAGTACAGTGTGGACAGCGAATGGCTGTCTGGAAAACAGAAGAAGCTCTTAAGAAGCAATTCACAAATGGATAGAGCTCCTGAGAATCAGTAGAGTCAGAGTGGCATACGGGACAAATTATATTGCATTGAAAAGTAAAAAAGCTATGGAAAGTGTATACAAAATCTGAACTTGATACAAAGAAACTATTTCACATCCAACAGATGTTTCCACTGGGACTATTTCATTTTTAATCTGGAAGAAAAGATATATAATCTATTTTAGGCAATGTTTCAGTATCATGGAACATTTAACATTAAAATCTTCAACACTAGATGCATAGAGGAAGGTTTCTGGTTTGACAACATGCCACAAACATTACTAAATTCTGTATTTACCCTACGTATGTTAGAATAGTGGTCATTTTAGGTCAAAAACTGCAATATTTGTGCAAATCAGCCACAAATGAATGCTTTATAACCAGCAATGTAACAGGAGTCCATGACGCCTTCTTAAACTTTAATGATGGAAACAGAATTTGACTGATATAGAACCATGCGCATTTTACCTATTTAGAGAAGCCATATTTTACTTGAGAAAAACAAGCTGGTCAAATTTATAAATTTTAGATCTAAAAGATAGATAACTTTTTGATTACCGTTAGGTATAAAAATAGATTAGTTTCCGGTACTGAATCTATGGCTAAAGGGGTTATTCACTAGCCTCTTTGTTTTCCACCAAATTGCACCGAACCGTTTATATCACTGTAGATGCAATTTTGGGTCAATTTGTATATTCACTAAGCTATCATTTCGCCAAATGCAGGTGAATTGACAGCAAAATGGTGTGCAATTCACCACAATTCGGCGGCGTTTGGCGGCACCAAAATTGTCCCATAGATGACTATCTTGTCTTCTATTTACAGAGCGCCCAACTGCAGTGAAATTCCAGTGAAATGCCCTGATTTTCAGTGTTCCAATTCAAATGGGTTAAACAGGCAGATCCCATAGGTTTCAATATAAACCAGTAATATTTTTTTTATGTTTCTTTAAAAGACTATTTATTTTTTGCAAAAACCTTTTTATTTATTTATTTTTGTAAAGAGCTTTTTGTATTTTTAGACAACATTTTTTTTCAAAGTTTTTTTATTTTGTTTTTATTATTTTTTACATGACTTTTTTATTATTTGGACATATTTTTACTTCCGTTTTATTGATTGATCCTCCTGTTAAGAAAACAGGAGACTTCCTTGTTTTTTAAGTTCAATGGAATTCACCGATGCCGATTCAGCGCAATTTGGCAGTTATCGGCGCAATTCAACGGTATTCGCCGATGACCGACAACTGTTTTGGCGACTCCAATTTCGGCAACAAACGGTGACAATTTGCTAAAAAGTAAATTCACCATATTTCCGGCGAAATAGAATCACCGAAGTACACAGAAATGGGCTGAAATGCAAAGCAGCGAAGTTGTCAGTTTCAGGTGCCCCCCAGCAATGCTGGAAGAGTGCCCAGAAGGAGGGTGGGTCCTTTGGACCCCTCTCCCTCCTGATCAGGAGGAGATATTAGTAAAAGAGAGGCCTTTCCAGCGCTGCTTGTCTTTAACCCCTAAGGTGCCGGTCCATGATTGTGGACCTCTCCCAGAGGTGGCTGACATCTTGGATGTGAGCCAAGCCTCCGGGGTCTCTCCCCGCCCACTGATGTCATCACGCATTGTGCAATGACGTCAGTTGGAGAATTGCCCTCTAGCTGCCAAGGGGTTTCCAAAATTTGGCGAGCTGCCTGCTTTGTGAATAGCCGAATGGCCACGAAATTGACCTGTAAGGGGGAAATTCACTGTTCGGTGCATTTTCGGGGCAAGTTCGGATCTCCGCGAATATTCCCTTATAGTTTAACTCTTGGCCACGGAGACCTGTCTTTTTTGTGTGTTGGGTCATTGGGTATCTATGATACTAATCTTGCAATAAATCAATTAAAGAAGTGAAATTTACATGAACACATTTTACTTTGAGGATATAAATAAAACTGAAAGTGCTGCTATAGAAGCATCAGTGTTTGAGTTAAGACCACAACACACAAGCATTGTAAATATTATTCTCTCCTAAATATTTGAATTCTAACTCTCAACTAAGTAGTAAAATATTCAATATTAGTATTTCTTATATGTTCACTGCAAATGTATGATTACATGATATAAATATATATACAGTGGCCATTTTATTGTTATATTTAGTAAGGTTAATTGTTTAATAAGACTTCAATTGTTAAATAAGCTCTGGTTTCACATGCTTAAATCTTAAACATACCAATATAACTATTATTTATCCAGTGCCTGCAACCTACCCCTATTTTCTTCTAACCATTATTTCCTGTTTACTAACGTTCTTCTACGTTTTGCAATTGATTTTTTTCAAGTCTTCTTTTTCATTGTTTGTAGAAGGCATGCTGGTCTTTTTGTTGTTATATTTTATTTAAGAATCATACCACTTTGCAAATTATTACATTAACAGGATTAAACAAATAGACCAGTGATTTTCATACAGTGTTGCGGCACACTGAGGTGCCATGAGTGAGCGGCCCTCAGATGCACCTGATTTACACATGCTCTAGTCTCCAGAAGCCAAGGGTAATGCAATCACCACCTCCTTGACCCCCTCATACAAAAGTTTATTCAGGGGTGCGCTTGGTTCAATGGAGTCCTATGAACTCCAAGAGCAATACCTGGGGCGCCACACGGCATCACAGCCAGTATCTATCAGTGGCTCCCAAATATTCCGATTTGAGTGGCTAATACATTGGCTCAGGCAGCATAGAGTCAGTAACAGAGATCCGCTAAGGGTTAGTGGCTCCTGTCAGATTCCCACTTAGCTGCTCCCTATTACTGGCAAGAGGAAGCTAGGGCCTCTGGATGGCACCTCAGTGTATCCTGTTTTTTTGCAATTATCATAGTGCCTGTTAAATCCAGCCCCCCCCCCACTTGACTATTATTATGATATTATGCTATATCCATCCGTCATATAGCACAGCAGGGCATTCTGACAATTTTAAAATTAGTATAATACAATACATCTTCACACACATACCTTGGGCCCTATTACATTCTTCACGCAAAAACCCACGCAGAATGCGTGAATTTTTGTGCGAAGCGTTAAACGTTAACGCGGGTAAATCAACGCTGGTATTACAATCCTCGCGCATTTTTTCATCCGTCAAAAAATAACGCGCGTAAAATGGACGCGCAAAAATGCGCACCCAGAAATCAGTGTGCAGACTGTTTTTTTCACGCGTTTCAGCCAATCAGAATTAAGAACCACAATTGTGTCACGTTAAGTTTTTGCGCCTGTCAAAGTCAATCTGCGCATATATGCTGCATCAATAAAAAAAACACGCACAACTTCTCAAATTTATTGGTTTGGTATGTTTAGAATGTGTAACTATACTGTGCTGCATTTGTTTTTGGGCTGGTGTATTTGGGTTCGGGCAGGTTGATAGAATTTGCCATTAACACCAGCTTTTAGGAGTTGCTAAAATTATGCGTGCAAAGGCTGTGCGTTACAAACTGCGCATAGATTGTAATACCATCCACGTACTAGCGCACAAACGCAATGTTAAGTATAGGACGCGCGGAGTACAGTACACTTGCGCAGCGTTTGCGCAGCGTTTGCGCAGGTGCACCCGCGGTAGACGATTATGTGCATTTGTTGCGCTGACATTGTAATACGACGTTCAGCGCAAAGGGTTTTACCCCTCGCGTTAATGCGTTTTTGCACATGCAAACGTTTGCGTGAAGATTGTAATAGGGCCCCTTTTCTTTAATTTAAGAGCAGTCATTAGGTCTTTAGTTTAGGACCTGTTAAAGATGGGATGCATTGGTGTTGTGACAGGCTTAAGCAAGATACGGCCATATTTTGTGATTTAAGTTCCCATTGTTTATTATCAAAATTAGATGGTTAAAAATCCGTTAAAACTTTATATTTCTAAAAAACCTCTAACCCCTTGCTGCCCCAGGACATGCTATGTCGTCCTGGTGGCGGGAGGGCCTTAAAGACGTATGGTGCCTTGGCCCCTCTCCGCAGCCTGTGCGAGATGTTCATCATTGGCTGGAGGGGGACAGCCTGAACTCAGTATGACCCCCTGCAACCAATGAAGTGTGCCGCATGTCGGCTGCGGGGCATGCCACAATCTGTGGCTCGTGATGGCACCTGTCAGTGAGGCATGCTGTACGCCTCACCAATGTTAAGCCACCCCTGATGGGCAACGCCAGCCCGTCGTTAAGGGGTTTAGTTATGAGCTTTGAAATGGTGAGGTTTGTATAATGGTGTACTCTCCTCTTGGTTTGTTGTGTCTATTTGTCTTGAGAAGCACCCACCTGTTATGCTTAGTAAAGGAAGAAGAGTGCTGCCTCTCTGGTTGCTATATTAATTTTAATTTCAGTGTAATACATATATCAGAGAGCTGTTCTAATGTTAACAAAAATATTGCTTTATCTAGATGAAATCGATATCTATTTGCAATAATTGCTACATGGCAGCCAACATTTGACTAACCTCAGAGCTATTAGCTAATGTTGATTCATGACCATAGTGTGGAAGCCTACCACAATGGATGAATTCATATACTGTACACGACGCAATCATATAACCACAAGATGGAAAAGACCACACATGTATCTGAAGCAAGATTGAAACAAAGTGTAAAGCGTTTACTTGAACATTGCGGTCTCTGGTCTACTGAATTAAGTAATTTGTATTGCATTGAAGTGACGTCTCACCTACCTGCTGCAACCGCAGTAGATTGTGTTAATAGTAAATAATAATAATAATAATAAATAAATAATAAATTGTGTTGGCCTGTTAAGAATTCATAAAGTTATATAAATCCAGAATAATCAGCTTTGAAAATTAAAGAAAAATGCAAATAATCAATAAGTACAGATAACCATGTATGCTCACTACAGTGAATTTTAACACATTATATGTAAGATCTTACAGGTGCTATATTGATTTACAGTTTAAATAAAAGGGCTCAGTCTTACAAAATCAATCAATAGGCTTGGATTTGCAGAAAGAAGTACATAGTTACATAGGCTGAAATAAAGACGTGCATCCATCGGGTTCGGCATTTTACACATCACCTACTATGGTTTATCCAAAAGAAGGCAAAATACCCCAGTCTGAAGCGCTCGCCAATTTGCAATTGACATACTGGGAAAAAATTCCATCTTGACCCCAGAAGGAGTCAGATTTCTCCTTGGATCAAGCAGCTTACCCACATATTAAATATGATAACCTTTAATATTATGGTTTTGCATGAAGTCATCCAGTCGTTGTTTAAAAGTCTGTACAGTCTCTGACCCAACCACCTCAACAGGCAGAGAATTCCACAGCTTTATTGTTCTCACCGTAAAATAACCATTCCTATGCTTTAGGCGGAATTTCCTTTTGTCCAGTCTAAATGGGTGACCTCTGGCATCATTACATTGATCGCACTAAAACGGGAATGCAAAGAGCAGTCATCATGTTTATTTAACTACTGCAAATCCAGTATACAGGTTACCAAGGAGATCATGCAACTAAAAGTGGGGGGTCTCACGAATCAATCTAATCTAACTAAATCTGAACAACTGGCTTTGCAGGAGTTAAATAAACATGATGACTTGATTGTCAAACCCTCGGATAAGGGTGGCAATATAGTATTAATGTCCAAAACCCTCTACTCTAATATGTGTTTAAAACATCTGAATGATCTTGATGGGTACAAGCCACTTCCGAATGATCCCACTATTATTTTTACAAGAGAATTGGACACGATCCTCTCTGATGGGGTTTCCTTGGGTATCATTTCAGAACAAAATAAGAAATATCTACTACCTCAACGACCAACCATCCCTGCTCTTTACTGTCTGCCCAAAATCCACAAAAATCGATCCCATCCTTCTGGCCGCCCCATTGTTTCGGGCAATAACTCTCTTACGGAAAGAGTGAGCCAGTTCATTGATGAACATCTACACCCTCTCGTGTTGAACACTCCCACATACATTAGAGATACTCAACACGCTTTAAAACATCTCTCTACCAGCAGAATTTCATCCAATGCGTCTATAGTGAGCTTTGATGTTGTCTCCTTATACAATAATATTCCACATGATTTAGGATTAGCCACCACCAAGTACTTCCTGGCCAAGGAACATTCTGCCACATTTGTAAATTAGATACTCAAGTTACTCGAGTTTGTGTTAACACACAATTATTTCTTGTTTGAAGGAAAGTACTTCCTGCAGCTAAGGGGGATGGCGATGGGGACTGCCAGTGCCCCAAGCTATGCAATATTATATCTAGCATACTGGGAAGAGACATGCGTTTTTATATCCACCATGCTTCAATATACATCGAATGTTCAGACATGGTTTAGGTATATTGATGATGTGTTTTGTATTTGGGAAGGATCGGCTACACTGCTCCATGAGTGGTTGAATGTACTTAATTCCAATAGCATTGGTCTGTCACTTACTATGGTCAAAGACCCTAACCACCTACAATTTCTGGACCTAACTAAATCTAAGGGTCCAGATGGACAACTTATCACTGACTTACATCGTAAAGAGACCTCCTCCAATAATTTTTTAAACTGGCAAAGTCATCATCCAAATCCTCAAAAGAAAGGGATCCCTATTGGCCAATGTTTCCGAGCACGGAGAAATTGCTCCAATATTGAGGACTTCCAGAAGGAAGCCTACAAATTAAGACCTATGTTCCGCAAAAAAGGGATATCCCAATCGCTGTTTTAAACGTGCATATAAACGTGCGATAGAAGCGGATAAAGAAACACTACTCATTCCCAAACCTAAGAATGATAAGATACAAACAGTTAGGTTTGTAGCCACCTTCGATAAGGGATGGGGCCCTATTAAGAACATTTGCGGCAAATATTGGCCTCTATTACACCTCGATAAATCGCTGGCGGAAATACTACCATCAGTACCTTTGTTTGTTGCCAGGAGGTCCAAGAATCTACATGATATTTTGGTCCATAGTTATCCTAACCCGGCTCCAAGAATGGAAACATGGCTAGCCAAACCATTGGGCACTTTCAAATGTGGACATTGCAAGGCCTGTGGCTTTGTTATGAAATCCAAAACTTTCAATAGCAACACTGCTCAAAAAACATACCTTATGAAACAATTCGGTAACTGTTCGTCCACTATGGTGATATATTTAATCACGTGCACGTGTTCCAAACAATAAGTGGGTAAAACATATCAGTAATGGCGTAGGCGCATTCTGCAACACATTGTCAGTGTCAACAATGAGACTGACATACCAATTTCAAGACATGTACATTGCCATCACAATGGCGACCCCTCGTGTCTCTCTTTTCAGGTTATAGAAAGAATAACCTTAGGCCCCAGGAAAGGTGATTTCGATCTAAGGCTTAGACAAAACGAAGCGAGGTGGATCTTTAGATTGAACACCCAATACCCTGAGTTTGAATGAAGAAATCAATTATACCTCATTCCTATAACTGCATATATTTTGCCATCATATAACTCTATTGGTAATCATAACGATTATGTCACTATATAGCCGTATTGGGGCTATCCTCTGAGTATACATTTCAACGTTTAATTATTACTGTATGCCAAGCATTGTTAATGTTTCTTTTACATCTGATTAATTATTCACATGGGAATTTATTTTTCATCAATTTTTGTTTCACACGTGATATGCTGTACAGTTTTATACGTCATTGCTGTAATCCTGATATTTCCTTTACCGAGGGTATTCATCTATTTCATAGACCCTCTGGGTATATACAGTAATCAGTACTACTAGGGTTTTAGGTATTACAGAATACAATCAGATCTCCCAATGGTGTCATGCCTACATTGTGCTATATTACCGGGGTTATTGGGCAATTTTTTTTTTTTTATTATTATTATTATTTTTATTTATTTATTTTTTGTCGCTGCACAGACCTTGGTATAGGTTTTCCCCTAATAGCTATATTCTGATGATACGTGATCAGGGCAATACTATGTGCGGAGGACCAGCTCGGCATTATGATTGAGACAGTATGACATTGGATAGCCATTACAGGTCCTTCATACCCCAGAGTTAACTCTCTAGCCTGTCAAAATGATCATCCTGCTGTTTGCAATTTTTGTCTCCTTCAGGCTTGATCAATGGTTTACTCAAGCAAGGCTATAATTGGACCAATGTTTTCATATGACACCCACGGACCAACCACAGCGGTCTATTCTTACAATGGTACGATTGGCCGAATTCTCCCATGTGACCGCCTGATTCCAGATGGCACAATCTTTAAAAGAGATCATATGTTTATTTGTCTTTCCATGTCCCTGAGGAGCAGACACAAGGGAAACGCCGCGTTGGATGTGCTCTATTAACCCATTTAAGGTTTTCCTCTCGTTGCATGGATGAGCTGGACGCATCTATATTTTATAGAGAACAATACCATTACAGCACAATCTGTTTGGGCTATGACTGATTGCCCATAACCGTTCAGCAACATTGTAGCATGTTTAATGTTAAGATGGATTTTTAATCTCATGATCCCCTGTATGTATTATATGAATTTTCTTGCTGAGGAATACACTTTTGGCTGGGAGATTGCTACTGCTTGCACTTTATTGTGATTTCTCGATCAGTGCATGCAAATTGTAGCTACCAGGTTTACTCCTTGTCTTTATATTTACCAGCTGTATTCCATGTCGTGGACCATTTATGTTTGCACCTCATCGTGACGCTTTTGAGTGGTGCATGCTAATTACAACAACAAATTTGGTGGCATATGTCTTTAAGCATTTAAGT
Organism: Leptobrachium leishanense; assembly: GCA_009667805.1. Lineage (NCBI taxonomy): Eukaryota > Metazoa > Chordata > Amphibia > Anura > Megophryidae > Leptobrachium > Leptobrachium leishanense. The sequence goes on along the minus strand of CM019067.1, from coordinate 73,457,723 downwards.
ATACTCCAACGTATGCACATTTTTTTTGGAATACACTTTTGGCTGGGTGATTGCTACTGCTTGCACTTTATTGTGATTTTTCGATCAGTGCATTGCAAATTGTAGCTACCAGGCTCACTCCTTGTCTCTATATTAAACAGTTGTATTCCGTGACATGGACCACTTATGTTTGCACCTCATCGTGACGCTTTTGAGTGGTGCATGCTAACTACAATAACCAATTTGGTGGCACATGTCTTTAAGCATTTAAGTATACTCTAACGTGTGCATACTTTTCTGAGGGGATCCTTAGGCATCTCTTGCTGATTATTTTTTTCAGGTGGTGGTTCTCAGTTTTTGACATACAATTGTTGTCACAGAGACCTCACCCTGCATTAGATGCTTTTTGTGATTGGTCATTGATCTTGAGTTATGGTCTCTAATCTATGACCTTTTTTGTGTGTTTTTTATACATTTTGTGGGTGTGTACGTTTTTTCTTAGAAGTCCAATAAAGGTTTAGAATTTTAATCATTTGTTCCCACCTTCCTTTTGGGTTCTTTGGAATCCAATTCTTCCTTCATCATTAGGGCTAAGTCCTGCAAGTTTTTGGTGGACGATTGCTAGTACTCAGAGGCTATAGTAATCACTTGCCACTCCACGCCCCACCCTGTTTTGAGTGGGTGCTTGCTTCTCTTTAAAGGAAATAGGTTTAAGCTTGTTAGCTTTTCCTTGTAACTTAAATCTTCCATTGCCCTTATTAATATAGTTGCCTGCCTTTGCACTTTATCTAGTGCAATAATATATATTTTTAGATCAGGTGCCCAAAGGTGCATTCTTGTTATTTTAGTCAATGCTATTATGAAAGCTCTATGGGCACTTTAAGTAGGTAAATAAGTGATGATATCTCAAGCCCTTTTCCAGCCAAGCCATTCTGGTGAGTGAGCTATTAAATATAAACATCACACAAAGCAGCCTCTTCTTTTTACGGTGTGTCCAGGTAATTTATTTTATTTATTTAGGGCTACATTCCAAACATATTGTAGAGTTGTTAGTTTATTATTTTCCTGTTGTTGCCAATTTTGCCAAGAAGGAGAAGATGAGAAACTAAAAGGATTATTCAGAGAGCACCTTTCTCTCTTTCGCCACACTTTGGCGAGTTCGATTCGCCGACCATGCGGTGAATTCAGCATTCAGTCCCCGAAGTGCGGCAAATCGACAAGCCGAAAAGTCCGAAAAAATGACGAATCGATCCGAAAAAACCCCAGAATCAATCCGAAAAAAGCCATCGACCTCCTGAACAGATCACCGACCAGCCACCAGAAAAAGCAGACCAGCTGCTGAATGGGGGAAAAAAAAAACGAACAAGAAAACTTTTAAAAGGCGTTTGCAAAAAAAACTACTGCATGAAAATGCCTGGAAATAATATCTAAGGTCCTATGAATAAGAATGGAAAATAAATTTAGTCTAAAAAAAATGCCTAAATACCCTCAATAAATAAATAAATATACTTTTTGATGGAAATGAAAAGAATAAACGGTTGAATAAATATTTAATAAAAACAAGGAATTACTTTTTCATTGAAACCTATGGAATTCGCCTGTTTATTGTAATAAAGGTTTTATTAAGTTATTTGAAAACATACATCACTTAACATTAAGTGCATTGCCACATATTCAAACAGTTGCGAAGTATTCGGGACGTAAGTATCAGATAATAAAGTGCTTATTTTCGATACGGCGTCTCAGTGAACATCATATATGAGTACATATTATACAAATTTAAGCAAAAAAAAAAAGGAAAGGGGGGTAGGGATACAACCTGCGACAAGGGAATAAAAGAGAAAGGTGGGGGCTAGGGGGTCTGGCCAATCATTTGTTATTCAATTGCAGTCAAGAGAGATCTACAGAGTTGCGAGGTGGGGAGCAGGCTGGTGTAGACCAATAAAACCAACGCCTCAGGTGTTTGGCAGAGGTGCCGGAGGATTGGTGCATCAGATCCTCTACATCTCTTATACGTTGGACTTCATCTAGCCATTCTCGGAAAGTGGGGGCTATCTGGGATTTCCAGTGCCTGGGTACTACCGCTTTGGCGGCATTCAATAGACGAATATCAAGAGAGTTTCTGTAGGTGTTCACAGGTAGCGGTGTGTGGTGGAGCAGCATGGCCGCTGGTGTATAGGAAGGTGGAGTGTCAGAGATGTTGCTAATGGCATCGTGAACCAGTGTCCAAAAGGGTTGCAACACTGGGCAGGACCACCATACATGCAAGAGGTCAGCGCGCTGAGATCCGCACCTCCAGCAGGAGGCATCTGCTGTGACCGAATATGTAGCAATAGTAGTGGGCGCCCTATACCATCGCGACAGCAGCTTGTAAGCCGTTTCTTGTGTACGAGTAGCAATGGAACACCGGGTATTGAGCGCAAACATTTGACTCCACTCTTCCTCTGTGAATGTTTGGTGGAGTTCAGTCTCCCATTTCGCAACGTATGGGGTTGTGGAGGGGGAGAGGTTTTGCAGGACACCGTACAGAGTCGATATACCGTGTTGGGGAAGAGTCTTACGGGTGATCACTTGTTCAAATGCGGTCAGTGGGCGAGTATATTTTTCTAATGGAGCCAGGGAGCGGAGATAGGTTATGAGGCAGTGCATATGGAATGTCGTAAGAAAGTAGTCGGGGTGGGCCAACGGTACGTCCTTCGGGGCTTTAGGTCGGTCCCCATCTATGTAAAGGCCAGGTAGGGGGTTTCGTGGCAGAGCCGCGTCAGTGAGAGGTAGCAGTCGTGGCGAGAAGGCCGGTAAGTGATTGAGAGGGAGAAGCGGAGAGGGCCAGGGGGCTAGCTGCGTGGACCTCTGTAGCCGACGCCAGATGGCCAGTGTGACCGAAACTGTCGGGTGTGTGGGGATGTCAGTAAGTGCAGCGGTGCCTAAAAGCCAAGGGAGGGAGGTTAGCGAGCGGCCGGCCAGTTCATGCTCCAACGCCACCCATTGTTTACCAGAGGTACCCAAGCTCCACTCCACCAGTCGCAGAAGATGAACAGCCTGGTAATAGCGCTGCAGATGTGGCAGAGCTAGACCTCCACGAGAGCGAGGGGCTGTCAGCAGCATCACGCTCAGTCTCGGTTTACTCCCGGCCCATACATATCTAATGAAGAGAGACTGCAAGGAGCGGAAGAAGGCAGATGGGACATGTATCGGCAGGGTCTGCAATAAATAAAGGACTCTTGGAAGAACGTTCATTTTAAGGACAGTTATGCGTCCAAACCACGTGATGTGTGGGATGGCCCATCGAGTAAGGTCTTTTTCCAGGACCCGAAGCAGGGGGACAAAATTTGTGGCATAAAGATTTGATACCGCTGGGGTGAGGTGGACTCCGAGGTATTTAAGGGAGGTATTACACCATCGAAAGGGAATGTGGATTGAATGTGTGTGCTAAGGGGAGCAGGTATTGAAATGTTCAGAATTTCCGATTTTGACATATTAATTCTGTAATTACTGAGCGAGCCATATTCGCGTAGTAGTTCAATGAGGGAAGGCAAGGAAATCTGGGGCTGCTGTACAAAAAATAGCAGATCATCTGCATACGCCGCCACCTTATATGTGTGGCGTCCAACACAGATACCATGGATAGAGGGGTTGGCCCTGACAGCTTGAAGGAGGGGTTCCAGAGATAATGCAAATAAAAGAGGGGAGAGAGGGCAACCCTGTCGAGTGGCATTTTTAATGGTGAAGGGGGAGGACAAGGTGCCATTTAGATTAATGCGAGCGGTAGGTGAGTCATATAAGGCGGTTATCCAGCGCAGGGCGTTGGGGCCAAATCCCATATGCTGTAGAGTCTGGAATAAAAAAGGCCAGTGTACCCTATCAAACGCCTTCTCAGCGTCGGTGGAGAGGAGCAGGGTCGGCCGGTGCCAGTTCTCTGAACAGCATGAATCAAGTTAATGGCCAGCGTAGTATTATCTCGCCCCTCCCTCCCTGGGATAAATCCCGTCTGGTCAGGGTGGATCAGGTGTCTCATATGGTTTGCAATTCGCAGAGCAAGTACCTTAGCAAAAAGTTTTGCATCCTGATTCAGGAGGGAAATTGGTCTGTAATTGGCACACAGGGCGTGATCTTTATCAGGTTTAGGGATTAATGTGATGGTGGCAGAGAGTGTTTGTGGGGCAATATGGGATGCAGGTTCAGTCAGTCCGTTAAAAGCAGCCAGCCAGGCGCGAGAGAGGAGCTTTTCGCACGTTTTATAGTATTTAAGGGTAAAACCATCAGGCCCCGGGGTCTTACCCACTGGCGTTCGCTTGATCGCTTCATGCAGTTCCTCCGCAGTGATTGGGCCTTCAATAGAGGACCTCATGTGTGGCGTCAGTTTTGAGCGTAAGTGAGTGCGAAAGAAGCGCTGGGTGGCGTCAGGGGCCGCTTGGGTGGGAGTCGGGGTGAGGCCATATAGCGTGGTAAAATAGTCACGAAAGAGGCCAAGCATATCTTTCGGGAGGGTAACAGTGTTACCCTGGGGGGTGCGAAGCTGGGTGACATATAGTGCCTGTCGGTGGGTTCGGAGGGCATTAGCTAAGAGTCTGCCGCATTTATTTCCGTGTTCATGGAAGGTTTTACGTACCGTCAGGAAGGCCTTCTGAACCCTGTTATTAAAGAGTGAACGGAGCTGTGACCTAAGGTCCAGCAGTTCGGCGTAGACGTCGTCGTCAGAGTGCAGTTTATGGGATTTTCCAGGGCCGCAATGCGCTGCAATAGGATTCCTGCTGTTTGGTGCGCTCTCTCTTACGCCGCGCGCCCTGTTGTATAAGGTATCCCCTGATGACAGCCTTATGCGTCTCCCAGATAATCTGCGGGGAACAGTCGGGTGTGTCCATTCTCGTAAAATAGTTTATGTAGTGCGTTGTGCAGGCCTTCTTAATTGGGGGTCAGTGAGAAGGGATTCATTTGAGGCGCCAGAGTTTCTCCCTAGGCGGCGCGAGAGGGGAGGATGAGCGTGATCAGGACCGGGCAGTGATCCGACTGTCACGGTGCCCCCCGCACCCCGGCGCCTGGCAGCAGCTTCCTCGCTGCTCGCTGGCCAGGCGCCGAATGATATTGCGGTCGCTTCCGCACACGTGGGGAAGCCGGGGGGCGGGGCCTGGCGGGCTGACGCGGACCCGCCGGGTTTAAAGCCCAGGCTCTCAGAAATGCCGGTGCCCTGACGTGGTAGTTACTTCCCGCAGAGCTCTTGTATATTTGGCAAACAACTATTCTGTGTATTGACCCCTTGGCATTGGCAAAACGACTATTCTGTGTATTGACCCCTTGGCATTGGCAAACGACTATTCTGTGTATTGACCCCTTGGCATTGGCAAACGACTATTCTGTGTATTGACCCCTTGGCATTGGCAAACGACTATTCTGTGTATTGACCCCTTGGCATTGGCAAACGACTATTCTGTGTATGATCCCTGGCATTGGCGAACGAACCATTCTGTGCATAACCCCTGGTATTGGCATCAACTCTTCTAATTCTGGTATTGAGGTCAGTCTGTGTGGCACCCTAAGCACACATCAGACTACCCCTTGTGTTGTTAGGGTCTTGGAAGAGCTAATTATTCTAATTTCTTGTGTATCATTCTGTGTCTGTCTAGTCGTGCCGACCACTCTAAGGATCGGAAGGGTAGAGACTGTTCTGTGTCTAGAAACCACTAGTCAGATAAAGCAGAGGGATCCGTGACGTCTCTCTTGTACGTGCTCTGTACTGCCATTCTTGTAGTCTGTCTAGTCGTGCCGACCACTCTAAGGATCGGAAGGGTAGAGAGTGTCCTGCGTATAGGGACCACCACTCTAGTATCAGGGGGATCCGTGACATTACGTCAGGGCCATGGATCCCGCAGACCTCTCTAATCAATTGACACGTATTGCAGCCAGACAAGAAGAGCAGGACCATAGAATGGACCAGATTGCTCTTGCCCTGCAAACCCTGCTAAACCGATCCAGTTCTGGTACTGCAAGCCCGCCAGACCCAGTAGTGCCTAGGGTCAGTTCGGCCGCTCTCGAGGGTTGTAGGCTCAGTATGAAAGCACCCGTACGTTATGACGGAACACCGAACTTATGCCGGGGCTTTCTGACCCAACTCGAGATCTTATTCGAAAACAATCCCGGGTCCTGTATGTCTGATAAAGCCAAAGTAGGCTATCTGATTAATCACTTGACCGAAAAAGCTTTATTATGGGCCACGCCCTTGTGGGAGAACAAGAAACCCATCATATATGACTATGAGGGTTTTACCTCCGAGTTAAAGCGTACTTTTGATCCCTCTAGACGGGCTACCAATGCGGGTAGATCCCTGTTTCACATCAAACAAGGTAATAGGAGGGTTTCCGACTATGCCATAGAATTTAAGACTTTGTCTTCTGAGGTACACTGGCCGAACGACGTTTTAACCCTGGCCTTTACCGAAGGTCTGAACGAGGCGTTTATGTTTGAATTGGCTCCCCTAAAATTACCAGAACATCTGGATCATTTGGTTGATTTCTGCATCGCCATGGACGATCAAATCAGGGAAAGGAGACACACCAGAGACAGACCCAGAAGGGTCCTACCTCCTTTACCCTTAGTACCCAGGCATACCACTGCATCAGGTAACCTGGAGACCGTTAAGACCGATGTACCGGCCATTGAACCTATGCAGATAGGTAAAACGGGTATTTCAGAGGCAGAGAGAGCTCACCGGAGAGAAAGGGGGCTCTGTTTTTATTGTGCCGGGCAGATCATTTCCGCCTTCAATGTCCTCAGAGACCCAGGGGTAGCAGGGGTGAGAGTGGCAAATCAGGTCAAAAGACAAGTAATACCCAGGTTATTGGTTCTCTGTATGCCTCCTTTGTGGATGATGAAAAAAAAAAACTCGGATTCTGTTACCCATCTCCCTCACCTGGGAGGGGTTCACCTCGAGACTGAGGCATTCCTAGACTCTGGAGCCTCAGGTAATTTTATGGATAGATGTTTTGCTGCCAACCACCTCTTACCTCTGGTTCTAAAGGAGAGGCCTCTTATGGTAGAAGCCATAGACGGGAAACCCCTGTCATGTCCCCATATCACACACGACACTATCGATGTGTGCATGACTACAGGAGTTCTGCACTGTGAAACCATACGATTCCAGGTTATCGACTCTCCCTCATGTCCTGTCGTTCTAGGGTTCCCATGGTTGACAGAACATAACCCGGTGATTGACTGGGCCCAGCGAGATATAATGTGTTGGGGTCCTAGTTGCCAGTCAAAGTGCCTGGGCAGGGTTAATGTGATTGGTAGTCTCAACATTGCCACAGCACCTCCTTTGTCCACTGAAGTCCCAGAATGTTATATGGCGCTAAAGGAGGTGTTCTCTAAAACCAGGACTGAGGTCCTACCACCGCATCGTCCTTATGACTGTGCTATAGAGTTACTCCCTGGTACTATGCCTCCTAGAGGACACGTATACCCCTTGTCTCAAAGGGAAAATGACATTATGGAGGAATATATAAGGGAGAATCTAGAGCGAGGATTCATCAGACGATCCTCCTCTCCAGCAGGAGCAGGTTTCTTTTTCGTTTCCAAAAAAGAGGGTGACCTGCGACCTTGCATCGATTATAGAGGTTTAAATAGGATTACCATAAGAAATGCATACCCAATACCTCTTATAACAGAATTGTTCGACCGTTTAAAAGGGGCCCGTATTTATACGAAACTTGATTTACGCGGAGCGTACAACCTGGTCAGGGTTAAGAAGGGGCACGAATGGAAAACGGCTTTTAATACACGTAGCGGGCATTATGAATACCTGGTGATGCCCTTTGGGTTATGCAATGCGCCAGCCGTTTTCCAGGACCTCATAAACGACACCCTAAGGGATTTTCTGCAAACGTTCGTTATAGTATATCTGGACGACATCCTGATATACTCTCCTGATAAGGAGACTCATCACGCCCACGTGAGACAAGTGTTGAAGAGACTATTGAGGGCTGGGTTATATTGTAAGCTAGAGAAATGCTTATTCGACATAGAGACAGTGCACTTCCTTGGGTATATAATAACCCCTGAAGGTTTCCAAATGGATCCTAAAAAACTCTCAGCGATTCTTGACTGGCCTTTACCCCAAGGGCTTAAAGCCATCCAGAGGTTTTTGGGGTTTACTAACTACTACCGGAGGTTCATTAAAAATTTCTCGGCCTTGATAGCTCCCCTCACGGCTATGACTAAAAAGGGGGTGGTGAATCAGAAGTGGACACCCCAGGCCAGTCAAGCCTTTGAGGCACTTAAACAGGCTTTCACCACTGCCCCTGTTCTCCGACATCCTGATCCGGCTCTGCCTTTCCAGGTTGAAGTTGACGCCTCCGAGCTAGGTCTTGGTGCAGTCTTGTCCCAAAGGGAGGCACCCGACAAGCCCTTGCATCCATGCGGCTTCTATTCCCGAAAGTTGTCCCCGGCAGAGAGGAACTATGATATCGGAAACAGAGAATTGTTAGCAGTTATTGCAGCCTTGACGGAATGGAGATACTTATTAGAGGGGTCTAGGGACCCCATTGTCATCATAACCGATCATAAGAATCTCACGTACATTGGAGACGCTAAACGGTTGAATGCCAGGCAAGCGAGATGGTCATTGTTTCTTTCCAGCTTTAATTTCGTCCTCACATACAGACCTGGGTCGAGAAACATTAAAGCAGACGCATTGTCAAGACAGTACGAGTCATACGAACATAACATCCAAGATCAACATCCCATTGTACCCCAGGAAAGGATTATAGCACTTACCACGATTAGTGTCTCGTCTCCTCTAATGTTAAGATTGCAGACCGCCCAGGGCACAGCTCCTGGGGGGAGACCTCCTGCGAAACTCTTGTACCTGAGAACGAAAGGGAAGAGGTATTAAAACTGTATCATGATAACAAAATCTCTGGGCACATGGGGATCACCAAAACAGTGTCTAGTATACGTAAACTCCTTTGGTGGCCCACGGTGCGCCGTGACGTTAAAGATTACATAACCGTGTGTGAAGTGTGCACAAGACATAAAAGTCCCAAAACAGCGCCTATTGGTTTACTCCAGCCTCTGCCAATCCCCGAACGACCATGGTCGCATTTAGCTATGGATTTTATAGTAGAGTTACCTGAGTCTAGAGGGAATACTGTAATACTCACGGTCATAGATCGATTCTCCAAAATGGGTCACTATGTTCTCTTCGGAAACTTCCTTCGGCAGCCGAACTGGTGCCCATTTTTGTTTCCAATGTGGTCCGCTTACACGGTATTCCTCTTGGGATTGTCTCGGATAGGGGACCCAATTCGTCTCCAGATTCTGGAAAGGGTTTTGCAAGAGTGTGGGGATAGACCTATCCTTCTCTTCGGCCTATCACCCCCAGACCAACGGGCGGCGGAACGAGCCAACCAAAATATAGAAAATATCTCAGGTGCTTTATATCCGAACGACAAGATAACTGGTCAGACCTGATACCGTGGGCAGAGTATGCCTTGAACAGTGCAGTAAGCGAAGCCACAGGACGTTCCCCTTCTTCACTGTTTACGGTTTTGATCCTCCCGTGCTCCCTGCTACGTTTCCTGATACCGCGATTCCTGCTCTGGATGAGCATTTAGTGTCATTGAAAGAAACCTGGGGAAGGGTTAAACGGGCACTGGAGGATAGTAGTGTTACCCAGAAGATCAAAGCCGACAGACACAGGAGGCCGGCACCCGTGTATCAAGTTGGGGACAGGGTTTGGCTTTCTTCACGCAACATTAAGCTTTTAGTACCCTCCATGAAACTGGCACCCAGGTACATAGGCCCCTATAAGGTTCTGCGGCGAATCAATCCGGTCTCCTATGCTCTGGCTCTGCCCTCCCATATCAAGATACACAATGTGTTTCACGTGAGCCTTTTGAAACCACTTTTGTGTAATCGGTACACCAGGGCCCGTGTCCCCCCTCCTCCGGTCTCTGTGGAGGGCGAGGAGGAGTTTGAAGTTGAGGCCATTCTGGACGCCAGGGTTTCTAGGGGGGTCCTTCAGTACTTGGTTGACTGGGTGGGCTACGGCCCAGAGGATCGCTCTTGGCTTCCGGCTACTGAGGTTCATGCTCCTCGGTTGGTGAGGGCTTTCTATTTGGCTCATCCCCGCGCCCCTGGGGTCGTCCAGTGGCCGCCCGTAGAGGGGGGGTTCTGTCACGGTGGCCCCCGCACCCCGGCGCCTGGCAGCAGCTTCCTCGCTGCTCGCTGGCCAGGCGCCGAATGATATTGCGGTCGCTTCCGCACACGTGGGGAAGCCGGGGGGCGGGGCCTGGCGGGCTGACGCGGACCCGCCGGGTTTAAAGCCCAGGCTCTCAGAAATGCCGGTGCCCTGACGTGGTAGTTACTTCCCGCAGAGCTCTTGTATATTTGGCAAACAACTATTCTGTGTATTGACCCCTTGGCATTGGCAAAACGACTATTCTGTGTATTGACCCCTTGGCATTGGCAAACGACTATTCTGTGTATTGACCCCTTGGCATTGGCAAACGACTATTCTGTGTATTGACCCCTTGGCATTGGCAAACGACTATTCTGTGTATTGACCCCTTGGCATTGGCAAACGACTATTCTGTGTATGATCCCTGGCATTGGCGAACGAACCATTCTGTGCATAACCCCTGGTATTGGCATCAACTCTTCTAATTCTGGTATTGAGGTCAGTCTGTGTGGCACCCTAAGCACACATCAGACTACCCCTTGTGTTGTTAGGGTCTTGGGAAGAGCTAATTATTCTAATTTCTTGTGTATCATTCTGTGTCTGTCTAGTCGTGCCGACCACTCTAAGGATCGGAAGGGTAGAGACTGTTCTGTGTCTAGAAACCACTAGTCAGATAAAGCAGAGGGATCCGTGACGTCTCTCTTGTACGTGCTCTGTACTGCCATTCTTGTAGTCTGTCTAGTCGTGCCGACCACTCTAAGGATCGGAAGGGTAGAGAGTGTCCTGCGTATAGGGACCACCACTCTAGTATCAGGGGGATCCGTGACACCGACCAGGTCATGGGGCCAATGGTAGCAGATTCCAAAAGGTGCATACTACCAAAAGGGAGAAAGATATAGTCAAGGCGTGTGTAGAGCTGATGCGGAGCGCTTAATACGTGTAGTCTCGTGTGGAGGGAAGAGCGAGCGCCAGCAGTCCATCAATCTCATGGATTGTAGCGCAAGTCGAGTGCGGCGGAGGACGGAGTGTGGGTGCTAGTGACACCTCTAGAGGTATCCAGGCGAGCGTCAAGCGGCAGGTTGAGGTCACCTCCCACCACTAAGATACCCTCCTGGAAATCCTGCAGGCGACGAAGTATAGAACGAATGACGGAGTGTTGCTGTAGATTCGGGAGATATATGGAGACGAAAGTGTACCATTGCGCACCAATTTGGCCCTTCACAAACGTGTAACGACCAGCGGGATCTAACAAGGAGGTCGAGTTGCTAAATGGGATGGAGCGAGAAAACAACACCGCCGTTCCACAAACTTTACCAGCAGTGGCATTGCTAAAATAACCTGTAGAATATTTGTGGCTTTTGAAAGAGGGAGGTCGGGCCTGTGGAAAGTGGGTTTCCTGCACTAATACTACATCCGCGTGAAGTGATGTAAATTCCCTGAGGGCCGCATGGCGCTTTTCGGGTATGTTCAGGCCTTTTGCGTTAATGGAGAGGACTTTAAGAGTGCGGGGGACGGTGGCCATGGTATAATCGTGAGAGGGATAACAATATGAAAGGGGATATGGGGGAGCGCCCAGTAGGGCAAACCAGGTACAGGGGAACAAAGACAGATAACCAATTACAATGGTACAACTATATACACAAGGAGCACGTGCCTAAAGAGACAATTCACCACGTCGCCGAGTGGGCGCGGGGGAGTCTCAGGTCACAGAGGGGGGTGCGTACACCACCAGCACACTGTGTAGGCACTGACTCGTGGGGGGTACCCGGCGCGGGACGGTCAACAGTGAAAATCAAGTAGTATAACAATAAATTGAGAGTGCAATTTAGCAACAGGTATTTAAGAAAGCAGCGGAATAAAATAAGTAAAAACTTTGTTCTCAAAAAGTTCAAAAAGAAAAGTCAAAAATCACGCAGGAGGCGCTGAACGCGCAGCCCCTCGTTCGGATACGTACACGGGTGTACTCAGGAAAAGAAGAAAAAAGAAAAATATCAGTTCGCACAGGCCGCTCCTGAGGCGCATGGAGTCTTGCAGTGTGTTAGGCCTTAAACGATAAGGGCAGGCTGGGGTAAGTTCAAGGGTGAAAAGGAACCTCGCCTCCAGCCGTATTACACAAGTCAGCCGGGGAGGAGGCTTAGGCGACCAAGCGCACCTCAGGCCCGACGACATATCATAAGAGGGCCTCTCAGGCCAAGGAGCATATAAAAAGGATACTGACGTTGTCAAGGTCTTCAAAACCGGTTAGGTGTCGGTGTCAGCTAAGGGCGGCTTCCGCATCATAAGGAGAGGTCCAGAGGTCCCAGGACAACATAGACGGAGCCAATGGAGGCCCGTTCAATTCACCGGTGCCTGCGAGGAGGAGGAACGGCGTCTGCGGCGGGATCTTCGCGGGTGTGTTGGGGCCTGTTCTGGCGGCATATATAACAGTGCCAGGTCTGGCCAAGCCGGAAGTGTGTCCGGTGGAAGAGAGAGTTCCTCCAGAAACAGCGGGAGGTCCAGCTCGCTGCGAAGGCTGAGAGGTCCCGATGGTGTGCGGACTTGGAGGCCAAATGGAAATAGCCACTTATATTGAAGTTTCATGTCCTGTAAGGCAGCCGTGAGCGGACGTAGCATTCGTCTGGACTGCAAGGTGGCGGGCGAGAGATCCTGAAATAGCGAAATCTTAGCCCCCGCAAAATCAATGGTGCGAGAACCTCGGGTCGCTGCCAGTATGGAGTCTTTCAGCGGGTAGCGTAAAAGGCAGCAAATCACATCACGTGGGGGAGCGTCAGGTGGGCCCTTCGGTCTCAGTGCTCTGTGATAGCGTTCCATTTCGATAACCGTGGCCGGGTCCCGTTCCAAAACTTCGTTAAATAAAGTGGTGAGGGTGCATTTTAATTCCTCCTGCGTGTTTTCTATCTCCGGGAGGCCTCGAACCCTGATGTTATTCCGGCGGTTTCTGTTCTCTACATCTTCTAAATGGCGAGCCATCATTTGTAGGGCTGAGCGCTGCGTGGTTATTGCAGCGGAGTGGGCCACTATCGTGTCAGACTGTTGCTCCTGCGTCACCTCCACGTGCTGCAGCCTAGCTTGAATACCGCCAAGATCTGTGTGCAGCGCGCGGATTTCTGAGAGGAGGGAAGCTCCCAGTTCAGTGGTGGCAATGGCTAAGTCCTCTTTACTGGGGAGATATTGTAAGAGCTGGCGGAGGTCATTTGGGGGGTCCCAGACACTCACCGAGTGCGTTGGAGAGCTGGAGGCCGAGGAGCATGCAGCAGAGGCCATCTTGGATCCCGGGTCAGCGTTTTCAGCGGTCGAAAGTGGGGCCAAAAACGGCCTGATGGACCCTGTCTGCGGATTTCCAGCAAGCTCTGGGGGGCCAGGAGTGTGTGGGGGCTTCCTGGCTTTACCCATGGGTGCGGATGTGCAGCGGAAAAGGGGTAAACACAGCGCGCTCAGCGGAGCTCACCAATGAAGCGGCCATCTTCCTGAACGTCCCGGCCACGCCCCCCGAATTCGCCTGTTTAAACCTGTCGAAAGAAACCACGGAAAATCAGGGCATTTCACTGACATTTCTCTGCTGTTTGGTGTTCTCTGAATAAATTAACCATTACTTCTCTATGGGGACTCTCACTGCCGCCGAACATCACCGTATTTCGCTGGCAATTCCCAAAATTTGGAGAACTGACAGCTTTTTGAATAGCTGAATGGCCACGAAATTGCACTGTATTGAGAAATTCACCGATTGGTGCAATTTCGGGGCCAATTTGATTCTTTTTGAATAACCCTGTATGCCATCCTTTCACAAGTCGATCAGTCAGGTGAGTATTTATTTTGTACAAGAGGGTTTTAGAAAATGTTTGAATGGGGGGACAGGTAGATATAGGGGATTAAGGTCAGTTTATAGGAGTTCATTAGATTTGACCCTTATTGTAAGGGTTTATTTTTGGAGCTTAGTATAAGAAAGAGGACTGTGAAAATGTATACCTTCCACTCTCGACATTCAATGCCTGGCTGGTATCCTATTGATAGTTCACAACTACCTAATGACTGATCCCTGTAAAGGCAACGTGAAAAAATCCCTGCAATGAAAATGTACACTATTTTACATCAAGTACATAAAATTGTTGAAGAATAGCTTCAAACAACGGTACCAACATTGCTTTAATCAAGATTCACACTTTTAACATAAGTAGTACAGTTGTTTGAAGAGAAGTTTACCATAGTTTATTAATATGACAGTACCAAGCACAGGCCTATATTACAAGGTAGGTGCTAAAAGGGAGACGCTAACTGCGGTTTCTCTGTAGCGTCCCCTGTTTAGCACCATATTACATGGCAGGCGCTAAATCAACCGCCTGCCCTGTAACGCAGCGCAACCCTCCCGTACTTGCGGCATCTTGAAGAGAAAGTACAAGATCGGAAGAGTTGGCTAGAGATGGATCATAAAATCGAATGGAGTTGGATACAAATGTATGAACAATGAATGTGTGGAGAACATGTACGAAGTGACCAAAGCTTGATTTGCATGTTTTATCAGTTCAAAAAGAAAATAAGTCCCTGTATTTGTAGCCAGTTCATTCGATTATATGTGAAATTTAACATTTTCAAGCCACCAAAAAATTTCACACAGCTGTTTCCTCCAAAGAGATGGGTCCCCATTACATAGGACTCACGGTGAACAATTACTAAGTACGGCCTTCTCTTTTTTCTGTTCCAAACACAACATGTTAACATTATTACCTTCTCATGTTTAAAGTTCCGTCGGTAAATCTATTTTTCGAATCTATCTGTGTTATACAGTATATGTAATAAACGCAACTTAACAAAATGCCTGAGTGGAATTAAATTATGACAAAATAAAATAACAAGAAAATGATAAATGCTTTTCTTCCTGTGAACTAGATTTTTTTTCCTAGAATCCTTTTGGTTACATGTAACTGAGACATTTCATATTTATTTTCTTCTCTGGAATGCTGACTCAGAACCACATACTATTGTTCTGAAGTTCCAAAATAACCAGCATGTTAAAATCCAAGATGCAAAATTATATTATTCCTCATATTAGTGGAAAAATATTAACCGCATCACTTGAAATGGAAATGTGCCAATTTTGAATTTGTTTAGAATTTTGCCAAAAACTAAGTGGGCTAAAATGGCTATTGAGAGAAGTCTATTAATGAGCAACAGGGAGATTTTGAGCATGGAAAACTACTGCCATTACTCGTAAACAATTTACATTTTATGAGATTTATAATACATTGCGAAAAATAAAGTATGACTTCATCATAAAATGTTTCATTTAATATAGATAAACAAAATATTTTAGTAGACTACTCGGTGACCTTAACCCCTTCACTACTAAGCACTTTTTATCATAATATCATAACATTTATTTGAAATATGGGATATGTGGTTATTATTATTATTATTGTCGTCATTTATATAGCGCCAACAGTTTCCGCAGCACTTTACAAAGGGAATGAGATACATATAAACGGACATATGATGGAAACAAGAGGCGTAGAGGGCCCTGCTCAAAGGAGTTTACAATCTAGAGGGATTGGGGTTGAGTAAGACAAGAGGAATTTTACTAGATAGCAGTGGTCATAGAAGCAGCTTCAATCATGTGTGAGTAGGTGAGCAGAGGGAAAAGTTGCATCAGTGATGTCTAATCTGAAGAGATAGGTTTTGAGGGATTTCTTGAAGGCCTGAAGGTCAGGGGAGAGTTTGATCGGGCGAGGTAAGTCATTCCACAGGACCGGTGCTGCCCTTGAGAAGTCTTGGAGGCGAGAGTTGGCCATGTGTGTGTAGTCAGATAACAGGTGGAGATCACCTGCTGAACGGAGTTGTCTAGATGGGACGTGCTTGTGGAGTAATGAAGACATGCAGGGAGGAGTTGAGCGATTTGAACGTGAGCATCAGTATTTTATACTGTATCCTGGAACGTACAGGAAGCCAATGGAGGGACCGGCAGAGTGGGGAGGTATGCAAGATGTGTCTGGTGAGACACATACGGGAGTTGGGGAGGTCAATAAGGAGCGAGCTGCAGCAGTCAAGTCGTGAAATGACAATAGCATAAATCAGCACTTTTGCGGTATCTTGTGTCAGAAAGGGGTGAACACGGGCAATGTTTTTGAGTAGAAAGTAACAGGATTTGGTCACTGTCTGGAAGTGAGAAGAGAGTGTTAGGTCAGAGTCAAAAGTGACACCAAGGCAGCAAGCTTGGGGTGTTGGGCCAATGGGCGTTCCATTTACTCATAGAGAGATAGGTGGTATTGGGTTCTTCTTGGAGGGAGGAATGACGAGAATTTCAGTTTTGGCAAGATTGAGTTTAAGGAAGCAGGAAGACATCCAATTCGAAACAGCAGAGAGACAGTCTGTGACTCGATCCAGGAGACCTGGAGAGAGATCAGGGGAGGAGAAGTAAATTTGAGTGTCATCAGCGTATACGTGGTACTGGAATCCAAAGGAGCTGATCAGTTTCCCTAGGGAGGCAGTGTAGGATTACAAAGTCCTAATGCTAATTCCCCCCGCTGCGGTTAACTGAAAAGTTAGCTACATCTCTAAGATGGTGCTATCTGATTCCGCTTCTGCGAATCAGTTATCACCAGCTTAACCCCCCCCCAAAAAATTCAGATACTCACCTCTCATCCCGCAGTGTGAACGCATACCCAATCCTCCGCTTCTCTCTGCTGGGAGCAGAGTGAGACTGGGGACAAATAGTCATGTGGCCTGGCAGCACAAGCCTCCTATGGACTCCAGGAAGTGATACTCACGGCGGCGCGTTAGGATACTCTGTGTAGGACACACTGGGCACTATCATCTGTCCTGTGCTGAAACAGGGATGCTAACAGGAAAAACGTGTGTAGCGCTGTGTTAGTTTGGCTCCCTGGACTGATTTGTTGCTGCCACTAGAGGGAAACAGAGCTTAGACATGTCAAGGACTATACTGGACTGAAAGACTCTATCTCCCAGAAACCTTTGCGAAGAGGACAGGAAGTGGACGTGCTGGCACCAGGAAGGACATCAGGAGCCTCGTGGGATACATAGCGAGAGCGAGCAGAGCAGCTGAACGAGTGAGACGCATGCAGCAAATTGTCCGGGACCACAAGCAGGCCGGAGCGTGGACCGAGGCGCATCCAGTGCTGGAGATCGGGGATGGAGTGTGCATCATCACGTACCACATTCTGCTGAGCCGCTTGGAGGACAACCAGGTTCCAGAAAGACCTCGAGTAAGGAGGCCGCACGATCAAACGGGTGTGCAGGCGGCGGGTCGGTTCCTGTGCAGAGATTCGGCATCGGAGGAGCAGATTCATTGGCACCGGGTTCCAGTCGGCAGAGAGAGATCCTTTGGTCAAGTCATCGGTTCTGGACACAGTGTTCGCCGGATGGGTGAGAGGCCTCAAGGCCTACGGTTCCGAGAAAGCACGCACTTGGTTGATTGCTTCAATTCACAGGGCCCCAACGTTGACTAGTTGAAGATATGTTCGTTCATTCACTGGCCAGTTGAATCTAGTACCCGGGTACCCTAAGACACAAATTTTTGAGCCTTTTTGAGCGGGACTTAAACTTACTGAACTGAAGGGACATTAACCGGTTTTTTTCCGCCACGTGTTTTTCCCGCTTTGCGCATTACGTCATCTATTCTCGCTTATTCGATTTATGCTCAAAGTATATGGGGATTCTATGCCACTTTATTGCTTCTGTAAAGTACAAAATCTAGAAAATCCACAAAAGTGTGCTGGTGTATAGTAATTCTTACTGCGGTGAGACTATCCTGGGTTTATTCAGCGGCTCCTGTTTCTGCAGGTTTCCTCTTAACATTCCCATTTTAACACCATATCAAGGGGCATGTGCTGATTTAGCAGCCTACCTGTAATGCACTGCTGCGAGTATCCTCTCCATGGAGGCTTGTGCTGCTGGGCCATGTGACCTGCAGGATCTCGCTCTCACGAGATCGTGCACAGCTGCTGAGTGAATCGCGGAAGGGAGACTGGTTACTATTTGTCCCTAGTGTCTCACTCTGCTCTCGGCGGCCCGAAGCGGTGTATCATGCCAAAGTTATCGCCATGGGATGAGGAGTGAGTATCTGATTTTTGGTAGGGAGTTTCAGCTGATGATAACTGATTCCGCAGAAGCGGAATTATTTTGCAGCAGCATAGAGCTGTGGCTAACTTTTAGTTAACCGCAGTGGTGCAATAATTAGCTTTAGGACTTTGTAATTCTAATGCTAAATACTCTGTGCTTTCTATGTTAAGTATAGGGAGCACAAAGTACAGTGTGCTCGTCCTAGAAAACACTATTACTGATGCGTTAAGGTCTTTTTAACCCGTTAGTGTTCGGGATGTGATCTGGGCACCATGCGTTAGCCTCATTTAACCTAGTGCTAGTGTTAAGTGAGAACTAGCTTTAAGGAGGTGATAGAGCCCAAAGGGTATGAGACACTCTGCTCCTGTTCAGTTCTATGGGTGAAACAAGCAAAATATATCATAGTGTGCCCTTTTATATATGTAAAGGTCTACATAAAGTGTTACAATTAAACACACTCTTTGCTGAGCCGCAAAACCCGCTCAAGATATAGTATGTGTGCATTCGGTGCTCGTTAGTATCTGGCACAACAAACCTTCTGCAGTTTTGTGTCCTGTTCTCAAAAAGGAAAGGAAAATCAGTTATAGTGTTGTACGTTTCCCTTGACTCTAAAGCATATCATACAATCATTTCACACTCACATGCTGTCGGGCTGGAATAGCATGGCTCTGGGTGTGCATAGCAAGTGTGTGTTTCAAAGATAACACAAAACCAGCTGTATGAATGAATTGCCAAAGGTCAGGGCCCAATGTGCTTACTTAAAACGATTCTCACATATTAATAAAACATTAAAATTAATATTAAAAACCTTCAGTAAGGCACCAAGATGTATTTCTACACTTTACTGTGGCTTTTTCAATTTCTAAATATAATAAATACTCTCACTGCATTGTAGTGAAAATACTTGTTCTGTTGTGGTAATGGAATTTTGAGTGTTTAACATCAAATGTTAATTGTAGAGCTGTAATAATATAAGGTATTTTTCTTTAAATATTTTATACTTTATGTACTTTACCTTTGTTTGACACTTCAACCAAAAAGGATTTCTGTTTAAGTACATTTATTTACCTCATTCCTAGAAGCTATTGGGTGAAAGATAGGAAATGTGTAGTGTAATTCATGCACAAAATGTCAATTTACTTTATCTACCTTTACAGAGCCTTACTCTTGTGTTAGAATCACAGGAGAGTATGTTTCCATGTGGTATTTATTGCTTATTCCTTAAAGTTCCATCATTAACTTTTATTATAGAACATTTTTATACTCTATAGGCAATTTGTCTCATAATATGTGAATTGTACTTTCATTCGTTTGAACCATAAACGTACAACATTATGTCACAGACATTTTCACAAAAAAAATAGTCTTCCACAAAATCAGACTAAAGCAAAATTCATTCAAACTCTGTTCAGATGGTCACCATATGTTAAACACATTGAGTAAACTATAACATGCAGGCATGTAATAAAGAAACACCTCTAAGTACAGATATACATACACCAAGCATTCGCCTTTATGTGGAAATATAGTCATAGCAACTGAAATACAAACTAAGTCTTTTTCTACTCTAAATGAATATGACTTATGGTTTTTCTAGTCATTGTATATGTTTCAGTAGTATGCAAAATAATAATAAATATCCAGGAACAGAGGGCCTTGCACTAAAACAGCACGTCTTTAACATGCTCTTAGTCAAGTTAATTTGCCACATTTCTTGCTATTAAGAAACACTTAAAAGACTTAAAGTTATTTTCTTTTAACATTAAATTGCATAGACCTTCCATGATAACGCTGACCACAACATGATAAATAGACATACTTAAACTAATTGACACACACACACGAATAGTAAGAGATTAAATACCCCTCACCCCTTAGCCTAAAGCCAACAAAGTTATTGGAAGAAAAGGAAGGTAAACTTGCAAGAACCCTACTCTATCAAGTCCACTAAAGTGGGAGAAGAAGAGGGAAACCTTCCCATCAGCTCCAAGACAAACAGGGTTATTCAGAGAACGGTGAAAACCAGGAGAACTGGCAGGAGAAGAGAACAATCGCCGATTTGGAAACTGAGATATAGTAAATGGGAGAATTTTTCTGGATTGATTATTTTGACCTAGAATTTTCACTTCTCCAGTCATTCTCGTTAGTTTTACCTTTCTTCGAATAGACTTGAAAGACTGGCCTTGGTCTAAGAGCATCAGAATAATCAACAGATGTCTTTAGTCAGACCACTGGTACGCAAACAAGAATATGTGTAGTTGCTGGACCCTTAAAGACTTGGGAATATGTACAAAAAGCAAAAGGTATACGTATCTTAATAGTGCTCCTTCGGATGGACCCTCCTTTCCATCCATACACAGCAAACCATATCAAAAAAGTTAAAGGTGCACTATATAAAACATAAAAACATAAAAGCAACATAGTGTTATAATGTAAATTATGGGTATATATTACCCCCTGCTGTGGAAATTCGCTCACAGGATAGCAGTAGATTATATGCTCATCATATATACTCAGCTGTCCTGGTTGCGCTTATTCCCATTATACCGTGTGAAACAAAACACAATAAGAGGCTTTGGTTTTTGTTTAATGGCCATTAAAAGATTAAGCTCACCCGCCGAACGTCAAGGCACCTCTAGTGAGGGTGAGTCCTATCCAAAAAATGAAGCCACAGGCTGCTGCGTAGCCAACCATAACTTGCCCATGCTGCTTGTCAGTCATGAGGTAGACAGGTGGGCTTTTATTTAAGCTCCCCCAGAAAAAAGGAATAAGCGCAGATGACATTTTTTCTCCTTGTTGTGTTTTGTACATGTTGCTGGGCTGGATGCATTTGGTGGTTGCAGCCGCCCCATCGGGGAATAGGCGCGACCCCACCCCTCCTGTACTGTGTATGGTTTAATGTACTTCCAGCCAAGTCATCATTGCAGCTGTTCTGCTCCATGTCTTTGTTTTTTGATCCCAAGGCGGATTTTGTTTCTGGGGGAGCTTAAATAAAAGCCCACCAGTTTACCTCATGACTGACAAGCAGCATGGGCAAGTTATGGTTGGCTACACAGCAGCCTGTGGCTTCATTTTTTGGATAGGACTCACCCTCACTAGAGGTGCCTTGACGTTCGGCGGATGAGCTTACTCTTTTAATGGCCATTAAACAGAAACCAAAGCCTCTAATTGTGTTTAGTTTCACACGGCATAATAGGAATAAGCGCAGATGAAATTTTTTCCCCTTGTTGTGTTTTGTACATGTTGCTGGGCTGGATGCATTTGGTGGTTGCAGCCACCCCATCGGGAAATAGGCGTGACCCCACCCCTCCTGTACTAATGATGCTGGACTAACTCACAACCTCATGTCCCATGCCATCAGCAAGTGTGGAGGCGATGGCATAATGCATTAATACCAGCCTATTGCATTAGGATGTGCACCCAAAAGCTCAAACACGTGTGTGTGTGTATGTATGTGTACATATATACAGTATAAAATACACACGCACCCTTATGAATACTTACACAGACAGACGCTTAGACATACACTCATGCATTCATTCAAAATATATCATTACTTTAGGGTCTATTCACAGAGCATCGAAATTGCGCGCAATTTCGGTGCTTTGTGTTTTGCCGCATTTCAATGATTCCATTTCGCCAAAAATACGGTGAATGCACTATTTAGCAAATGGTCACTGTATTTTGTCGAATTGTTGCAGTCACCAAAGCAGTTATTGGACATCGGTGAAAACCGCTGAATTGCAATGATAACTGCCAAATTGGCATCGATGAATTCCATCGAAAACAAAAAGGAAATCTCTTCTTCTCCTATTCGAAGTATAAATCAGTAACAATGTAGTGCTCTATTCTATAGTTGGTGGATGTAGCGCCTCGATATGTAATCGTAAGCGCCAGCAATAGGTTTAACGTTTGGCATTCATATTCCGATCTTGACGTTAAACTGGGGGGAAATCAGTTTGTGCGAGCTTAATGTACTTGATGTCTCCTATGCTTAACATGGGGAGCGCAATCATTTAACACACTGAACATTAAACATTAAACTAAATTAAGGCAGAAGCTGCCATCCATAATCCTTAGACTGTGAGCCACAGCATCTGATTCTGCAGACATAACAAAATTAGTAAAAAAATAAAAATGAAATATACAGCCTCAGTGCTGCTTCAGTCTAATTAGCTATAAACCTTTTCAGCTTTCTTATTATTTCCCAAATAATAAAAACATTCACAGTACAGAGCATATATTTAAGAACGATAGCAAACTACATGATACCTTCATGGCTACCTTTATTATATTCTTTAATATTTTTACAACTATAAATATTATTATATTATTGCAATTTTTAATAGATGCTATTGTATAAATGTGTGTGGGCTGTTCATTTGGTTTTTATTAAATTTTGATTATTTTCTAAATTCTATTTTTTATGGGATTCTTGCCATGGCTTCTCAGTAGAAACACCTGCTCCATTTCTTACTTTTCTTTACTGGTTGAATGTCCTTTCATGGGAAACAAATCCATGTAGCAATTATATAAATGATCTTCAACAAACAGCCAAACATTCTTTTTTAAACATTAAACATCTTCTAGCGCAATATGTGCATTGTATTTCCTCAGACAGCAATTCAGTTTATTATAAGTCTCAAGATGTAACTCATAATAGTAAGTGGTGGTGGTAAGAAGTGTAATTCAAGGATGATGCATTCTTTGAAAACAAAACACATAAAGGTTAAAATCAGCCTCCCCTATCATTAACCCTGTATTTTGCTTGCAATTGGGTTTCAAACTATGCTTAAAAAGCTATAGTACCTCTGGCATTACACTCAAGGTGCTAAAACAATTTGAACAACTGGGAATCAATGTCTAAAAGACTGATCACCAGCTGATAGAGGAAGGGAGTATATTTAAAAGGAAACAAAGTAGCAAAACAAGAGGACATAGTCTTAGATTAGAGGGGCAAAGGTTTAAAAGTAACATCAGGAAGCATTATTTTACTGAGAGGGTGGTGGATACATGGAACAGCCTTCCAGTTGAAGTGGTAGAGGCCAAAACAGTAATTGAATTTAAGCAGGCATGGGATAGGCATAAGGCGATCCTAAACAAAAGATAAATCCAGGTAAAGTATCCATGTAATTGGGCAGACTAGATGGGCCGAAAGGTTCTTATCTGCCGACATTTTTCTATGTTTCTATGTTTCTATGATTAAACCCAGAGCCACAGCTGCAGTAACCCTTTTTGGTCAACAGATGGTGACATCTGCCTTTCAGAGAGAGGGATCCACTGTACAGATACATATTATTCTGTTTATCATTATATGTGACCTTCTAAAGTGAAACTGACATTGGAAATTTTCCCAATTAGTTTTTTTTACTGTATCATTAATGAAAGGTGCTAAAAAAAATGGTTTCCTACAGTAGCTTTCTGGAAAAATTACATGGTAGTGAACAGGTTAAGAAACTAATATTTATAAGGGCATTAATGAGAAAGAGAAGTACATGTGTATTTATTTTATCTACATCATAAATCAAGATTATCACATCCTTCCACTCACTTCATGTAGGGAATAAAGTTACAGTTTACATAACCATCAAAACTTTCCATATAATCAGTGGAACATTGGGTTTGGTTCTGTATTCCTATATTGAAACATAGAGACCTAGTGTCTCCTATGAACCTGTTACTGCAGAAACCATCAAACAAGTTCAAACTTGATTATTATAATGCACTCTGCAGCAGCATTCAAAGTGACTTTATTTAAACACATATTCACAAAATCTTAGCCAAATATAACTACAAAGCTATCCCTTGACCTGGAAGATCATTGCAATGTGTTGTCATTTCTCTTACATTCAGATTGTTATAAATAGCACGATTTACATCAGAAGCCATTTCTGTTACTCCTTGTCTCGCTACATAACATTCTTATAATTATGTTTAGAACAAGAGCAGGGGCGTAACTAGAAATCACAGGGCCCCATAGCAAAATGTTGTATGCCCCCCCCTGCAACCTAACACCCCCCCACAGTCTGCCCCTACACAAAAAAATGAACTAATGCCATTGAACAACACAGTATCACAGAGCATATCACAGAGCTGCACAGCAATAAAACTCACAGTAATGTGCGGTGTGTATGAGCATATCACAGAGCTGCACAGCAATAAAACACAGTATTGTGCAGTGTGTACGAGTGTATCACAGAGCTGCACAGCAATAAAACTCACAGTAATGTGTGGTGTGTATGAGAGTATCACAGAGCTGCACAGCAATAAAACTCACAGTAATGTGCGGTGTGTATGAGAGTATCACAGAGCTGCACAGCAATAAATTCTCATGGAAATGGGCAGTGTGTGGGTATAAGCATACACAGAATCCACAGCCGTAATCTTTCACAGTAATAGGTATATGATGATACACAGGAGCCACAATAATATTACTCACAGTAATGCCTGGGGTGTATGGGCACAGAATCCACAGCATATAAAACCCCAGCAATGTGCAGTGTGTGTCAGCGTATCAGAATTCTTTAATATATACAGTCAGGTCCAGAAAAATTGGGACATCGACACAATTCTAACATCTTTGGCTCTATACACCACCACAATGGAGTTGGAATGAAAAAAACACAATGTGCTTTAACTGCAGACTGTCAGCTTTAATTTGAGGGTATGTACATCCAACTCAGGTGAACGGTGTAGGACTTACAGCAGTTTGCAGATGTGCCTCCCACTTGTTAAAGGACCAAAGGTAATGGGACAATTGGCTTCTCAGCTCTTCCATGGCCAGGCATATTCCCTCATTACCCCAATTACAATGTGCAGATAAAAGGCCCAGAGTTCATTTCAAGTGTGCTATTTGCATTTGGAATCTGTTGCTGTCAACTCTCAAGATGAGATCCAAAGAGCTGTCACTATCAGTGAAGCAAGCCATCATTAGGCTGAAGAAACAAAACAAACCCAAGACCCGGGAGACCACGGAAAACAACTGTGGTGGATGACCGAAGAATTCTTTCCCTGGGGAAGAAAACACCCTTCACTACAGTTGGGCAGGTCAAGAACACTCTCCAGGAGGTAGGTGTATGTGTGTCAAAGTCAACAATCAAGAGAAGACTTCGCCAGAGTGAATAAGAGGGTTCACCACAAGATGTAAACCATTGGTGAGCCTCAAAAACAGGAAGCCCAGATTAGAGTTTGCCAAACAACACCTAACAAAGCCTTCACAGTTGTGGAACAAGATCCTATGGACAGATGAGACCAAGATCAACTTGTACCAGAGTGATGGGAAGAGACGAGTATGGAGAAGGAAAGGAACTGCTCATGATCCTAAGCATACCACCTCATCAGTGAAGCATGGTGGTGGTAGTGTCATGGCGTGGGCATGTATGGCTGCCAATGGAACTGGTTCTCTTGTATTTATTGATGATGTGACTGCTGACAAAAGCAGCAGGATGAATTCTGAAGTGTTTTGGGCAATATTATCTGCTCACATTCAGCCAAATGCTGCAGAACTCATTGGACGGCGCTTCACAGTGCAGATGGGCAATGACCCAAAGCATACTGCAAAAGCAACCAAAGAGTTTTTGAAGGGACAGAAGTTGAATGTTATGCAATGGCCAAGTCAATCACCTGACCTGAATCCCATTGAGCATGCATTTCACTTGCTGAAGAGAAAACTGAAGGGAAAAAATGCCCCAAGAACAAGCAGGAACTGAAGACAGTTGCAGTAAAGGCCTGGCAGAGCATCACCAGGGATGAAACCCAGCGTCTGGTGATGTCTATGCGTTCCAGACTTCAGGCTGTGATTGACTGCAAAGGATTTGCAACCAAGTATTAAGAAGAGAACGTTTGATTTATGATTATTATTCTGTCCCATTACCTTTTCTTCCCTTAACAAGTGGGAGGCACATCTGCAAACTGCTGTAAGTCCTACACCGTTCACCTGAGTTGGATGTACATTCCCTCAAATTAAAACTGACAGTCTGCAGTTAAATCAGATTGTGTTTGTTTCATTCCAACTCCATTGTGGTGGTGTATAGAGCCAAAGATGTTAGAATTGTGTCGATGTTCCAATATTTCTGAACCTGACTGTATTTTATAGTTACCGGAATGGACCTTTCTTTGACAGGTGTAGGGGGGCCCGGAGACAGCAGGGGGTCCCTCCAGGCCGCGGAACACTCAGGGTAGCAGTGGGGTGCCAGAGTGTGCCCCCATGGCTTTGATTCCCTGCCGGGGGGGCCCGGATTCCATGCAGGGGTGCCCCAAACCTGAATACCGTGTTAAAGAAAGAGCGGGTGGCAGCGTGTGTGCATGTGTGTGCAGGTCACGCGGTCCTCAGTACCACCTGACTGGTAGGACCACGTGACCTGTGCACGCTCGCAGCCACTTCCCCTTCAACACTGTCTCTCACGCTATTCAGTACCCGGCACGCCCCTGCATGGCATCCAAGCCCCCCGAGGGTCCGACGGGTCAGTCCGCCCCACTCCGGGCCTGCTAATCTTCACTGGGCCCCACTCGGCTGCGGGCCCCATAGCGCCCGCATTGGATGCTATGGCGGTAGTTCCGCCATTGAACAAGAGGCTTGGGCAGAGTGTCATTTCCAAGCATGGAAATACCCCGCAGTGGTATACAATCAAGACCCTAGATGCTTTGGAATGGTCCAGGTCGAAGGGGTTATTCGAAGAGTGTCAACTCTTGTGTCAACTGAATTTCACTGTACGGTGCAATTTTGTGGCAATCTGTCTATTCAGAAAGCTGGCAATTTGCCAAAAATTGGCGAATTGCAAGCGAAACATGGTGGAATTTGCCTCAGATCACCGCAATTCAGCACCCTTCAGCATCAGTGAAATTGTACCACAGGGAAGTAATGGTTATTCTATTCAAGAGCCTGTACAAAGACATTCCCAAAGAGGAGCTAACTGGGGAACAGGAACACATCATCAGAAGTCTACATGAACTGGAGGAAAAAATCAAGGATTTCCAAAACCCTTTAGATACACCCATTACAGCCCAAGAAGTAGCAGAAAAAATTCAAGATCTGCGAAGTAAAAAAGCCAGCGGGATGGATGGAATTCTTCCAGAGATGATTAAACACGGCTCTCCAGAAGAACACACCGCAATATGTAAAGTTTTCAACCTGGTTCTGAGCGTTGGATTCTACCCTCAAGTATGGAACCAAGGCCTCATAACACCCATCCATAAGAGTGGAGACCAATATGATCCAGCCAACTACAGAGGGATATGAGTCAGCAGCACACTGGGAAAACTGTTCAATAGCATCCAGAACAAAAGAATCCTCAGCTTCCTGACACAGCATAACATCCTCAACAGAAGCCAAGCGGGTTCATGCCAAACCATCGCACTACAGATCACATCTACACCCTGCACAGTCTTATCAAGGACCATGTCCACAATACAAAACATGGGAAAATATTTGCCTGCTTTGTGGACTTTAAGAAGGCCTTTGACTCAGTATGGCACCCAGGCCTGTTCCTTAAACTACTGGAGAGTGGAATAGGAGGGAAAACATATGACGTCATCAAGAGCTCAATAATGAGAACTTCTGCAGCATAAAGGTGAATGGGAAGAGAACAGAGTACTTCCGGCAGGCTCGTGAAGTCAGACAAGGCTGCAGCTTAAGTCCAACCCTCTTTAACATCTACATCAATGGACTGGCTGAAGCTCTAGAATCCTCCTCAGCACCAGGACTAACTCTACATGACACCGAGGTGAAGTTCCTGTTGTATGCAGATGACCTCCTATTACTGTCACCAACAGAAAGAGGTCTACAAGACAGCCTGGAAGTGCTGGGAAAATACAGTGCGGCATGGGCACTACCCATCAACCAAAAGAAAACAAAGGTCATGGTTTTCCAAAGGAAGAACGCAAAAACCAAGAGTTCCTCTTTCACACTTAATGACTGCACTCTTGAGGAAGCCAACAGCTACACATACCTCGGCCTAGAAAACAAACCGATCTGGAAATTTCAAACCAGCCATAGAGGCCCTAAGAGACAAGGCGTGTAGAACCTTCTATGCCATCAGAAGAAAACTCTACAAACTTAAACCGCCTGTAAGAGTCTGGCTTAAAATCTTTGATAGCGTCATCGCTCCAATCCTCCTTTATGGCAGTGAAGTTTGGGGCCCCATCACCTACCCTGACCAACCCAAATGGGACACCAGCCCAACAGAAATATTCCACCTGGAATTATGCAAGCACCTCCTCCAAGTCCATCGGAGCACCTCTAACAATGCTTGCCGGGCCGAGCTGGGCAGACTCCCCTTACTTCTTGCAGTACAGAAGAGGGCGCTATCATACTGGGACCACCTAAACATCAGCAGCCTCAACTCATACCACCATAAAGCCCTACTGGCTAACAAGGACCACCCCAAACCATGTGGGCTGCAACAACTCATATCCACCCTGATCATCCAAAACCCCCATGAATGCAACCTGACAAAATATAAAATAAAGGCCCTAAGTAACGATTCCAGGGATAACTATATCAGAGAATGGAGACATGATATAGCAAACTCCAAGAAACTCGCCATTTACCAATCCTTACAGAGGGAATACAAACTGGCCCCATACCTGGAGCTACTACAAGACCCCAAGGACAGACAGATCCTGAGCCGGTACAGACTGAGCGCCCACAGCCTGGAGATCGAATCAGGGCGGCATAGACAGACCTACAAGCCCAGGGAGAATAGACTGTGCCAGCATTGTGACCAGGGGGCCCTGGAAGATGAGGTCCACTTCCTCCTACAGTGCCCCAAGTACTCAGCACTGAGGGAAACTCACTTCCAGAGACTCTCCGCTCTCATCCCGGACTTCACCTCTATAGAAGAGATGAGGAAACTCCACATCATACTGGGAGAAGAGGAGCCGGCGGTGAAAATATCTGCCAATACGTTACAGAATGTCACAGACTGAGAGGAACATGAGAGATCCCAGACTTATAAATCCCAACACGGGCTTGCCCCATCCGACTTCACATTATCCCTTACCCCTGATAATGTCCATGGACTTGTCCATTCCCCCCATATATGTCCCACTACCCCCCTCCACCCCATATGCTTTGGCAATGCTAAAATGTATTTGGTCCTGCTAATAAAGCTTATTTTGATTTGATTGGATTTGATTTGCATGCCGAACAGCAACGAAATGTTAGCGAAATGCCCAGATTTTCAGTGCTTCTGTTCGACAGGTTTAAACAGGCAAATCACATAGGTTTCAATGACAAAAAAAGTTTGTATTTTTTTTTATTCAACCATTTATTAATTTTATTTATTTATTTTACTTATTTTATTTGCAGCAAAAAGCTTTTTAATTATTTATTTTTTAGAATTTTTAAGGCATTTTTCTGTAATTTTTTTGCGAAATTTTTGATTCTGATTTTTTTTAAACGTCATTTTTTTAAATTCTGTAACAGGCATTTTTTAGTATTTTTCAAAGGACCTTATCTATTATTTCTTTGCATTTATTTTGGTTTAAACATCTTTTAAGATTTTTTTTTTTTTTACCCCTGTTGGCGACTGCTCGGAGACGTCCAGTGGTCTGTTAGGCGGTGTTCGGTGGTTGGCGGCTGCGTTTGGTGGTCTGCTTGGCGGCATCGGCAGATAGTCGGCTACATTCGGCAGATTGATCGGCACCGTTCGGCGGACTTCAGGGTCCCTTCGGTGAATGCTGAACTCACAGCAGAGTCAGCAAATTGAACTCGCCCAAGTGCGCCGAATGAGACAACATTGAACTTTTGGTGCTCTTTGAATAACCCCCCTTGTATTTGATGCAGATGTTAAAAAGGGGTTAAGTAAAATGGTATAAAGCCTGACTTTACTAATTGGGTTCCTTTGTGGATTTACTGAACTCTTAAAGTTGTTTATAAAGAACATCAAACAAGTGCTTTCATCTATAGTGTTTTAGGTCCTTTTCTTGCTTCTGAATAAGACAAAACTTTCCATTAGACATCGCTAATAGTAAATTATAAATTGAGGATTATAATCCTCCAACTGGCTGGTTTGGGACGTTTAACAAGGCCACCTCTTAAAGAAGCAACCAATGATATGTTATTCTAAAAAATTAGATGTTTGAATATATTCATAGTACTGTGTTGGCAATATTGTGCTGCAGATTTAATATACAAAAAGTACTCAGTTTCTGTTTAAAAATCTGGCTATAGAAAAAGAAACATAAATATGACTGATAATTTTAGCAAACCTCAAGTTAAACACTAAATTAACATAAAAAATCAACAAGTACTTGTGTGTGTGTTTTTAATGAACCATTTTTGTGCCAGGTGGACACACAAAATATTATACTAAAGACATACAGAATGAAAAAAGCCATTTCTGGAGAAATTGTTTAAACGTTCATATTTTAAGACTTAAATATCCTTTATGAAACACAAGTTCAATTCATCCTTCTTTTCTTGCAAATGACAGGTACGACGCGATTTGAAAGTGGCCTGTATTTGTAAATACATTAAATATGTCAAAGATGCTCAGGGTTCCATGGAACCTTGTGCTTTTGTGAAATGTTACTATGGTGTCAGTAGTAGACTGTACTTTAACGCCTTAATGGTGTAGGACACCTGATTTCCCTCCACTGGCTCCCTTGTTGATCTTTGTATTTCCTCTCAGTGAATCTGGCTGCAGACTGTCATACCTCAAAGGAATTGTGGCTGACTTCATCACATATTAACATAATGACATCTGCAACCCCTTAAACTCCAGGAGAGCTGGGAAAAAAATAAAGCTGGTAAGGATGGTCCTTCACAATTATGAATCTGACAAGGTCAATAAAAGGAACCTCTCAGGGTTCACGCCGCTATGGCCACAATAAGGCCCAAACTGTTAATGTTTCACCCCGACATCTCTGGCAGCCCTTTCCTGCTATGCTTTGCCATCCTAGATAGCACTGCAACAGTGAATTTCCCTGTACGGTGCAATTTCGTGGCCATTCGGCTATTCAGAAAGCAGGCAGTTTGCCAAATTTTGGCAAATTGCCAGCAAAATACAGTGCCTGTTCGGCAGTAGCGAAATCCCCATAGCAATGGTTAATCTACTCAGAGAACACTGAACAGCAGAGAAATGTCAGTGAAATTCCCTGCTGTTCGGTGGTTTCATTTGTCAGGTTTAATCAGGTGAATCCCATAGGTATCATTGCTAGAAATATTCACACTTTTACTAAATATCTAGTAAACTGTTTATTCTTTTAATTTGCAGCAGAAAGTCTCTTTAAGTATTACTTTTTTTAGGATTTCTTAGGCATTTTTCGGAAAAAAACATGTCCCCAATTTGTTTTTAAGTAGCATTTTTTTTTCTGTAACAGTCCCTTTATTGTCACTTATAGGACCTTATATGTTAATTCCAGACATTTTCGCCACTAGTTACATCCAGCGATGGTGTGGTTGTCACTAGGGATGAGCCGAACACGTCCGAGTTCGGGTTCGTATTCGAACCCGAACTTTCCAAATGTTCGGGTTCGGATCCGAACCTGAACCTGAACTCGAACTCCATACTAGTCAATGGGGCTGAAAATTCGGTTTTTAAAGTGCCCTCCAAGAGGGCATATATGCTAGATATTTGCCATAAAAGGTGTATGGGGGTCCGGGTAGTGCCCTGGGGGACAGGAAACAAGGACAAAAAGTTTAAAAAAAAGTTTTTAAAGGGAAAGTGAGTTTTCCATGAAATTAAGGGTTAAAAATAAAAACGAAAAATTCCTTCAAATATTGTGCCTAGGAGGTCCCCATAACCTGCCCATGAAGTGGCGGATTTCTAGGATGTATAGAAACACTTAAAAACAAAAAAATGACGTTTCAAATGACGGTAAATGCTTTTCCTTTAATCTATCCATAAACAACTGCTTGGGGCAGCAGTCTGTATGAAAATAGGAGACATTTTCGGACACGTAGAAAAAGTTTAGTGATTTTTTGGCTAAATTATTGTGAAACTTATGCAGGCTTTGGATGAAAGTAACAATAGGTAATTTAAAATTGGGCCTTTAGCGTCGGCAACAGTGCCGTCACACCGTAACCCCTCTGAGGATATGAATCTGATACAGGCGTCATTGTCAGTGCACCCAAATATTGTGCTTTTGGTGCCAGGTCAGCAAGACTGCCAGGCCAGCATATACTATCATACAGTAACCCCTCTGTAGTATTGTGGAAGAATGCAGGGGTGGACCATGTGGTCCTATATTAAAAAGATATGCATCTGTTAAAGGCGTCAGTGCACCCAGATATTGTGCCTTTGGTGCAAGACTGCCAGGCCAGAAAGTATCATCATACAGTAACCCCTCTGTGGTATTGTGGAAGAATGCAGGGGTGGACCATGCGGTCCTATATTGAAAAGATATGAATCTGGTCAAGGCGTCCGTGCACCCAGATATTCTGCCTTTGGT
The DNA here is from genome assembly GCA_009667805.1 of Leptobrachium leishanense. Taxonomy (NCBI): domain Eukaryota; kingdom Metazoa; phylum Chordata; class Amphibia; order Anura; family Megophryidae; genus Leptobrachium; species Leptobrachium leishanense. Next base: position 73,425,109 of record CM019067.1, on the reverse strand, counting down.
GCCAGACTGCCAGGCCAGCAAGTATAATCATACTGTAACCCCTCTGTAGTATTGTGGAAGAATGCAGGGGTGGACCATGTGGTCCTATATTAAAAAGATATGCATCTGTTAAAGGCGTCAGTGCACCCAGATATTGTGCTTTTGGTGCCAGGCCAGCAAGTACTATCATACAGTAACACCTCTGTAGTATTGTGGAAGAGTGCAGGGTTGGACCCTGCGGTTCAAAAAATTTAAATGTTATAAATCTGGCAAAGGCGTCATTGCAGCCAAATATTGTGCCTTTCATGGCAGCAAGTGCATTCACAACGTAACCCTTTTGTGGTATTGTGGAAGAGTTCAGTGCTGGAGGTTTTGTGAATGCAGAAGACATCCCCGATCTATTCCGTTACGTCAGCATCAGGGGATTTATAGCTGCTGATCCAGGACTGATTCATTTTTATAAATGTCAGCCGGTCTACAGAGTCGGTGGACAGACGCACTCTTTTGTCTGTGACAAAACCTCCAGCGGCACTGAACGTCCTTTCAGAAAGCACGCTAGATGAAGGGCAACCTAGTAGCTGCACAGCATATTGGCTAAGTTCTGGCCAGTGATCCAATCTCAACACCCAGTAAGCCAGTGGATCATCTGCTGGAAAGGTATCCAGGTCTGCCCTTGCCCCTAGGTAGTCCTGCACCATATGGTGAAGACGCTGGCAATGGGTGCCTACATTTGACGTCCCTGGGCGTCGTGGACTAAAAAAATTTAAAAATGCATCAGTCAAGCAGCCCTGGCCTTCACCACTATTCCTCTGATCATCCGCAGCCTCAGAAGCAAGTGTGTCATCACTTGGTAATCTACCAGTGCCTGGAAAGGTGTTACACAAGTGTCGCTTTAGAGCGTCCTCAAGTTTTTTCATCCTGTGCTCCCTCTGTGCGGGCAGGATGAGCTCTGCAACTTTACCCTTGTATCGTGGATCAAGAAGGGTTGCCAACCAGTAATGATCCCTCTCCTTGATAGCACGTATCCTGGGGTCCTTTAGCAGGCTTTGCATTATTAGGGAGCCCATGCAGCGTAGGTTGGAGGTGGCATTAGCTTATGAGTCTTCCTGGTCAATGAGGATGACCCCATCGTGCACTTCCTCCTCCCAGCCACGCACTAGCCCTTGTTGTTTCTGGGCACACGAAACCCACCCTTGAGGAATCCCCACCTTCAATGCCCCCACTACTTAAATATTCTGCCTCCTCCTCCTCCTCATCCTCCTCCTGTCTGATCTGAGTAGGACCTTCTGGAATGCTGTCTGCGGAAAGACTGGGGCCTTGAGAGCTAGGGAAGGACTCCTCTTCCTCTTGCTGCTCTGCCTCTAGAGCCACATCTATAATTCCCTGCAGAGTGTGCTCCAGCAGGAACACTAAAGGAATTGTGTCACTGATACATGCACTGTCCCTGCTCACCATCCTCGTTGCCTCCTCAAATGGTAACAGTACAGTGCATGCATCCTTGATCATCAGCCACTGCGGGGGGAAAAAAAAACAAGTTGACCTGAACCTGTCCTTGTGCCATACTCACACAGGTACTCGTTGATGGCCCTCTGCTGCTTGTGCAGATGCTGCAGCATTGCTAATGTCGAGTTCCACCGGGTGGGCATGTCACAGATTAGACGGTTTGTGGGAAGGTGGAATTCTCTTTCAATTTCTGCCAGGCGAACGCTTGCTGGGAATGACCATCTGAAGTGGCTGCAGACTTTTCTGGCCTGGCTGAGAAGCTTTGGCAGCCCTGGGTACTTGGTTAGGAAACGCTGTACCACTAGATTTAGGACATGTGCTAGGCATGGTACATGCGTCAATTTACCCTTGCGTAGGGCGGAGAGAAGGTTGCTGCCATTATCACAGACGATCATTTCCAGCTGAAGCTGGCATGGTGTTAACCATCTTTGTACCTGGCCCTGCAGAGCTGACAGAATTTCTGGCCCGGTGTAGCTCCTGTCCCCTAAACAATCCAGCTCAAACACAGTATGGTTTCTTTTTGCTTGAGCCATTGCGTAGCCCTGTCAGGCGTCGGTTTAACTGCCACTTCGCCAGAGACAGAGAAGGAGGCGGAGGAGGAAGAGGGAGAGGTGGTGGTGGTGGAGCAGACAGACCTCATACAAGCAGCTTTCTGGAGGCGTGGTGGATGAACAAGCTCCAGCACAGAGCCCTGTCTTGGATCCCTCCCAGCTGCAATCAGAGTTACCCAGTGTGCCGTGAAGGAAATGTAACGACCCTGTCCATGCTTGCTGGACCATGTGTCTAAAGTCACATGCACCTTGTTGCTGACTGCCTTTCCCAATGACTGGATAACATTGTCTTCCACATGCTGTTATAGTGCTGGAATGGCCTTGCGTGAAAAGTAATGGTGTTTTGGAACCTGCCACTGTGGTACAGCACATTCAGCAAATTCACGGAAGGGAGCAGAGTCCACCAGCTGGAAATGATGTCACATTGTGAGGAAGGACCTGGTACATCCATTACTGTAGCACCATCCCTGTCAGTGGAGGTTGTAGGCAATGACATGGCAGGACATACAGTGGGGGTAGAGACAGATGGGGTAGAGACAGTTTTGCGCCAACGGGATGTGTGGCAGGAGGTCATATGTCGCCTCAAGCACGTGGTACCCAAGTGTCCGGTGTCTATCCCACGCTTCAGCCTCATCTGACATAGATTACAAATAGCGACGGTGGGGTCAAACAATTCAGCTGACTCCTCCGTGTGTGATAGCGAGGCTACGGCAGGAGTAGCTGTGGACATGGAGGCTGCATTAGATGCTTTGGAAGCTGAGGTGGACTATAAAGCACTACAAGCCTGGCTGGCAGAGGACTCAGAGGATGAGGATGGCCTGGTTAGCCAATCCACCAAATCCTCTGTATGTTGCTGCTGCTTAAGACGGCCAGCACCAGTTAGAAAGGACAAGCGTGCCCCTGCAGAGGATGCACCACGTCCACCACAACCAGAGGCACAGCCTCCCGACACAGGGGCTGCTTGCCCTCTTATCTGTGTCTGGGAGCGTCTACCTGTCCTTTTTGTTCTTTCAGACATGGTGAGTGATATATAGATTAAATATATACAGAACTCTGATTTAACTCTGGTATAAAGATTAAAGATTTTAAGAACTCTGGTATTACTCAGTGAGACACCCTGATAGCTGGCACCCAGTGACAAGACACAGATTACAAGTCTCAGACACCTCCTATAAATCAGTGAGACCCCTTGATGGGTGGCAGTGAGAAGCCACAGATTACAATTCTCAGAAACCTCCTATAAATCAGTGAGACCCCCTGATGGGTGGCAGCCAGTGAGAACACACGGATTATAACAATTCCCAAATATTTTGTAGAAATTAGTGACCCCCAAAATACTTGCTGGCAGTGACAAGAGTCATATCACCTCAATTCCCAGATATTTAGTAAAATTAGTGACCCCCAAAATACTGCGTGGCACTGGCTGTGTGACAAGAGACAGATCACCTCAATTCACAAATGCTTTAAAGAAATTTGTAACCCCCAAAATACTTGCTGGCACAGTGACAAGACACAGAAGATCACCTCAATTCACAAATGTTTTAAAGAAATTTGTAACCCCCAAAATACTTGCTGTCACAGTGACAAGACACAGAAGATCACCTCAATTCACAAATGTTTTAAAGAAATTTGTAACCCCCAAAATACTTGCTGGCGCAGTGACAAGACACACATCACCTAAATTCCCAGATATTTGGTAGAAATGAGACCCCCAGACCCCCCCAGTAGCGTGGCAGACCGGCAGTAAGAACACAGAACAACAATCTCCTATGAAATCTCCTCTCAAATGCGTGCTGAAGCTATGCGTGGAAACCTTATATAGTGTGCTGTGGGACTTAGCTCTGTGAGCCCATGATTGGGCAAAATTTGCCCAATCAGGACTCTGAGCCGTGATTGGCATACTGTTGAACCTGTCTTGCACCAGACCTGTAGTCAGATGCAAGGCTGTAGCCAATTATGAGCTTCAGGCCAGTGGGAAAGTGCATTGTGGGCCATTGTGATGCATTGTGGTCGAACTTGCTCCGAACACCCGGAAATGTTCGGAGTTCGCGATCTAACCGAACAGGCTAAGTTCGGCCCGAACTCCGAACCGTCCGAACCGAACAGCTCATCCCTAGTTGTCACCTCAGTAAATCGTACCATGGACGTTCTGCGGGTTCATGCTCGTATTGTCTCTGAATCCGAAGCACTCAGTTTTAGAAGAGATTTCAACTTGAGATGTGCATTCGTTTCAGAAAAATTCGGAATTTGGAACGAAATTCGATAATTCGTATTTCGGAAATACTTCTGAATAACGAATCGATACGATACGAATTTGAAACGAAACAAAATGGTATATAATGAATTTATTTTGTTTTACACTGTGTCGTCATCATAAAAGAAAAATTAGAATAATTGATATCGACTATCGAATTTGAAATGAGCTATTAAATTGATATCAACTATCGAATTGATCTTAACTTACAAGTAATAGTCAGCGATGGACTTTATGAAACAAATAAATTTTGTTTCACTGTTTAATTTGACTCAAATACTAAATCTGTGACACAGCTTAAAATTTAACCCTAGCTTTTCTTTTAACAGCAACATTTGATTAATTGGGGTTTTATTTAGTATTCCAAACTTCGAATTGATATCAACTATCGAATTGATATATGAAATTTGAATCGATTCGAAATTTCGAATCAATACGAAATTTCAAATTGATCCAAAACGAAATACGAAACGAAATTAGTTACGAAATTCCGAAAACTAAATTATTTAAAAATGTAACGAAATGAAACTAAACAAAACAAATTTTTCAGCCATGCACATCCATAATGTCAACATCCCCATATGCAGCCTGGGTCCTGATCCCTGTAAATCTGCATACCACTGGGCTAGTCCTGCCTTGACTGTCTGCCCCCTTCCTGTCCTGTGTGTGGATGCAGCCTCATCAGCAGCTAACAATAACTGCACTTGGTCTGACTCTGGGGGACATCTAGGTCTATGAAGAGCATTTTTAAATTTATCTAATGTACGTCTAATGTAGATGTACGCCCTGCCTTATTCCTGGATGTGGGACAAATAAGTTACCCTCTGCTCTTCTTCTCGCCTTCTCTTAAATCTTCCTGTCTTTTTCTTTATATGCTTTTAATTTGCTGAATCTTGAGAAACCTTAATTTTATGTTTTGAAGAGATGCTTTGCAGTATACAGCAGATTCCCTTCCCCCTCTTCTCTATTCTAGGGATGTGCACCGATTTTTTTTTCGATTCGATTCTATTCGATTTTTCGAATTTTTAAACTTTTCGATTCGGCTCGTTTCGACTGCTTTCTGTTTCGATTCGGTTCGGCTCTATTCGGTTTTCGGGTACATTTATTTTTCGGAATATCGACCATTTTTCGTATTTTCGGGTCACTTCACTAGGTTTCTGTATCGACTTTTCGTTATTTCGGAAGTTTTCGTTTTTCGGAATTGTACATGGTTTTCGGCATATCGCCCATTTTTCGTTTTTCGGAACTTTTCGTTTTTCGGAATTGTACATGGTTTTCGGCATATCGCCCATTTTTCGTTTTTCGGAACTTTTCGTTTTTTCGGAACGTCTGTTCTCGTTTCAAAGCTGTCTAACTCTATTCGTTTTGATGAAAACTACTATGGTTTACTTTTTTAATACTACTTTATATATTTTTTATAATAAATTTTTGGTTTGTTTTTCGGATCCGATAATTCATTCTGTCGATACGATAATTCTGGCGATTCTATCGTGTTTTTTTAATTAACCCTTTCGCTGCTGAGGCTTTTCCCACCTCTGTGCTGAGCTCATTTTTACCGGTTTTGCTCATCATGTTTAAACGTGTTTTGAAGGCTTATTTTAGTATATGACCCAGACATATTATATATCGTTCTTTCCGTCAGACTCGGCAGATTCATAATATGTCATTATTATATGTATACGTCATGACCTGTCTGTATATTATAACAAAAAATGCAATAAAATATGATTTTTCAATAATTTACAACGTGTAAAGTGTTTTTTTTTTCACATTTTAACATGCGAGCAATTGCGGTTGTATTTTGTATGGGGTGCGCTTGTTAAAAAAATTAGAGATGGGGTCTCGTTACATTTTTTTTGGGGAAAATTACAAATTTTTTAACAAACGCACCGCATACAAAAATCGTTAGTGCAGCATCATTGTTCACATTATAATTGAAATGGGAACAATATTGCTGCATTAACAAACCAAAAAAAAGAAAAAAAATTGTTTATTTTTTTTTATAAATTTTTTTAAATATGTTTTTATTTTTAATTTTTTTACAAACGTTTTTCACATTCGTGTTTGGTATCGTTGGAACGGCCAGGCTCTGGCCGATCCAACAATACCAAACTTTAACCCCTAGCTGCCAAGGATCGGGAGTAGGGGGTTCATTTTGGAACCCCCTATCTCCACCATTGGTGGCAGCTAGGGGTTAACTCCAGGACTGGCGTCATCGTGCTATGCATCCGACATCCTCATGGATATGCCCCAGCTCCTCATGGATATTGCCCCAGCACCTCGTGGATATGCCCCAGCTCCTCATGGACATGCCCCAGCTCCTCGTGGACATGCCCCAGCTCCTCGTGGACATGCCCCAGCTCCTCGTGGATATGCCCCAGCTCCTCGTGGATATGCCCCAGCTCCTCGTGGATATGCCCCAGCTCCTCCTGGATATGCCCCAGCACATGGAATGCCCCAGCTCCTCATGGATATGCCCCAGCTCCTCATGTATTTGCCCCAGCACATGGAATGCCCCAGCACCTCATGATAATGGCCCCAGCTCACCTCCGCCGCCTTTTTCGCTCCCTCAGAGCGTCCTGCGGCGCGGAGCTTGGGCGCTCGCCAGGGGGAGCCACGTGACCAGCTGCGATTGGCTGGTGACGTGTTTCCTCCAGGCGAGCGCCGAAGCTGCATGCTTCGGACGCTCGCAGGGAGCGAAAAACGCGGCGGAGGGTGAGACACCCGCCCTTAGGGTGACGGTGTCACCCTAAAGGCGGGTGTCACCTGGTGCGGGCCGCACCCCCCGCCCCACGTAGCGACGCCACTGGTATATACATTTAACGGCCGCACGTCCACGGACTTACTCTATCCAAACAAAGTTCAGAATGATGTGAAACATTGGGACTTTTTGGATAGATTTCGATTTTCGACTATCCAGAAGTTAAAAAAATAAAAATGGTCGTAATCTAATGCAAAAGTCCTGATGTTTCACATCGGGATGTCAGATATTAATAGGCTTGTGCACACGATTTTTTTTTCGGTTCGATTCGGTTCGATTTGTTCTGATGTTTAAAATTTTCGATTGTGTACATTTTTTTGGAATATCGACCATTTTTCGTATTTTCGGGTCACTTTGCTCGTTTTTTGTATCGACTTTTCGTGATTTCGGAAATTTTCTTTTTTTTCGGAACGTCTGTTCTCCTCGTTTCAAAGTGTCTAACTCTATTCGTTTTGATGTAAAGTACTATGGTTTACTTTTTTATACTTTATATATTTTTTTATAATAAATTTTTGGTTTGTTTTTCGGATCCGATAATTCATTCTGTCGATACGATAATTCTGGCGATTCTATCGTGTTTTTTTTTTATTAAATAAAGATCCTTTTTTTCTTATGAATATACATTTCAGAACTTTATTTATTTAATCACATTAAAAAAATGGTATGAAAGCCAAGGAACAAAAAAAAAAGAACAAAACGATTTAAAAAACGGTAAACTGACCCGAATGGTCTGACTTAAAAATAAAAACCAGAACAAAAATGTTTTAAAACGGAAAAATAGTTGATCAAAATGATCTGAAATGAAAAAAAATAATAAAATAAAATGATTTAAAACAGACAAAAATATAAATTAACCCTTTCGCTGCTGAGGCATTTCACGGCTTCCCTTCACGCCTGTGTGCGGCACTGCGGTCTGCTGCTGAGCTAATTTTTAACAGTTTCGCTCCTCTTCTTTAAACGCGTTTTGAAGCCTTCTTTTATAATATGACCCAGACATGTTATATATCGTTCTTTCCGGCAGACTCGGCAGATGATTCATAATATATCATTATCATATGTATGCGTCATGTCCTGTCTGTATATTATAACAAAAAATGCAATAAAATTAGAATTTTCAATGTTTGTTTTACAAGGTGTAAAGTGTTTTTTTCACATTTTAACATGCGAGTGTTTGCGGTTATATTTTATGAGTTGCGTTTGTTAAAAAAAATTGAAAAGGGGACTTGTTATATTTTTTGGGTGACAATTACACTATTTTTAACAAACGCACCCCATACAAAAATCCTTAGTGCAGCAGCATTGTTCACATTATAATTGAAATGGCAACAATATTGCTGCATTAACAAAACAAAACAAAAACCTTTTTTTTTTTTTTTTATTTTTAAAATTTTTTAAAATTTTTAACATTGTCATGTTTGGTATTGTTGGAAAGGCCATGCTCTGGTCGATCCAAAGATACCAAACATTAACCAACCGATAGCTGCCGCGGATCGGGAGATAGGGGTTCCAATGAACCCCCTATCTCCACCATTGGTCACAGTTAGGGGTTAACTCCAAAACTGACGTCATTGTGACGAGGTCTTGGGACTGTCAGCAGCTGCTGTTCCCCCACGCTGTTGTCTTCCTGCAAAGACGTGACCATGTTGGCGGGCAGCGTCTTAGCGGGCAGCGGTGGGAGAGAGAGAGCTCATAGCTGGGAGGAGGTGTTGTGTGAAGCTGCAAACAGGGACAAATTAACTAGACCTGAGCCGCACTAAGGATCTTTGGGTTGTGTCGGAGAAGACTTCACGCAGTGCTGCCATCAATATTTTTTGATAAATTCTTGGTTATACAATGAATGTGACTGTGGACAAAAATCCGTGTTGTTGTGACATCGCCTAAGCTTAACAAAAAACCAGGCCACGTCGGTAATCAAATCTCAAGGCAGTACAACAAGGTTGTGTTAGTGTGTGACATTTTTTGGCCAGGCAGGAAGTGTAGAATGTGCAGTCATATTCATGGCCACAAATATGTTGACAAATTTATGACAAAGGGTCCATAGAAATGTCAATACATTTATGTACATATAATTTTAACAGTGTGGAAACCAAGCAATACATATTAACTTATTAAGTAAGGAAAAGCAACACACACAAACAGGAAAATAGTGAAAAAATAGAAAATTTATTTACAACATATGAACATAGGGAAGGGAACATGCCAAGGATGGCAAACTGCCCAACAAGTTACTGGCATTTGAGGAGATGTTGGAGCTGGTCCGTATCTTGGATTGCAAAGATTACGATTGCTGTAAGGGCCCTTACGGCAGGAAGAATAACACCCGCAAGGATCGTATCCTTGAAAAGCTACGCACCACCATCCTGGAGCTGTTCGGGAAGGACTGGACGAAGGACCATCTCCGAAAACGCTGGTCCGACCTCAAGGCACGCGAGCAGGAGCAGCTGAGGCACATTCTGGAGGAGGCTGCCACTGGTCTCACTGCTGCTCCAGGAGGTCTGCGGCATTGTTTATGTGCTCCCGCAGTTCCTGGAGCAGTTCCTGTAGGGTGTTGATGGAGGTAGCTGCCAGGCGAAGCTCACCGATCGCCTCCCGTCGGCGTCTGGCTTCTCCTTCTATATATCCAATAAATGAAAGAAGGAAAATACAGTAAGTAAAGCAGGTTTCTATTTTTGACTGAAAGTCTTGAAAAAATATAACAGTAGTATATACCAGAGCTGACGGCCTCCTGAGGCTCCGACTCCTCTGACTCCTCCCCCACCACCACCGTCAGCATATCCAGTGCTATATGTAAGAAATTAAAGAAATAAAAAATACAGTAAACAACAAAACTGATTTATTTTTGAACAAAAGTCGATGCAAAATACAGCAGTAAAAAAAAAAAACCTGGACTGGCGGCCTCCTGCTGCTCCGGCTGCCTCTCTCCTTCGCCCTCCTCCTGGTCCTCCTCTTCCTCCTCTTCCTCCTCCTGCTCCTCTTGTGCTATACATAAAAAAATTAAATTAAAATACAGTAAACAAAAAATGTTTTTGTTTTTGACCAAAAGTCGTTGCAAAATAAAACAGTATATACCAGCGCTGGTGGACGCCCGTGGCTCCTCCTCCTCCTCCACTGGGGCACTGGTCCCCGCCCGGGCAGATTCTGCGGCCTTCTTCCTGTCTTCTGCCAAATCCAAAAAATAACACGTAAATAATGAAGACTGGAAAAAATGGTATATCTATACACTACATTGCCGAAAGTATTGCGACACCCCTCCACTACCCCACTAGCACTACCAGCTTGACACACCACTACTCCCATCTCATAGTTCTAAAGTCACAAAATATTTATTTATTTCCTCTGCACAGACATATATTACCGTTCATTTAAATATTTTTTTCAGAAGTAAACATTACGTTTATTCAATAAAAACTATTATTTGTGTTGTGTGCGTACAAAACGCATTGTGTGACTGCTTTTAGTTATTTTATAGAAGGCCTCAGCCTCAGTTTCACTTTCAGTTTCTGTGAATAAAACTGGATATTGCAGAAACAACAACAGAAATCCACCATTTTGTTTTGAAATTTGTATCTAAAGCGTTCAATAAACACACTGCTGCAGCAACCTGAATCGCTGCGCTGCAACAATTCAGCAGCTGCTGAGGCTGTATTGAAGGCGGCTCTGTTTGGATGCACTTACAGAAGAACTACATGTCCCATCCTATCACTTAGCAGAGACGCAGAGATTTTTGTTGATGCGCAGATGGGAGCCAATATTGGGCAAGCTGGGGGTTATCTCGTATGCATCTCTCAATCACAACAACCTCCCCCAGCACACTACAGTACACACAGTGCCAAAAGAAATCCAGCATTGTAACTTCATCTACATACATCAAATGTCACAATTTTCACGAATACGTAAAATCACAAAAAAGAAGAGCTATGGCAAAAATGCATGTATGACGAGTCGTGAAAACGCAAAGCTATACACAATCACATTGCATGAAAAAAGGACTAGATAAATCAGCGTATTTCTGTGCACATTAGCACATGCAAGCACATTATTATTATTATACAGGATTTATATAGCACCAACAGTTTGCGCAGCGCTTTACAATATAACATGACACTTACGTTTCGCTATGACGCGGCGGATGTGTCTCAGCTGCTCCTGCTCGCGTACTTTCAAATCAGACCAGCGTTTCCGGAGCTGGTCCTTCGTCCTGTCCTTCCCAAACAACTCCAAAATGGTGGTGCGTAGCTTCTCTAAGATACGATCCTTCCTGGCGTTAGACTTCCTGCGGTAAGGGCCCTTCCGGCAATCATAATCTTTACTATCAAAGATCCGTACCAGCTCCATCATCTCTTCAAACGCCATATTGGTGGCCCGTTTCTTCCTGGGTGGTGGTTCATCATGGAGAGATGATGAGGTGCTTGAACGGCACTCATCTCTTGCAGCGGCCATTATGATGAATAATAAAAACAATATTTTGTTCAAAAAGTTGTCAATAAAACTGGCTCAATAAAGTTACGACATCCGCGCGCGTGCGCATGCGCGACCCGCGGACGAATCGGATCTGACCCAAATACGAAAATTCTTATCGGATCATTGGAAACAATAAAAAAATTTACAGAATCAGCGATATAACCAATACTAGTTAAATATACGATGTCCAGACTTACCGAAATGGAACCGAAATCCCGAATGGAACTGAAATCATAAATAGAGGGAAAAGAAATTTCGATTTGACACATTTCAAGTCCATTCGAAAATTCCGAAAAATTTTCGATTTGGCAAATTTTTCGTTTTTTTCGGAAAGTCTGTTCTCGTTTCAAAGCAATAGATTTCGATTTGACACATTTCAAGTCCATTCGAAAATTCCGAAAATTTTTCGATTTGGAAAATTTTTAGTTTTTTCGGAAAGTCTGTTCTCGTTTCAAAGCAATAGATTTCGATTTGACACATTTCAAGTCCATTCGAAAATTCCTAAAAATTTTCGATTCGGCTCGGAAAACAGTTCGGATTCGACTTTTTCGGATCTAAAAAATTTCGGAATTTCGGCCGCATCGAAAGACCCGAATCGGGAAATTTCGTGAAAATTCCAAAATTCCGAAACCCGAAACGCACCTCCCTACTCTATTCTCATTTTTCTCATTATTCATAACAGCTCTAGCTGATACGGCCTTTTGAAACTGGGCCCCAGTTCAGTCTAAACCACTTTTGGGACATTCTTTGTCAGACATGACATCGATAGAGAAAAGTGTCCTCAGTAGATGTAATACATGAGAAATAACCACTGGCTAGTGGACTTTATTGTATTGTATTGTATTGTAAAACAAACTTCTTCTCTGACAATTATGGGCATATGTAGAAGAGGATACATGTTTTTGAGAACTCAATGGAAGGACATCAATGCAGGTGTGACATCATTCATCAATTTTTTTAAATTAAAAACAGAGCTTTAAATGTGGTTAGTATGAATTATAGTTTTTTTTATGTTTTATGTGTCAGTGTTGTGATTTTAAATTTTTTTAAAAAATACCAGCCGATAACGTGAGACGTCGAGTAGCAAGCAATGACACAAACACACAGTGATGGGTATAAAGAATTTACTTTAAAATAAAAAACCTTGGACACTGCAATAACACAAAGACTCAGCATAGGTAGAATGATAAATATATGTGGGGAGCAGGCAAAACTGTCCAATTTAAATAAACCAACACCGTCGCTGGAAGCACCCCGATGCAATTCTCAAGTACACCAATATAACAGAAAAAGAAAATAAGATGCCCAGCGCTTATGTGATGTTAAAAAGTTAATACATACATACGTATGGAAAATATTCTGCTTATATTAACATAGGCATATAAAAGGTCTTGGAATGTCCGGAGATTGCACTTTTCTGAGGAGCCTCTCTTGGCTCAACGGCTTCGCCTGCAGGTGTCTTGGTTGGCTCACCCGATAGCCCAAACCGGTCCAGAAATTCAGGAGTCCAGGTTACTTCGATGGTCTTAAGATCCCAGGTAATTGAGCTTGTGCACAAAATGGAGACCTTGTAGAGTTTGGTTCCTCTGGATGAGATTTATAATTCCATTTGGTGTTCTGAGAGAAAGCAGAAAGTCAGCTCCACAATTCTTTACACAGTCCTTGAAATTATAAGTCTCATCCAGAGGAACCAAACTCTACAAGATCTCCATTTCGTGCACAAGCTCAATTACCTGGGATCTTAAAACCATCGAAGTAACCTGGACTCCTGAATTTCTGGACCGGTTTGGGCTATCGGGTGATCCAACCAAGACACCCGCAGGCGAAGCCGTTGAGCCAAGAGAGGCTCAGAAAAGTGCAATCTCCGGACATTCCTAGACCTTTTATATGCCTACTGTTAATATAAGCACAATATTTTCCATACGTATGTATGTATGAAGTTTTTAACATCACATGAGTGCTGGGCATCTTATTTTCTTTCTCTGTTATATAGGTAGAATGATATACAAGGGATCAACCAGAGCAACATTCATTACCCATCCAGGTGCACAGAAAATGGCATAGCCATGCTCTCAGGTTCAAGCCAAATCACAAAAGGGCTGATCCCTTCCTGGAACTCCTGGTTGCATGAATAGAAGATTGGACTATGGTCTTGTCTCCCCCCACCAAAGTGACATGCCTCCCGCCAACAATATATATACCTTTATTCCCAGTGGGAGTCACCATATGAGGTAACTACTCTAGAGTAGGCTGGCTTAATGATGGCACAGGTAGCCACATGGGGCAAAAAGCCTCACACTGCTCCTAGTGTTCCCTCTTTGGCATAACAATCAATATATAATTAAATATAATGATTTATGACACAATTCATCCATGATCACTACAGTCGGTATGATTTCTCGGGAAGTTGCAGATCCTTTTTAAGTGAATACACAATTCATGATCTTTTCAGGATTGATAGAAATTATCACGAGCAAGAAATGATATGACGTATGCATAGTTAAATTCTAAACATTAAGAGGGGAAAAAAAAGCTGATAGTATCTCACATTTTTTCAAGAATTGCAGGATTGTATGGGAAAGCACTTACAAAAGGTCATCTGGAATTTTAATAAACTCTCACGACCTTTCAGTCAGATTGAATGAGGAATCAAAATGATCAGAGGGGCTTATTTTATGATTATACTCGATACCAGATCAACAGTATGAACTGTGTTTCATATACAGCAGAAGATTGTACAACTTGTTAAAGTATTGGCTTTGGTTTCTTGGTTAAAATAAAGGAAGGGCATGAAGCTCCCAGTTTTATTTATGCTGGCAAACACTCAAGATTAGTCTTAAAATTAGCTTTTGGTGCACAAGTAGCATGGTTTATTCATCAAAAGAGCATTATTCTATAATACATTGAGAACATTCACTTGTAGGATAAACAAATAAATGAAAGCTTAACATCAGAAAGCGACACAACCTATGCCAACTCATCGGCATTGACGATTCTTAGCTGATTACCACAAAAACACAACGTGCAAATTATAATGTCAGCGAAGGCAAAGGATATATCAAACTAAAATACTACATATGATGCCTTGTCAACTTCCTATGTGTACCTGCCTCGAGGTTTCTAAAAGGATTAGTCAAGCAAAATTATTTTTATAAGTGGGATCAATGAATCAGACTGTGATCTGCCTCGCTGCTCAGGGAATTTGAGATGTCAGTAACTACTTCCTGTTCCCTCGGAGATCCGGGTTATCATTTTATTATTCATCGTGCCCACACATGAGTTCAGAACCACAGTAACCTGCGGTGGAGCAATCTCTCAAAGAAATCTCTGAGCTCAGGACTGAATCCTAGCAAGATGAGCAATAGACCAGTTAACTTTTTCAGGCCCGTGAAATGGAAATGTGAAAATAAACAAGGGCTAAACTACAATCTTCACGCAAACGTTTGCGCTGGCGCAAAAAAGCATTAACGTACGGGGTAAAACCATTTGCGCCGAATCCCGTATTACATAGTCAGTGCAACAACCGCATTCAATCGTCTACCGTGGGTGAACCTACGCGAACCCTGCAGGAGCTTACTATACGGTGCGCCTCCCATTGTGAGCGCAAATGCTAATGTGTGCTGGCACAAGTATGATATTACAATCTATTTCGCGGTAATTACCGCATAGCCTTTGCGCGCATAATTTTAGGAACTCCTAAAAGCTGGTGGTAACGGCATATCTGAACAACCTGGCTAACCCAAAAAAAAAGGCCATAAAAAGGAATGCAACAACAAAATAATGGATGATGGCGGGTGTGTGTGTATTATTACTGTAGCATATGTGCTCATTTTGCATCATAGACGCAGAACCCGTCTCCGATGCCTCTGGCAGACGCAATTCAGTTGCGTTTGACAGGTGTGTTTCTTCATTTTGATTGGCTGAATGGGTGCAAAAAACTGCGCGCGCAAAGATTTTTGCCCGAGACGGAACTGCGCCTGTATTTGCGCGCGTACTGTTTGCGTGCGCAATTGATCGGCGGATGAAAAAAGCCGCGAGGATTGTAATTCCACCGGTGATTTGCAGTTTAACTCTTGGTGCAAATATTTTCGCTTTCCGCAAGGGTTTTTGCTCGAAGATTGTAATATAGCCCGAAATGTTTCTATAAATTTACGCCTAAAGAAATTTTTATTTTTATTTATTTATTTATAAAAGGATTTTGCCAGGAAGGATACATTGAGATTTCTCTCATTTTCAAGTATGTCCTGGGTTCGAGAACATTGATTGGTTACAGAAATACAAAATAGTAAAATGCAAGAAATTAACACAAGACCAAATATACAGATTAACAGAAAAATAAATATGGAGGAAATAAAGTCATTATGTTACATGTTTACAGGTGCATTCCGTATTGAGGTATGTTAATGGGGAAATCTTAAGCGACTTTAGACTGGGGGAAGATTTGACGGTGTCTGGGAGGTTATTCCATATTTGCGGTGCTCTGTAGGAAAATGAGGATCGAGCCATTTTTATTTTGTATTGCGGTATTGCAAGTAAGGTGCTGGTCCTGGATCTGAGGTTATAGGATGAGGGAACTGCTGGGGGAAGCAGCATATTCAGGTAGGGTGGTAGCTTCCCAGAAAAGCTCTTAAACACCAGGTTGGAAAGGTGGAGGGTGCGTCTAGAGTCCAGTGATGGCCAGTTTAGTTCTTTTAACATGTCACAATGGTGTGTCATGTAGTTACATTGTAGCACAAAGCGACAGAATGAGTTATACAATGTAGTAAGTTTCTGAAGGTGTGTTTGCGGGGCGGCTGCATACACTACATCTCCGTATTCAATGGCTGGCATAAGCATTTGTTGTACAATCTGCTTTCTTACCGCGGGGCTCAGGCAGGATTTGTTTCTGTACAGGGCACCTAGTTTGGGGTAGAGTTTAGATGAGAGTTTTTCGATGTGGGGGCCAAAAGATAGATTTGGGTCTAACCACATACCTAGGTATTTTAGAGAAGTGACTGTGGTCAGCGTGCTATTTGAGTTTGTCCCAACACATAGATGGGGTGTTTGCAATTTGTGTAGTTTAGGTGCAGTTCCAAAGAGCATTGTAACAGTTTTGTCAGTATTTAGAAAAAGTTTGTTATTTGCGATCCACTTTTCTACCCCTGTGAATTGTTCTTGCAGCACAGCCTCCAGCTGTGGGAGATTTGGTTTGCTGGTATAGATTACAGTGTCGTCTGCATACATGTGTACAGTTGAAGCTTTGCAGACATTGGGCAGATCGTTTATGAATATTGTGAATAGCAGGGGGCCAAGTATCGAGCCTTGTGGTACACCGCACGTGACTGGGAGGGGGAGGGAAGTGCTGTCAGAAATGGACACAAATTGAGACCTATCAGACACATATGATTGGAACCAGGTTAACGTACGATCACCAATACCAGAGTTCTTAAGTTTTTGTAATAGGATGCCATGGTCTACTGTGTCAAAAGCCTTGGCAAAATCAAGGAAGATGGCTCCAGTTAGATTTCCTTGTTCCATGCCAGCTTGGATATCATTACAAACTTTTAAAAGGGCAGTTGTAGTTGAATGGTTTGGACTAAAGCCTGATTGATCTGGGGTTAAATAGTTTTGATACTGATAATAATCACGTAATTGAGTGTAGACACATTTTTCCAGAATTTTTGACATTACAGGGAGCAGTGATATTGGGCGGTAGTTGGATACCAAAGTATTGTCTCCACTTTTATGGATAGGTACCACCCTTGCAGTCTTCCAGAGTTTGGGTATGTATCCAGTCGCCAGTGATTCATTAATCAGGGTTGCGACAGGTTTTGCAATTGCTGGTGCACTGATTTTCAGCAGCATTGCTGGGATTTGATCAGGTCCAGACTGGTATTTCATTTTTTGGTTACGGAGAAGTTTAGTGATGGCACTGACAGGCACTGGCCTAAAACTGAATTTCTCTGGGTTACGGGGTCTTTGCACTGTTGGTGGGTCCTGACCTGCGTGCGGCCTTTCTGATTGCGTGTCATTTCCTAGTTTAGCAATCAGGGTGGTGGCGCATCCAACAAAATAATTATTAAAAGCATTTGCTACATCTAGGGGGTGTTGTACAGTTTGGTTGTTTACTTTTAAAGCAGCTGGTTGGGAGTGGCTGGGGGGTGCTTGTATGTTACTTATGATTTTCCAAAAATTTCTGGGGTTTGATAGGTTATTGTTTACATTTTCATTGAAGTATTGGGCTTCAGCCATTTTTGTTTCTTTTGTGCATTCATTCCGGCATTTTCGGTATTCACAGTGATCGTTCATGGATCCAGTACTCTTGAACTTTGACCACAGGGAGTCTCTAAGCTGGTACATATGCGTGAGGTCAGCTGTAACCCAGGGGAGATGGGCCCCTTTTACTCGCACTTTGCGCAGTGGGGTATGGGTGTTCCAGACTTTCAGGAGCTCGGCTTGAAAGTATTCAATTGCACAGTCAAGGTCTGGGATTAGGTTTAGTCTGTACCATGGGAGCTGTTTGAGATCATTTAGGAAGGATTCAAGATTAAATTTCTTGAAAGACCTGGTGATTATTACCTTTGGTGGACATTTTATGGCCCTTATTTTGCGCACACAGTACACTAGGCAGTGATCACTGAAACTGTTAGCGAGAACGCCTGCCTCCTGTATTCGATCAGGACATGAGGAGAGAATCCAGTCCAGCAAGGTGTGGTTAGGGCTTTTCATATTAATGCGAGTGGGGGAGGAGATTAATTGTGTTAGCTGCAAAGCCTTAAACAGTGAGCAGTGTTTATTGTTTTTAGGATTCAGCCAATCAACATTAAAGTCGCCGAGGACCAGCAGTTCGCTTTTTTGGTTTTGAGCGACTAATTTACTAAGAATTTGGGTTATGTCAGAAAGGGATTGCACTGGGGAACTTGGTGGGCGGTAGAATCCAGCAACAATAATTGTTTTACTGAATGGGATCTCAATAGTACCAGAAAGGAAATCAAATGTGGCCGGGGAGCTAGGATTCTGCAATGGGGTGAACTTTATGGAGTTGTCAACATAGATGACAATTCCCCCTCCTCTCTTAGCTCTGTCCTTTCTAGAGCATGAATACCCTTGTATTGCTATGGTAGAGTCTGGCACTTTAGGGGTTAACCATGATTCTGTCAGCACAATGACTTTAGGTTTGTAATAGAAGCACCAAGCTTTAAGCTCATCCAGTTTAGGGAGTAAACTGCGGATGTTGCAATGCACAAAGGAGAGGCCTTTTTTAGTGGGGAGATTAAATATGGTGTCAGCTATTGGACCAGGGTTGGATTCAACATCATTTGCAAGTGCAAGCAGCAGAATAAAAATGAATTTGGACAGGTTTTTCTTTTTGGTAAATAGTGATTGAAAGGTTTTAAAGCTCTGTTGTGTGGGGGTGGGAGGGCTGGATTTTAACACTCTCCACCAGCACTCAGCTGATAAATTAAAGGAGCTGAGCAAGCTATGGTGTATTTGGGTTTCTTTTCCAGCTTGCTGTAATTTGTAGGGTGTATAGGGAGGGAGGGTAGATTTAGAGAGAAGGGAGATGGTGGAAAGAAGCAGCAAGAGGGGGAAGGGAGGGAAAAACATTTCTAGAGAAAGGTGGTGTGGGAGAAGGGGAGGGAAAAAAAGGAAAGGTAGAGGACAAGCATTAACGTAATTCGGAATCCTACAGTGGTTTGAGTCTGAAAAAGTGGCTTCAGTTTGAAACCATGGGGCTTGAAAGGGTTAAGGAGCAAAAATAAATATGTAAGGCTTTCCAGTACTAGGGGCTCCTCAGCATCCTTATCCCTCCCAGCATTCCGGCCTGTGCCATTCGGCCATCACCACTGCCAGTCCTGCTGAGGCTCGCATCATTACGAGCCCTCAGTATGACGCGGGCACCATGCCTTGGCCTTTGGGCAGTGGAATGCTCATGAGCGACATGGAACGCTCACGCTTGGTGGCATTTTAAAACTGGGTGAGCGGTCACATGAGCTCACTGAGTGTGTCTGTGTTACCGTCGCAGCTTTGTGATGGCTCAACAGGGAGTGCCACACAGTGTAGAATGCACACTAGTTGCGCACGTCAAAGCGCGATCCTCCATAACTGCACTCAGCGAGGTGGCCAGATGGCGTCAGAAGGAACGTCCACTCTAACAGACCTTTCCTTCCGCTCGTGTTATCATAGCCTTAGAAGGCATAGCGTTTGTACGTTTTGGTACACAAGAGTGACACTAACCTATTCAATCAGGGATATCTATTTAAACTCTGTCCTGTAGTAGACACTTGCCCTGTTGTGGTTGTTTGACTCCCAATAGCCTGTTATACTGTCAGTTACAGGCATTTATACAGCGCCAGCATATTCCGTAGCGCTTTACAAAGAGGGAGCAGAAACATGAGACATACATGATAAATAAGGAAAAGACAACCCTGCCCGTAGGGAAGCTAGTCTAGGAAATACAGCACATTAACCAAGTGCCCAGCCAGGCATCCTGTGAGCTTACATTCTAAGGTACAGCGCTGCGGAATCTGTTGGCGCTTAATAAATAATAAATAATAATAATAAGAGACAGGGGCAAGTGAAACAAATGGAATATTGTATTGGATGGCATGTCGAATGGTGGCTAACTCAATGCTTGGTTCATGGCGCAGAGGGAAGAGTTGCAGGTCAGTCTGTGTGTGAATGCTCAATTGGAAAAGACGGCTGGAATACTGCCAGCGAAGGTAATAGATGTACGAAATAAAACTTAACTTTTAATAGTAGATAATTTCAACCAGACAACCCATAATTGATAATGCATTGACGAAGTGCTTAAGAGGTTACTTAAGAGTGCTTACTTTTGTTAATTATCAATATGCGGTAAATTGGAGAGAAAAGCATATATATTGTATTAAGGTATTCCCATGAACAGCTAATGAGAGTCAGAGTATTGGACCAAAGGAGTGACGCTTCCAGCTGTGGTAATTTTCTAGTCCAAGAATTCCCCAACCAGACATCAGTTGGTGGGTTCAATAGATAAGGGTTAGATAGTAGGGGAAAAAAAATAAAATAAATGAAAGATAAGGAGACAGATTCTCACGTATGATTCCAACTAACCTCAGCGGTTCGTGCCGCTTACGTTACCCAGCTGGTTTTTCCAATTGACTTTATACGAGGTTTCCCCTCGGGGTTATGTCCCCACTGGTAATAGAGCCCTGGGTACCCCGCGTACCAATTCTTCCTCCATTTTCTTCTTTGTGTGTGAATGCTCAATTCTTGGTTCAGGGCGCAGAGGAAAGAGTTGCAGGTCAGTCTGTGTATGAATGTTCAATGCTTGGTTCAGGGCAGAGTGGGAACAGTTGCAGGTCAGTCCGTGTGTGAATGCTCAATGCTTGATTCAGGGCACAGTGGGAAGAGTTGCAGGTCAGTCTGTGTGTGAATGTTCAATGCTTGGCGCAGTGGGAGGAGTTGCAGGTCAGTCCGTGTGTGAATGCTCAATGCTTGGTTCAGGGCGCAATGGGAAGAGTTGCAGGTCAGTCTGTGTGTGAATGCTCAATGCTTGGTTCAGGGCGCAGTGGGAAGAGTTGCAGGTCAGTCTGTGTGTGAATCCTACAATTCAGGCACAGGTTCTGCTTTGCTATCAAGTCTGATTGTCTTTCTCTGTACTGACCACAGATAGTTATTGACTCTTATTTGAATGCCTTCCCTTGTACTGACCCTGGCTAGTCCTTGACTCCTTGAGTTCAGCAGCAATGAAACGTAACAGTAATGTACTGAACTGAATACGTCAATTCAAAAAACTGTCAATTTGCCAAATATAGGTGAATTGACAGCAAAATACGGTGCAGTTGGGTGACCTTTGGCGGTCTTCGGTGGCAGCGAAATTGTCCCATAGAGAAGTAATCTATTCGCAGAACACCGACCTGCACCGAAATGTCCGTGAAATACCCTGATTTTTGGTGTTTCAGTTTAACAGGTTTAAACAGACGACTCCCATAGGTTTCAATGTAAAAATGTTTATTCTTTTCATTTTCAGCAAAAAGACATTTTATTTTGTAAAACACATTTTTGGATTTTTTGAGTTTTTTAGGCTAAATGTTTGTTTATCAATTTTTTTAAAAGGTGTTTTTTAAAATTCTGTAACAGACCTTTTTATTATTTATACACATTCACGGCACTATTACAATCCCCGCGCTAAAACAGGGGCGGTAGGGAGAAAAAACTGCACCCGCAGTTTTCCCCTACTGCCCCCGTTTTATGGGGGGATTACAATGCAGGCGCAAAAAATGCTGCCTGCGTTGTTTGCGCCCGCTATGTCCCAGGATGTGCACGGCAGCGCTAAGTGCAGCCGCACTCATCCTCTTAATGGAGTCCATAGGACTCCATTGAAGCAGACGCCGGCGGTCACATGACCAACTGGATCTCACCTCGCGAGATTCGGCTGGCCGGTCGCCATAGGGATACACAGGGATAGACTGGGGGGAATTTTTCCCCCAGTCTTTCCCTGCTCCTGCCGGCCGGAGGACGCAGACAGAGCCGCAGGACAGAAGGTAAGTATAGTCTTCCTTTTTTAAATTTTATTGCTGGTGTTAACGGATTCTGCAGAAGCGGAATCCGTTAACACCAGGTTCTGGCTATGGTTACCTTTTTGCTAATAGGGATGAGCCGAACACCCCCGAGTTCGGTTTGTATTCGAACACGAACTTACCAAATGTTCAAATCCGAACTCGAACCCGAACTCGAACTCAATACAAGTCAATGGGGCTGAAAATTCGGTTTTTAGAGTGCCCTCCAAGAGGGCATATATGCTAGATATTTGCCATAAAAGTTGTATGGGGGTCCGGGTAGTGCCCTGGGGGACAGGAAACAAGGACAAAAAGTTTAAAAAAAAAGTTTTTAAAAGGACAGTGAGTTTTCCATGAAATAAGGGTTAAAAATAAAACTGAAAAATTCCTTCAAATATCATGCCTAGGAGGTCCCCATAACCTGCCCGTGAAGTGGCGGATTTCTAGGATGTATAGCAACACTTAAAAACAAAAAAATTACGTTTCAAGTGACGGTAAATGCTTTTCCTTTAATCTATCCATAAACAACTGCTTGGGGTCTGTATGAAAAGAGGAGACATTTTCGGACGCGTAGAAAAAGTTTAGTGATTTTTTGGCTAAATTATTGTGAAACTTATGCAGGATTTCGATGACAGTAACAATAGGTGCTTTAAAATTGGTCCTTTAGCATCAGCAACAGTGCCGTCACACAGTAACCCCTCTGAGGATATGAATCTGATACAGGCGTCAGTGGCAGTGCACCCAAATATTGTGCTTTTGGTGCCAGGCCTGCACGTACTTTCATACAGTAACCCCTCTGTAGTATTGTGGAAGAATGCAGGGGTGGACCTTGCGGTCCTATATTAAAAAGATATGCATCTGGTAAAGGCGTTAGTGCACCCAAATATTGTGTTTTTGGTGCCAGGCCAGCAAGTGCATTCATACAGTAACCCCTCTGCGGTATTGTGGAAGAATGCAGGGGTGGACCATGCGGTCCTATATTAAAAAGATATGAATCTGGTAATGGGCGTCAGTGCACCCAGATATTGTGCTTTTGGTGCCAGACTGCCAGGCCAGCAAGAACTATCATACAGTAACCCCTCTGTAGTATTGTGGAAGAATGCAGGGGTGGACCTTGCGGTCCTATGTTAAAAAGATATGCATCTGTTTAAGGCGTCAGTGCACCCAGATATTGTGCTTTTGGTGCCAGGCCAGCAAGTGCATTCATACAGTAACCCCTCTGCGGTATTGTGGAAGAATGCAGGGGTGGACCATGTGGTCCTATATTAAAAAGATATGAATCTGGTAAAGGAGTCAGTGCACCCAGATATTGTGCTTTTGGTGCCAGGCCAGCAAGTGCATTCATACAGTAACCCCTCTGTGGTATTGTGGAAGAGTGCAGGGTTGGACCCTGTGGTTCAAAAAATTAAAATGATATAGATGTAGCACAGGCGTCATTGCAGCCAAATATTGTGCCTTTCATGGCAGCAAGTGCCTTCACACCGTAACCCTTTTGTGGTATTGTGGAAGAGTGCAGGGTTGGACCCTGCGGTTCAAAAAATTAAAATGATATAGATATGGCACAGGCATCAGTGCAGCCAAATATTGTGCCTTTCATGGCAGCAAGTGCATTCACACCGTAACCCTTTTGTGGTATTGTGGAAGAGTTCAGTGCTGGAGGTTTTGTGAATGCAGAAGACATCCCCGATCTATTCCGTTACGTCAGCATCAGGGGATTGATAACTGCTGATCCAGGACTGATTCATTTTTATAAATGTCAGCCGGTCTACAGTCGGTGGACAGATGCACTCTTTTGTCTGTGACAAAACCTCCAGCGGCACAGAACGTCCTTTCAGAAAGCACGCTGGATGAAGGGCAACCTATTAGCTGCATAGCATATTGGCTAAGTTCTGGCCAGTGATCCAATCTCAACACCCAGTAAGCCAGTGGATCATCTGCTGGAAAGGTATCCAGGTCTGCCCTTGCCCCTAGGTAGTCCTGCACCATATGGTGAAGACGCTGGCAATGGGTGCCTACATTTGACGTCCCTGGGCATCGTGGACTAAAAAAATTTAAAAATGCATCAGTCAAGCGGCCCTGGCCTTCACCACTATTCCTCTGATCATCCGCAGCCTCAGAAGCATGTGTGTCATCACTAGGCTTGTGCACCGATTTTTTTTTCGGTTCGAAATTTTTTCGAATTTTTAAACTTTTCGATTCGGCTCGTTTCGACCGATTTCGGTTTCGATTCGGTTCGGCTCGTTTTTCGGGTACATTTTTTTTCGGAATATCGACCATTTTTCGTATTTTCGTGTCACTGTGCTCGGTTTTTTATCGACTTTTCGTGATTTCGGAAATTTTTCGTTTTTCCGAATTGTACATTTTTCGGAATATCGGCCATTTTTCGTATTTTTCGTGTCACTTCGTTTCGGCTCGGAAAACGTTTCGGATCTGACATTTTCGGATCTAAAGATTTTCGGAAATTCGGCCGCATCCGAAAACACGAATCGGGAAATTTCGTGAAATTTCCGAAATTCCGAAACCCGAAACGCACATCCCTAGTCATCACTTGGTAACCTACCAGTGCCTGGAAAGGTGTTACACAAGGGTCACTTTAGAGCGTCCTCAAATTTTTTCATCCATGCGCCCTCTGTGCAGGCAGGATGAGCTCTGCAACTTTACCCTTGTATCGTGGATCAAGAAGGGTTGCCAACCAGTAATGATCCCTCTCCTTGATAGCACGAATCCTGGGGTCCTTTAACAGGCTTTGCATTATAAGGGAGCCCATGCAGCGTAGGTTGGAGGTGGCACTAGCTTCCGAGTCTTCCTGGTCAATGAGGATGACCCCATCGTGCACTTCCTCCTCCCAGCCACGCACTAGCCCTTGTGTTTCTGGGCACACAAAACCCTCCCTTGGGGAAACCCCACCTTCAATGCCCCCACTACTTAAATATTCCTCCTCCTCCTCCTCCTCCTCCTCCTCCTCCTGTCTGATCTGAGTAGGACCCGCTGGAATGCTGTCTGCGGAAAGACTGGGGCCTTCAGAGCTAGGGAAGGCCTCCTCTTCCTCCCGCTGCTATGCCTCTAGAGCCACATCTATAATTCCCTGCAGAGTGTGCTCCAGCAGGAACACTAAAGGAATTGTGTCACTGATGCATGCACTGTCCCTGATCACCATCCTCGGTGCCTCCTCAAATGGTGACAGTACAGTGCATGCATCCTTGATCATCAGCCCATGCGGGGGGGGAACCAAGTTGACCTGAACCTGTCCTTGTGCCACACTCACACAGGTACTCGTTGATGGCCCTCTGCTGCTTGTGCAGACGCTGCATCATTGCTAATGTCGAGTTCCACCTTGTGGGCATGTCACTTTGAATTTCTGCCAGGCGAACGCTTGCTGGGAATGACCGTCTGAAGTGGCTGCAGACTTTTCTGGCCTGGCTGAGAAGCTCTGCCAGCCCTGGGTACTTGGTTAGGAAACGCTGTACCACTAGATTTAGGACGTGTGCTAGACATGGTACATGCGTCAATTTACCCTTGCGTAAGGCGGAGAGAAGGTTGCTGCCATTATCACAGACGAACATTCCCAGCTCAAGCTGGCGTGGTGTTAACCATCTCTGCACCTGGCCCTGCAGAGCTGACAGAATTTCTGGCCCGGTGTGGCTCCTGTCCCCTAAACAAAACAGCTCAAGCACAGTATGGATTCTTTTTGCTTGAGCCATTGCGTAGACCCTGTCAGGTGTCGGTTTAACTGCCACTTCGCCAGAGACAGAGAAGGAGGAGGAGGAAGAGGGAGAGGTGGTGGTGGTGGAGCAGACAGACCTCATACAAGCAGCTTTCTGGAGGCGTGGTGGATGAATAAGCTCCAGCACAGAGCCCCGTCTTGGATCCCTCCCAGCTGCAATCAGAGTTACCCAGTGTGCCATGAAGGAAATGTAACGACCCTGTCCATGCTTGCTGGACCACGTGTCTAAAGTCACATGCACCTTGCTGCTGACTGCCTTTCCCAATCACTCGATAACATTGTCTTCCACGTGCTGGTATAGTGCTGGAATGGCCTTGCGTGAAAAGTAATGGCATTTTGGAATCTGCCACTGTGGTACAGCACATTCAGCAAATTCACGGAAGGGAGCAGAGTCCACCAGCTGGAAAGGCAGCAGCTGCAATGCGAGTAATTTTGCTAAACTGGCATTTAGACGCTGTGCTTGGGGATGGTTGGGACTATATTTTTTCTTACACTGCAGCAGCTGCGGCAACGTAATCTGACTGCGTAAATCTTCAGCTGATGGGATGCTGTCATATTGTGAGGAAGGACCTGGTGCATCCATTACTGTAGCATCATCCCTGTCAGTGGAGGTTGTAGGCAATGACATGGCAGGACATACAGTGGGGGTAGAGACAGATGAGGAGGAGGACCTACGCAAAGTTTTGCGCCAACAGGATGTGTGGCAGGAGGTCATATGTCACCTCAAGCATGTGGTACCCAAGTGTCTGGTGTCTTTCCCACGCTTAAGCCTCATCTGACATAGATTACAAATAGCAACGGTGGGGTCTGCTGCACATTTCTTAAAGAACTCCCAGCTGACAGCAGAGTTCCTGCGTGTGTGCTTTGAGACAACAGCGCACTGCACCGGAGCAGCTCTGACATCTGATGCATTGCACTGGCTAGTGCTATGGTTGGTCATAGAGGATGTTGTGCCTCGTGTTTGCTGTGCCTCCTCCTCCCCCCTCCTCCTCACTTGAGTCCTCTGTTCGATCTGGCACCCAGGTGGAGTTAGTGACCTCATCATCAATGTCATCTTCTCCCCCTATCTCCTCATCACTGGAGCCAACTTGGCAGTATGCTGCAGCTGCTGGGGCAACATGAGTGCCAGTTATTTGTGTGTCATCACTGGCACCCCCTTCCTCTAGGTTGATTATACTCCCTTCCTCAACCTCAGAGATTGAATCAGAGCACTGTAGTAGCTGCGCATACTCAAGCAGCATGTCACTGTCATTGTAGTCAAACAATTCAGCTGACTCCTCCGTGTGTGATAGCGAGGCTACGGCAGGAGTAGCTGTGGACATGGAGGCTGCATTAGATGCTTTGGCAGCTGAGGTGGACTGTAAAGCACTACAAGCCTGGCTGGCAGAAAACTCGGAGGATGAGGATGGCCTGGATAGCCAATCCACCAAATCCTCTGAATGTTGCTGCTGCTTAAGAAGACGGCCAGCACCAGTTAGAAAGGACAAGCGTGCCCCTGCAGAGGATGCACCACGTCCACCACGACAAGAGGCACAGCCTCCCGACACAGGGGCTGCTTGCCCTCTTATCTGTGTCTGGGAGCGTCTGCCTGTCCTTTTTGTTCTTTCAGACATGGTGAGTGATATATAGATTAAATATTTACAGAACTCTGATTCAACTCTGGTATAAAGATTAAAGATTTACAGAACTCTGGTATAACTCAGTGAGACAACCTGATAGCTGTCAGCCAGTGACAAGACACAGATTACAATTCCCTCCTATAAATCAGTGTGACCCCCTGATGGGTGGCAGTGAGAAGCCACAGATTACAAGTCGCATAAATCTGCTAGAAGTATGTGGGAACCCCTGATGGGTGGCAGTTAGAAGACACAGATTACAATTCGCATAAATCTGCTAGAAGTATGTGGGACCCCCTGATGGGTGGCAGTGAGAAGCCACAGATTACAAATCTCAGAAACCTCCTATAAATCAGTGTGACCCCTTGATGGGTGGCAGTGAGAAGCCACAGATTACAAATCTCAGAAACCTCCTATAAATCAGTGTGACCCCCTGATGGGTGGCAGTGAGAAGCCACAGATTACAAGTCTCAGAAACCTCCTATAGATCAGCGTGACCCCTTGATGGGTGGCAGTGAGAAGCCACAGATTACAAATCTCAGAAACCTCCTATAAATCAGTGTGACCCCTTGATGGGTGGCAGTGAGAAGCCACAGATTACAAGTCTCAGAAACCTCCTATAAAACCGTGTGACCCCCTGATGGGTGGCAGTGAGAAGCCACAGATTACAAATCTCAGAAACCTTTTATAAATCAGTGTTACCCCCTGATGGGTTGCACCGGAAGCCACAGATTACAAATCTCAGAAACCTCCTATAAATCAGTGTAACCCCCTGATGGGTGGCAGTGAGAAACCACAGATTACAAATCTCAGAAACCTCTTATAAATCAGTGTTACCCCCTGATGGGTGGCAGTGAGAAGCCACAGATTACAAGACTCAGAAACCTCCTATAAATCAGAGTGACCCCCTGATGGGTGGCAGTGAGAAGCCACAGATTACAATTCGCATAAATCTGCTAGAAGTATATGGGACCCCCTGATGGGTGGCAGTGAGAAGACACGGATTACAATTCGCATAAATCTGATAGAAGTATGTTGGACCCCCTGATGGGTGGCAGTGAGAAGCCACAGATTACAAGTCTCAGAAACCTCCTATAAATCAGTGTGACCCCCTGATGGGTGGCAGCCAGTGAGGACACACGGATTATAACAATTCCCAAATATTTTGTAGAAATTAGTGACCCCAAAATACTTGCTGGCAGTGACAAGAGACAGATCACCTCAATTCCCAGATATTTAGTAAAAATGAGTGACCCCCAAAATACTGCGTGGCACTGGCTATGTGACAAGACACAGATCACCTCAATTCCCAAATGTTTTGTAGAAATTAGTGACCCCCAAAATACTGTGTGGTACTGGCTGTGTGACAAGACACAGATCACCTCAATTCCCAAATGTTTTGTAGAAATTAGTGACCCCAAAATACTTGCTGGCAGTGACAAGACACAGAAGATCACCTCAATTCCCAAATGTTTTGTAGAAATTAGTGACCCCCAAAATGCTTGCTGGCAGTGACAAGACACAGAAGATCACCTCAATTCCAAAATGTTTTGTAGAAATTTGTGACCCCCAAAATACTTGCTGGCAGTGACAAGACACAAATCACCTCAATTCCCAAATGTTTTGTAGAAATTAGTGACCCCCAAAATGCTTGCTGGCAGTGACAAGACACAGAAGATCACCTCAATTCCCAAATGTTTTGTAGACATTTGTGACCCCCAAAATACTTGCTGGCAGTGACAAGACACACATCACCTCAATTCCCAGATATTTGGTAGAAATGAGACCCCCCCAGTAGCGTGGCAGACCGGCAGTAAGAACACACAACAACAATCTCCTATGAAATCTCCTCTCAAATGCGTGCAGAAGCGCTGTGTGGAAACCTTATATAAATTACAAAATTTGCCCAATTCGGACTCTGAGCCGTGATTGGCATAGTGTTGAACCTGTCTTGCACCAGACCTGTGGTCAGGTGCAAGGCTGTAGCCAATTACGAGCTTCAGGCCAGTGGGAAAGTGCATTGTGGTCCATTGTGGTGCATTGTGGTCGAACATGCGGCGAACACCCGGAAATGTTCGGAGTTCGCGAGCAGACCGAACAGGCTAAGTTCGGTCCGAACTCCGAACCGTCCGAACCGAACAGCTCATCCCTATTTGCTAACCAGAGCCAGGTGTTAATCAGCGCTGGGACTTTGTAATACCAGCGCTGATTAACACTTTGTGCTCCCCATGTTAAGTATAGGGAGCGCAAAGTACAGTGACCTCGCGCTACAAAGCGCAAGGTACCAAACGCAAACAGTTTTTTTAACCCGTTTGCGTTTGGATTGTAATATGCGGTAGATACCGCAGCTAACGGTAGTGCTCACGCAGGTGAGCGCTACCGTTAGCGTTAGGAATGTAATAGAGCCCTCAATTTTTGCACCATATGGTGAACATCCGGTGAGTTTTGAATTCACCGTAGTGTTCGTGAAATGGAATCGCCGAAGTGCACCAAACTGTGCCGAAGTGAAAAGCACCAAAATGTGACACAGAAATTTCATTGCTTAGTGAATAGACCCTGAAGTCTCCCTTAGGTTTGAAGATGAATGTAAACCCATAACTTTAACCTTAACTCTAAATGTATCTTACAGGGTTATTCAACGAGAATCGAAAAGTCACTGTACTTTCGGTGACTTTTCGTTCGCTTTAATTCGGCGTGATTTGGTGATCCTATTTCGGCGACCCTGCGGTGTATTCAGCAAGCACCACAGGGTCCCCGAAGTGCAAGGAAAACCCGCCGCAAACCTGACGAACACTCACTGCCAACACGCCGAATACTCACCGCAAAGTCCACCGAACACTCACTGACGTTCGCAAAACAGCTAGATTAACTCCGCCGAACACGCCGGAGGAACCCGAGCAGTCATCGATCAGAGCGTAGAGCAGCCGCCGGAAAAAGGCGACACCGCAGACAAATGGAGTGAAAAAAAACAAAAACAGTACACTTGGAAAAGTGAAACGCTGTTTGAAAGCAAGCTACAGAACGAAAATGTCTGAAATTTACATATACTGTAAGATCCAATGAATGATAATAAAAAGGGCTGTTACAGAAAAAATAAAAAAGTATGCAAAAAAATCCCAAAAAATGCCTAAAAGATCCTAAAATATCTATAAATAAAGAGACTTTTTACTGCAGAATATTATAATCAACGGTTTATTAGATATTGAATTAAAATATCTTAAAATATATTAAATTAAATATTTTTAACATTGAAGCCTATGGGATTCATCTGAATAAACCTGTCGAATGAAACCACCGAACAGCAGGGCAATTCGGCAACCTTTCACTGCTGGTTTTTGATCTCTGAATAGATGACGCATTGCTTCACTATAGGGGATTTCACTGCCCTCGAACAGGCACCGAATGTGCAGGCAATTTGGCGAACTGCCTGCTCTCTGAATAGCCGAATGGCCAGGAAATGTAACCATACGCTGAATTTCACTGTTCGGTTACCTTTCGGCCACAATTTGGATCTCTTTGAATAACCCTGATAGTTTCTTTTAAATGCATATACGGGATTAGCTTTTATTTATTATCTAATTAGAGGTGTTTTACTTTTATTTATTATCTAATTAGAGGTGTTTTACTTGGCCATAAAACAACTGCCCAATTAGGTTATCAGTTTGAGGTGCTTCGAAATATTGTGAAAGAACTCCAAACTTTTCTCTCCACCCGAGTGTCCTTTCGAGGAAATTTCTTCAACAGATTTCAGGAGACCTCTAATCCTTTATCTTGCTGGTTCACAGCAAAGGGGAGGAGGGGTTGTCTAGATCAGTGGTTCTCAACCCTGTCCTCAAGTACCCCTAACAGGACATATTTTAAGGATCACCTTGGGGAAATGCAGCCTGAATCCTGCAATCACTGAGCAGAAAATCATATCACTTGTGCTGTGCTTCACATATCTGGAAAACCTGACCTGTTAGAGGTACTTGAGGACTGCGGTTGAGAAACACTGTTCTAGATCGTCATTAATGAGGAGGAAAAGAATGGCGTTGAGATAACAAATAGAAAAGACAACACAAATTACACAATAAATGCAGGAATGCTTTCATACTTTCCATTTTGCAACTTCTTAACGCATTTAAGTTTACAATGAATATAAACCGGTACAATATGAATTTGAATCTTTGCTGAAATGTATTTAATTGTGTACCGTTACAATAACCAACTTGAATACTATACAATATAACTAGATTCATTCAATTTAATCAGTAATGTAGCACAAAAAGCCACTGTTGCTTTAGAGGCTAATAGACTTCCTGCAAAGTGTAGGTCAGACCTTAAAGATACATTATGGTGTATCGCCATCTAGTGGTAATTTCTATTTTGTTGCCTGTGTTTATACATTATACTAAAAGTATTGCAATGTAATGTTTTTAAACTTTTATTTTCTAACACATTTCAGAAAATTCATGTCGCAAAGCAACTTAAAACCATATGTGACTTTCATTGTTCTACGAATCAATCTGTGGTGTCAGTGACATGGAGAAAAGAGTGAAGGGCAAATATATACCAGGATAAAGGTGAGTGGGACATTTAGACTTTCTCATTGTTCCATTAACTGCAGTTCTTCTGGTTTGCTTTTCTATCACTAGAAGACCAGGCTGGAGCTCCCATAATGAGGTGCAATATCATTTATTTTATGATGTCACTTCAGTTCTGGTGACCACTGTTGCTTTGAAGTCCCAGGTTGCCTTTGGCTTCACGCTTCATTGCCGATATGGGTTTTCCCAATATTCTCCATTCATCCCTTTCCGATAAGTTTCTGAATTGAACCAAATTGGCTAGTATTTTGGATTGTACCATGAGCACCCCTTTGCCCTCACATCTTCAGGAACCTATCAGAGGCCTTGTATGCTTTTTAATTTAGTAACCTAACTATGGTCTGTGTATTGTTGTGGTTTTTGTTACCCCCTCATAACATTCCTGATACATTTCATGATTGATGTGCTGCTTTTTAACTTTTGTAGAGATGTGTTCTGATTTCTCTGATCCTTGACCCTGGCTTGTCTGATAGCCTGGCTCTGTGTTACCAAACTTCTACTTTTTTATAAGTTTATATGTTTCTCTTGTCCTAGACCAAGGCTTGTGTATCTGTTTATTCTTTGTGTTAACCTTGTGGTTACCTGGAGGCTGGCCATTTAAGGACGACTAGTGGGTTATCTGTACTGTCTGTGGTTAATCTTATCTGTGTGCTGAATAGTAACCCACTATAGAAATAGTGGTAATGTCACACCTTGAATATACGAGATGAAACAAAATAATTGTATCACAAGATGCTGACGGTATTGAAACCCATTAGATATGAAACAAAAGCTGATCCACTGAACAAGTCAGTGGGGACACAATGCATCAATGAGATAAAATGAAAAGGCAAATTTTATTGCGGAGATAAGCCAAAATCTAAAAACCAACATATGGTGATCACAAAAAAACATATACACAAGTGAAAATAAAAACAACAGGTATTCTTATCGGTACAAGAATCAACGTGTGTGTCCAATGTACAATTGACTGAAGACTAGAATTGCGTCTAAGTAAATGGGAGATACATATATTCAAGCGACTTTAAGTCATACACACGGAGATAATAGAATACTTGGTAGTGAATTGGCACTGGCAATTGGCATAATTGGCACAATCATCTGCGTGCTGGGTCATATACTTACAGTTACACCTGTACTCATAGAATATGTGTGTATATATAGGGCACTATTACATTCTATACGCAAACGTTAACGCTCACCTGCGTGAGCATTAATGTTTGCCGCGGTATTTACCGCATATTACAATCCAAATGCATACGGGTTAAAAAACCCATTTGCGTTTGGTACCTTGCGCAGCGCTGAGCGAGGTTACTTTACTTTGTGCTCCCTATGTTTAACATGGGGAGCGCAAAGTGTTAATCAGTGCTGGTATTACATTGTTCCAGCGCTTATTAACGCCTGGCTCTGGTCAGCGCAAAGTTAACCAGAGCCAGGACTTTGTGTTAATGGATTCCGCTGCTGCAGGATCTGTTAACACCAGCCTAAGAAAATAAAAAAACATGCACATACTCACCCTCTGTCCCGCGGCGAGGACCGCGGCTCCAACCGCCTCCTCCGGCCGGCCGGAGCAGGGAAAGACTGGGGGAAATGTCCCCTCAGTCTTTCCCTCCGTATCACTACGCCTACCGGCTGGATCTTGCGAGGCGAGATCCGGCCAGTCACGTGACCGGCAGGGAGGAACTCAATGGAGTCCTATGGACTCCAGCGAGTGGATGCTCGCAGCTGCGCTCAGCGCTGCTGCGAGCATCCCGGATTTTTACGCTCGATAACAATGCAGGCAGCATTTTTTGCGCCTGCATTGTAATCCAGCGTTAAAACACGGGCGCAAGGGGGAAAATTGTGGGCGCAGTTTTTCCTCCCTTGCACCTGCGTTTTAACACTAAGAGCGTAATAGAGCCCATAGTATAGTATACTAGGATGCTGGCTGTGTCCTAAAATTGAGAGGGCTCCCATGTGCGTTCCCTTGCTTTTCACCAGAGTGGACTGAACAGTGGGATAGCTTGGACTGCATTAAATCCTAAAAGTAATAACACACACTTCCATTCCGTGCATCCACACACACAATGATAGCCATCTCAACCAATCACATTCCCATGTCATACAGACACGCTTAACCCCTTCATTACTGTAATCATGTTTATACAATCAGTAGTGTTAGACACTCAGCTCTGGAGTTATGCTATATCATTGCAAGTTAAATGCACTTGTTGCAAATTAATTTTGATTGCAGTTTGGTCCCAGAAGACGCCCCCATGTTATTAGTACCTCAGGCATGACACCCGAGGTGCTACAACAGTTTTTACAAGTGAATATCTGTGTGTAACGTGTTGGAGTGTGAAGCCCCAGCTGCAATAGCTACTTTTGGCCAGCAGATGGTGGCGTGTGCCTGCCAAAAGTACTAGTACAGTAGCAGTGTTATTCAGAGAGCTCTTTTGTTCCCCACACTTCGGCAAATCAAATTCGCTGACCCTGCGGTGAATTCATTGACCCTG
Organism: Leptobrachium leishanense; assembly: GCA_009667805.1. NCBI lineage: Eukaryota > Metazoa > Chordata > Amphibia > Anura > Megophryidae > Leptobrachium > Leptobrachium leishanense. The sequence goes on along the minus strand of CM019067.1, from coordinate 73,390,659 downwards.
CAGTGAGGTTCCTGCAAAACCACTGATTAAATAAAAACAAATGTGGCAAACCCGCCGAAATTATCAGATCCGATCCGGATCTGTTTTGTTTTTTCAAGTTTGTTATGTCTGCTTTCATACCTCTCCTTTCAATCATTGTTTCCTAGGGAGTCCTATCAATGTTTACACATTCTGCTTCTCTCGATGACACTCATAAGTTGGAGGAAGTACACACATTTCCATAACTTAATCAGATGTTATTAGCAAGGCATTCTAGCATGGAGTGCTCAAAGAGTGCTAAGCATTGTGGACATACTAATCTGAGCTCAGAACAGGAGAAAGCGAGCCTGGAGGATCCTACTGGCTACCGGTTGGTAGTAAAACACATTCAAACAAAATATATAATCAGAAGCAGCTGCTCAGAACAGAACAATGGATGCAATAAGTACTATACTACAGGAGGATAACCTAAAACATAAATCATGGGGCTATCTGGTATCCGTTACTACCCTGTCATTAAGCCCTCCTGACTCCCTTCTGAATCCTCTCTTGTTTTAACCCTTTACACCTTTATAAAACTCTTGTATTCCCGCTGGACTGCCTCTGTAATCCTCCCAGATGTAATGCCTCTGTAATCCTCCCAGATTTTAGGATTGACAGCTTCTTTAATCAGCCCTCCAAGAGCCCCCCAAAGGCACAAATGCACTCCGGGCACTTTGGACACTCAAATAAGTGGTCATATTGACTAGAGTATCCCTTTCACTGCTAAACTGGGATAGGAACTCCTTTTATGTTAGATAGCGTTTCTTTCACCACACAGATATTATGTTGCCCTGTACTTACTCCTGATGATGCAGAATGTACCAAGGATACACGTAGAGTGCAATATATATTGCTTCATTTTTAATTTACAACCTATGTCACCCTGGGCTACATTACATTCCTCGTGCTAAAACGGGGAGTCTAGGGAGAAAAAACTGCACCCACAGTTTTCTCCCTAGCGCTCCCATTTTAGCACGGAATTTCAATGCAGGCGTTTAAAAAGTTGCCTGTATTGTTACCGGGCGCTAAGCCCCAGGATGTGCGCAGCAGTGCTAAGCGTCGCCGCGAGTATCCACTCGTTCGAGTCCACAGGACTCCATTGAAGCAGACTGCGGTGGTCACATGACCTGCCCGATCTCACCTCACGGGATCTGGCTGGTCGGTGTAGTGACCTTCAAGGGGAGACTGGTGAACCTTTTCCCCCATGTTTCTCCCTGCTCCCGCCAGACGGAGGAGGTGGACGGAAGTGGATGTGCACGTGTTTAGGTATATGGAAATTGTTATGTGTTTGGGGGTGGTTAGAATTGTGTGTGTTTAGGTGTATGTGTGTTGGTGTGTAAACTTACATATAGGTGTATAGTAGGGGTGTGTAGGCACAAGTATAAGTATATAATAGGAGTATGAAGGTGCATGTGTAGGTATATAATAGGGGTGCGTAGGTGCATGTGTAGGTCTATAATAGGGGTGCTTAGGCGCATGTGTAGGTCTATAATAGGGGTGCATAGGTGCATGTGTAGGTCTATAATAGGGGTGCATAGGCGTATGTGTAGGTCTATAATAGGGGAGCGTAGGCACGTATCTATGAAAAGGCCTGCCAAAATCCTCAGCACCAGACCCATGATACCCTTAATCCGGCGCTGGCTTTGCTTTGTGAATCAAGGCACCTCACCAAGTGATGCATAGGTGTTTGAATATATATACAGGTTGAGCAACCCTAATCCGGAATGCTTAGGACATTGAGTTTACGGATTTCAGAATCTCCCAGATTTTAGAATCGGAGAGTTCAGTGTCAAAGGGGAAGGGGAAGATGGTGGGAAAGCCACAATCTACTTCCCACTGTAGCCGTAGTATGTTCGAGGGACATGCTGCTCCGAGCCAGTATGTCTCTGGCCAGGATGTCCCATGCTGGGGCTGCTCAGAGTTCCCCAGAGTTGTGCTGTGCTGAAGCCATCGGAGGAGCACAGAACTAATGAAGGACATTGTCTGGACCATCAGGGAGTTGAGTAATTTTGCTAGGGTCTGAAAATGACAGTTTCAGACTCTCCCAGATTTCCTAGTTCTGGATAAGGGGTGCCAAGCCTGCACCATATTGCAAATTTACGAATTTGTTTCTAAAGAATTGACAACTATTGTTTTACCGGCTGGGTGGAGTAGAGGTAATGTCACCACTCTGCATGGAGAGAGCCTGTGGAGTCATGGGCTCGATCCCAGCGAGCAACCTCTCCAGTAAGTGTCCTTGGCAAGACACCTAACGGTACATACTCACCACCCAGGACATACTTGAAAACGAGAGAAATCTCAATGTATCCTTCCTGGTAAAATCCTTTCACAAAAAAAAAAAAAAAAGTCATTCATTAACATATAGATACAGTTGTGTTCAAAATTATTCAACCCCCAATGCTGTAAAGGGTTTTAGGGAATTTAGTGTACTTTTGTAATTGTATTCAGAATGAAATCCTACAAGGACTTTTTAAAGAACCATATGCAACTAAAATGACATCAATTGGTTTTGTAATACAGTAGTAAATGTTTCTTTTGTGAATTCTTCATTGACACAATTATTCAACCCCTTAAAGACTACCACTCTGAAGAACAGAGGTTCATTCAAGTGTTTTCAATCAGGTATTGAAAACACCTGTGGATGTCACGGAGCAGCAATAAAGCATAATAAGCACCAATTAGGCAGCTTTAAAATGACTGTGATACTCAGCTCCTTCTAGACATTTACTGGTGTGGTTACAAACATGGTGAAGTCAAGAGAATGGTCCAGGAAGACAAGAGAAGAGGTGATTACTCTTCACAGGAAGGGCAATGGCTATAAGAAGATTGCAAAGATGTTAAACATACCAAGAGAGACCATAGGAAGCATCATTTGCAAATTCAAGGCAAAGGGCAAGGTTGAAACGCTACCTGGTCGTGGCAGAAAGAAGATGCTGACTTCGACTGCTGTGCGATACCTGAAGCGTAGAGTGGAGAAAAGTCCCCGTGTGACTGCTGAGGAACTGAGAAAAGATTTGTCAGATGTGAGTACTGAAGTTTCAGCTCAGACAATACGGCGCACACTGCGTAATGAAGGCCTCCATGCCAGAACTCCCAGGCGCACCCCCTTGCTGTCTCCAAAGAATAAGAAGAGTCGACTGCAGTATGCCAAATGTCATGTGGACAAACCACAGAAGTTTTGGGATAGTGTTCTGTGGACTGATGAAACAAAATTAGAACTGTTTGGGCCCATGGATCAACGCTATGTTTGGAGGAGGAAGAACAAGGCCTATGAAGAAAAGAACACCTTGCCTACTGTGAAGCATGGCGGGGGGTCAATCATGCTTTGGGGCTGTTTTGCTTCTGCAGGTACAGGGAGGCTTCAGCGTGTGCAAGGTACCATGAATTCTCTTCAGTACCAGGAGACATTGGATGACAATGTGATGCAGTCTGTCACAAACCTGAGGCTTGGGAGACGTTGGACCATTCAACAGGACAATGATCCCAAGCATACCTCCAAGTCCACTAGAGCATGGTTGCAGATTAAAGGCTGGAACATTTTGGAGTGGCCATCGCAGTCACCTGACTTAAATCCGATTGAGAACCTCTGGTGGGACTTAAAGAAAGCAGTTGCAGTGCGCAAGCCTAAGAATGAGGCTTTTGCCCATGACGAATGGGCGAAGATACCCGTAGATCGCTGCAAGACACTTGTGTCAAGCTATGCTTCACATTTAAAAGCTGTTATAACTGTAAAAGGATGTTGTACTAAGTACTAAGATCGAATGTCACTTGGGGGTTGAATAAAACTGATAATGATGTGAGCACAGAAAAGACATTTGTGGTTATTTCATTATAAATGTTATGTTATATTTGTCTGACCTACACGTGCCTCTTTGATTTAATTGTAAGCAAGATGACTGAATGATCAAAATCAATGTCAAACTGGCCAAAACACTCAATTTCAGTGGGGGTTGAATAATTTTGAACACAACTGTAACTCACAAAGATGCTACAAAGCAGTGGTCCCCAACCCTGGTCCTCAGGGCCCACTAACAGGCCAGGTTTGCCAGATATCTGAAGCACAGCACAGGTGTTATGATTTGCTGCTCAGTGATTGCAGGATTCAGTCTGCTTTTCCCCATGGTGATCTGCAAAATCTGGCCTGTTAGTGGGCCCTGAGGACCAGGGTTGGGGACCACTGCTACAAAGGATACAATGAGTATCCTAAGTGTAAAAGCTATGGTCTGGTTGCTGTGTTCCCACGGGTCTTTCTCAAACTGTTTTCAATGGATGTGATGCAGACTTTTTCTCATTTACTGACCTGCCAATAACCTGTCTACAGCCTGTCTGCATAGGATGAACCGCTGCGGAAGTCAGGCTTCCTCAATGCCATCGCTGAGAAAGATTTACAGGTTAACTCAGTTCCTGTTAACCCTTTCAGTTTCACCTAATTGAAGCCCTGCCCCTACAATAAGGGTTAAGGATTTTAATGTATGGAATCTTTTTGTAAGAGAAGCATGTTATTGAGCTTTCAGGAAGGACGAAGAAAGAATGACGGAATCGTGAAAATAAGAAATGTATAAAGGATTTATAGTAATGTGTGGGTAAAGACGGTTCAGGACTTTTCCCGAGCTGCCCCCTATCTATGAGACTCCCTCTCTCGCAACATTCAACTCTCCCCGTGTGTCCAGTTTTTCAAATATTTCTAAAAATGCATTACTTTAGAGAGAGACGTATCCGCTCACTCCATAATCCCCCATTATACCTTTCCTGCTCTATCTCTCGCACAGCCCCCATGCATCCCATTACTGCTCAAAATCTATTTCCCATCACCTCTGTGTGTAATCCCTCTCATCTCAGATTGTAAGCTCTTGAGCTGAATCCTTTTTCCTACTGTTCTCCTTGTGTCAAATTTAAGGGGTTATTCAGAGAGTACCGAAATGATGCCGACATTTTGGTGCTGTCTCGTTCCCTGCAGTTTCCTGCACTTTGGGGAATCAAAGTTCCCCACCCTGCGGTGAATGCTGAATTCATTGCAGGGTTCCCGGAATGCAGGGAAAACCTGCTGCAATCCCACCGAACACTCGCCGAAAACCCACCAAAAACCTGCCGGAACCGCCAGAAATACCACGCCGAACACGCCGGAAAAGCCGACAAGCTGACGAACAGGGTATTAAAAAATAAACAGTTCACTTTAAAGTTTGAAAATTGAAAGTCTGTTTGCAAAAAAACTACTGAATGAAAATGTTTGGAATTCCACAGGACTCCATTGAAGCAGACGCCGGCGGGCACTAGGGATGAGCTGTTCGGTTCGGATGGTTCGGAGTTCGGCCCGAACTTTGGTTGTTCGAAAGTTTGCGAACTTCGAACTTTTTGGGTGTGTTCGGTTCGAGTTCGAAAAAAAAAAGAAATTTTGAAAAAAGTATAGAAAATGCTTAAAAAAATACTAAAATATCTAGAAATAAAGAGACTCTTTACTGCAGAATATTATAAGCAACGGTTTATTAGATTTTGAATTAAAAACTAATGTGTACGTGCAAAGATTCTCAACTTTAAATGACCTCTGTTCACAAACGGGCATAAACACCAGGTGTTTTTAGTCTGTTCTAATGAATTTGATACTTTGTATGTATGTAGACTATACTGAGGGGTGTGGTGTCTGCTTTTGAGAAGTGTTAATTTCTCTCCTCTAATATGCTGCCTTTCTAATGAGACCAAACACGATCATGTAGAAAAAATACAAAATTTCCTCATTTACCGCTTTTAACATCTAAAGCAATGTTATTTCTCACCTCGGGATTAAACATTCACAGGGTTATTCAGAGAGCGGTGAAAAGCAGGAGAATAACTGGAGAAGTGAAAATTCTAGGTCAAAATAGCCAAACCAGAAAAATTCTCCCATTTATCTCACTTTCCAAATTGGCTATTTGGTCTAGTTTGTTCTCTTCTCCTGCCAGTTCTCCTGGCTTTCACCTCTCTCTCAGGGCTGTTTAGAGAAAGGTGAAAACCAGGAGAATGGCAGGAAAAGAGAACAATCTGGACCAAATAGCCGATTTGGAAAGTGTGATAAGGCTTGGGTCAGACTAACGCATTTTTGCAGCGACCGTCAAAAAGTGCGTCCGAACGCATTGCTGTATTTTTTCATGGAATGCGTGAAAACGGTCATACGATGCGCATTTTTGTGCGTGATTTTTTACGGATCCAAATCAGGAAACTTTGGGTGTCTGGACTTTATGTTGGCCGGACATGAGCAGGGTCTGACGTCTCCAAATCACACACACACGCCGCTAGTGGACGCAGCTCACTCTGTACGTCCATACTAGCGGTTTTGCGTTCTCGAAAAAATGCGTTCATTTTCCACTTGCGTTGCTCAGCCGGACTTTCGTGCGACCATACTTCGTATATTGGCCGTCATTGCCCGTCATTTGCTGCTAGTGCGGCCGTGATTAAGTGCGTCTAAACGCACGTTAAAATTTCGCTAGTCTGACCCTAACCTAAATGGGAGAATTTTTCTGGTTTGGCTATTTTGACCTAAAATTTTCCATTCTCCAGTCATTCTCCTGCTCTTCACCGCTCTCTGAATAACCCTGACAGGGTTATTCAGAGAAAGGTGAAACTCAGGAGAATGACTGAAGAGAAAATTCTAGGTCAAAATAGCCAAACCAGAAAAATTCTCCCATTTTTCTCACTTTCCAAATCGGCTATTTGGTCTAGAATTTTCCATTCTCCAGTCATTCTCCTGCTTTTCACAGCCAAAAAATCAGTAAACTTTTTCTGCATGTCCGAAAATGTCTCCTCTTTTCATACAGACTGCTGCCCCAAGCAGTTGTTTATGGATAGATTAAAGGAAAAAGAATTTACCGTCATTTGAAATGTCATTTTTTGGTTTTTACATATTTCTATACATCCTAGAAATCCGCCACTTCACGGGCAGGTTATGGGGACCTCCTAGGCACGATATTTGAAGGAATTTTTCGTTTTTATTTTTAACCCTTATTTCATGGAAAACTCACTGTCCCTTTAAAAACGTTTTTTTTTTTACTTTTTGTCCTTGTTTCCTCTCCCCCAGGGCACTACCCGGACCCCTATACACCTTTTATGGCAAATATCTAGAATATATGCCCTCTTGGAGAGCACTCTAAAAACCGAATTTTCAGCCCCATTGACTTGTATTGAGTTCGAGTTCGGGTCCGGGTCCGAACCGAACTCGGGGGGTGTTCGGCTCATCCCTAGCGGGCACATGACCAGCCGGATCTCACCCTGAGAGATCCGGCTGGTCAGCGTAGTGATACGCAGGGGGAGACTGGGGGGACTTTTTCCCCCAGTCTTTCCCTGCTTCTGCCAGACTGAGAAGGCGGACAGAGCCGCGGTCCTCGCCGTGGGACAGGAGGTAAGTATATTGAATTTTTTGGGGGGTTTCTGCAGAAGTGGAATCCGTTAGCACCAAATCCTGGCTCTGGTTAAATTTTTGTTAACCACGGCCGGACGTTAATCAGCGTTAGGACTTTGTAATCCTAACGCTAATTAAGTCTTTGTGCTCCCCATGTTAAGTATAGGGAGCGCAAAGTACAGTAACCTCGTGCTGAAAAGCGCAAGATACCAAACACTAAAGGGTTACTTAACCCGTTAGCGTTTGGATTCAAATGTGTGGTAAGTAGTTGGGCTAATGTTAACGCTCACGCAGGTGAGCGCTAACGTTAGCGCCAAGTACTGTATGTAATTTGGCCCAGAGACTTTTTACTGCAGATCAAAATAATAAACGGTTTATTCGATTTTGAATTAAAACTGGAATATTTTTAACATTGAATCCTATGGGATTCGCCTGAATAAACCTGCCGAATGAAACCACCGAACAGCAGGGCACTTCGGCAGCTTTTCACTGCTGTACTTGCAGGCAATTCACCAAAATTTGGCGAGCTGCCACACTCTGAATAGCCGAATGGCCCCAAAGTGTCACCGTACGGGGAAATTCCCTGTTCGGTTACATTTCGTGGCCGGATTGTCTCTCTCTGAATAACCAATTTTTTTTTCTTCACCCTTTGTACAGCTCTACGGCACTTGTTGACTCTTTATAATTATTTGTAATTGGGTAGCTAAACAACCACGATGGATGGGTGAGGTGATATAGGTTTGAAGGGGGAATGTAAACTCATTTTATGAGTTATATGACAGCTAAACTAAGCTGTGTATTCCCCTAAAATCTCAGTCTGTTTTAGTTTAACTTTGGTAGTTTAATAAATAATTCTAGATAATATCTATGTGGCTGCCATATAACATCAGCTACAATATAGTCATAAAATAGGGAGTGATGAGGATTACATTTTAACGTGATTGTTCTGAGCAGTTTTTTTTTCTTCTTTAGGTATGCATTGCCGTGATTACAACTGCTATTTTAAGAAAAGAATTGTCAATAGAACACAATAAAATGATTTAAAAATATTCAACTAGCCCTTTCACCGTCATGCTATTTCATTATGAATAATATGTATAGCTTTTCAAAGTAAGTATAAATCGCCAGTACTTAACCAGTAATTATTGAACAAACTGCTGTTCATGGATAACTAATGTAAATGTAATTATTTAAAGAAAAGCGAGTATTATAGCTAATTTTTCATTGTCAATAGAAAGAGTCAGGACAAATAATATTTATAGATTATACCATCTGACTTATATGACCTTACTGCAATATTCACCGAAAATCCTAGAAGAAATACCGTTATTCGGACAAATAGTATGTGACAAACGTTTACAAATATGTATCGGCACATGTTCTGTCTTTATAGATATTTGAGAGACATCTGCTGGTATTCACTCTTTTAACTAGGACTTTCCAAAAGTGGTATCATACACCAATGTATAAATGATGTCATAAGAGTTATCTAATAATAAAGAGTTTCGGAGCTAACCTATACATATTGGGCCCTATTACATTCAACACGCTAACATTAGCGCTCGTGTGTGTGAGTGTTATCATTCGCCTTGGTTGCCCTAGCCCGGGCGGACCATATTACAATCCGAACGCTATCGGTTAAAATACCCGTTAGCAATTTGGATCCTGCGCTTTTCAGCACGAGGTTACTGTACTTTGCTCTCCCTATGCTTAACATGGGGAGCGCAAAGTGTTAATTAGCGTTAGGATTACAAAGTCCTAACACTAATTACATCCCGCTGCGGTTAACTCAAACGTTACCCACAGCTAGGACCTGGTACTAACTTTCCACTTCTGTAGAATCAGTCAGCACTAGCTGAAAATGAACCCAAAAACCAGATACTCACCTCTCATCCCGCGGCCAGAACCATGGTCTGATCCGCTTCTTTTTGACGCCGGGAGCAAAGAGAGACCGAGGGAAAAAAGTCATCCAGTCTCCCACTGTGAATCACTCCGCCAACCTGCCGGATCTATGCGAGCTGCAGGTCATGTGACCGACAGTGGAAGCCTCAATGGAGTCCATGGAGGGGATGCTCGCGACGGCGCTTAGCACTGCCTTGAGCATCCCGAGGTTTAGAGCCGCGTTACGGGGCAGGCAGTTGGATTAGTGCCTGCCCTATAATATCCCACTAAAACGGGGACGCTAAGGAGAAACTTGTAGGCGCAGGCTTTCCTCCTTAGTGTTCCCGCTTTAGCGAGAAGTATGTAATTTGGTCCATTGTATTTTATCCTTTTTTGTGATTATGCGATATTCTCATATTTGTGACTAGAATCGTATATGTTTATGAGTTATAAGTTGTTAAACTTTAATTCCATCATTTTTACCGTCACAATATTTTGTAGGCTATTTAGGTGTATATGTTTAAGGCGCATTTTTTGACAAGCATATTGCGCAAACATGAAAAACGCGCAGACATGCATTGCAGCGCGTTTGCAGCCATAGACGGCAGCGTGAACGTGCTGCAATACGCCCCAAAGAAGCTCCTGTACGTTCCTGCGCGCTGTAAAACTCCCAGGTGTGAACGGGCCCCATAGGAAATCATGGGATTTCTGTGCTTGGGCGTTTTACAGCGCGCATGAACGCTCTGTAAAACGCCCAGGTGTGAACGGGGCCTTACAGAAGACATTTCTGTGCATAGCATAGTTTGTTTACATTTTGTGGGTAATCTTTGGAGTGCTTTACTTTCTTTCATCATATTTCTGAAAAGGATAAACGAATACACGATAAAGTGAATTTAAAATCAGCAAATTTCCATGCGTTCCATTCGTTTGCTTCCATACATTATGCAGCTAGCATAGTGACTGGCAGCAGTGTTGAGACAAAGCCTTATCTATCGACTGATCACATGGCGATCACACCTTAGTATATTTATGTATCAGGAAGAAAGTTTTAGCAGTATTATATTACGACGACCTTCTACAGCAGCCATGGAGGGTTTTTGCCCATAATGTTCAGGACATGAGAATCAATATGCTAAATGTATTTGTAAATTTCATTCTGAAGCAACACTATTTATCAAAGGAGTGAAGTATATCATAAAACACACCACCGTCATGTCTAGAAAAACATTTGATTGTGTTTTTTTGGTCTGAAGAAGCATTTTTATGATAACAAACGCAACAGTGTCACATTAAGGGTGGTCGGCTCGAGATACTAATAAAACCAGTTGGTTAGAAACTAAGAAGTTATGTATAGAGCCGAAATGTGATTTTGCAGAAGTTTTCATTGCTGGGAAGGGTGTGTTGAGCAAACATGTGAAACAGCAAGAGATAGTTGCTATGGACACCTAATACATTTTTGCACAATACCTTAAGCCCTAAAAGGATATCACTGATGTTTTATTGCACACATCATAAATGATAATAAACTTTGAATTTTTTATTTTTTTTTAAATGATGGCTAACGCTTCCGCATACAGCTTTTCAAGAACAGCAGCTTGTTTGAAAAAATTGGTGCTGTGATAGTCTGGTTTGTTTTATCGGTGTGTTATCTTGCACCTTATATCTTTTGTAGGACAAGATTTTGTTATTGTAACAGTTAATAGGCAATGGATCAGTAGAATCTGTACACAAATAGTAAAAAAATGAATTTAAGACATGTGTTACATTATTTTCTAGTACAATTAAAGTGCCGTTGCCACATTAAATAAACTACTAAAAAATATTTTAAATAACATACTGTATGTCCTATGATTGCATTTTGACACTCTTTAGAGCTTTTTTTATCTCTATACATTTTTTTTATTTTATTAAAACCACTAATACATGAATTTAAGACATATGTTACATTATTTTCTAGTACGATTAAAATGTCACTGCACCTTAAATAGAATATTAACAATAATATACATTCTATTCTAATGCATTTTAAAAAAAAATTCGTTTGTTTTGATCAGTATAACAATTTCTTTATTTTCTTAAAATTACTAATACATGAATTTAAGATGTATGATACATTATTTTCTAGTAAGCTAAAATGCCACTGTCGCCTTAGGCCCGCGTCAGACGAACGCAGTTATCACGTCCGTGTTGCCGCACGGTTTAGGCTGGTGGCACACTAGCAAACATTTTGCGTCCGTTTGGCCGTACTGTTTGACGTCCGTCGTAGCTTTAAAAAGGAGTCACTGAAAGCCACCACGCGAAGCACCTGCGCACTTTTTCACAGACGGGCAACGCATATAGCTATGGACGAAAAACAACATCAACGTGAAAAAGCTAAACGGACGCAGAAACAACGCCGCCATGTATTTTCCTAGGGTGTGGAGACATCAGACGTTACCGACGCACTTTATGCAGTACTCATAATATCTCCCGTCAAAAAGTGTGTCCGTAACGAACGCAGTACAGTATGCTCGTGTGCCGCCTCCCTTAACGTCCATCGTAGCATAGAATCATGAGCAATAGAGACCCACACACGAAGTACGTGCGCACCGAACTGCGCTCGCACAACGCACGTGGCAGACTGACGCAAGTTAGGCAAGAATGTAAAATCGCTAGACGGACGCACAGAGTGCGCCACATCCGCGTAGTGTTCTGTGCGCGTGATGAGGAAATGTCAGACGCAGAGCATTTGTGACGTCCAGCACCTTGACGCACAAAATGACTTTTCAAATTTTTATAATTTTTCATATTAATTTTGTTTCCCATAATTCCCTTTTTTTTTTCTACGTCCGTCAACAAAAACGGAACGTGTGGTGTCTACAGTATCTTCCGTCAGTATGTCCGTCCGTTGGCCACGCACGCAGAGTGCGCTCACACTGCGTTCATCTGACATTAGCCTTAAATTAAATAATAATAATAATATATCCTGTTAATTGCATTTGAACACTTTTTAGTTCTTTTTAAGTATAAACATTTTTATTAAAATCTCTAATACATGAATTTAGGACAAGTTTTCATTGTCTTATTAGACAATATTAGAATTTTACTAGAAAATAAAGTGCTACTGTCGCAGACATTTTGGTGCTCTATCGCTCCCTTGCACTTCGGGGAATCCCTAGATTCCCCTATAGAGTTGACAGGGAATCAAGATTATAAATAAAGACATGGAGGCTTCATATTATGCTAAACTATTCTTTACTGTACCATCAGCAGCAAAGAAATGCACAAACAAAGTTTTTTTGATCAAGTTAATTGATAAAAAGAAAAAAGTTTCACATATACAGTTAACAATAGTGGAACCAATCACAATAGGGCAGTCCAACTTGGGCCAATCACCATCCACCATCGGGTATATAATCCACCAGTTGCGCCACATTCGTCCTCTTTTCTTTAGATGCGATCATTTTGAACTTTAGAACAGAAAACCGAAATCCAATGGAAACCGTAGAGGAGAAAAACCTTGACATTATGAACCTGAAACGGAAAAGTACAAGAGTCTCCAGATTAGAACCGTGAATCGATAAAAATTTTTATATGGAAAACATCAGCATGAATACCAAAAATTCAAACATAACAATAGATATGAAACATTTACATGTCATGGGTATTGTAACACTTATGATAAAACTCATAATTCGGGTGGGATAATATTCACCTCTGTGTCTTTATTTATAATCTTGATTCCCCGTCAACTCTACAGTGGAATCTAGGGATTATGCACCAAGACACGGAGGCTTCATTTTATGCTTGTTGAAAGCTAATTAATAATGGAATGAGCAAAATGGACTACGGGTTTAAAATAAAATTCCTTAAAGGTGGAATCACTAGACCAATTAGCAGTTTTTAGAATATCTTCCAATCTACAACCTTGAGACACGGCCGCAGATGCTGCCGCACTCTGAGAGGAATGGACCCCAAAAACGGAAGTGTCTATACCTACCTCAGCCATAATCCATTTAACCCATCTAGCTAAGGTAGTAGGTGAAACTATGTGATATGGTTTGATCATGGTTAAGAACAGACGATCAAAAGAAGGAGGACGATACGGGGCAGCAACCAGTTCGTATTACTGTAAACACAACACCGGGCATAAATTCGGTTTTTGAGGAAAAGCTGGATAAAATACCTGGAAAATAGCCATGTTAGGGCATCTGGATACAGAAAATAAAACCCCAAAGGTGTAAAAGAGCACCCTGACAGGTCCAGAGCACGGACGTCGGAGACTCTTTTACAAAAATCAAACAAAAAAGCATGGCTATCTTAGCAAACAATTGTTTAATTGATAATTCTGTATTAGTAGGCCACTGATCTAAGAAGTCTAAGACTATATTATCATCCCATGTAAATGAATATCGTGGCCGAGGAGGACATTTCAAACAAATTCCTTTAAGTAAACGACAAACTAATCTGTGCTGACCTACAGGGAATCCTTCAATGCTAGGGTGATATTCTGAAAGAGCTGATCTAAAATTTTTAATCGTACGATAAGCCTTGCCCTCCTCAAATAGAGAAGGGAGAAACTGTAGGATGTCCTCTATAGGAGCTGAAAAGGAATCAATTTGTTTGCCCAAACAACAAGAAACCCAGTAATTCCAGTAATAAAGGTATCGCTTTCTAGTACCTGGTGCCCAAGCGCTGGAGAGTAGCTGGGAAGTAGCTTCCAAAAGTCTACCTTAAGTGAGAGGATGCCTGACAACTTCCAAGCGACGAGACAGAACGAGTGAACCGACAGGACATTCTGCAGAGTACCCTCCGGATCCTCCAGAAGAACAGGGTTCGGCCGGAGGATCCGGGGAACATCTATCGCTAACTCTAGTAACTGAGGGAACCATGGTTGAGTTGTCCACCATGGGGTGATCAGAACCAAAGTCGATTTATTGGAACGAACCAATCGAATGACTATGGAAATCAGGAGAAATGGAGGAAAAACATACAGGATCCCTGTTGGCCAGGATTGGCATGATGCATCTGTTCCTGACGCGTCTGGATTTGGTCTCCAGCTGAAGTACTGAGGGATTTGAGCATTCAAACGGGAAGCAAATAAATCTACACTGAAGGGACCCCATAGAGATGATAAAGATAGGAATATCGCCCTGTCTAGTCTCCAATCGCTGGGATCTATCAAAAATCTGGAGTTCCAATCCGCTACAATGTTGCATAGCCCCGGAATGAACTGGGCCTTTACTGTAACATTGCGGGATAGGCAAAACCCCCAAAAGAGTTTGGAAACCTCTGACAACTGCTTCGACCTGGGATCCACCAGATGATTGATATGCCTCACCATGGAAAAATTGTCCATGCAAAGCAGCTCTGAATTGAAAGACCTGTCCTTTAGAAAACTTTGAATAGCGAAGAAGTCAGCTAGGAGCTCGAGCACGTTTATGTGCAATGGGGCTTCCTCCAAAGCCCATCTGCCTCCTGTAGATATAGGACCTAAACGCGCGCCCCAAACAAAGCTGCTGGTGTCGGACTCTATAACTACCTCTGGTTGAGGAGGAAAAAAGGAACAGCTGTTCCATGTTTTGTTGTGGTCTCCCCACCACTGTAGCTCCCCCCGAGAATCGTCGTCTAGGGACACTAAATCTGAGTATTGGAGACCCTGACGAAGATTGGACACTTTTAGGCTGGCGGCACACTAGCAAACATTTTGCATCCGTCTGACCGTACTGTTTGCCGTCCATCGTAGCTTTTTAAAGGAGTCACTGAAACACAACACACGAAGCACCTGCACACTTTTTCACGGGCGGGCAACGCAAATAGCTACGGATGCGAAAACAGAATCGACATGAAAAAGCTAAACAGACGCAGAAACCACGCCGCCAACGTGCATTTTCCTGTCAGCGTGAAGACGTCAGACATGCGCAGTCGTTTCACACGTGCAGGAGCTCGACACTCTGCACGTCCTCTCACCTTCACAGCACGCATTCGATCGGCCATGGATGCAGAGTACCTGATCCAGCTCGTCCAGCAGCATCCCGTGCTGTGGGACACCGCAAATTCCGAGTACAAGGACAAAGTAAAGAAAGGGAACGCATGGATTGAGGTCACCAAAGAGTTGATAGAGGATAATGATTCCATGCCGGAAAGTGTTAAAAAAAACAAAAGTATGTATAAATTTAAGTGGTATTCATATATATGGTGTCTCGGTGAATGTGTTAGCCAAGTGTGGTAAATGTGTTAGCCAAGTGCGGTAAACGTGTTAGCCAAGTGCGGTAAACGTGTTAGCCAAGTGCAGGAAACCAAATAATATAGGACAAATTAAAACTCCGAACTATATACATTTTTAATTTCAAAGTTTTTTTCAAAACAAAATACACAAAAAAATATAGAAATTACTATACAAAAATGACTATACAATACTTTAATTTAGGAAGCTGGTTATTGAGAAAATGAAAACTAAATATTTACATTTAAATTCTGCCATGGTATCTGACCACTCTCTTACAAAATAATCCGCTAATGTGTGTCTATACCTAAAGTTTCTCCTAAAGTCTTCAAATGCAGCAGAAGAGAACGAGTCATCGAGATTATAGCCATCCCGGTCTCGGACGAAATTATGTAGCACGCAGCAACACTTGACAATGTCAACAGCGAAATTGACATTTACATTTAATGGTCGATGTAAAATGCCCCATTTGTTAGTAAGGATGCCAAAAGAACATTCCACATAGCGCCTAGCTCTTAACAATCTATAGTTAAACACCCGCTTCTTCTCGCTTAACTGTGTTCCTGAATATGGTCGCAGTAAGTTAGAGGACAGTCCAAACGCCTCGTCCCCCACAAAGGCGAATGGCACAGCAATGTCGGTGCCCGGTAATTTTTGTGGCTTTGGTATACTCAGGCTCCTGCTCTGAATTTTGGTCCACAGGGTCGAATTACGAAAAACCGTTGAGTTGGAGTCTTTGCCATACGATCCAATGTCGACATATGTGAATCTGTAGCTAGCGTCAGCTACTGCCATCAGACCAATAGAAAAAAAGTGTTTGTAATTCATATATAATGATCCACTTCACTGTGGCTTGATAACGCGGATGTGTTTTCCGTCCACTGCTCCAATGCAGTTTGGGAAATCTGCTCTTTCTAGAAATCCATGCGATATATGGGCCCATGTTTCCTCGGTTGGCGTTGGTATACATTCTTCTTTCATGGTGTTCCAAATTGTTTTACACACTTTGGGTATCAGAATACCTGCAGTTGATCTGCCGATAGAAACAAGTAATGTATGTCCTGTAAACTGCAGCCACTTGCAAGATACCTGCCAAAAAAAAAAAAAAGGCTTAGGGTTATGAGTGCATTTATTAACTTTATGTCATTCTTTTTCTTTTTTAGTACAAGAAGTAATGATTAAGTGGCGCACCTTGAGGGATAATTACGTACGCAGCCTAAAGAAGCAGGAGGTAGGCTCACGATCAGGGTCGGGAACAAAGAAGACCCGAAAATACATTTATGCTGATCAACTATCCTTCATTAAAAAAGTTTAGAGCCAAGACCCACAGAAAACAGCATCCAGGCTATATAATCAAGCTGCTCAGAATCAGGAGAGCCAACACCCTCAGCCTCAACAGAAGAGGGAGCAACCCAAGCCATCCACTCAACTCCAAATAGCACCATTAATGTCGACACAGAAGACGACCTACAGATTTATCCCTGAAGAAGGAGATGAAGCCACCCTGGTTCGCGAATCTGGTGAAGAAGAAAAAACCAAAACAGACGCTAAAGGGGAGCAGGTAATGTGGAGGAAGCTCTCATAAAATTCATGGAGTCGCACCAGCCTCAGAAATCGATGGTGGAAGAAGATGAAGATGTTGCATTTCTGTATTCACTTATACCTATGATGAAAAAATTATCATCACCACAGAATGCTAGTTTTCGAATCCAGACCATCCAAACACTGGATAGAATGCTTCATCAACCACCGAACCCTGCAATGCCACATACTACAGCAGCGCAATCGCAGACATCAACTTGTAGTGGATACTACGGTAGATTCCTGGAAGCACCAATGCACACCGATATGGCAGACTATGACAATTTGTAGTCGGTTTCTGTTCTTTTGTTAATATAGGCTATTCCCAAAGAATTTTTGTTTAGTTTAGTTTGTGATAAAAGGTTACAAATGTAGGACTTAAAATTTGTTGTTTATTAAAAAAGAAAAAATCTTTTAAATGCTTTTCTGCATTTACTTTTCACCGTTAACAAATGTATGGCTTGCAATTTGTCGTCTATTAAAAAAAATCCCATTTTAAAATTGCAGCCTTTAACATAAGAAACAAAGAAAAAAAATAAAAAATTTTTGGTGCAAAACTTTATCGGCTTCATAAGTTATTATGTCCGGTGTTTGCGTGATTGCAGCGGAAGATGGAAAATTCAAAATTTTCCCTGAGGGACAGCGCCGCCCCACTTACTCCCTGGTGCTGATGGTGGTGGTGGGGGGGGGGAGGGGTTCTGATATAATATGAGATTTTTATGGGTATATATGGTATATGTGTGTATTTATTTTGGGTCGAAGTGGGTATATATGTTCTGTGTATCTCAAACTTAAATATAGTGAGTGAGCACGGCAAGAAAATACTTTAGTTCTTACCTTAATGTGAAGACCAGCAACTCCTCAGGTGATAAGGCGGTCAGCATTTTGGTGTCCATCTTCATCAAAGGCTCTCTCACAGTGGCCAACAACTCGTCGAACGACGGTATCGACATCCGGAGCAAGTTGAAGAATTTCACTGGGTCCTTCTCCCATAGTGGCTTGTATAGTGTCACGAAAGCACCATGACGGTATCGCGCACAGTTTACAGGATAAATCCACCACTTTCTCTTCTTTGTTTTACGCAAATAAGTATATGTGGTGAGCACGAACGCCACAGCCTCTCCTGAATCCATCTTGGATCACACTTCCACCCACAACAAAACATGTTTTTTTTATCTTTTTCCCTCTCTTTTTTTTTTAACATCTTTATTTTCAACGTCCATAGTAACTACTGATCGTCTGTTGACATCAATATCTCCCGTCAAAACGTGCGTCCATCACTGATGTACTTTTTACGTGGTACACAAAAATCTCCCATCGAAAAGTGCGTCCATAATGGACGCACTGTACGCACTACAAGCAGCTAGTGTGCCGTTAGCCTTAGCCATTGAAGGGCCCGATAAAATAGAGGCGCAGGGAAAATGGCCTGAATCGACACTGACAACATTCCCAATAGGCGAGCAAGAGCTCTCAATGTGAATGTCAGCCGCGTGGACAACCTCCTTACTTCCTTCCTGATCTGACAGACCTTCTGGGCCGGGGACATCTGAACTGAGTCCGCTAGAAAACCCAGAAATTCCATATTTCTGGCAGGTTCCAGGCTGGACTTTTCCTGATTGCTCATGGAACCCAGGTTCCTTAAGAGATTGACCATCCAGTCTCAATGCAGAATAATCAAGGAAATATCCTGAGCCATTAGAAGTATAGTGAGAGAAAAGGGGGGTGAGGATCCTGAGGATGAGCAACAGCACTAGAGGCCTGCTCTACGATGGGTGCCCGCTCAGGTCTCACAAGGTTTTAGCTTGCTTGTGCCATTACAGGGATAAATGCTCCATATGCAAATCGGTCAGCTCTCACCCAATGAGGGTGGCCAGTACTGACTGCCAAGGACGTCATCCTGCACGAGAGGTGAAGCATCCCGAACGATCGTTTCAGCCTTGTTAGGCCTCGTCAGGAGGGTATAGCTGACACCCCTGTAGGCACATCAAGCAAGGGGTCCATGTCTGGATGACCCTGTATACTTATAGTGAGAGAAAAGGGGGTGTGTGAGGATCCTGAGGATGAGCAACAGCACTAGTTGCCTGCTCTACGGTGGGTGCCCGCTCAGGTCTCAGGTTTTAGAATTAGAAGTATATCGTCTAGATTTACGACCAAACGAACTCCTTTGGTCCTCAAGAACTAAACCACCGGTTTCATGATCTTGGTGAAATAGCGGGGAGCTGACGAGAGGCCAAAAGGAAGAGACTTGAATCTCCATAGCTGGTCCTACCACAGAAACTGAAGATAATTCCTTTCGCGGAGGGCGACTGGAATAGTCCGATAGGCGTCTTTGAGGTCTATCTTGACCATCCAATCCCCTGGACATAGGTTGTCTTTTAATGATGAGATTCCTTCCATCTTGAAAGGCTGATATCGAACATGATATTTCAGGCTTTTTAGATTTATCACTGGTCAGAATTTGCCGCTTTTCTTTTGAACTAAGGCGACATTGCTTACGTAAATCAAATGTGGAGGGACCACCTTTTCTATGGCATTTTTCTGGATTAAAACCAGAACCTCTTGAAATATCACCTGATGGTGCTCTGGGGTCATAAATAGAGGTTGAGGCAAATATCGCTGAACTGGCAGAGAGCCAAACTCTATTTCGTAACCCATAATCGCGTTTAGTACCCATGGATCCGATGTGATCTGATGCCAATATTGGAAAAAAAGATGGACCCTGCCCCCTATGGGAGCATGAGAAGAAGGTTGGTGGACTAACATACTCACCAGAATACACTGCTCTGCGATATCCACGAAAAGGCCTCGACTGTCCTGGCCTGGACCTCTGCGGGAAGAAGGTCGGCTGTTTGACTGACTGTGACTGACCCGAATGAGAGGAGGGAGCGAAGCCTCTGGTATGGAATTGCGAGTTTCGGACCAGAAAACGGCCTCTACTTTTCCCGGCCCTGTTTAAAACCCTATTCGGGAATGTATTTCTCATGGTCGCTTGGACCTTCTTTATGGAGCTGAAAGAATTTGCATGAAAACCCATCTGTTTGATGAAATCGTCCGCAAATAGGTTACCTTTGGCCCATGGGCCAGGTTCTTTATTGGCCATAGAGACCAATTTTGGCTCCACCTTAAGGAGAATGGAACATCTGCGTTCCGTGGAAATGGCCGAGTTAGCGTTTCCCAGGATGCAGACCATTCTTTGAACCCAGCCCCGATATTCAAAAATATCAGGTTTGGTATTCCCCAAAATGGACTGTTCAATAACGTTAAACATTCTAGTTAAAGGACCCAAAAGATCCAAAAGTTTCTCTTGACAGACCTTAAGGGTCGCATCAAGACCTTATTTGGGAGTCCAACCAGTCTTGCTGAGGAACTTCACAATGTCATCGTTCACCTCCGGGGCAGAGGCAATTTCATTAGCCAAAGTCGGCTGCGGGCATTCTGCCCTTTTTTATTGCGGGTCTTCTTATCCATTGGTGTACGGATGCGAGCCTCGATATAACTGGCCACATTTTCCAATGGAGCCCATTCAGATGAGCGAGGATGCTTCAGCATCTCTGGGATGAACATATTTGCCCCAGTGCATCTAGCGGGGTGGAATTATCCACTGGTCTACTGGAATGGAAGGAACGTGAGGAGACTGAATCCGAAATCCCATCAGATTCATTCGGAACCCAGTCTGTGTCACTCATATCTGAGTCTTCAGTGTCTTCCTCAGTCTCTGAAAGGGTGTCCTCAGAGCTGGAACAACTAGAATCGTCATGCATGACCCTTTTCCAACCGCGTTTTTTGGCCTTGCGGAGAGGCCTCCTTTTTCATGATTTACCACTTTTTGGTGGCGATTTTAGGAACTCCAGGTCTTTTCTAGGAGTTCCTTCTGTAACTGTTTTTTTTGGGGAGACAGTTAACTCCCTTATTTAGGGTAATGGGTACCCCACCCTCTTGGGCCGACCAGTACCTGTCAGATGTAGAAGACATGACTGCAGTTGGATTTTCAACCAATGTTTTTTCAGCATGCTGAGCTGCCAGTACTTTAACCCCTTCACTGCTGAGCCATTTCACGTCTTTAAAAAACACACTTTTCTTTTTTTATTATTATTTTTATTCTTTACTTTAAACATGGTCATGTTTGATATCATTAGAAAGGCCATGCTCTGGCCTTTCTAATGATACCAGACATGACCCTTCTAGCTGCCAACAGTTGGAAGATATTGGGGTTCAAATGAACCCCACATCTCCACCCCTATCTTTCCTTAGGAGTCAATAAGGATGTTCCCCACACGTCCTCAGCAGTGAAAGGGTTAAAGTATTTTCGAAATTTGTGGACATTAAAGTAATGGCAGAGATAACCTCCGCCGAAAAGGAGGACTTCCGGTTACTATCCATGGTTACCACCGGTGACTCGGGGTCCGACATAGTGAGAACGGTGAAAATACCTCAGCGCATCTCTCTGAGGAGACTGCACGTGCAGGGAACAAGTAGCCGCCTCAGAAATGCAAATGGCGGGAAGCCGCGCCCGCTATGCAAATGGCGGAGGCTGCACTTAATAGGTTGCCTGACACAGTACATGCCCCACACACTATGCTGCTACGAAGGGAAGGTATCGCCTTCACGACGAAGACCGAGCAGTGCGCTCAGCCCCTCTCGAGGGAGCTGGAGCGAAAGCTGCCGCTTAGTCGAAAAGGAGATATGTAGAGAGAATATAGAATGAACAACCGGCAAAAATTGCGCCAGAAATACAGTAATATATGCAACTCGAAAATTATAATAATTAACAAATAAGCACAAACAGCGGTAATAAAGTCTACTTAGCTGACGGTAAGCAGCAAAGAAAAGAGGACGAATGTGGCGCAGCTGGTGGATTATATACCCGATGGTGGATGATGATTGGCCCAAGTTGGACTGCCCTATTGTGATTGGTTCCACTATTGTTAACTGTATATGTGAAACTTTTTTCTTTTTATCAATTAAAATTTTTTTATTTGTGCATTTCTTTGCTGCTGATGGTACAGTAAAGAAGAGTTTAGCATAATATGAAGCCTCTGTGTATTGGTGTATAATCAAAGTTCACTACCCTACGGTGAATTTAGCATTCACCACAGGGTCCTCGGAGAGCAGGGAAAACCCGCTGCATTCCTGCCGAAATCCCACAGAAATCCCACCGAAAACCTGCCGGAACCGCCGCAAAATACACATCGGAAAAAGCCGTCGAGCTGCCGAACACAGCGCCGACCAGCCGCCGGAAAAAGCCGACAAGCTGACGAACGGGGTAAAAAAACAAAAACAATATATTTGAAAGTGTCAAAATTGAAACGCTGTTTGCAAAAAACTACTAAACACTACTAAACAAAAATGCCTGAAATTTACATATAAGATCCAAGGAATAATTATTTAGACGATTCCCATAGGCTTCAATGTTAAAAATATTCCCGTTTTAATTAAATATGTAATAAACCGTTTAATGTTATATTCTGCAGTAAAAAAGTCTCTTTTATATATAGATTTTTTAGGATCTGACAGACATTTTTTGGGATTTTTTTTGGCAAAATGTTTTTCCTGTTCTTTTTTTTTAATCGTCTTTTCTGTTTACTGTAGCAGACAGACAGATGATTATTATCATTCATTGGATCTTATATGTAAATTCCAGACATTTTCGTTCAGTAGTTTTTTTGCAAACAGCGTTTCAAATTTCAAACTTTCAAGCGTACTGTTTTGTTTTTTTCCACCTCATTCGTCTGTGTGTCGGGTTTTTCTGGCGGCTGCTCTGCGCTGTGATCGGCGGCTAGTCGGGTTTCTCTGGCATGTTCAGCGGGGTTAATCCAGCTGTTTCTGCGGGTTTCGTTTAGTGCTCGGTGAGTGTTCGGCGGGTTTTGCAGTGAGTGTTCATCAGGTTTACGGCGAGATTTCCCTGCAGTACGGCGGCCTTTGGTGCTTGCTGAATACACCGCAGGGTCGGCGAACTAGGATCGCCGAATCACGCCGAATTGCAGGGAACGAAAAGTCACCGAACGTGCAGTGACTTTTCGATTCTCTTTGAACAACCCTGTGTGATCCTATGGCAGTTTGCAAGAAGGAAAAACATGTATTCCACTCACTGTTGAATTTAAGGTCCAATGGGTAAGTAACTGAAAATTTTGGTGCGCTTTCTCTCGGCTCCACTGGGCCTCTGTCTCACTGCTCTAACCTTCCATTGTGCTCCTGACCCATCCCATCTTAATCTCATTGTGTTGGTAGTAATTGGTGGTGACATAGTTAACTTTTCTCTGGGCCTTTTTTGGGTCATGGGTGTGGAGCTGCATCTCTAAGTCACGATTTGATGTATGTGCTGAGGGTATGAGCACAATATGTAGTGATAGAACGAGCAGAGACACGTGAATAAGGTCCAAATGGGGGTATATTGAGGTTAATCCAGGAATAATAGCAATAGGACATGCAGTGAGTAAATGGGTTGATGATGAGGGACAAAGCAGGCAAAGGGCTGACTGTATAGAAGAGGCAGGGAGGAGAGACAGAGGCAATGAGGAACAAGAGACAGACACAGATGACAACACACAAGGACTTACAAGAGGCACAAGACAGTAGACAAGGCAGGACAGGAAGAAGGTTGACTAGATGCACACAAGAGACAAGGCAAGTTATAGTATTCAGAAAACTTGGAGGGTATGCTGGAGATTCAGATGGCTGCTGGACAGGAACACTGATGGCAGAGGGCATGGTGAGTTTCAAGGCACAGTGAGTAGAAGGGTAAACTTCACAATAGGGAGCACGGTGGGTTGCAGGCTTGAGGCTTGGGTACACGTCTCAGATGTGAGCAGTCAAATGTGTCTATGTCCTTCTGGTGATATCTGGCAGGGTCGTGACACTGTAATAGCCCTATGTTGATCTGGCCCAGTTTCCACCAATAGTAATAACTAGGGATGCACCGATACAATACTAGTATCTGTATCAGTGACGAAACTGCCATTTGCACGAGTACTTAGTACTCGCGCAAATGGCCCGATACCCCCCCGATACCGGAGGTCAGCGCTGGGCCGGCTTGCCGGTATCCGCGGGGTTGGGGAAGCTGGCCGCATGCATGAAAAGCACTCAGCCGGCGTTCCCCTCCGGCGGCCGCAATACTCCTCCTCCGAAGGTCCGGGCGCACAGCTGTGATGTGTTCACGTGGCCGCCGGGCGCCTCTGTAACGCTGCCTCTCGGCTGGAGGCAGCGTCACAGAGGCGCCCGGAGGCCACGTGAACACATCACAACTGTTCGACCGGACCTTCGGAGGCTGAGTATTGCGGCCACTGGAGGGGAACGCTGGCCGAGTGCTTTTCATGCCCACGGCCAGCTTCCCCAGAGTTCGTTATAGGTCTCTGAGACCTGGGTGCATATGCATGAGACCTGGGGGCATATCCATGAGAGCTGAGGGCATATCCATGTGAGCTGTGGGCATATCCATGAGAGCTGGGGGCATATCCATGAGAGCTGGGGGCATATCCATGAGACCTGGGGGCATATCCATGAGAGCTGGGGGCAAATCCATGAGACCTGGGGGCATATCCATGAGAGCTGGGGGCATATCCATGAGAGCTGGGGGCAAATCTTTGAGACCTGGGGGCATATTCATGAGACCTGGGGGCATATCCATGAGAGCTGGGGGCAAATCCATGAGAGCTGGGGGCAAATCCATGAGACCTAGGGGCATATCCATGAGAGCTGGGGGCATATCCATGAGAGCTGGGGGCAAATCTTTGAGATCTGGGGGCATATTCATGAGACCTGGGGGCATATTCATGAGACCTGGGGGCATATCCATGAGAGCTGGGGGCAAATCCATGAGAGTTTGGGGCATATCCATGAGAGCTGAGGGCATATTCATGAGAGCTGGGGGCAATCTCCATGTGAGCTGGGGACAAGCTACATATCCATGTTAGCTGGGGGCAAGCTACATGTGAGCTGGGGGAATTCTGTATATATATATATCTCAGGGGGATATATACATGTGAGCTGGGGCATTTTTATATGAGGTCTGTTCTTATTGAAAAGCGTTCACAAGACATAAAATAAAAGTATCGGTACTCGTACTCGGTCTTAAAAAAGTGGTATCGGTGCATCCATAGTAATACGAAAAGGGTGCATTGGTTCCTGGTTTAGGACACAGACAAATCCCCCTGTGCATTTCTTCACAATCCAGAAATCTAGGTACACAATATATATTTTTATTTTTTTCCTCCAAGAGCTGCGAGCCAGATCCTTCACTGTTAGATCTGTGATAATATGCTTTTGCTATTATCATTTGTTATTATGTCTAATTATAATGTAATATTTTTCTTGCTAATACATTCGTCTACTGTTTTATATGTGCTTTCTTCCGATTTTTTTATTTTTAGTTAAAAAAACTCCAATGTGCATATTCACATGCTTTCTTAATCGATGAGTTGGTCAGAGTGTGAGAAAGCAATTATAATATATGCGTAAGCATGAATATAATGCAGAAGCATTGGATTTTTGTTCTGCTAAATTGCTGGTCGCCCTATATAGTGGTGGTACAAGCACCTGGTGTGTTGTGGTGCACCAGGCATGTTTATTATCAAATAAACTCTGCTATATGCACATAATGTAAAATGACACTATGCTTGTGCATTTGATGGCACTGAAGGCAAGTTTATTATCAGGTAGAAGCTTGCTGTATAAGTTTATGTGCATCTATGAAAAGGAAATCTTTACCCTTTTTCTGTGCAGTTTTTGTTGCACCAAAAGTTGAGAATTAAAAAATAACCCAATAGGATTTGGTGATGCAATTTTCTATTACTGGTCTGTGTATTTCATGGTCTTGGTAAAATCACCAGACAATAGCATGGCGTAGTGATACCTTTTTTATTGGACTAACATTACATTTAAAAGAGATGATTTTGAGAATATTCCTCTCTTCCTCAGGTCTGGAAGCTATACTGAGCAAAATCATAGGATTGTACAATAAAGATCCAAGCCGAAGGATTGGGGGGGGGGGTCAAAGATCGGTGTCTTAAATACTAATAGTTGAATAGTATGGTCAGGAAAGGTAAACAGAGAGGACAGATCATAGGCCAATAAACAAAAGAGATAAGCATCATGATGTGCATCTGATGGTGCCTAAAAGAAAAAAGTCAATGACACAACTTCGAAAAACTGAAGAGAATAAAGAAAGGAGAGAAAAAAAACCATCTAAACCAAGTACAACGCTAAATGTTACATGACATCATGATAGTGAGTTAAATAAACAGAATCTACATTGAGTCCTTCCTTTATGGTGTTAAAATATGTGATCATTTTAATTTTGAATGTCCTACGTTCACGAGGGTCTTTAAAATTTCCTTTTGAGGCTTTCAATCCTGAGGTTATGGATGGAGTGGCCGGTCAGATTAAAGTGATGTCCCTCCCGGGTACGATATTAATTTTCCTGATGGTTCTCGATGGAGTGTCTTTGCAGGTTCATCCTGAGATTAAGTTCTTCGTAATAAATTATGGTGTAGAATGGTGAAATTTGTAGGCCTAGGTGCCACAGGCGTAATGTCTGCATTACCAAGAGGGAGTTCCGATGAATTCAGGAGGCAACAGTTGAGAGTGCAGGATTGTCTCTTCTGTAGAATAAGACAATTTTATCAAGGTCTTTATCAAGGTCCTGGAGGTGGAGATAGCCAGTATTAGAGACAGATAGATCCATATCCACTTCTATATAGGATACTTTGTGGGTGGTACTTT
Source organism: Leptobrachium leishanense (assembly GCA_009667805.1). Lineage (NCBI taxonomy): Eukaryota > Metazoa > Chordata > Amphibia > Anura > Megophryidae > Leptobrachium > Leptobrachium leishanense. The sequence continues at coordinate 73,363,885 of CM019067.1, read as the reverse complement.
TAGAGCAGGGAATATGAAGCCTTACATTTTTCAGGTCCATGTTCCATCTTTGCAATCTAAAGTATAGCTCATGCATTAATTCCTGTATGGTTTTAATAGGAATTTGACATAAAAAGAGACCAAAATATACACAAATATACTTTGTAAAAGGTGATGAAGATGATAAGGAGCAGCAGCAAACACACAAGTCAAAATTAGAAACATACAGCTGGACGTCTAAAAGACATAAATAGAGCAGAAGGGAGGGGAGAAGGAAATAGGCAGAAAAATGCAAGACATGCATGCAGTTTGCTATGTAGAGATAATGGAGAGAAACAAAGAAAGTGTACTGAGGAATACAAAGATTTCAGAGGTCTGAAAACATGAAGAAGCCGAAGGAAGGAATATTAGGCTTAAGAGACAATAGGAATATGTGGTGCTTCAATGATTTTAGCAGTTGGCGGGTTGGCGGTGAGTGTTCGTCGGGTTTGCGGCAGGTGTTCCTTGCACTTCGGGGTCCCTGTGGTGCTTGCTGAATACACCGCATGGTCGCCGAAATAGGATCGCCAAATCGCGCCGAATTGAAGCGAACGAAAAGTCACCGAATGTACGGTGACTTTTTGATTCTCTTTGAATAACCCTGATAGTTTCAAAAGGCTGTGTGTGTATCCATTATTCCTTAACATCTTGCACATTTTTTTAGCCTGATCACTGTTAAATATATCTTTATTAAATTGCACTGACAAATGCTATTAATCATTATTCTTGTTGCCGATTTCGTCAGCTTCTGAAATGCTCCTGATTCCTTTAACCTGTCCCTGCAGGGGAAGCTCACGTACATCAATAATATCAGTCTTCCTTTTGTGCAGGGGTTCAAAAATTCAGAAAAACTGAAGAATTCTCTGACAAATATCACACGCAAACACGTAAAACCTGGCGTTATGGGACAAATAACATATTTAAGGCACTGATTTACAATGCCTAAGCTTTAACTCAGAAGGTATTCTATGCACTAGTATCTTTCCACGTGCCAATCCTAACTGTGTTTACTGGCTTTCTTGTAAATCAAATATGTGCTTCGGTAAATACAGTTTAAATCATTTTCTTCAAAATGAATAGAAAAAAAAGCAAGCTACTTCCTTCTCCACCCTTTGTATATGTGATCCACAAAACATGGTCCTGTAAAAGAGATGGTAAACTGGTAGCTTTCAGTTTTCTGTGTGGTTTTACTACAGTAGTTACTGTTTAACATCCCCACCCACGTTTTTAGTTTGTTTAGTAAATCGATCTGATGGTAGGCAGCCCTGTCGCCATTAAGTAAAGGTAATATTCTATAGCATATGGTAACGTCTTTTCAGCTGAATGTGAAAAATAAAGAACGACAAGGCAGCTTGTTTAATAAGAAAGGTAATTTTTCCGCAGTGAAGCAGCTAAGGAAAATTGGGTGATCACGTACTATCGAAGAAATGAAACTGGGGATCTGAGAATTCAGAAGCAGCACTGGGAGAAAACAAAAAAAGGTAAGTGTGTGGTACACAACAATAAACTGTCAGAAATGAAAGCCGGTTACCGTGCCCTTTGATTTATACTTAACAAAATCAGATACCAAAATTATTGAAACCATTACAAAGCGTGTTTCTTATTGTGTATGAACGGGTCACATGACATTCCTGTCGCAGAGTTCTAATTCCTCGAGTTTTATTGTGGTCAGTTCCGTGCTCTATGCATGTTAGCCTCTGCCTTTGTTGCCAGGAAAAAGTGGTCCTGCTACAGTAACAAATGTGTTAATGGAAAAGTACTAGCTATTGTTGTCTTATAGTTAATTTTTATTGTCATGAAAGTTCATTGTTCACTGACACAATAAAAGGAGCGCCGCGGAGTATGAACGACGTGACAGAACATAAGAAAGCATGGGGTTGATGTTTGGGTACAAGACATGATGCAATCTACCAAAACTAACATTTGATAAATTATTGTAATTTCTACGTGATTTTGGCCATGATTTATTTTGTTGGTGCACTTTTTCGTATGTACTGTATTTTTTAAAAAATATTTGAACAATATTGAGATACTCTTTTGATTGTGATTCAGTTTTACATTCAGACATTTGCATCATTATTTGTCCTGTCTAACTGTGATCCATCTAGCTGTCTGGCTGGTAATATGCATTTCTCAGACACATGTGAGAATTGGTGCATCCTTGTAGTATTCGGCTTTTTCATCATGACCACATTGAGATACATTGAGATAAGCAAGCTGTAATGCAAGGATGTCAAACCTGCCCCAAATGTTTCTGGACTACAACTCCCAATATACACTGGCCATCTATTGCATTCAAAGAATTCCAGGAATTTTATACCATCAATGTCTGGGTGGCCGGAGTTTGACATAATACATATGTGTGTGATGAGGTCAGGCAATAAGCTCCAAATAGGCCTCCACTGTCCACATTTCAATATTAAATGCTTTTCCTAAATATTTAATTCTAAAGTAATTTTTAACACATTTTGATCATAATTCCCACAAATCATAATGTGGTCTGCTGATAAATAATCAGAAATAGGTAGGAATTTAGGCATAATAGACAGGAGAGGGGAATGATTCAATTGTCGTTTTGTCAAATATCACAACATTCCCCGTTTTTAACTTCTGTATAGATACACAAATAACAACACTGCCTGTGATGTCATACTTATCCTCACTGTGCTCCTTGTGCTCTCATTTTTGGAATTGGTCCATCTGAGCAGATTCATTCTATGCCTACATATACTGTATATTTAGAGGCTGAGACTGTTGGAAATCAAGGTTTTTGTTTTATATGGAATAATGTTTTTTACATTCCTTTAAGTAGTTTTTCATAACATATCTTATTCACTTATGCATGAATCCAAAAGTAATACAGTGTATTTGTATGTGTATCTAGGAATAATCCATCTTTTATATTTTTGAGGAAGGCAGTTGTAATTTCTTGTCTACTCTTGTGTATGGATTGTGTACGTATGCGAGTTGTATATGGATGTGATTTTATGAATGTCTTTGGGCAAAAATTTGTGAATCAACTGTGGTACCTTGTGCATCAAGTAGGTGTGCACCTGCATTTTGTTTTCACTGTCACCATTAGACTTATGCACATTTTCCCTTACTTTTATGACATTTCCTATGTCTGTGCATGTCTCTGTCTACATAACTTTCGATGTCTCTCCATACTTGCTTTAATGTTAATATATCCCTCCATCTCTTTAAATATCTATCCCTCACCTCGATACGAGACTCTGACTCCCCTTTTAATGACTATCATCCACCCTTCCAAGTACTATGCTTTTCTTTTCATCTCCGTCTCTTGCCCCCCTTGTATGTTTAATCCAGTTTTTGCCTCTCACATTATTTCCCACCCATAGGATTGTGTTCCTCTTCTTTCCCTCCAACTGCATGTTTATTTCTCTCTTCTTTATGTGGAGGAAGTTTTGTATTTCTCTATCACATAAGCCATCTGTCTCTTCCTTTCTTTTACCCCTCCCATTATGACAGTAGCTGAGTGACTGAGTCAACTTTGTATAAGACACAGAAAATAAAGGGTGCAGAGGTAAAAGCTACTATATAGGAAGTGAAATTTGACAGTTTTGGCCAATCCGTGGCAGAATGAGAGGTTGGGGACATAGGAGGTCATTGGCGATTATTATTGGTGTGTTTAGGTGGCAGGGAACATACTTATCTGGGCTGATTGAAAGAAACTCTATGAAATCTCAAGCTACACTTTGGTTGTTCATTTCATAGTACAGTTACATACTTACACAGTCATTTATTAATAAATACATACATAAAAACTGTAAGTGCTCATATTACTTGGTAGCTCTTTATCAATTCAATTATATAATTCAAGAGGGAAAAAAATAATTTGACAAAGAGAATTAATGTACTCTGGATAATTTAATAAATAGGAATGCAAAATAATATTTCAAGTGTTGATCGCTGTTGTCTGTCAATATTGAACCACTGTTTTTTTCATTGGAATAATGGTGGATAGGGAATAAACCTCATAGTCTTTGGGCCAGATTACAATTGTCACGTTAAAACGGGGGCGCAAGGGAGAAAAAACTGCGCCCGCAGCTTTCTCCCTACCGCCCCCGTTTTAGCGTGAGTTTACAATGCAGGCGCTTAAAAAGCTGCCTGCATTGTTACTGCGCACTACGCCCCGGGATGCTCGCGGCAACGCTAAGCGCCGCCACGAGCATCCACTCGATGGAGTCCATAGGACTCCACTGAGTTTCCCCCTGCCGGTCACATGACCTGCCAGATCTTGCCTCTCGAGATCCGGCCGGTCAGCGTAGTGATACGCAGGGGGAGACTGAGGAACTTTTCCCACCCAGTCTCTCCCTGCTCCCACCGGACAGAGGATGTGGACTTAGCTGCGGTCCTCGCCGCAGGACAGGAGGTGAGTATCTGATTTATTTTTTTATTTTTTTGGCTGGTGTTAACGGGTTCTGCAGAAGCGGAATCCATTAACACCAAGTCCTGGCTGTGGTTAACTTTCTGTTAACTGCGGCCGGACGTTAATCAGCGCAATTAGATTGTAATCCTAACGCTGATTAACACTATGTGATCCCCATGTTAAGTATAGGAAGCGCAAAGTACAGTAACCTCGAGCTGAAAAGCGCAAGGTACCAAACGCAAACGGGTTACTTAAGGTGAGCGTTAACGTTAACACCAAGATTGTAATGTGGCCCTTTGTCTTTTGTGACCTACATATGTCCTACACTAAACAATGCTGACCACTCTTTACATATTGCAAAGGGGTTTGCATCTTTGGGTTTACTTATAAGGAGAAGGTTAGAGAGTGTTGGTTAAAGTGATGCCTCCTCCTGGTGGATATGCTGAGCCTGGGCTAGCCCCAGATGAGGGTTTTCAAGTGGTTGTGGAGTAGGGAGGGTCAAAAGCAGCCACAACCTGCCACTCTGACCTCTCCCTGCTCCTCTGCAATCTTGGTCTAGACCCGGAGCTTACATTCTGTGGAGTGCTTCTTAATACCATCTTTCGTGCATTTCACGTCATCGTACAAATTTACAATATCCTGAACTGTGCACCAGACCTGCCTCCTCCCATGGGCTGTGTGTCAGCCATCTCTCAGAGAGGAACAACAGATCCCCATTGGCCAATAGAGTTTTGAACATGGCATAGTTACCATACTGAGTGAATTTATTCTCGTTCTCCTCTCATCTGGGAGAATAGGTCGTTCCACCCTGTCTTCCTGAGTGCAATGTAGATATCGGGGCTTGCCCTCTACTACCACTTTATTGCCCCTCCTGTTCCATGCTACCTGATGTGCCTACTTCATCCCCCTGCATCCTCCTACTCTCTGTGTCTCCTCCGCATCCCTTTATAACCTCTCCTAACCATCCATCCCACAAACCTATTATCACCCATAATCACATTCAGATGCTTTCTCTCAGGCCCATAAATCCTCATCTAAACTTTATCCATCAACTATATAAATCACGTATTATGTATGCAACGTCAATAACCCTGAGAGGGAAATACTAACAAGGGCAGGAGAGTTTTGTTTTTTATAGCAACGATACACTGCAGCGGTTAGTGAATAATTCTTTAATTTAGGTGTCCCTTATAGTTAACCAAAACACCACAGTTACTGATCGGATGCCAAAAATGGAAGGTAAGGTGTACAGTGTGTCTACTGCTGTAATGTTGTAGTTACAACTGTATATATATATAATATATATATATATATATATATTTATATTTATTCACTAACATAAGCAAAAGTAAAGTCTTTGCTGACAACCATAAGTGTCTCAAGTGTTGCATCCATCATTGTTGACATACAGTATCAATCTTCTGTAACACGGAACGCACGTGCATGTTTGGGTGTAAAGTTTACAGATCAATGGCATTCTGTAGGATATATCAATAGTTCACTGAGCAAAGGATCAAACTACTGTGATTCACACCTTCAAAACATGTAAATATGTTGACATCTGTCAAGAAATTGCAAAAATGTATTTATAATCCTTGCTTACAATGGGCTAGTTTGCATTTATATTCCCTGCTTACAATGGGCTGTACAAACACTTTTCTCTTTTGCCACTCAACATTAATCGACCCTATTCTGGCCGAGCCATTGTATCAGCAACCCAAGTCAGAAAATTTCCCAGCTGCTGGCTGATACTAGTGGAGTTCAGCAGCTCAGTTGTAATATCGTCAGGATCCGTAAACTAGTGCTGCAGCAGATAAGTCTATCAGCTCCCTCCAATAACTTAATGGTCCAGTTGTGATCTGACCTAATGAGCAATGGTAAGTTGTCAGTTTTCATTCCATGATCCCTTATTAGTGCCCTCAAATTCACAAATGGGTAAATAATACTTTGCTTTTTGGTTGAGATGTAGGGAGTAGAGACAAGGAATGCGAGTGAAGCAAATAATGTTTTTACTGGAATATTAAAACAGTCATATGATTTGTCATTAGGAAAAGAGTTAACAAAACCTGTAGGTGGAGCCCTGGTGGAGGCGGTGGGGGTATTTAGAATGCTGCTCTGTAATTAGTGAGGTTGATAGAGTGTTTTGGGGATTTGACTCTATCTATGGCAACAATTTAGAGAGAAGGTGAAACACACTCCAGAGCGCAAAGCATATACCCAGCAGATGGATGGGTGAGGGGACAGAGATCTTTTCTCTCTAAGGGGCGTATCCTACGATGGTTAGGATAATGTGTATATATATATGTTCATACCAAATTATGCATACAATAATGTAGACATATAAAATATCATGCAAGATATAGACGATATTGCATAGGTGTTCACATCAATATAAGGTCCTTAATAGTGCAATATTGGTGGTTTATTTTCACCCAATGTCCATTTCTTAATGTGAAGTCCTTTAGTTGGAGGGTTATCTGTTATCAAAGTGTCCTCCAAAGGCAGGGCCACCATCAGGGCATTACGCCCCGTGCTGCCGTAAGGGGACCGGGGCCTGGTGGGGGCCCGGGCCGCCGGAGCCCAGCAGCAGCGGCATCGCCCTTTTACAGCTCCGGTATCGGACTCGATGAGTCCAAAATCCGGAGCTGTGTCTCTGCTGCAGGAGTCGGAGGAGACACTGTGTCTCTTCCGACTCCTGGCAGCTTCACTGGCTGGCTGGGCGGGGCTCCAAGCAGCGTGTGGGGGCCTCCCAAGCATGTTGCTTTGGCTCCGCCCACTCCACTCAGTGAAGCTGCGCGCAGGAGATGGAGGGCCCAGGCTGAAGATCAGAAGACAGAAGAGAAGAAGAGAGAAGAGAAGAAAAGAAAAGAAGATAGAAGAAAAGAAGAGCTGAAGGAAGGAAAAAGTGGTTTGGTGAGCCAGGGCCAAGCCTAGACCCAAGGCCCAGACCCCAGACCCCAAGGCCCAGACCCCAAGGTCCAGGGCCCAGACCCCAAGGTCCAGGGCCTAGACCCCAAGGCCCAGACCCCAAGACCCAGGGCCCAGACCCCAAGGCCCAGACCCCAAGTACCAGACCCAGGGCCCAGGCCCCAAGGCCCAGACCCAGGGCCCAGACCCCAAGACCCAGGGCCCAGACCCAGTGCCCAGACCCAGTGCCCAGACCCCAGGGCCAAGACCCAGGGCCCAGACCCCAAGGCCCAGACCCCAAGGTCCAGACCCCAAGACCCAGGGCCAGGGCCCAGGGCCCAGACCCAGACCCCAAGGCCAGACCACAAGGCCCAGACCCCAGGGCCCAGACCCCAGGGCCCAGATCCCGGGGCCCAGATCCCAGGGCCCAGACCCTGGGCCCATACCCCAAGGCCCAGACCCAGGGCCCAGACCCCAAGGTCCAGACCCCAAGGCCTAGACCCCAAGGCCCAGACCCCAGACCCCAGGGACCAGACCCCAGGGCACAGACCCAGGACCCAGACCCCAAGGCACAGAACCAGGGCCCAGAACTAGGTCCCAGGCCAGACCCAGGGACCAGAGCCCAGACCCAGGCCCCAAGGCCCAGACCCCAAGGCCCAGACCACAAGGCCCAGACCCCAGGGCCCAGACCCCAGGGCCCAGACCCCGGGCCCAGACCCCAAGGCCCAGACCCCAAGGGCCAGACCCAGACCCCAGACCCAGGGACCAGACCCCAAGGCCCAGACCCAGGGCCCAGACCCCAAGACCCAGGGCCCAGACCCCAAGGCCCAGACGCCAGGGCCCAGACCCCAGGGCCCAGACCCTAAGGCCCAGACCCCAGACCCCAGGGACCAGACCCCAGGGCCCAGACCCAGGGCCCAGTCCCCAAGGCCCAGACCCAGGGCCCAGACCCCAAGGCCCAGACCCCAAGGCCTAGAACCAGGGCCAAAACCTAAGTCCCAGGCCAGACCCAGGGACCAGAGCCCAGACCCAGGGACCAGACCCAGAGCCCAGACCCAGGGACCAGAGCCCAGACCCAGGGACCAGGCCCCAGACCCCAAGACCCAGACCCAGGGCCCAGGCCAGACCCCAGGGACCAGGCCCAGCCTAGACTGATGAAGCCACCATTTAGAGCGGGGAATCGCATATGAAGGATTTATTAATTTCAATTCATCTCTACTAAGCCCATTTTATATCTCTTTTTATTATATGTGAATAAAAACCCACTTCTTTATTGGCCATCTCTGCCTCCAACATCATTTCGACCAAGGTAGCATACCAATATCCTAACACCCCCAAAGGGAAGTCCTGGATTTGCTGGACCCTGGGAACGATCACCATAGGAGCAGAGGAGAAAACACCAGAAAAAGTGTGCATTTAATTCTCAGAATAGCAAATATATTGGTGCAAGGCAAAATCCTAATCATACTCTCTCCCTCTTTTGAAGGTGCAAGAGAGACAGAGGAATTGTGGGTGCCAAACCTTTGGAGGACACTTTGATAACAGATAACCCTCCAACTAAAGGACTTCCTATTAAGAAATGGACATTGGGTCAAAATATACCACCAATACTGCACTATTAAGGACCTTATATTGAGGTGAACACCTATGCAATATCGTCTATATCTTGCATGATATTTTATATGTCTACATTATTGTATGCATAATTTTCTATGATTTGTCATTGTTTTTTTAAAGAGATACCCTGTGTAAAATGACTACTTCAGCTTATTTAAGTAGACATGGTGATAGGGCACTACACCCACCCTTTCCCTCAACTGCTTCAGACTTCATGAAATGGATCACTGGTTAAGTATAGTATTGTCACGCAAGCTGAGGTGTTTATTCCAGATCAGTTTGAATTCGGATAAAACCACATAAAAGTGACCTCACACTCTATCCCCTCTGTACTATGTGTGGCAGTGTTAAATGCCAGTATTCAACCCCACTATGGGCACTATTTCCTAGTGAACACTAACGTTACCGTTCGGATATCTAAGAGTTTGTTATTGCAAGAATAAGTGACTTTAACGCATGTCCCCCATATTACCTTCCTGATGCTAAACCCGTAAGAAATCACTTAGCACATCAGTGATTACGCAAGCTTCCCTGACCTTACTGTGCTTTGCGGAACCTATACTTAACATGGGGAGTGCAGCCATTAGTGTTTCAAAGTAAGGTGATACAAAGTCCTTGTGTTAATTAGCGCAGGAATGCGCAAGCCCCAATTTTAGCTACACCTAACAGCTGCTGCTAATGAGTCTGCATTTGCAAAATCATTTAGCACCCCCTAAAGCACCCTCAATAAGGCTAGGGTCAGACTAACGCATTTGTTGCGTTGTCCATGAAAAAGTGCGTTCGAACGAATGGATGCATTTTTTCACGGAATACGCGATAGCGGTCATACGATGCGCATTTTCGTCCGTGATTTTGTACGGATCATCAATAAAACCCTTTTTGTGTCTGGACGTTATGTTAGCCGGACATTAGCAGCGTCTGACGTCTCCTAATCACACACACACGCCGCTATGCGGACGCAGCGCACTCTGTACGTCAGTAGTAGCGGTTTGACATTCTAGAAAAAATGCGTTCGTTTGCCACTTGCGTTGCGCGGACGAACTTTCGTGCGGCCGTTCTTCGTATGTTACCCGGCATTGGACGTCATTTGCTGCTAGCACGGCCGTGATTTCGTGCGGTTAAACGCACGTTAAAAATGCTTTCGTCTGACCTTAGCCTTAATCCGATACTCACCTCTCATCCCGTGACGAGAAAGATGGCCTGATCCGCCACCTCTTGTTGCAGAGTGAGACTGGGTAAAAATTGTTCCCAGTCTCCCTCTGCGGCACAGGCTGACCTTGCGGAAGCGCAACCATCCATGGAGTCCTATGGACTCCAGGCGGTGACACTTGCAGCAAAGCAGAAGTGCTACCGCGAGTGTCCCAGTGGTTAGTGTTGCGTTCCATAGCAAGGTACCGACGTAGCGCCTGCCCAGGAATGTTATGCTAAAATGGGAACACTACAGGGAAATCTGCAGGCGCAAATTTTCCCACTTAGCGTGCCCATTTCAGCACACATTATGGAATATATATATTAGACACGTCACACAATTGTCATCTGCACTTTGAATCCTATATATATATTACTAAATATAAGATGTCAAAATGTATTTTGGTGAATACCCTGGGATGTATTTTGGTGAATACCCTGGATTGTCTGGTTTCTACAAATATTTATTCTGTAGTAATTTTTCTTTTATTACACTTCTGATGCCATTTTTCACTTTTTCATATGTTTTAACCTTTTATTCATACGTATTTTAGAGTTAGGTGTACACATACGTTGGCACAAAAACATGTTAATTTACTTAAAAAAAACTATACATAATATGTATAGGTAAACTAAATAAGACAGAAGATAATTATTGTACAAACTCTACAGATCAAAGAGGATAATATTGCCTAGGGGAATATCACATAGAAGCTGCAAAATATTTGTTACCCTACTATTTGTAGGTTTATATTCCCTCAAGTCAATGTCAACATGTTATATACTCCAAGAGAAAGAGTTCCGGGCGCACCCTCATGGTTATGTACTAAAACAGCATCTATCTGTATATATAATAAAAGCAGTTTGCAAGAGAAAATGTAATATATACTACATAATTCATGCAGAGGATGGAAGTACTGTATACAGAGGATTGGAATACTTATATTTAGTTGATTTCTTCTCTTTTCCTTGGTTCTGGTTCCAGGGTGGGAAGGATGAATAAGTGGGCTCAGGAAAAAATGTGCATCGATGAAAAAGACCAGGCAGCAAGACATGTATAAAAATAAAAAATATACAAGATTATTAAAAGAGCTCCGAATTGTGGCCGAAAGGTAATCGAACGCTGAAATTCAGCGTACGGTTACCTTTCCTGGCCAATCGGCTATCCAGAGAGCAGGCAGTTCGCCAAATGCTGGCGAATTGCCTGCACATACGGTGCCTGTTCGGTGCCTGTTCGAGGTCAGTGAAATCCCCATCAATGCTTCGTCTATTCACGCACTCAAAAAAAACCCGCAAAAACATCCGGATTAACCCCTCCGAACACGCCGGTGAAACCCGAGCAGGAGCCGATCAGAGCGCAGAGCAGCTGCCGGAAAAAGCCGACACCGCAGACGAATGGAGTGGAAAAAAAAAACAGTACGCTTGAATGTTTGAAAAGTGAAATGCTGTTTGCAAAGAAACTACTGAATGAAAATGTCTGAAATTTACATATAAGATCCAATGAATGATAATAAAAAGGGCTGTTACAGAAAAAAGAAAAAAACGATTTAAAAAAAAAAAACGGAAATTTTTTTTGCAGAAAAATGCCTGAAAGATCCTAAAAAAAATCTAAAAATAAAGAGATTTTTTACTGCAGAATAAAATAATAAACTGTTTATTAGATATTATTATTATTATTATTATTATTAATTTATAAAGCGCCAGCATATTCCGCAGCGCTGTACAATAAGCACAGTACAGACAGGGTTACAATACATTGAACAACATTTGACAAACAGTACAGGAGGAGATGAGGCCCTATTCCCGTAGGAACTCACAATCTAGGAGGGTTGGGGTTGGAAACAGGAGGAGAGGACTGTAAGGTGAGAGTGATTGATGGTTGCGTCAGTAAGTTGGGTGGTAGGCTTCCCTAAATAGCAATGTTTTCAGGGAGCGTTTGAAGGAAGAGAAGTTAGGGAAAGTCTGACAGCACGAGGGAGAGCGTTCCAGAGAGTGGGGGCTGCGCGTGAGAAATCCTGCAGTCTATCATGGGAAGAGGTGATGCGGGGAGAAGCTAGGCGCAGGTCACTGTTTGACCTTAGGGAGCGGGCTGGGGTGTATTTGGTGATTAGTGAGGACAGGTAGTGGGGCGCTGAGTTAGTGAGGGTTTTGTAGGTAAGGATAAGGATTTTGAACTTAATTCTGCAGTGGATGGGGAGCCAGTGAAGGGACTCGCAGAGGGGAGCGGCAGAGACAGAGCGGCGGGTGAGGTGAATTAGCCTGGCGGAGGCGTTCAGGATGGATTGTAGGGGGGAGAGGCGGGACAGAGGGAGGCCAGATAAGAGATTATTGCAATAGTCGAGTCGGGAGATTACCAGGGCGTGTATGAGTTGTTTTGTGGTGACAGCGGTAAGAAATGGCCGAATTCTGGAAATATTACGCAGTTGGTATCGGCAGGAGGAGGAAAGAGACTTGATATTGTATTAAAACGGGAATATTTTTACATTGAAGCCTATGGGATTCTCCTTAATAAATGTTGAATGAAACCACCGAAATGGCAGGGTATTTCGGCAACCTTTCTCAGCTGTTTTGTGTTCTCTGAATATACGAAGCATTGCTTCTCTATGGGGAATTCACTGCTCTCGAACAGGCAACGTATGTGCAGGAAATTCGCTAGGATTTCGCAAACTGCTTGCTCTCTGAATAGCCGAATGGCCAGGAAGGCTAAGCGTACGCTGAATTTCAGCTTTCGGTTACCTTTCGGCCACAATTTGGATCTCTTTGAATAACCCTGATGTTAAAATATGCTTTTTCATCCCTTCTGCTCACATATTATGTGAGAGCTGGCTTGTAGTTGTCAGTATATTGATATACTGCTGCAGTAGAGGGCAGCAAACAGCTCTCTGCTAAAGAAAGAAAGTTAAAGAAAATTTAATTTTGTTTTAAAATCAATGAGAGGTTACAAATGTTTAAAGAAAACTAACAGTTAAAAAAAGTCTTGTTTTGTTGTAGGGTTTAAAATCATTCTTAATTTACACATTCAAAGTACAAAACCAAACAACAAACTACAAAAAATAAAAAAATAAATAGACCTTAGCTGCTAAGATGTACTTAACCAATAGGCTTCGTTGTAGGGAGAACTCAACCGTTATGTGTTTAGCAGTAAACATATTTCAACAGAAAAAATAATAGAGTGTTGGCAATAATACTTACTGGGTTATTCAGAGAGCACCGAAATGTCACAGACATTTGATGCTCTCCCGTTCTCCGCACTTCGGCGACTTCAATTCGTTGACTCTGAGGTGAAGTCATCATTAACCACAGGGTCTCCAAAGTGTGGCAAATCGACCCGCCAAAACGAATCTGAAAAAAATGCTGCGTAACCGACGAAACAAATCACAAAACCAACGAACGAATAAAAAAACGGCGAAAAACCGCCAAATGGTTCTGAAAAACCGCCAAATGCATCCAACTATCTGCTGAACAGACCGCCGAATCGATCCGAAAAAGCCAACAACACGCTGAACAGACCACCGACCAGCCGCCAGAAAAAGCTGACAAACCGCCAAACAGGGGTACAAAAAAAAAAGAAGGAAACTTTAAGGCTGGGGTCAGACGAGCGTGATTTCTACGGGCTGTACCTCCGTGCAGTACGGACATCGTCAGTACGGATGACGCAGTAGTGGTCACACAGTCCGTTTTTTCACTGAAGTTATTTTTGACGGATGTAGGAGGGGAAAATAAATTACAATGAAAAAACATTCTGTCCGTCAAAAATGCTGGACGTATAAATGCAGTCCGTCTGACCATGCTCCATCACTCACACACAAAGCTATGCAGACGTTATGGACGTAGCGCACTCCGCACGTCCGTTCTAGCAGTATTACGTTCTTGCCTAACCTGCGTCCGTTTGCCGAGGCCGTTGTGCGTCCGCAGTTCAGTGCGGACGTACTTCATGTGTCGGGCTCCAATGGACTTTCTTTCATGCTATCACGGACGTACTTTTAGGCGCAATCACGGACGTGAACACTACGCTCGTCTGACACCAGCCTTAAAAGGTGTTTAAAAAACAAAATACTGCATTAAAATGCCTGGATATAATATATGAGGTCCTGTGAATAATAATAAAAACGTCTGTTTACATGAAAAAAAAAAACTTTTTATAAAAACGGAAACATGTTTGCTGAAAAAAATCCTTAAAATGCCTAAACAATCCTTAAAAAATAAACTAATAAAGAAACTTTTTGCTGCAAATGAAAAGAAAAAGTGTTGAATAAATATTTAAACCTAGGGGATTCATATGTTTAAACCTATTGAACGAAACCACCGAAAATCAGGGGATTTTACTGACATTTCGGTGGAGTTCGGTGTTCTCTGAATCAATTAACCTTTAATTCTCTATGTTGAATTTCACTGTCGCCGAAGATCCCCGTTTTTCGCTGGCAAACAATCAATATTTGGCGAATCTCCAACTTTTTTAATAGCCGAATGGCCATGAAATTGCACCGTGCATGGAAATTCACAGTTCTGTGCAATTTCATAGCCAATTCGGTGGTCACTGTATAAATCCTTTAGTAAAATGATGTAAATTATTTAAACCAGACCAGAGCAGAGTAAATGACAAGTATGTTGTTGGGTTTCACCTGTGTGTTTGACACATTCCCCAAGTCATGTCCTCTCCGATGTGATTGGTCAAAATGTGTCCAATTGCTGTGATCTCCCACAGCATGCTGATTTCCTGGAAGTCAGCCCTCACTGTGCGACTGCCCCTGCACAGCGATGTCATTGAGCCCTACAAGGGTCACCCAGCACTTCTGGTAAAATGCCCTTAATGACGAGTATGGGCCTTCAGACCATTTTACATCCTGGTCTTTTCAAAGATACCAAATGTGACCATGTAAAATGTAAAAGTAAATACATCAATAAAATAATCCTTTTTTTCCATTTTAAAGCAGTGCAATTGGCTGCTTTTCCTTTATAAAAGCGAACATTGTCACTAAAGTAACTCACCTATTTATTTCCCAAACTGAGAGCAAAACGGAGGAGATGGCACAGTGCATGATCACACACTGCATCATCTAAAACATAAGCGCCATACACTACTAGGAGGAGAGGCAGGTGATCCTTCGAGTCCCCGGATTCCCAGTTCCATACACTCCCACTATGCACCCCACAAGGTCATTTAGCCAAATCGTCCGTGCAACGTGTCATTTTATAACTATACTCCTTAATGTCTAGAATGACATGCATGTCCTACAACCCTTTATCATCAAAACATTACTGCCAGAAGGCCATTTTAAATTGCAAACCATATAAAAAAATTGTTTAGCTGTTGCAGCAGTTTAATCATTGAACTAGAATTATTAGCAATCCTCTTGGGTGTCATCTATATGTGCAAAGAGTGAGAAGTGTATTGTAGGAAACCAGTGAGCCAGCAAGAATGAAAGATTGTGTTCAGGAAACGGGATCCCAGGGAGTGCCACTTTGACAGTCTTCCTGAATTCTCATTCCGATCATCTGTAAAGGCAGAGACTCATGGTAGTTGTAGCTTAGAAACATCTGGGTGGGAGCAGAGTTTGAGATCCCTGGAATAATGGGTCTGTGACAACAGGTAGAGGGCTGCAGTGGGTACAGACTTTTCCGAAGTCGTAATGGGCTGTGAAGGGCATCATGAGGTTCTAGTGAATATGTGGGTTGTGATGCGTAAAACTGAGGCTGTGGAAAATATATAGCAGACACTTGCACATCATATAACTGTGCATATATTTGCACTGGAGCTCGGTTAAATAATAGTTCAAAGCAGACATAAGCAGGAGGGTTACAAAATAAATATAAATGTTCTATTTTCCCCAGTTTTTATAAGCTCAGCCAATATTTCATATGCACATGTCTCTCTAACAGGTCTATTCACTAAAGGGTGAAAATCAGGAGAATTTGCAGAAGAGCACAATCTATACCAGATAGCTGATTTGGATAGAGAGATAAATGGGAGAATTTTTCTGGTTTGACTATTTTGACCTAGAAAATTTTCACTTCTGCCAATTCTCACCTTTAGTGAAGAGAACTATTAGTGTTAGTTTGTATTGTAAACCTATAAAAAATATAGGGCCACATTACATTCCTCACGTTAAATTAAATAGTTCAGGCGGGAAAAAAATAATTTGACAAAGAGAATTAATGTACTCTGGATATTTTAATAAATAGGAATGCAAAATAATATTTCAAGCGTTGATCGCTGTTGTCTGTCAATATTGAACCACTGTTTTTTTCATTGGAATAATGGTGGATAGGGAATAAACCTCATAGTCTTTGGGCACATTACAATCCTCACGTTAAAACGGCGGCGCAAGGGAGAAAAAACTGCGCCCGCAGTTTTCTCCCTACCGCCCCCGTTTTAACATGGGATTACAATGCAGGCGCTTAAAAAGCTGCCTGCATTGTCTGCCGGCGCTACCCCCAGGATGCTCGCGGCAGCGCTGAGCGCCGCCACGAGCATCCACTCGATGCAGTCCATAGGACTCCATTGAGTCAGACGCAGGCGGTCACATGACCTGCTGGATCTCGCCTCGCAAGATCCAACCTGTCAGTGTAATGATATGCAGGGGGAGACTGAGGAACTTTTCCCCCAGTCTCTCCCTGCTCCCACCGGAGGGAGGAGGCGGACGGAGCCACGGTTCTCGCTGTGGGATAGGAGGTGTGTATACCATCACTTTTATTATTTTTTTTGGCTGGTGCTAACAGATTCTGCAGAAGCGGAATCCGTTAACACCAAGTCCTGGCTGTGGTTAACTTTTTGCTAACCACAGCCGGACATTAATCAGCGTTAGTAGATTGTAATACTAACGCTGATTAACACTTTGCGCTCCCCATGTTAAGTATAGGGAGCACAAAGTACAGTAAGTTAGCACCTACTGTAAATTGTTATGTGGTCCATTGTTGGTTATTTAATAATTGACATGCCCAGATCCTAATTAGGATCCGTGTTTTCACTAGTAAAAATGTATAACATACGTACTATATACAGTATTTAATTCTTGCAAGTCTTTACATTAACATTTAGGCTAGGGTCAGACGACCGTGATTTCTACGGACTGTACGTCCATGCACACGGACGTACGTCAGTACGGAAGACGCAGTAGTGGCCACACAGTCCGTTTATTCACTGACGTATATTTTGACGGATGTAGGAGGGAAAATAAATTAAAAAGCAAAACCATTTTGTCCGTGAAAAATGCTGGAGGTATAAATGCAGTCTGTCTGACTACGTTCCATCACTCACACACAGAGCTATGCAGATGTTGCGGACGCAGTGCACTTTGTGCAGCCGTTCTAGGGGATGTACGTTCTTGCCTGCCTTGCGTCCGTGGGCCGCGGCCGTTGTGCGTCCGCAGTTCAGTGCGGACGTACTTCATGTGTCAGGCTCCAATGGACTTTCATGCTATCACGGACGTACTTTTAGGCGCAATCACGGACGTGAACACTACACTCGTCTGACCCCAGCCTTAGACTATCATATTAAAAGGCACAAGTTCATTATTTAACATTTTATAGTTATATTTTCAAGCCCAAAGTCCCTTCTTTAATACTACAATGTTATACGTACAGCTCAAAAGTTTGTATTTTCTTATTTCTCTGTTATATTTTCAACCTGCAACTCACTGCTTTAATATTCCACTCACAATTTTGCACTGTAATATATCCACTCTTACAGTAAAAATGCACAAATTCGGAATCTAAAATAAGACTCACATTTACACGCATTTACAGTAATAGTATACATCTCTGGATTTTATTTATGTTTGTTTATTAATGCAAAAATCATGCATTTATGGGGTTTACAGCAAGAAACGTATTTGTAGGACTTAAGGGGTTATTTAGAAAGCACCGAAATTTCTGTGAAATTTTGGTGCTTTCCACTTTGGTGCGCATCATAGGGATGTGCGTTTCGGAATTTTCACGAAATTTCCCGATTCGTGCATTCGGTTTCGGACGATTTTCCGAAAATTTTCGGATCTGAAAACGGCAGATGTGAACATATTTCCGAGCCGAAACGAAAACTTTTCGAATGGACTAGAAATGTGTAAAATCGAAATTCACTTTCGTTCCATTCGTGATTTCGGCTCCATTACTGATTTCGGTTCCATTTCAGTAATTTCGGACATCGTATTTTTCGGTTATATCGCTGATTCTGTAATTTTGTATCATTCCCATCTCAATGTATCCTTCCTGGAAAACCAGAGAAATCTCAATGTATTCTTCCCAGGAAACCAGAGAAATCTCAATGTATCCTTCTTGTAAAACCAGAGAAATCTCAATGTATCCTACCTGGAAAACCAGAGAAATCTCAATGTATCATTCCCGGGAAACCAGATAAATCTCAATGTATCCTTCTTGTAAAACATGAGAAATCTCAATGTATCCTTCTTGTAAAACATGAGAAATCTCAATGTATCCTTCCCGGGAAACCAGAGAAATCTCAATGTATCCTTCTTGTAAAACATGAGAAATCTCAATGTATCCTTATTGTAAAACATGAGAAATCTCAATGGCAGAATTATCATATCGGCAGAATTATCGGATCTGAAAAACCATTAGTTTACGTCAAAACGAATAGACACTTTGAAACGAGGAGAACAGACGTTCCGAAAAACACAAAAATTTCCGAAATCACGAAAAAAAAGTCGATACGAAAAACGAACCGAAACGAACCAAACAGAAACGGAAATCGGTCGAAACGAGCCGAAACAGAAATTTACAAAATCCGAACGAACCGAATCGAACCTAAAAAAAAAAAAAATCGGTGCACAAGTCTAGCGCAGCAGCGATTCCATTTCACTAATGATGCGGTAAATTCAACTTTCACCGCAGGGTCCCCGAAATACGCCAAACACGGGGCCACCGAACAGACGCCAAATGCCACCGAAGACTGCCAAACTGACCACTGAACACTGCCAAACAGCAGGGAAAAAAAGGAACCCTGCTTTTCTTCTAATAGGGGTTTAAACCAATAAAAATGCATTATAATGTGTCTATATAATATAAAAGGTCCTATAAAAATAATTAAAAGGTCTGTTACAGAATAGAACAAAGCTTTATAAAAACAAACTAGGGAATCAAAAATAAGACCTAAAACATACAAAAAATACAAATATATATAAATAAATAACAAGACAGTTTGCTGAAAATGAGAATAATAAATGGAAAACCCTAATATTTATTTTACATTGCATCTTATGGGATTCGCCTGTTTAAATCTGTCATACTGAATCACCGAAAATCAGGGCATTTCACCGACACTTCAGTGCAGTTTGGCGTTCTGTGAATAGATTAACCATTACTTTTCTATGGGACAATTTTGCTTCCTTTGTAGATCGTTGAAGGTCGCCAATTTGCAGTTTAACTGCACCATATTTCGATGTCAATTCACCAGTTTATTGAATGGACGAATTGCCACAAAATTGTATCGTACAAAGAAATTCATCGTTCGGTGCAATTCGGTGGTCAGTTCGGTGCTTATTGAATAACCCCTTATATGTTACAGCTCGCATGTGAATTTCATTTCAGAACTCGGAAGTCTGGGATCTACAGTAAGACACTGAAACACAGAAAGCGCATCTGTGCACACATACTTTACCACTTCGCTGCGGAGGACGCGGTCAGTGCATCCAGTCAAGTGGGCTCGCTGTGTGATGGACGTGCTGCGGCCTCCCGATCGGGCTGCCATCTTGGATGTCAGCCTAGTCTCCGGGACCCCAGCCGTGTCAATAGCATCAACACGCTGGGTGCAATGACGTCTATTTCAGGCTCCCCCCCCCGCCAGAGCAGGGAAGGTGCCTGAAGGGGAGGTCCTTTGGACCTCTCACTCCCCATCGGTAAGCGGCAGAAAAAAAAGGCAGGCACCGCTTGGAAGTGCACAGTGTGCAATTCCAAGCGGTGCCTGCCTTTAACCCCTTAGGGGCTGGATCGTGATTTGGTGCCGAATTGCGGTCCTTTCCCGAAGGTGGCGGGCATCTTGGATGTCGGCCAAGCCTCTGGGATCTCTCTGCGCCTACTGATGTCATCACGCATGGATGTGATGTCAGTTCGGGAATTAACCCCTAGGTGCCACTTATGGTGGAGATAGGGGGGTTTAATAACCCCCCTATCTCCTGATCTGGGGCAGGTAGAGGTTAATGTTTAGTATCATTGGAACGGCCATATCATGGCCTTTCTAATGAAACCAAACATGACCAAGTTATGTGTAAAATAAAATAAATAAAAATAAAAATAATAATAAAAAAATGTAAACAGTTTTTTTGTGTTTTTTTAATTAATGCAGCCTTATTGTTCTCATTTCAATTATAATGTGAACAATGATGCTGCACTAATGATATTTATTTTGGGAGGTTTTAGCTAAAATCACATAATTTCTCAGAAAAATAAAAGTAACGGTTCCCAGTTCTAATTTTTTTAACAAGCATTCCCCGTAGAATAAATAAACTCAAAGGCTTGGATGATAAAATGTGAAAAAAATTGACATGCTGTAGATGATTAAAAATTCGAATTTTATTGCGTTTCTTGTTATAATAGTCAGGCAAGGCATAAATTTTGAATCTGCCGAGTCTGCCGAAAAAAATGATATATAATTAATTTGTGTGGGTTGTGTAATAAAACGTGACTTCAAATCGCGTTTAAACATGATGAGCAAAACCAGTACAATTTAGCTCAGTACACAGGGGTGAAATGGCTCAGCAGCAAAAGGGTTAAAATATGTTTTTTGTGATTTTTGGCAGCCAGATATTTTTATCTAAACAGGGACATTTTTCAAAATTTCAGCTGAGGCCAAAATTTTTCAACTGAATCACGCAATGTTTCGAAAATAATATTGGCCACAACCAACTGATTCTTAAAAAAAAAATTATCCAACAGAAATAAATCAAGCACCTAGACTGAGATATGGCAACTGGTTTGCAAAAAAAATGAAAATAGAACTCTGAAGTCTAATAATAATAAGCTTAATAGTTTAGCCAGTTAGCTTCCTCAAAACTGTATGTTTGCAACCTTCTTATCTTATGTGTAACCGTCAACGAAAATTACTGGCCTCCTGTTCTGAGTCCCCTGAAAATAACCAGAGTTGTCCCTTTAAGGCATTAATGTGTTACATGTATGCGTAGGTGGCATAGATAAAATTAAATATCAATCAGTTATTTACATTTTTGGAGTGTAAAACAGTAGTAGTAGCGCAGGTTGAGTTCACAAAATTAAAGGGATTGTAAAAAACTGTTGCAAGTCCCATTATATGATTAATGAACATTTGATTTTACCATGCATATAGAAAGCAAAAAAAGAGAAAAGTCCTTGCGCATGTAGATCCAAGCACGTTGATGAGTGCTTCTCAAATATCTCTCACATGGACCGGTCCTGAAATACAAGAGATAAATCGCACAGAGCGTAGTATATCCTTTATAATGGATCTGCCAGCATCCCAGCCAAGATGCTGGGATCTGCATGCGCGAGGACTTTTTGTTAAATACTTGTAGAAAATATAGAGGGCTGTATTCCATCCCTCGTGTAAACATAACCCTTTCCTGGTGCAGGGCGTTCTATGAAGTCCCTGTGCTGGGAGGGCCTTGAAGCCGCAGGGCGCACTAGTACACCACGTTGACTTCAATGGGACTCAGGCTTATTGGGCTTCAGACCCCGCCCACTAGCTGCTGTGTGCCGCGTGCCATTCGCTGCTGTGGTGCGGCCCGGTTGAGGCTGTCCCCCAGCAGCCAATGACTCGCGACGCGCGTCCGTTGCGTAGTGGAGCCGAAAGAGGGTCCGCCGCAGCAGCCGGCTAACGGGGTGTACTAGTACGCTCCAGCCATTGTTAAAGATCTCCCACCGGACACCAGCTGCCCTGCGTGAAAGTGTTAACAAGAGCTTTTGTAAACTTCCCAGACCCTTTATAACCTATGGAGCTGCTGAGTTTGCAACCGTGTTTGTTTAGTTTACACCCCGGTTAGAATACAGCCCGTAGAATAATGCAAATCACACTACTGCACACATTATTTTATTGGAGCTTAGGGAAATAATATTTCAGAAGTGTGAATATTTTTCCCACGAAGGTTATAGTTCATTTTTAATAAATATATACAGTATAAATGTTCCCCAATTTTATAAGTTCCACCTGTACGTCCCGATACACGTGTCTGAAATAGCTAACTCACTTATATTCTTTTTATATCCCTCTAATTCTTCTTTTAAAACATTATTATAAATGAATGCTATTTATAGTTTTGGGAGACCGGTTACAAGTACCCATCTAGCCCCGTTTGTGCAGCAAATCGAAGTAACTGACTTGATCTGGTTATCGTCAGGATGAAGGTTTATTTGATGGAGAACCAAGATATGTTTTATTTAAATAATGTATTCCATGCCACAAATGTGAATTGATTCTTTGCAGACTCCAGTTTATTATGTGCTTAAGTTCATTGATCTTAGAGGAGCTTAAACAAGCTCTTATTGGTTTTCATTTACTATCCAGTTACATATTTGTGACTAACATTTGAATCGCTGGTATTCCAAAGAGAGCCATCTAGTGCAGAGAATGAAATGTATGACAGGAATGGAAGTTAGTGAAAATAGAACATTTGCTGTAATTTATCTGGCGGTAAGGACCTGTATCTGACAAATACTTTTAGAGACAAAATGTTTCCAATTGATGGCACTGAATAGAAGAAAAGTTAATATTTGTCCAGGCAGATCCAACTTTGGGCTCAAATTAATTATGTTGGACACTTTTTTCCAAAAATAATGACTGATTCAATTGAAAAGATTCATCTAGAGTAAAATTCCGAAAAATATCCCTGTTTAGGCTGGGGTCAGACGAACGCAGTGCTAACATCCGTGTAGCCACACTTTAATACGTCCGTGGTAGCAGATAATCATGACCAATGAAGGCCCACACACAAAGTATGTCCGCACGGAAGTGCGGACGCACTACGGAGGCGGCAAATAGATGCAGGTTAGCAAGAACGTCGAACCGCTAGGATGGACGTGCAGGCTGCGCCACGTCCGCAACGTCCGCATAGTTTTGTGTGTGAGTGATGGAACATGGTCAGACTGACTGCATCTATACGTCCAGCATTTTTGACGGACAAAATGTTTTTCATATTCATTTATTTTCCCTTCTACATCAGTCAAAAATAACGTCAGTCACAAAAACGGACCGTGTGGCCACTACCTTGTCGTCAGTCAGAAAGTACGTCCGTACTGCACGGACGCACAGTCCGTACAAAATGCGCTCGTCTGACCCTAGCCTTAGTAAAAATATCAGGACAGTAAAAAACTTAAGAAGCAGAGTGTAACTATGTGCACATGGATGCGTTTTCTGTGTGTCACTGTTTTTCAGTAAATCGTGGACTTTCGCGCTGTAATCTTAAATCCTTAAACACGATTTTTACCTTAAATCCGGTAAATGCGAGTTTCACTACTGAATATTAGAGTATATTAGATCCTTAGATAAAAGTCATCTGTGAGTTATCGCTCACACATTAGTCGTGTAAAACAAACAATATTGTGAATACTCAAGAATTAAATAAACAAGTTTATAAAATTGCTCTATTCTAATGTTTAATTTCTCTCATCTGTTTCTAAAAATACTTTGGGATAGAAACCAAATCTTGTTCACTATAATGTGACAATTTACTTTAGGAGATTGAATATTATCTTATAGACGGAAATACCATTAAATCCTTTCAATTATGCAAAAGAAAAATAGATAAATAAAAGATGTATATTATTTATGAATTCATAAGGGCCTTGATGGAATTTTGGGAGTTCAGACCCCCAGAAATTGCCAATTATTAATATTAAATAAATTTTATTGCCATCATAAATCGATATCTGGATCAAGATGGATGCCGTGGGCTGACAGTCATTGCTGCATTAGATTTATTTGTAGTTGTTCTGCGTTTAATTGACTGTTATTTTATTATTATTATTATCATCTTTTATATAGCACCAATTGTTTCCTCAGTGCTTTACAATAACCAATGGGGACTGAGACAAAATTACAAACAAATATACAAACAGAAACAAGAGGTGTAGAGGGCCCTGCTTGGATGAATTTACAATCTAGAGGAGTTGGGGGTAGAGAAAGAAAGAGGAGTTTTATAGGGTGTCAAGATCACTAGCACTAGTGTTTCAGAAATGGTGGGTGTGACATGCGTCACTTTGGACTTGGGGTACACGGGGCTAGAAATGTATTTGGGAGATGCAGGCCTCATGTTCTGTATTATTTCCCTGCCCTCTCTTGTGTTTAAATCACCCTCTGCCTGTAGAGTGTGTGCAGGGTGTTTATGTAATCTGTGTTATGTATGAATAATGGTACTGTCTATCTTTTGATATCTGCTGTATATTTGAGTAATTGTGTTAATCTGCCTTGTCAGCCAAACACTGCCCCATTATCTGATGTTTTAGACTGTAATCTTGTTTACCATCCATTGCTGTCATTGTCCTTTCTTGTGTTGGAATGTTGAGCAAATGTTTATCTGTCCTAGTCTAATTATATCCCAAATACCGTAAAGCAGAAGGAGCAGTAACATCAGAAAGTCTCACAACATTTTCTAGGGGAGGTTTTGTATATGTTAATAAACCATGTTTGACCGCATAAATATCCGTGCCTGTCCCCAATAAAACCAGCTCCATTTTGACCCTGAAAATCTCTAGATCAACAGCCTTGTCTTATTTCTGGGGGATGCTAGCAAGGCTCTTTACCTGTCCCGGTCCTTAACCCCTTAAGGAAAAAGGGTCTTGAAAGTCAATACATTTCTGATGTAAATGTTATGTCATTGGTCCTTAAGGGGTTAAGCTTCATCAAAAGGTATTAGAAGGCATGAGAGTCTGCTGCGGAGAACACAGGGGTCTGGCAAGGAAGTGGCATTAACAGATGTGACCCAGTCGGGGCACTGAGATCTGTTACAGTGGGGACAATGAAAGGGCCTCAATCATGATGTGGAGGTAGACGAGTAGGGATGAGCTGTTCGATTCGGAGTTCACATCGAACATCGCCTGTTCGCATGTTCGCGAACTACGAACATTTCCGCATGTTAGCCGCGTGTTCGCCCACAATGGACCACAATGCACTTTTCCACTGGCCTGAAGCTTGTAATTGGCTACAGCCTTGCACCTGACCACAGGTCAGGTGCAAGACAGGTTCAAGACTATGCCAATCACGACTCAGAGTCCTGATTGGGCAAATTTTGCCCAATCATGGGCTCACAGAGCTAAGTCCCGCAGCACACTATATAAGGTTTCACACAGTGCTTCAGCACGCGTTTGAGAGGAGATTTGAGAGGAGATTGTTGTTGTGTTAGTGTGTGTTCTCACTGCCAGTCTGCCACCAGCTACTGGGGGGGGTCTATTTCTACAAAATATCTGGGAATTGTTCTACTCTGTGTGTTCTCACTGACACCCAGTATTTTGGGGGTCAGTAATTGCTACAAAATATTTGGGAATTGAGGTAATGTATGTCTTATCACTGCCAGTGCCACCCAGTATTTTGGGGGTCAGTAATTTCTACAAAATATCTGGGAATTGAGGTAATCTGTGTCTTGTCACTGCCACCCAGTATTTTGGGGGTCCGTAATTTCTACAAAATATCTGGGAATTGAGGTAATCTGTGTCTTGTCACTGCCACACAGTATTTTGGGGGTCAGTAATTGCTACAAAATATTTGGGAATTGAGGTAATGTGTGTCTTGTCGCTGCCACCCAGTATTTTGGGGGTCAGTAATTGCTACAAAATATTTAGGAATTGAGGTAATCTGTGTCTTGTCACTGCCAGTGCCACGCAGTATTTTGGGGGTCAGTAATTCCTACAAAATATTTGGGAATTGAGGTAATCTTTGTCTTGTCACTGCCACCAGCAACTATTTTTGGGGGTCAGTAATTTCTCCAAAATATCTGGGAATTGAAGTAATCTGTGTCTTTTCACTGCCAGTGCTACGCAGTATTTTGGGGGTCAGTAAATTCTACAAAATATTTGGGAATTGAGGTGATCTGTGTCTGGTCATTGCCACGCAGTATTTTGGGGGTCAGGAATTTCTACAAAATATTTTGGAATTGAGGTAATCTGTGTCTTGTCACTGCCAGAGCCACGCAGTCACGCAGGGGGTCTCACTGATTTGTAGCAGATTTCTGCGAATTGTAATTTGTGTCTTGTCACTGGCACCCATCGGGGGTCTCACTGACTTATAGGAGGTTTCTGGGAATTGTAATCTGTGTCTTGTCACTGGCTGCCAGCTATCAGGGTGTCTCACTGAGTTATACCAGAGTTATGGAAATCTTTAATCTTTATACCAGAGTTGAATCAGAGTTCTGTATATATTTAATCTAAATATCACTCACCATGTCAGAAAGACCAAAAAGGACAGGCAGACGCTCCCAGACACAGATAAGAGGGCAAGCAGCCCCTGTGTCGGTAGGCTGTGCCTCTGGTCATGGTGGACGTGGTTCATCCTCTGCAGGGGCACGCTTGTCCTTTCTAACTGGTGCTTGCCGTCTTAAGCAGCAGCAACATACAGAGGATTTGGTGGATTGGCTAACCAGGCCATCCTCATCCTCCGAGTCCTCTGCCAGCCAGGCTTGTAGTGCTTTACAGTCTACTTCAGCTGCCAAAGCATCTAATGCAGCCTCCATGTCCACAGCTACTCCTGCCGTAGCCTCGCGATCACACACGGAGGAGTCAGTTGAATTATTTGACTACAATGACAGTGTCATGCTGCTTGAGGATGCGCAGCAAGTACAGTGCTCTGATTCAATCTCTGAGGTTGAGGAAGGGAGTATAATCAACCTAGAGGAAGGGGGTGCCAGTGATGACACACAAATAACTGGCACTCATGTTGCCCCAGCAGCAGCAGCATACTGCCAAGTTGGCTCCAGTGATGAGGAGATAGGGGGTGATGACAATGATGATAAGGTCACTGACTCCACCTGGGTGCCTGATCGAACAGAGGAGTCAAGTGAGGAAGAGGAGGCACAACAAACACGAGGCACAACATCCTCTCTGACCAACCTTAGCAGTAGCCAGTCCGAGGCATCAGATGTCAGAGCTGCTCAGGTACAGAGCGCTGTTGTCTCAAAGCACACATACAGGTACTCTTCTGTCTGGGAGTTCTTTAAGAAATGTGCAGCAGACCCCACCGTTGCTATTTGTAATCTATGTCAGATGAGGCTCAAGCGTGGGAAAGACACCAGACGCTTGGGTACCACATGCTTGAGGCGACATGACCACATGCCACGCATCCCGTTGGCGCAAAAATTTGCATAGGTCCTCCTCCTCCTAATCTGTCTCTACCCCCACTCTATGTCCTGCATGTCACTGCCTGCTATAACCTCCACTGACAGAGATGATGCTACAGTAATGGATGTACCAGGTCCTTCCTCACAATGTGACAGCATCCCATCAGCTGAAGATTTACGCAGTCAGATTACGTTGCCCCAGCTGCTGCAGCGTAAGAAAAAATGTAGTCCCAACCATCCCCAAGCACAGCGTCTAAATGCCAGCTTAGCAAAATTACTCACATTGCAGCTGCTGCCTTTCCAGCTGGTGGACTCTGCCCCCTTCCGTGAATTTGCTGAATGTGCTGTACCACAGTGGCATGTTCCAAAACGCCATTACTTTTCACGGAAGGCCATTCCAGTGCTATACCAGCACGTGGAAGACAATGTTATCGAGTCATTGGGAAAGGCAGTCAGCAGCAAGGTGCATGTGACTTTAGACACGTGGTCCAGCAAGCATGGACAGGGCCGTTACATTTCCTTCACGGCACACTGGGTAACTCTGGTTGCAGCTGGGAGGGATCCAAGACGGGGCTCTGTGCTTGAGCTTGTTCATCCACCACGCCTCCAGAAAGCTGCTTGTATGAGGTCTGTCTGCACCACCACCACCTCTCCCTCCTCCTCCTCCTCCTCCTTCTCTGTCTCTGGCGAAGTGGCAGTTAAACCAAGTTTAAGTGGCAGGGGCTACGCAATGGCTCAAGCAAAAAGATGCCATACTGTGTTTGAGCTGGTTTGTTTAGGGGACAGGAGCCACACCGGGCCAGAAATTCTGTCAGCTCTGCAGGGGCAGGTGCAGAGATGGTTAACACCATGCCAGCTTCAGCTGGGAATGATCGTCTGTGATTATGGCAGCAACCTTCTCTCCGCCCTACGCCTGGGTAAGTTGACGCATGTACCATGCCTAGCACACGTCCTAAATCTGGTGGTACAGCGTTTCCTAACCAGGTACCCAGGGCTGGCAGAGCTTCTCAGCCAGGCCAGAAAAGTCTGCAGCCACTTCAGACGGTCATTCCCAGCAAGTGTTCGCCTGGCAGAAATTCAAAGAGAATTCCATCTTCCCACAAACCGTCTGATCTGTGACATGCCCACCAGGTGGAACTCGACATTAGCAATGCTGCAGCATCTGCACAAGCAGCAGAGGGCCATCAACGAATACCTGTGCGAGTATGGCACAAGGACAGGTTCAGGTCAACTTGTTTCCCCCCCCGCAGTGGCTGATGATCAAGGATGCATGCACTGTACTGTCACCATTTGAGGAGGCAACGAGGATGGTGAGCAGGGACATGCATCATCATGCATGATGCATGCATCAGTGACACAATTCCTTTAGTGTTCCTGCTGGAGCACACTCTGCAGGGAATTATAGATGTGGCTCTAGAGGCAGAGCAGCAGGAGGAAGAGGAGGCCTTCCCTAGCTCTGAATGCCCCAGTCTTTCTGCAGACAGCATTCCAGCGGATCCTCCTCAGATCAGACAGGAGGAGGATGAGGAGGATGAGGAGCAGGAATATTTAAGTAGTGGGGGCATTGAAGGTGGGGATACCTCAAGGGAGGGTTTTGTGTGTCCAGAAACCTAAGGACTAGTACGTGGCTGGGAGGAGGAAGTGCACGATGGGGTCATCCTCCTCATTGACTAGGAAGACTCGGAAGCTAATGCCACCTCCAACCTATGCTGCATGGGCTCCCTTATCCTGCAAAGTCTGCTAAAGGACCCCAGGATTTGTGCTATCAAGGAGAGGGATCATTACTGGTTGGCAAGCCTTCTTTATCCACGATACAGGGGTAAAGTTGCAGAGCTCATCCTGCCCGCACAGAGGGAGCACAGGATGAAAAAACTTGAGGACGCTCTAAAGCGACACTTGTGTAACACCTTTCCAGGCACTGGTAGGTTGCCAAGTGATGACACAGGTGCTTCTGAGGCTGCGGATGATCAGAGGAATAGTGGTGAAGGCCGGGGCCGCTTGACTGATGCCTTTTTAAATTTTTTTAGTCCACGACGCCCAAGGACGTCAAATGTAGGCACCCATTGCCAGCGTCTTCACCATATGGTGCAGGACTACCTAGAGGCAAGAGCAGACTTGGATACATTTCCAGCAGATGATCTACTGGCTTACTGGGTATTGAGATTGGATCACTGGCCAGAACTTAGCCAATATGCTATGCAGCTACTAGGTTGCCCTTCATCTAGCGTGCTTTCTGAAAGGACGTTCAGTGCCGCTGGAGGTTTTGTCACAGACAAAAGAGTGCGTCTGTCCACCGACTCTGTAGACCGGCTGACATTTATAAAAATGAATCAGTCCTGGATCAGCAGCTATCAATCCTCTGATGCTGACGTAACGGAATAGATCGGGGATGTCTTTTGCATTCACAAAACCTCCAGCACTGAATTCTTCCACAATACCACAAAGGGTTACGATGTGAAGGCACTTGCTGCCATGAAAGGCACAATATTTGGCTGCACTGATGCCTGTGTCACATTTATATCATTTGAATTTTTTGAACCGCAGGGTCCAACCCTGCACTCTTCCACAATACTACAGAGGGGTTACTGTATGAATGCACTTGCTGGCCTGGCACCAAAAGCACAATATCTGGGTGCACTGACGCCTTTACCAGATTCAGATCTTTTTAATATAGGACCGCATGGTCCACCCCTGCACTCTTCCACAATACTATAGAGGGGTTACTGTATGATGGCACTTGCTGGCCTGGCACCAAAAGCACAATATCTGGGCGCCCTGACGCCTTTACCAGATTCATATCTTTTTAATATAGGACCGCATGGTCCACCCCTGCACTCTTCCACAATACCACAGAGGCGTTACTGTATGATGGCACTTGCTGGCCTGGCACCAAAAGCACAATATCTGGGTGCACTGACGCCTTTACCAGATTCATATTTTTTTAATATAGGAATTAAATTAGGTTATTTTTAACCCTTATTTCATGGAAAACTCACTGTCCCTTTAAAAACGTTGAATTTTTTACTTTTTGTCCTTGATTCCTGTCCCCCAGGGCACTACCCGGACCCCCATACACCTTTTATGGCAAATATCTAGCATATATGCCCTCTTGGAGGGCACTCTAAAATTCAAACTTTGAGTCCCATTGACTTTTGAAAAGTTCGAATTCAAATGTGAACCGAACTCGGGGGTGTTCGGCTCATCCCTATAGACGAATAGATTTTTGGTAGAGAAATTAACAGATGCTAGCTGAATATTTTTGCAAAAAAAAAATATGTTTAACCCCTTCAACTCCAAGTTATTTTCCATAGCAATGCTGTCAGGAACTAGTATTTAATTTTTTTTTGGAAAATCACTTTTCATTAATTATACAGTAAAAAAAAAATCTTTTGAAATTTTCACTTTTTTTTTTTAACTGCAGCAGCCCTGTTTGACAGACAGATGGCACACCGGGTGGCCGAAAGGAGCTACTGCAGCTGGGACTACGTACTGCATCAACTCAGGATCATGGTTATGACACAGGGCCCCTCCCAATGTATCAACCTGTTTTAGCACCTCAGCTGTCATGCCCCTGGTCCTAAATCATTTGAGGCACATTCTGGAACCCATTTGCAAACACATTTAATTTGCAATAAACAAAATTCCTTTTCATTGCACTTGAATAAGACCAAATTGTGTACACTTCATATTAGTGCATGAACAGGTGCTTTGAATACCGAGTGTACTTAATCCTGGTAGTGAAGGGGTTAACATGTGAATAATACAGGGTATTTGTATAACTACTAGTTATTTATCATAGTGATTGTTCCTTGCTAACTAAACAAAGCACTCAGAATTGCTGTTCTGTATTAATACAGTGTTTGTCATGGCTAGGGTTGCCAGGTCGGCCATGTTTTCCTGGACACATATCCTTTACTCATGTTGATGGACACTGCATGAAAAATCCCACCCTGCAGCATATATAATCCATATGCTGCAGGTAAGAACTCAGAAAGGAATCCCAGGTGAGTTGCCTTGATTTCCTACCTGCATCATATAAATTATACATGTTGCAGGGCAACACGTTTCCAGGCACTCACCATCTGAATGAAATAATTATATGTGTCCAGGAAAACATGGCTGATTTGGCAACTCTAGTCACTGCTCTCGCTGCCGGAACTGCAAGAAGACCAAAACCGGTGATGCTCCGCAATGAAACTCCGACAGCCCCTTTCCTGCAATGTGTGCTATATGGTTCCAGACTGAATTCTACCTCTGCCAGGTTTGGTGTCCAGGTTCCCCAGAGTCAACACTAGGTTTCTTCTGTCTTCTCCCTCACCTTAGGTGTGGGATGGCTCCTGAACTTCCTTTATAGGTGTACTCCACCCTCTACACACGGCTTCTGCATTAAAGCCCCTCAGTGTATGTCTGACCTGTCTGCCAGCAACCTGTGCGGCATGATCCTCGCTTCCCACCATGATGCACGTGACCCTCCGTTCCTCCAGCCTAACCCTTCCGTGACCCCCAACATTCCTGTGCTGTTCCCTTGTATTATGAACTCTGCTAAGTACATTGACCTCACCTTCTGCAAGCATCCTGCCTCAAACCTTGCAACGAACATTGACCACTCTTATTGGATAGCCCCTTCTGGACACCTCACCTTGATTACTCCGCTACCTATTGTGTTTCTGCTCCGGTGCCCACTGTGTTCCTGTTCCACTGTGTCCCTGACTTGCCCCTACCACTAGAGTCCAAGTGTCTCCTTGTCCTCAGCACCCTTCCTGTCTGTCTGGTTTCTGTGAGTCTCATTGTGTCCTTTAGTATCTCTCTGTGTCTCCAAATTCCATTATAGTCAGCTCTCTTCCTTTCCTGCCCTTTTATCTTTATTTAGTGTACAGTGTATTCACCATTCAGCTCTATTTCTGTCTTGCCAATCCACCTCCTATACTTAAATTATCCAGTGCTGGTTTTGATCTTAGTCCTGCTGTTCCTGTCTAAATAAACCTTCCTTGTTGTGCCCTGAATACCTGCCTGAATCCTCTCTGTTATCACATACTGGGTTCATACCTGCAAACCCTGCACACTGAATCCTGACAGTGTTTTGCTGCATATGTTTACCTCATTTGGCTTTATTTGAAATCCCTGGATGTCAGCTATTTTGTACATCAATAACTCTCCTGCAAACTTGATATTGGATTTTATATTGTTAATTACTAATATGTTGTTTTAGAAACGTAGTAAAATAGGGCAGTTCTATTACTCTGACTAGGGATTCTCCGATACCGATACCTGTGTCGGTATCTGTGCTGATGCCGGACATTTGCACAAGTACTTGCACACATGAAAATACCCCCGATACTTCTACCAATGCCGGAAGCCAGCACTAGGCTGTATGTAAGAGCAGTATGTGAGGGCTGGGGTGGCTGGCAGAATGCTCTAAAACACATTCTGGCTGGTCCCTCCAGCTGGCATTTTCCAGCACATAGCCGTCGGCATGTGAAGGTTGTATCGCAGCTCTGCCGACCTCCAGCCGTGCTCTTGTGAGATCTTGCAGAGTTCACGAGCTCTCGTGAACTCTGCAAGATCTCACGAGAGCAGGGACCCAGTGGAGCCACATTACAACCTTCACATGTCAGCGGCAATGTGCTGGAACGAGGCCAGTTGAAGGGGCCTGGCAGAATGCTGTGAGACACTGGGCCAGCTGGCAGAAGGCACTGTCTGAGGTCTGGGATATATATATATAAATCAATATCGATGTATGTGTACATATATATGTGTATACATGTGTCTGAGGTCTGATGCGGGTGTATATATGTATCTGAGATCTGGTGTGTGTGTATGTATATATCTGAGGTTTGGTGTCTGTGGTCAGGGTGTGTACAGGACTGTGCAGTGCATAAATGGGGTGTCTGGCCATACATTTCAATATTAACATAAATTGGACAGACAAAATCCTAAATTCTTTATTGGAAAGCGGTCACATGAAATTAAATAAAAGTATCGGTAATTGGTATTGGTGAGTACCTGAAAAAAGTATTGATACTTATACTTGCAGGGTTATTCAGAGAGCGTGAAAAGCAGGAGAATGACTGGAGAATGACTGGAGAATGAAAAATTCTAGGTCAAAATAGCCGATTTGGAAAGTGAGATGAAAGGGAGAATTTGTCTGGTTTGGCTATTTTGAGCTAGAATTTTTTATTCTCCAGTCATTCTCCTGCTTTTCATGCTCTCTGAATAACCCTGTTGGTCTTAAAAAAATGGTATCTCTAACTGTGACTGTTTAGAAATTCGAGTCAAACAACAGCTTTTACAGGGGTTAAGAGGATGTCACATAAAATTGCAGGTATAGATAAGTAAAGGACAGCAAACATACCTGCCCAAACATATGTTTCCACATGGCGATAAGCCTAGATGGCATGCTGATTTTTGGTGAGGTCGTGCATAATATACTTCTGTGCTGATTTGTGGATACTGTGGCAGAACATGTTGGCTTACTATGAATAAATAAAAAAAACAAAAATGAAAATAAAAAGAGAGACCTTCATGGGCCTGGAGCGGAAGAGTTGGGTGTGCCTCTGCAGCCTTCTCCTCACTTCCCAACGTGCCATTACCAGGGGCTGACTGGCAACGTTTGACCTAGGGGGCAAGTACAACCATAAGGTCCATAGTGCAGCAACTCGGCCTCCACTTAAAGTGTGCCAGCCGCTCATCTCTACTCTTACTCGCAGCCTCTGCACTTATTTTCTCTTCTATCAACCGAGGCCACACTTCTTTACAGTAGTAAGCTGCGACCGCGAGGAAGCAGCAGAGAGGGGTGAAGCCCATCCTTGCAGAGCCATTTCACCCCGTGTGCTGAGCTCATTTTGACTATTTTGCGCTCACCATGTTTAAACCCTATTAGAAGCCATGTTTTATTATAGGTGTGACGAACTCTTGTCCGCCCATCCGGCTCTTCCGTCACTCTTATCAGCCCAGCCTTCGAATTGCACCCGCTGCGTCCGATACCTCGAACTGCCGATTCGATCTTTTGACCCTGCCACCTGCCACTCGATATTCCAGAGACCTGAGCTGCTTCTGAGTGCTTGTAGCCCTTGAAGAAAACACCAGGCAGACTGTATGTCAGTTCACAACAGAGATCTGATTTATTGGACAAAGGCACACGGGTATTTATGACAAAAGACTTTCAAACTCATTTCAAATTCATAAAGCTGGCAGTTCACCAAATATTGGTGAATTGCAAGAGAAATATGGTGATCTTCGACAGCAGTGAACTCCCCATAGAGAAGCAATGGTTAATCTATTTAGAGAACACTGAACAGCAGAGAAATGTCAGTGAAATGCCCTGATTTTCGGTGGTTCATTCAACATGTTTAATCAGGGAATCCCATAGGTTTCAATGAAAAAAATATTCCATGTTTTTAATAAATATTAATTTAACTGTTTATTCTTTTCATTTGCAGTAAAAAGTCTATTTACTTATGGCTTAATTAGAATCCCGTCGTTAAAACAGGGGGCGGTAGGGAGAAAAAATTTAGGGATTACAATGCAGGCGCAAAAAGTGCTGTCTGCATTGGTAGCGGGCGCTACGCCCCGGGATGCTCACGGCAGCGCTGAGCGCAGCCGCGAGCATCCACTCGAAGGAGTCCATAGGACTCCATTGAGCCAGACACCGGAGGTCACATGACCAGCCGGATCTCGTCTCACGAGATCCGGCCGGTCAGCGTAGTGATAAGCAGGGAGAGACTGGGGGGACTTTTTCCCCCAGTCTTTCCCTGCTCCTGCCGGACGGAGGAGGCGGTTGGAGCCGCGGTCCTCGCCGCGGAACAGGAGGTGAGTATCTGATTAATTTTTTTGTTTTTGTAGGCTGGTGTTAATGTTAACGGATTCTGCAGAAGCAAAATCTGTTAACACAAAGTCCTGGCTCTGGTTCACTTTCCGCTAACCAGAGCCGGACGTTAATCAGCGTCAGGACTTTGTAATACTAGCGCTGATTAACACTTTGCGCTCCCCATGTTAAGTATAGGGAGCACAAAGTACAGTAACCTCACGCTGAAAAGCACAAGGTACCAAACGCAAACGGGTTACTTAACCCATTTGCGTTTGGATTGTAATATGCGGTAGACACCGCGGCTAACGTTTATGCTCACGCAGGTGTGCGCTAACGTTAGCAACAAGATTGTAATGTGGCCCTTATTTTCTTAGGATTTTTCAGGACTTTCTCAGCAATTTATTGTTCTCGACTTTCTAAAAAGGGGGTGGGGGGTTCTGTAAAATATCCTTTTAATATTATTCATAGGACCTTATGTGTTATTTCTAGGCATTTTCGTGAAGGAGTTTTTTTGCAAACACCTTTTAAAAGTTGTAGTTTTTTTTTTTAGCCTGTTCGTTGGCTCATTGGCCTTTTCCGGCGACTGGTCGGCACTCTGTTTGGTGGATCACTGGCTTTTTTCGGATCCATTCGGTGGTTTTTCAGCCGATCGTCGGATGCATTCAGCAGGTTTCTGGCAGTTTTTCGGATGTGTTTGGCTACTCGTTCGCTGCACTTCGGGAACTCTGCAGTGAATGCTGAATTGACCACAGCATCGGCGAATCGAACTAGCCGAAGTTCGGGGATCGGGAGACCTGGGTACTCTCTGAATAACCCTGATAGTTATCCTTTCTCTGGGCCTATTATGGGGCATGGGAATGAAGCTGCAGGTCTAATAGCCCCAATGTTAATCCGACCCTGTATAGATGGCTTGTAAGTAATGATATATTATTTGTTGCAAATTATATTTTATTTAAAAATATAAACCGGTTATGGGTGTAAAATCAAAAAAGGACAATGTGAAAGTGGAAAAATTTACACAAGTATATGGGCCCTATTACAATTTCGCGCAAACATTTGCGCTGGGAGCAAAAACGCATTAACGTGAGAAGTAAAATCCTTTGCGCTGAACCTCGTATTACAATGTCAGAGCAACAAACGCCCGTATTCGTCTACCGCTGGTGAACCTGCACGAACGCTGCGCGAGCTTACTGTACTATACTTAACATTGTGAGCGCAAACGCGAATGTGCGCTGGTATGCGGATGGTATTACAATCTATGCACAGGATTTAACGCATAGCCATTGCGCGCATAAATTTTAGCAACTCCTAAGGCTAGGGTCAGACTGAGGCAGTGCGAACGCGCGTTCTGGCGCACTTAATCACGGCCGTGCTAGCAGCAGATGCCAGGCAATGACGGCCAATATACGAAGTACGGTCGCACAAAAGTCCGGCTGCGCAACGCAAGTGGAAAATGAACGCATTTTTTCGAGAACGTTAAACCACTAGTACTGACGTACAGAGTGCGCTGCGTCCGCTAGCGGCGTGTGTGCGTGAATTGGAGACATCAGACGCTGCTAATGTCCGGCCAACATAACGTCCAGATGCAAGAAGTGTTTTATTGATGATCCGTACAAAATCACGGATGAAACTGCGCATAGTATGACCGCTATTGCGTATTCCGTGAAAAAATACGTCCATTCTTCGAACGCACATTTTCACGGACAACGTGAAAAATGCGTTAGTCTGACCCTAGCCTTAAAGTTGGTGTTAATGGCAAATCTGACTGACCTGGCCGAAACCAAATACATCAGCCCCCAAAAAAATGCTGCAAAGTATAGTTACACATTCTACTGATACCAAACCAATAAAATGGAGAAGTTGGGTGTGCATTTATTATTGCTGCACCATATATACTCAGATTGACTTTGGCAGGCACAAAAACGTAACGTGAGATAACGGTGGTTCTTAATTCTGATTGGCAGAATCGCGTGAAAAAACAGTCCGCATGCTGATTTCTCCGCGCAACGTTGCTGCATGTGTATTTTTGCGCGTCTGTTTTACGCGCGTTATTATTGCTCGACGGATGAAAAATGTGCGAGGATTGTAATTCCAGCGTTGATTTACGCGTGTTAATGTTTAACACTTGGCGCACAAATTCACGCTTTGCGCGTGCGTTTTAACGCGAAGATTGTAATAGGGCCCTATATGTGGTATCCACTCAGCGGCTATGGAAGTAAGGAGTAATGACCAGGACATTCCAGGCATGGTGTGACTTCCATAGGTTTTCATCAATTACTTCAGTAATGCATTAAAATAAACAAAAAAAATAATAGTG
Source organism: Leptobrachium leishanense (assembly GCA_009667805.1). Lineage (NCBI taxonomy): Eukaryota > Metazoa > Chordata > Amphibia > Anura > Megophryidae > Leptobrachium > Leptobrachium leishanense. Next base: position 73,326,395 of record CM019067.1, on the reverse strand, counting down.
TAGAAAAATAGAGTGAAAAGGTTACTTTATGGATTAGAATCCAAGCCTCCAAGAGTTCGGATAAACTTGGCAACTCCGAAATCTCACACAGCTCTGGTAGGGTTATCACAGCTCTGGTTAAATGTACACCAGGCTTGGAATCCTGCCCTTAGGGCGAAAAGCTGAGCAGCTCGCTCCATGCAGAGGATCCACCAATAAGGAGACGTAAGTGACATTTAGCCACCACCCTAACTGAAACAAAATGTTTAACAATAGTTACTGGTGTATTGCAACAGCCAATGAGAGTTAGAATACAGGGAGTATGCACTGCGATAAGTACAGCGATAAGATTTGGTACTTATAATTGTTGAAACTCCCAGGACAATTCAAGTGCAGTAAGTTAATGTAATTTCCACATACAGGCATTATGCCACATACAGATATTATTTGTATATTCTAATGGAAAGCTGCATTGCTAATAATCTCATTATGATTACTACAAATGGTCACACGCAGGTTATCTGACCATTTATATTATCGATCTTTATTACTTTTACTGTATTTGATACAAACATAATTTCTGCCTGTATGCTGATAATGGAGACCCCCATTTGAAATTGTGCAAGTCATGTGACACCATCTAGAATTTAGAACCTTTCATCCCAGCAGTATTTCCGAAAAACAAGTACACAACCAACACATTCCTTTTATGAATAAAATCTGATAGTTTTACTTACACCAAAACATATTAACAGGAGTACGGTAAACTGAACGAGGGGGGGGAGGGGACTCCCCTTCATGTTATTAGCTTAGGATAACTTTAAAACTCATCTGATTTCAAGCTTCGTGTCTTTCACAGTCCTGTCCTGGAATAACAGCATCTCTTTGTTTCCTGAAGTAAACACTGTCACAGGGCTGACCACTCAGGCAATCTGATGCCTCTCAAAGTAAATGCATTAATGTGGCATTGGCTGATTAACATTGCACCAGATTTTGAAGTGCTTACTGGAAACCTCAGGTGACTGCCCAAGTGCGGGCTGATTGGCTCCTCCTCTTTCAAAAACTGTAAAGCCAAATGAGACACCTGATGGGATGCGTGGAGGGGTACTCAGCTCATTTAAATGAAACGGAGATGTGCCTATAGTGTCCCTTTTGATACAAGAGGAAGAGGGAGCCCAGTGAGTTTCAATTAAATAAGCATTTACAGAACATTGCATTGATGTGCTTAGTATAAAACAATAACACATGAAAAATAAAAAAAAAGGTTTGCAAACAAATTTGAAAACAATGCTCAGAGAAGATTGCAAACTATTAAGTTGAACTTGTGAAAGGTTTTGCCTGGAGACAAAGTGTGCAGAATGAAAACAAATCCTTGTTAGGGTACTTGTGTAAAGTTCCAAGAGATGGAGTTCTTGAAGAGAAAGCTCATAAAAGTGTAAGGACAAGGGAGTAGGTATAACCAGGGCTGCCTTCAGATATCTTGGGGCCCCTTACTGAACCACTGGGCAGGTCCCCCCTTCTCTCAGCTGTCCATTTCCGTATACGAAGAATAAAACATTTTGGGCCATATTACAAAGTTCACTCTGAAACACGGACGCTAAGGAGGAAAACCCACGACTGCAGGTTTCTCCTTAGCGTCCCTGTTTTAGCGTGATATTACGGGGCAGGCGCTAATTCAGCAGTCTGCCCCGTAATGCAGGGTTAAGCCTCAGGATGCTCGAGGCAGCGCTAAGTGCTGCCGTGAGCATCCCCTCCATGGAGTCCATAGGACTCTATCGAGGCTTTAACTACCGGTCAAGTGACCTACAGGTTGGCTGAGTGATTCGCAAGGGGAGTCTGGGGACTTCTTTCACACAGTCTCCCTCTGCACCTGGCGGCCAGAAGAAGTGGATCGGGCCGCCATTCTCGCCGCGGGATCAGAGGTGAGAATGTGATTTTTTTTTGGGGAGGTTTCAGTTGGTGCTGACTGATTCTGCAGAAGCGGAATCAGTTAGCACCAGCTCCAAGCTGTGATTAACTTTTAAGTTAACCGCAGCGGGATGTAATTAGTGTTAGGACTTTGTTATCCTAACGCTAATTTTGCGCTTCCCATGTTAAGCGTAGGGAGCGCAAAGTAAAGTATGTTCATGCTGAAAAGCGCAAGCTCTGAATTGCTAACAGATATTTTAACTGTTAGCACTCGGAAAATAATATGGTCGGCCCATGCTAGGGCCACTTAACCTAATGTTAATGCACACAGCTGAGCGCTAATGTTAGCGTTAACATTGTAATATGGCCCTTTGCCTCCTCTACTGCTTGCCTTATTTTACAGGGAGTGGACTAAATCTCTGGTGATCCAGAAAATAGATAAAAATATTCCCTATCAGTTAGAGATGTGCACCGCTAAATATTTTGTTTCATTTCATTTTGTTTTTCTTTCCATGTGTTTTTTTTTCGTTTCAGGTCGTTTCGGACTGTTTCAGGTCGTTTCGGACTGTTTAGTTTCGATTCAAAATTTTTGGATCAATTCGAAATATTCGGATCGATTCGAATTTTCGGATCGATTCTAATTGATAAAAAAATCAATTTTTTTTTTTCATTTTTTTTTTTTTTTAAATGCTCAAAAGATCCTAAAAAATCTAAAAATAAAGAGATTCTTTACTGCAGAATATTGGGGAATATGGGGTAAACCATTTCCCACACTTTTAACATTGAAGCCTATGGGGTAAACCATTTCCCACACTTTTAACATTGAAGCCTATGGGGTAAAACATTTTCCACACCATTTTTAACATTGAAGCCTGTGGGATACAACATTTCCCACACCTTTAACATTGAAGCCTATGGGGTAAAACAATTCCCACACTTTTAACATTGAAGCCTATGGGGTAAAACATTTTCCACACCATTTTTAACATTGAAGCGTATGGGGAAAAACATTTTCCACACCTTTAACATTGAAGCTTATGGGGTAAAACATTGTCCACATCATTTTTAACATTGAAGCCTATGGGGTAAAACATTTCCCACACCTTTAACATTGAAGCCTATGGGGTAAAACATTTCCCACACCTTTTTTAACATTGAATCCTATGGGGTAAAGCATTTCCCACACCTTTTTTGACATTGAAGCCTATGGGATGCAACATTTTCCACACCTTTTTTAACATTGAAGCTTATGGGGTAAAACATTTCCCACACATTTTTTAACATTGAATCCTATGGGGTAAAGCATTTCCCACACCTTTTTTGACATTGAAGCCTATGGGATGCAACATTTCCCACACCTTTTTTAACATTGTAGCCTATGGGGTAAAACATTTCCCACACCTTTTTTAACATTTGAAATAAACTATCAAATGGATATCCATTTGATAGTTCATTTCAAATTCGATAGTTAGTCGATATCCAAATCGGTGTACATTTTTTTTTTTTAACCCCTTAAGGACCTCTGACGTACCCTGTACGTCCTGTACTCGGGTCTCCCTTAGACCCGCGGACGTACAGGGTACGTCAGCGGCGCCTAATCCCCCTCCCGCCCGATACTCACCTCCCTCGCTGGAACCCACGGCGATCTGGCAGGGAGGAAGCCTGCCCATGTGATTTACATGTGCAGGCGAGGCTGATGACGTCGCCACGCTGCGTGGTGACATCATCAGCAGGAGTCCCCATGCTTTTCAATGGAGGGGAGGGGGGGCTCCTTCGGAGCCCTCTATCTCCCCAACCATTGAAGCTAGGGAGATGCCGTTTGCACCGCTGGAGAGGGGAGAGCCTCCCCTTTCCAGCAGTGTATGGCATTAACCATTTCGCCGCCGGATCACGTTGCGGCGCCAATTGGCGCCAAAACGCGATTCAAACCTGGAGGGGGGCTGACATCTTGGATGTCAGCCAAGCCTCCAGGTCCCCCCCACCCACTGACAACCTCACCATATGTGTGAGGATGTCAGTGGGCCAGTTAACCCTCTAGCTGCCATGTAGAGATAAGGGGATCCTAAGGATCCCTTTATCTCCCGATCCATGGCAGCTAGATGGTCATATTTGCCATCATTTGAAAGGCCTGATTATGGCCTTTCAAATGATACCAAACATGACCAGGTTTGGTTTTAAAAACTAATTAAAAAAAAATTAAATAAAAATAAATAAATAAAAAAATTAAATAAATTTTTTTTTTTTTTTTTTAAAGTTTTTTTTGTCTGGGGGGGGTTTAATTAAATAGGACCTAGGCTGTCATCTAAAAATAAATAGCACAAAATGGTCAGAATGAGCGCAGCGCACATAGGTGAACTGTCTCAGCAGTGAAGGGGTTAAAAAGCAAACGCATGTAAAAATTGGGTATTTCTAGTCTCAGGACAAAATTTTAAACCTATTTAGCTGGGGTCGTTTTGGGTGGTTGTAGATTTTGGGGATTAAATTACAAAAAAGTGTGTTTTTACCATTTTTTCCCTCATATTTCATATTTTTTTTTATAGTAAATTATTCGATATGATGGAAATAATGGTATTTCTAGAAAGTCCATTTAATGGCGGGAAAAAGGGTGTATAATATGTGTGGGTTGAATAAACGAGTAAGAGGAAAATTTGACCTAAACACTAACAGCGCAGAAACGTAAAAACAGCAGCGGTCACTAAAAGACGGATTTGTGTAAAACCGCCCGGTCACTAAGGGGTTAAAAAACATTTTTTTTTTACTTTATTTTCATTTTTTCCTGTCCCCCAGGGCAGTACCCGGACCCCCATACACCTTTTATGGCCAATATCTTGCATATATGCCCTCTTGGAGGGCACTTTAAAATTCAAACTTTTGAGCCCCATAGACTTGCATTGAGTACGAATCATGTTCTCGTTCGAATTCAAACTTTTTCAAAAGTTCGAGTTCGAATGTGAGCCGAACATGGGGGTGTTCCGCCCATCACTACTGTAGAGGTGCTGCCCAGCCGTGTGAGGATTCATATGCTGCATTAATTATACTATAGAAGTGCTGCCCGGCAGTGTGCGGATTCATATGCTGCATTATTATACTGTAGAGGTGCTGCCCGGCAGTGTGTGGAATCACATGCTGCATTAATTATACTGTAGAGGTGCTGCCCGACAGTGTGAGGATTCATATGCTGCAACTATCAAATTTGAAATTAACTATCAAATGGATATCAAGTAACTATCGAATTTAATCGAAACGATACGAAATTATGGAATCAGCAATGGAACCAAAAAATACGATATCTGAAATGGAACTGAAATCATGAATGGAATGAAAATGACTTGTGATTTTACAAATTTTACGTTCATACGAAATAACGAAATTATTTTGTTTTGGATCAGAAAAAAATTCGGATGCTGTGTATTTCGATGCCGATCCGATTCGGAACATCGGACGAAACCGAAGCACCTAATCGGCCCGATTCGTAAAAAAACGAATCGGTCTGAATCGAAATGCACATCCCTATTAAATATTAAGCTGTGTCACGGATTTTGTACTTGAGTCAAATTAAACAGTGAAATTAAATTAATTTGTTTCATAAAGTCCTTTGATGACTATTACTTGTATTGTAAATTAAAATCAGTTTGATAGTTGATATCAATTCAAAATTTTATTTTAAATTCGATAGTTGATAACAAATTCGACAGTGTGGGAAATGTTGTATCCCATAGGCTTCAATGTTAAAAATATTCCAGTTTTCATTCAATGTCTAATAAACTGTTGCTTATAATATTCTGCAGTAAAAAGTCTCTTTATTTTTAGATTTTTTAGGATCTTTTAAGGATTTAAAAAAAATTTTATGAATTAGAAATTCGAATCGATCCGAAATTTCGTGTGGTCGAAATTTCGGATTCCGAATGCCCTCGGAAGCACGAAAATGGTAAATTTCATAGGAAAAATGAATCTGTACGAAACGAATTGCACATCCCTACTATCAGTCTGGTGGCCCAGCATTTAGTCTGCACCTGTACCTGGTGCAAGCCATACTAATCATTCTTTCATGGATGAGTCGGATTCCTGTGATTGGTCACAGCTGCTGCAGCCCAACGGGAACATTCTTGCTATCCAGTCACTTAGACAAGCTGCAATGGGTTTCACAAGGGCCCTTTGGAGGCACTGGGCCCTTTAACATGCAGTATCATGGGCTGTCACCCTCTGATGGCTGCCCTGGGTACAGCAGTTCAATATGAGATGTAAAATCTGTGTGAAATCAAATATGATAAAAGCACCACAAAGTATGTTTCTGCTTGATTAGTGCCACAAACACATAGTAGCCTACAAGCTTGCTGTGAGTGGTTTTTTTTATGTTTTTCAGATTGAAGATGGTTTATTTGCTTAGGGCTTATACAGTCAGGTCCAGAAATATTGAGACATGGACACAATTCTAACATCTTTGGCTCTATACACCACCACAATGGAGTTGGAATGAAACAAACACAATGTGCTCTAACGGCAGACTCTCAGCTTTAATTTGAGGGTATGTACATCCAACTCAGGTGAACGGTGTAGGATTTACAGCATTTGCAGATGTGCCTCCCACTTGTTAAGGGACCAAAAGTAATGGGACAGAATAATAATCATAAATCAAACTTTCCCTTCTTAATACTTGGTTGCAAATCCTTTGCAGTCAATCACAGCCTGAAGTCTGGAACGCATAGACATCACCAGACGCTGGGTTTCATCCCTGGTGATGCTCTGCCAGGCCTCTACTGCAACTGTCTTCAGTTCCTGCTTGTTCTTGGGGCATTTTCCCTTCAGTTTTGTCTTCAGCAAGTGATATGCATGCTCAATGGTATTCAGGTCAGGTGATTGACTTGGCCATTGCATAACATTCCACTTCTGTCCCTTCAAAAACTCTTTGGTTGCTTTTGCAGTGTGCTTAGGGTCATTGTCCATCTGCACTGTGAAGCGCCGCCCAATGAGTTCTGCAGCATTTGGCTGAATGTGAGCAGATAATATTGCCCAAAACACTTCAGAATTCATCCTGCTGCTTTTGTCAGCACTCATATCATCAATAAATACAAGAGAACCAGTTCCATTGGCAGCCATACATGCCCGCGCCAGGACACTACCACCACCATGCTTCACTGATGAGGTGGTATGCTTAGGATCATGAGCAGTTCCTTTCCTTCTCCATACTCTTCTCTTCCCATCACTCTGGTACAAGTTGATCTTGGTCTCATCTGTCCATAGGATCTTGTTCCAGAACTGTGAAGGCTTTGTTAGGTGTTGTTTGGCAAACTCGAATCTGGCCTTCCTGTTTTTGAGGCTCACCAATGGTTTACATCTTGTGGTGAACCCTCTGTATTTACTCTGGTGAAGTCTTCTCTTGATTTTTGACTTTGACACACATACACCTACCTCTTGGAGAGTGTTCTTGATCTGGCCAACTGTTGTGAAGGGTGTTTTCTTCACCAGGAAAAGAATTCTTCATTCATCCACCACAGTTGTTTTCCGTGGTCTCCCGGGTCTTTTGGTGTTGCTGAGCTCACCGGTGCGTTCCTTCTTTTTGAGAATGCTCCAAACCGTTGTTTTGGCCACGCCTAATGTTCTTGCTATCTCTCTCATGGGTTTGTGTTGTTTCTTCAGCCTAATGATGGCTTGCTTCACTGATAGGGAAGGCTCTTTGGCTCTCTTCTTGAGAGTTGACAGCAACAGATTCCAAATGCAAATAGCACACTTGAAATTAACTCTGTTCCTTTTATCTGCACATTGTAATTGGGGTAATGAGGGAATATGACACACCTGGCCATGGAACAGCTGAGAAGCCAATTGTCCCATTACTTTTGGTCCCTTAACAAGTGGGAGGCACATCTGCAAACTGCTGTAAGTACTACACCGTTCACCTGAGTTGGATGTACATACCCTCAAATTAAAGCTGACAGTCTGCAGTTAAAGCAAATTGTGTTTGTTTCATTCCAACTTCATTATGGTGGTGTATAGAGCCAAAGATGTTAGAATTGTGTCGATGTCCCAATATTTCTGGACCTGACTGTATATTGTGTTTAGACCATGGATGAGCAAGTTTGGCCCCCCAGATATTTTGGAGCTACATCTACCATGAGTCACTCATTAGGCTGGCAGAGCCAAGTTTTCCAGATATGTGAAGCACAGCACAGGTGATTGGATTTGCTGCTCAGTGATTGCAGGATTCAGTCTGCATTTCCCCAAAGTGATGTGCAAAACCTGGCCTGGTTGGGGGTCCCACTCCCAAGGAGAGGTTTGAGAAACACTGATCTAGTGCAGTTCTTTGCATAGTATTCAATGGGGTTTCCTCCGGTGTTTCCACCAGTTTCTGCAGAAGTTATTTAGCATAGATTTCACCATAGCCGCCACTGGTGTTCCAGTTGAGGTTTTCAAAAGATGTTTGTATCGGTGTTTCTATTGAAGTTTAATAGAGATTTCCACGTTAAAATCCCCAGGTATATTCACAGGTGTCATAATCAACTGTGGAACTCCGCTTAATGTAAAATGACTGTAGCTTGGAAGAATACATTTGATACTGGTCTCCAGTCTTGTTCAGTATAGTTCCCGGTTGCTTCCAGCAACGTCACCGACCGTTGTTGATAGCCGAAGTTTGCTGTAATTCTTACAATAATTTTTTTTTCAACATTGGGGACCATCTGCAGTTAGTAAAAAAAAAAACTGTAGTTTTAAAACTTGATCGTGTATTCTTAATTTCTAATTTATTTCCTACCCAGAACAGAGCAGGAAAATGGCCTGCCTACTTAACCCCTTCACTACCCGAGATCGAGATATCTCTGGTTTCAAAGGCACCATCTGGTGCCGCGAAATCAAGATATCTCGATCTGCTGATCTGATGCCCAAAAAGCAAACAAAATTAGTTTCCTTTAAACAAATTTTGTTTGCTTTTTGGGCTGCAGGAGGTGTCCCCAAAGTTTTAGCTCGTGAGCATAATGTCCAAAGGGTCTAATACTGTAAAATCAGCTGCTGAAAGCTCTGACATAACGGGCTTTCAGCAGCACATGCAGGGAAAAAAATAGACCAGCTGCTGAAACCTCTGTAACTCAAATCAGTAGATGGTGCCATCTACTGGCCAAATAGGTTATTTACAGTAATAGCTATTTATTACTGTAAAATTAATTAAAAATTATTTGATGAAAAAAGACTGGTTTCTGACAATGTTTTTTTGGAAAATCACTTGGTAGTGAATGTGTTAAAGGAAAAGGAATTCAGTTATCAGCGATATAAATCCCTGAGACAAGACTGTATCTAGTCAGGCTCTCAGTTCGACATTACGTTATCTCCTCATAACAATTATTAACATTAATGGCTGTTGTCATCTGTTTCAAACAGCCTTTTGAAGTACAATATCTGCATAATTTTGTTCTACAAAAAAATACAACGGGTGGATTAATTATTACAGCTATTAAACTATTGTCACGTGTCAGTAACTTCCCACAGCAGATTTTCATGATTTTTTTAAATTGGAATTTGTCATTTTAATTGAATATACTGTTCTAAACACTTTGGGCTTTATTCCCTAGTTTACGCTAATATGGGAACGCAAACGGGAAAAACGTGCGCCTGAAGATTACCCTATAACATCCATGTTACTGCGATATTTTGGGGCAGGCGCTACCCCAACACTTCAGGTGAATCAAGGCAAAATACGGTACAGTCTGACGCATTTCGGCAGTCTTCAGCGGTTTTCGGTAGCAGCGAAATTGTCCCATAGTGAAGTATTGGTTTGTCAATTCACAGAATGCACCAAAGTGTCGGCACAATCACCAGATTTTCAGTTAAACAGGTTTAAACAGGGGAATCTCATAGGTTTCAATGTAAAAACGTAATATAATTTGTAAAAATTTTTAAAAGATTGTCTATTTTTTTTATATTTTCAACAATTTTTTTATTTTTTAGAACACCTTTTTGTAATTTTTGTATTTTTTGACAAAGTTTTCGTTTCCTGATTTTTTTAAAAAAGGCGGGTTTTTTATTCTGTAACATACCATTCAATTATTTTTTAAAGGACCTTTTTATTATTTAGACACATTTTATTAAAAAAAATAACTCCTGTATTAGGAGAATAGGAGAATTATGCTTTTTTTTTTGGGAGTTCTGTGGCATTCGCCAATGCCACCTCTGGCGAAGTTCTCAAATTTCTCTGTGGGCTTCGGCAACTCCATCTTCAGCGCACTATGGTGACCATTTGCTAAATAGTAAATTCACTGAAATTTTGACGAAATGTAATTGCTGAGGTGCGGCAAAGTGAAAAGCAATGAAATTCCACTGAAATTTGGTGCTTTGTGAATAGATGCTAAATTTTTGAAAGCAACATGCATGCAATCAAAAAGTTCTAGATCCAGGGGATTTACTGTTCTCTACAGAATACAATTTTGCAGTACAGCGTTTATATTTTTTGATGACTTCAGCATGTACTTGGATTGACATATGCAATGATGTCATTGTAGAGGGTGTCTCCACAATGAGCTCCGAATATGAAGAAGTCAGTTTACTGTGGCAGAACACTGGGCTTGATGGCAGAGGGATGGACTACAGTGGGGATCGGAAGATGTGTAGGACACAATGATCAAACCTGGGAATGGACCCTATCAGAGTTATTCAGAGAGCAGTGAAATGTCACCGACATGTCGCCACACTTTAGCGAGTTAAATTCGCCAACCCTGCAGTGAATTTAGCATTCACTGCAGGGTCTCCGAAGTGCAGCAAATCGACCTGCTGAACAAATCAAAAAACCGCCACAAAACCACCGAATCGACCACCATATCGACCGCCGAATCGATCTGAAAAAAGCAGAGGACCCGCCGAACTAAAAAAATATTGGGGGAAAAAAATTTGCTGAAACAATCCAGAAAAATTACTAAAAAATAAATAAAGAGACTGCTTCAAGTGAAAATAATAAATGGTTTAATAAATATGTAAGAAAAATACGATTTTTTTTTACATCGCAACCTAAGGGATTTGCCTGTTTAAACCTGCCGAACAAAACCTCAGAAATTCAAGGCATCTGACTGACATTTCGGTGCTGTTCGGTGTTCTCTGAATAGATTAACCATTACTTCTCTATGGGGATTTCACTGCCGCCAAAGATCACTGTATTTTGCTGGCAATTCTCCAATATTTTGAGAATTGACAGCTTCTTGAATGGCCATGAAATTGCACGGATTGGGGAAATTCAGGTTTGTGGCCAATTCAGTGCTCTCTGATTAACCCTTTATGTATCCTGTATATCCCAGCTAAGAGAGTAAGACTAGGAAGTATTAAGTGAATTAGTTTATAATTTACTTTGTATTTTAAATCAAACTCTTTTCTTTTTGTATTCTCTTTGTAATAATGTGAAGCTGAAGGCAAAGCAGAATATTTAATTTTTAACAGCAAAATGTGTCTGTATTTTTTCATTATTGCATAGAAAAGCAAAATACTATGGGAAAAACTATTGGCAGGTATTGGATGATCTAATTGTATGGTTCCAGGTAATACCAGGTACAAAGGTCTCTGTCATTAAAAAGCATGGCTGAATAAACATACTGCAATTTGAGTATTTTATGGCTTTCTGCTCAATTTAGGCTCTTTTATTGCCCTACTAATGCGTGCAGGATTAGCTATGACAGAGAATAGAAGATATAAAAAATATACTAATAAAAGGTGTTTGTCAACATCTACTGAGAGTTTTCATTTAAATTTTCTTTTTCAACATTACTTTAATCCACTGAAACAAATTAAACACTTGCATTATATAAATTTAGATACTTAATGTTCATTTAGCTTCATTGTTTTGTGAGTGTAAATAAAAAAAATAGCAAGAAGGAGATTGTGCAAAATTTTATAAAGACTTAATGGCCAGAAAGTAATGAAAACCATATGTGTGATATGTCTGCTCTTTACGTTAATTGTATCTATAAAGCAATATATGCATTAGTGCTTTATTTATAAGTGATTGCAATTATTTCTGGTTCAGCATACACTTTTAAGGACACATAAACTGAAATACACATATGATTTGTTTATTTGTTTTATGTACTTTAGTGCCCACTGCCTTATGTAATATACACTATATTGCCAAAAGTATTCGCTCACCTGCCTTGACTCGCATATAAACTTAAGTGACATCCCATTCCTAATCCGTAGGGTTCAATATGACGTTGGTCCACCCTTTCCAGCTATAACAGCTTCAACTCTTCTGGGAAGGACTCTGTGCAGGCCAGTCAAGTTCATCCACACCAGACTCTGTCATCCATGTCTTTATGGACCTTGCTTTGTGCACTGGTGCACAGTCATATTGGAAGAGGAAGGGGCCAGCTCCAAACTGTTCCCACAAAGTTGAGAGCATGGAATTGTCCAAAATGTCTTGGTATGATGAAGCTTTCAGAGTTCCTTTCACTGGAACTAAGGGGCCAAGCCCAGCTCCTGATAAACAACCCCACACCATAATCCCCTCTCCACCAAACTTTATACTTGGCACAATGCAGTCAGACAAGTACCGTTCTCCTGGCAACCGCCAAACCCAGACTCATCCATCATATTGCCAGATGGAGAAGCGCGATTTGTCACTACAGAGAACGCATCTCCACTGCTCTAGAGTCCAGTGGCGGCGTGCTTTACACCACTGCATCCGACGCTTTGCATTGCACTTGGTGATGTATGGCTTGGATGCAGCTGCTCGACCATGGAAACCTATTCCATGAAGCTCTCTGCGCACTGTTCTTGAGCTAATCTGAAGGCCACATGAGGTTTGGAGGTCTGTAGCGATTGACTCTGCAGAAAGTTGGTGACCTCTTCGCACTATGCACCTCAGCATCCGCTGTCTCCGCTCCGTCAGTTTACGTGGCCTACCACTTCGTGGCTGAGTTGCTGTCATTCTCAAACACTTCCACGTTCTTATAATACAGCTGACAGTTGACTGTGGAATATTTAGGAGCGAGGAAATTACACGACTGGATTTGTTGCACAGGTGGCATCCTATCACAGTTCCACGCTGGAATTCACTGAGAGCGACCCATTCTTTCACAAATGTTTGTAAAAACAGTCTGCATGCCTATGTGCTTGATTTTATATACCTGTAGCCATGGAAGTGATTGGAACACCTGATTCTGATTATCTGGATGGGTGAGCAAATACTTTTGGCAATTTAGTGTATGTATAACAAAGTACTGACACGTTTTTATTTTTGTTATCTACCTTGGATGTGCATTATGCGACCCTATTTTTACAACATTTAAGAAGTCCGTGTGTGTATTGCATATCACCAAAAAATAGGGTTATGTGACTAGTTCATATCAGCCCAACTGCAGCCCAAAGTATAAGGGCACCTTGAAGCCCTTCAAATAATAGCCAATATAAAATATTAACAATGGCGCAATTTAAGTGCATATATATATTCACATATATTTTACCAATGTGGATTCCCAGATACAGTTAGGTATCCACAATATTGGAAAATATTGATTTATTGATCTATGATATCAACCAATGGGTACGGACTAGATCGGCTGCCAATATCGGGAGGTCTGAGCCACTGAGTATATGCACATTTTGTTATGTGGTTTTTCAATTGTGAGTGTGTTTTTGTTTTTTAAAATATATTTGTTTATATTAAAATACTGCACTATGGTCGGTGCTATTCTTCTGTTTTATTTCAGACTCTGAAGTGAAGCTGGAGTCAATATTGTGGATACCTAACTGTATTTGGGAATCCACATTAGTAAAATATATGTGAATATGTATTGCATATTATGCACAACAATACAACTAAATAAAGAGTTATTCAATATGTGCCAAACTAGCCACTGAATTGAACTGAATGGTGAATTTTACCATACGTGGCAATTTTGTGGCAGTTCGGCTATTCAGAGAGCTGTCAATTCGCCAAATACTGATAGAGAATTAATGGTTAATCTATTTAGGGTTGCACCAATACCAATACTAGTATCGGTATCGGTGCCGTTACCGGGTACCGCAGCAGTACTTGGTACTCGTGCAGTACCCCTGATATTTCCCCCGATACCGGAAGCCGGCATTGAGCTGGCTTGCCGGCATCTGAGGGGCTGGGGCGGCTGTCCGAATGCTCTATCGGCATTTGGACAGGCCCTGCAGCTGCTCTCCACGTTCTTTCATACTTACCTTCCTGAGTGACGCCGGGAAAGTCTTCGCGTGTGCGCTCGTTGGAAGGCCCCCAGCCATGATCATGTGGTCCCAAGTGATCGTGGCTGGGGGCCTTCCAACGAGCATCGCTCAGGAAGGTAAGTATGATCGTGGAGAGCTCCAGGTGCGAGGTGAGCTGGGGGGCATATCCACGAGCTGGGGGACATATCCACGAGCTGGGGGGCAAATCCATGAGCTGGGGGGAAAATCCATGCGCTGGGGGGCAAATCCATGAGCTGGAGAGCAAATCCATGAGCTGGGGGGCAAATCCATGAGCTGGGGGCATATCCATGAGCTGGGGCAATATCTATTAGAGCTGGGGGCATATCCATGAGAGCTGGGGCATAATCCATGAGACCTGGGGCATAATCCATGAAAGTTGGGGGGCATATCCATGAGCTGGGGGCATATCTATGAGAGCTGGGGGTATATACATATGAGCTGGGGGCATTTTTATATGAGGTCTGTTTTTATTGGAAAGCATTCACATGACATAAAATAAAAGTATCGGTACTCAGTATCGGTGAGTACTTGAAAAAAGTGGTATCGGTGCATCCCTAAATCTATTCACAGAACGCTGAACTGCACTGTAATGTTGGCGAAATGCTCAGATTTTCAGTGGTTCCGTTCGACAGGTGAATTCCAGAGGATTCAATGTAAAAAAAATAATTACTGATTTTATTATTTTTTTATTCAACGGCTTATTCTTTTCAGTTTCAACAAAAAGGCCTTTTATTTATTTTTTCGAATTTTTCAGGTATTTTTATGGATTTTTAGGAAAAAAAATGATTCCCATTTTATTTTAATTGGCGTTTTTTTTATGATTCTGTAACAGACTTTTTTATTATTTTTTATAGGACCTTTTTATTATTTCCACACATTTTCATGCATTTTAAAATGTTTCATGCCTTTTAAGAAACTGGCAGAGTTACGTTTTTTTTTTAGTTTTCTGCAGTTTGGCGGTCTTTGGCGGCGTTCGGTGGGCTGATTGGAGGTCAACAGTGGTATTTGGCAATCAGTTCGGCGGTGTTTGCCAGTATACGGCGACTCCTTGTTTGTCACACTTCGGGGACCCTGCGGTGAATAGTTATTTTGCCACAGGGTCGGCAAACTGAAATCGCTGAAGTGCACCGAATGAAAAAGCACGGGACTTTTCCTGAAATTTCGGTACTCTTTGAATAACCCCCATAGTTTTTAGATGCTCTGGATGTTCACTACTTAGAGAGTTGTAGTGAGTGAGTGAACACTCAACCTATAAGGAATGAATGAATGCTGTGATAGCCAGGATGTAGCATAGTAACAATCGTAGGTTGAAAAAAAGATCAATATCCATCAAGTTTAACCTTCCAGACATACTTGCCACTGCTGTTGATTCTTTTGAAACATTTTCCAGTTGTTTCCCGAAAAAAAATTGTTCTTGATTCCATAATTGCAATCATTAATACAAGTAAATAAACAGTTATATTTTGTAACAATGAAACCTATGGGGTTCACCTGAATAAACCTGCCGCATGAAACCACCAAACATCAGGGCATTTCTCTGACATTTCTCTGCTGTTCAGTGTTCTGTGACTAGATTAACCATTGCTTCTCTATAGGGATTTCACTGCCATCGAACAGGCAACGTATTTGCTTGCAATTCGCCAAAATTTGGCGAACTTCCTGCTTTCTGAATAGCCAAATGGCCACGAAATGTCACCGTATGGGGAAATTCACTGTTCGGTGCATTTTCGGGTCAAGTTCGGATCTCTGTGAGTAACCCTGTTAGTGTTGTTGCTATGTATACCCCAAAAAAACATTGTATATGTCAAAAACATATAAGGGGTTATTCGGAGATAGCCAATCTGGTCCCGAAATTGCACCGAACATGGAATTTCCCCATACAGTGCACTTTTGTGCCCATTCTGCTTTTTCAGAAAGCAGGCAGTTCGCCACATTTTGATTAATCTGGGAGCTAGAAACATGAAAAGAATTCTAGAGAAAAGTCATAATAACCCTTCGAAGAATAGGAATTTATTCAATCTGCATGATGGATTTTTTCGCTGTGGCTGTTGTCCAGCTTGTAAAAATTTGGGATTAAAGAAAATGCTACTGCCAGATTTTCTGGATAAGGGGAATAAAGAGTATAAAATCAAGGATGTGATCACATGTAGAATTAATCACGTGATATGTAGGCTGACATGCCCTTGTGGCTTACAATATACTTGTTTTGTCGATACTGCTGTATACTGCTGTGACACTCGCAAGTATATACATTGCATGATTTTATATGCTATTCTGACACCATATTTGCGCTTTCAGAATGTGTTCTCACTAAAATACACAGTGCAGCCTATTTTGGCTCACAAGTATAAGATCCTCTGGGAATTACACTATAGAAAAATCAAAAATTATAATACATAACGTGTGTATTCCTTTAACCCTTTAACGCCGCAGGACGTTCCACGACGTCCTGGCTGCAGGTGGGCTTTGAAGACGCAGGGCGTACATGTATGCCCACTGTCTTCAATGGGGTGGCCTCGGCCTCTCCCCACAGCCTGCTCGCGGTGCGCGTCATTGGCTGCATGGGGACGGCCTGAACTCAAGCCGTCCCCTGCAGCCAATGACGCTCGCTGCATGCCGGCTACAGGGAGGGCTCGAAATCAGTGCCGCGCGACGGCACCTGTCAGCGAGGCGTACCTGTACGCCTCGCCGGTGAAATCGACCCCTTAAGGGCGCCACCCGCTCGTCCTTAAGGGGTTAAAAGAAGAATACAAAAATTATGCCCAAGTGGCTCAATATCATATTAATGGGCAAGACACCTAACGGTACATACTCGCCACCCAGGACATACTTGAAAACGAGAGAAATCTCAATGTATTCTTCCTGGTAAAATACTTTCTCAAAAAAAAATAAAAAATAGAACTAGTGTCGTTGCTGTTAGTGCACATGTACTGTGCCACAAGAGAAAAAAAGATGATTACGATTTTTATTTTTGAGAAAGTATTTTACCAGGAAAGATACATTAAGATTTCTCTTGTTTTCAAGTATGTCCTGGGTGGCGAGTATGTACCGTTAGGTGTCCTGCCCAAGGACACTTACTGGAGAGGTGCGTGGTATCCTCCGTGTTGTTAGTAGGTGCATCAGGATCTCAAAAACAAGCATAGAAAGCAAGCATGTAGTGCAATAATATTAATAATAACCCAACGTTACATGTGAACTCATACAGACAGCACTTTTTCTGTTTATATGATATTGCGCCACTTGCGCGTCATTTTGTATTCTTCGTTTAAAAGAATACAAAGGTCTGTAAATTTCTAAATGTAGCTAAAATGTTTAATGTTCAGTTCTCAGACTCTTTGTCTCGCACCCCATTGTGGAGGGGATCCTCCTCGTCCGTAGGCCGCTCCCCCCTTCTCACCCCCTTTTTTTTCTCTCTCTCTCTTCTCTTCCTCTTTTTCTCTCCCCCTTATACTGCTCTTCCTTTTCTTTAACTTACTTGTTATTCTTTGATACATCGCCTACTCAATCCCCTACATGACAAACTTTCTTTTATTCGGAAACATAAAGAGCTATACATCATTTGCTCACTTCTTTTGATGCAAATATATGCCAATGTACCAGTAATTGATTGTAACTCACATTTTACTTTATGGAACACATACGAGACTGTATTATATGTTATTGATTGCCTCTTACGCTGATTTCTTATCCTTAATTGAAAATTATTTTCTTGTATGTTTAACGCTTCAATAAAAGCTTTTGAATAAAAAAATGTTCAGTTCTCTATTAATTCATTGCTTAATGGATGTCGTCAATAGCTTACGTATATTTCCATTAACATGGCTGTAACAATGTAATATGCATTGAGCAGGAAGATAATTCCAGCAAAAAGGAGGGAAGAGCTCCAGTAGTCTAATAAAAATTAGTTGAGATCTGGGGAGAGGATTTGAGAAGGACTGAAAGAGGGACGGGTGACTTATTATACATCAAGATGTATTAAAATGCTAATGTTCGAATGGGTGTAAACAAGCTATATTAGTGGAAAACTGCCACACGGGAACTATACAGTACAGAACCCTAACAATGCATGATACAAAAACAACACAAAATAGCTTCCGTGCTTCCTCTCCACAGCTCACCCTTCAGTCTGACTGATCTTATCTTCATATTCGCTATCTATTCTTCTCTGCTCACTTCTTCTACCTCCCTATGCAATTTATTCCTTTCCTCTTCAACATTTTTTTTACTTCTCTCCCTGCCACTACCTCCTCTTCTCTTCCAAATGTCCATTGATAAACCCTTCTGATCCAGTACATAACAACTATCCCTTTGTGGCCGAGAGTACATTAGGTTGAACCAAATGGTGACTTGTATTCACTGTGATTGATGTATTTCCTGTTCTCTTATACTGTTATATTCTGTACTGACATATATAAAAAAATTGTGAACAAAAAATCAAAAACCAAAATATGTTCCAGTGCTCTAGATATACAGTGTACAACTTTTGGTAATGAACAAATAAACATGGATGAAATGACAGAGTCCTGAAACATGGCAAATCTTTTCTCAAAATATTCTCAATGCAGTCCAAACTGGGAAAAGGAAAAACTCAAAAGTAGAAGGATATGTTCATAAAATATTGTAAACATAATTCAATCCAATAAAGGAGTTTTTGTTTTGAAATAGTACAAGATGAGGGACACCATCTACTTTATAAAGCTTTTCAAAACAACATTTCTATAGAGGATAAGCAAATGAGAAATTAAAAAATACTGATATTTACATTAATTTAATCTTTTAATTATCTCAATAACAATCTATATGCAAAACTGGTTTTCCCTATATATAGGTGTTCCCTATTAGGGATGGGCTGCCGGTTCGATTCGAACATGAGTTTGAATCGAACATCGGCCGTTCGACAGTTCGGCGAACGTCAAACACCTGTGGAGTCATGGGTTCGATCCCAGCGAGCAAACCTCTCCAGTAAGTGTCCTTGGGCAAGACACCTAATGGTACATACTCGCCACCCAGGACATACTTGAAAATATCAATGTATTGTAGCGCTCACTCCCGGAGGAGCCGCTGAATTTGAACCTCGGGTCAGTCTCCCCGCACTAGGGAATAAATATACTCCAGCACCGTCGTGGATTTTATAAATTATATAGTTTACTGAATAAACTGGCATATATGAGTAACACGGTATATGTATATATATTTACAGTACTTCGTAATGCGAGAAACGCGCAGCGTAAAAGAAATACAATACTTCGTAATGCGAGAAACGCGCAGCGGAAAAGGAAAAAAGTATTTTTAACCCCCTTAGTGGTTGGAGTGTGAGTCCCGTACAGGTTATGTCCCAAGGAATGTATGTGTATGTGTGTATTGGTACCCGGGTACAATATTCAACTGGCCAGTGAATTATTTATGAGGTATCTTCGACTAGTCACGTTGGGGCCCTGTGGGTTTTGAACAAACTGCAGCGTGCTTTAGTATTTTACAGTGGCCTGGAAGGCCTCTCACCCATCCGTCAGATACTCTGTGCTCCGCTCGACCCAGGACGTCTCTCCGCTCGATTTTGACTGGGATTCTCTGTGTCACCGGATCCGCTGTCTTGCTTGTCTGTATCTGCCACAAGACGTCCAGCTCACCGCCTGCACTCCCTGTTAGATCGTCTGCGGTTCTCCTAACTCGGGGTCCTTCAGCTTACTCTGTATCAGCGTGGGTTACTAGCGGTGGATCACTGGGTCTTCGTGTAATAAGAAGGGAAAAACCCGATCTCCAGCTCTGCTAGGCCGCACCTGCGCTCTGGCCTGGTCGTGATCACTCTCTGCTACACTTGCGTCTTGCTCCTCTCACTCCTCTGCGCTCTCTGCCAGCTCTTTCCACGAGGCTGCGGATATCAGTGTCTCTCTCCCACCCACTTCCTGTTCCCGCCTGCAAAGCATGCTGGAAAATGTAGTCCCAATGTTCAGGGTCTTACATCGCGCTTGTCTCCCTCCGGTGGCCAAAAACAAGTACTACAATGACAGGGGATTTAAAACCAGCGCTACAGTATCCTTCCTGGTAAAATCCTTTCTCCAAAAAAAAAAGTTCAAAATATTTTTTTTTTAAAAATGAGAGAAAATACTTAAAAAATCATAGAAAATCTAGAAATAAAGAGACTCTTTACTGCAGAATATTATAAGCAACTGTTTAGTAGATATTGCATTAAAACGGGATTTTTTTTAACATTGAAGCCTATGGGATAAAACATTCTTGTTGCTAAAACATCAGGCAGACGCAGCCCTCTAATCAAGCATTGTAAAGGGCTTCCCGCCGGGGCCTCCCAAGGACCCCTTGAGGAGCATGCGGCCGCTGGATGACAGAGCTGTGACTGTGTGGGCTGGCCGGCTGGGTGCAAGTGGCAGAGAGGCGGCACAGGGAGGGAGCCACTGCACCTGCGGCACGGCAGACCACCCCCCACAACCAGGATCTAGGGTGCCCCCACTGACCACCAGGCTAAGGTAAGGCAACACATTTTTAAAAAGAAAAAAAAATCCGAGAACATTTTTAAATGTCCCCGGGAACATAAAATAAAACTTTTTTTTTTCTTTCTAATACTCACCTGATTCCTGGATCCACCAACAAGCTGTTAGAAGCTGATCACGTCTCCCACGCTGTTAGAAGCTGCATACACCGGCGCGCTGTGTGCAACTTCTGAGAAGATATGCTATTAGTGCAGAGGGAGCGATGCAAAATGCGCAGCAGTGTGAGGCAGGGGCAGATCCAGGAGGGGGCAACGGGGCAATTGCCCCCCCCCCCGAGATTCCGAGAGAAAAATTTTACTGTGCCAGTGCCTGCCGGCAAACTGAAGTAATGCTGCTGCGCAGCTGCAGCCTGACGATCTCATTTCATTCTGAATTTCTGCGTCTCATCTCAACTCTTGGTCGGGGGCCCCCGCGCTGCTCAACTAAAAAATTTTATATGCCGCCGCTGGCCGCTCACGCTGTGCCAGGCCCGGCACCAGGACAGCCAGGCCTTAGTCAGTGCGAGCAGGCAGGCAGTGAGACTGATCAATCACATGTTACTCGGTCTTGGGGGCAGGCCGACGCTGGACTGGAGGGGAGTTCACTGAGTCTGACAGTGCGCCTGCGCGCCGGGCAGGCCTGTCACATGGGCGGGAACTAGCAGGAGGCTCCACACTGTCTCTGCGCACAGAGCAGCCAGTCAGACTGTCAGTGCTGCGTTCGCATGTCACCAGAGAATTACAGACAGTGAGTGATTGTGCTTGCCTGCCCTGCAGCCAGCCGCCTCGCCTGATCCTCATAACCGGCGTGACCACCTCATCCAACAACGACCCCCTTTCCATATCCATCCGAGGACCGAGCCGAGCCACCCACAGGAGTCTGAGTGTCCACAGCGAGCTGCTCCATCATTGTGCCCAAGAGGGCCCCCCGGCCCAACTTTGGAAGCCCCATCCCCACGTCTCAAGCAGTTGAAGCAGCGGGCCTCAAGGTACCTCCTGGGCCCTGGCCCTGTGTCACGTGTGGTACCTGGGGGCAAGGTTGGTGGGGGGGTCACTGACTTCACTGAACCCAAACCTGAACCCAGGATTTGTATATAGAGCTCAGGGGTCATTGCCCCTCCCGAGACTAGGCTCTGGATCCGCCCCTGGTGTGAGGATTCATATGCTGCATTAATTATTCTTCTTACAAATTTGGTTACTTAACCCATTTGCGTTTGGTTTGTAATATTGTGACATCCAGGGCCCCGGGTGGCGATCGGGGGGGCTCCGGATGCATGGTGCCAACAGCTGGCCGAATGGTAGGAGCTTCGGCGGCACCCGGTGCAGCTGTAAGTGATCAGGGGGCAGGGCGCGGTGTGATGACGCGGAGCCGCCAGGACCTTTAAATCAGGAGCATGCGCTGTACACCTTCCCTTGCCGTGGAGTTTCATTCCCGCATCGCTGCCTTACTGTCTAAGTGTGTATACTCATTGCTGATCCTGCTTTTTTCTGAGGACCCGATCTGTTGCTGACTTTGCCTACCATTTGACTATTCTCTCTGTGTACTCCCGGACGGTTCTGTTTGCCTCCTGTTGCTACTGGTGTACGCCGATTCTCACCATATACAGTAGCGCAGTACTGGTGCCTAAACGTTGTTGACCCAGTTTTGTTATAACGACTACTCTAGCTCTCAGCCCCTGTCTGGTATATCTGCTGCTTGTTACTGTTGATGTGTGCTACAGATGCTGCCACATATAGTAGCGCAGTACAAGTGCCTAAACATTGCTGACCCGGTATTGTTATAACAACTACTCTCGCCCTGTGCCCCTGTCTGGTATATTCCGCTGCTTATAATCAAACAATTGTGATGTCACCACTGAGGATTAAAATATACATAAAAAAATATCTTATCGCAAATCCCCTTCGACGTTTCTTCCTCTTAACGCCACATACAGAAATATCAATCCAAAATGGGGGATGTGCGATCTATAAAACAAGAAAACATCTCATGGTGCAGAGGGTAGCAACTTTCTATTTTAAAAGGCCCCCGCTATCATAGCACTCACAAAATATTGAATATTAGTAGGCATATAGTATTGCTTGTTACCGCTCCCAAAGGAAGATGTTCGTCTAGTTCACCCGCCGCCACAGGAAGGAACCACGAGGAAATTTGCAAAAGAGGATTTATTGTAAACAGCATACATTCAAATAAAATAAAATAAAATCTCCAACGCGTTTCGTTCGTCAAACTTTATCAGGGAGAAAGATGCCAAAAATTAAAGGAATAAACAACCACCATAATCGCCGGCTTAAATAGTGTCTCTTAATTGTTCTCATCTGTTTTCACTTCACACAGCAATGTGTATATCCTGGATCCAAAACGAGGCTTGGCTGTCCCTGATTTGAAACGAGGCTTGGATGTCTTTGTTTCTTTTTCGCAGTGATGCATATATCCCGGATCCAAAACGAGACTTGGCTGTTTAGGTATATTGAAGACAAGCGAACTCCAGAGAATCCCCCGGATGGCGGCGCTCAAATGTCTTCTTACAGTGGCGGCTCCTTAACGATTCAATACTCACAACCATATAATAAAAACAAAAATAAAAACAACGATAAAATATAACTTCCAAGGTAAACATTTCTAAAGACATCCCTTTATGTCTATTTCCATATTGAGACCTCCTTTCCTCCATGTGCCCATCCTAAAAATCCATTTGGTTTATTTTCTTTCCAGAACTCTCGTAAAATCACCTCCTCTCCAATGTTTGTGAGCTATATCAATCCCAATGCATTTAAAATTTGCAATATTAAATTTAGGGCAATTATTACAATGTATAGGAACACTGTGGTCTAATTTATTCCTCATAATATTGCCTAAATGCTCTAAAATTCTCACTCTTAATTCCCGACTAGTTCTTCCTATATATTGGGCCCCGAATGGACATTCTAATAGGTAAATAACCCCTTTAGAGGTACAGTTAATGAAGGTTTTTATCTCAAATTCTTTATTTAGGAGATTGCTTTTAAAAAGAACTGTTTTCCTAGTTTGGTGCACACATGCCCTACAATTCCCACATTTAAAGAAACCAATGGGTTTTTCAGAATTAAAAATTCCTCGTTTTTCTATTTTCAACTTCGGTAATTGGCTTGATGCCAAAGTATCTTTCAGATTTGCTGCTTTCCTAAAAATAACTGTTGGTGAAATAGGGATATAATCTTTTAATACTGGATCAATTTTCAAGACATGCCAATGTTTTTTTTTAAATTTTTCTTATTTGAGTCGCATTGGGATTGAACTGAGTGATAAATGCGAAATCAAAGCCTTCTCGGCGGAGTGCTTTTTCTCTTTTCTTTTTAAAAAATTATTTCCTGTCTTTACCTTTAATAATTTTCCAGTCTCTTTTGATAAAATCTTCCCTATACCCTTTTTGTTTATATTTTAACATCAATGTTTGTGCTTGATCTTCAAAGACATTTATTTCAGTACAATGTCTCTTTAGCCTTGTTAGCTGGCTTTTGGGTATGTTGTCCAACCAACATTTAGCATGTGAACTATCTCTATCTATTGCCGTGTTGACATTAGTTTCTTTAAAAAAAGTTTTTGTTTCTAATTTCCCATTTTTTACATAAATAGTTAAATCTAGGTAGTCAACTGAATATTTATCAACTTTGGAGGTGAAGGACAAGTTGAAATTGTTACAATTTAGAGAGTCGATATAACTTTCCAAAGATTCCTTATCACCTCTCCATATGATCAAAATGTTGTCTATGAATCTCCGCCATAGGACTAGTTCGCACCCGGCCATGCCAGACCACACCTGTTTACCCTCCCATCTATGCATGTATAGGTTGGTATAGCCGGGGGCAAACTTCGTCCCCATGTTAGTGCCACATGACTGAAGATAAAACTTATTTTCAAAATAAAAATAATTATGTTTTAAAACAAACATCATGGCTTCTGACAAAAAGTCAATTTGGCTCTGAGGCAAACTACTTTCACTTCTCAGACATTCTGTGACTTCTTGTACTCCTTTGTCATGAGGGATTGAGGTGTATAATGAAACCACATTTACAGTAGCTAAGCAGAATTCCTCTTCCCATTCGATACTTTCTAACTCCTCCAATATATGGCCCGTATCTCTACATAAGATCTAGTCTTTTTTACTATAGGTTGTAAATAGCCATCTATGTATTGCGATAAATTACATGTCAGGGGATCAATTCCACTTATTATGGGTCTCCCAGGGGGAGTTTGAGCATTTTTGTGTATCTTTGGGAGAAAATAAAAAATCGCTATTTTGCAATTTTCATTAAACAGGAATTTATACTCTTCATCTTTTATTATTCTTTTTCCTGTCCATTTTTTAGGAAAACCTCTAATTCTTTCAAATACAATCCCGTGGGGTTGCCATTTATTAGTTGGTAAGTCTTTCTATCTCCCAAAATTCTCAGAGATTCCTGCAGATAATAAGCTCTGGACATGACTACTGTTCCCCCACCCTTATCTGCTTCTTTTAATAACTAGTTGGTGGTTCTCTTTCAAATTCCTACATGCTTGACGTTCTTTAAACGTTAAGTTATGCTTAAAGGGGCGAGATTCTAGTTTTTTAAATCTTTAAGGATTAAATCCGTAAAAACTTCTAAATGATGCCCTTTCTCCCAAACTGGGAAAAAATTCTGATGGTTTTTTAAGACCTGAATGGATGATCTGTTGAGACGATTGACCTGATCCTTGATCATGCTCCTGGCTAATTTCAGATTGAGGCGATCTCTTAAGGAAGAATCTCTTTCTTCTTACTTGTCTCAAAAATCTGTGTGTATCCAGAAATATATTAAATCTATCTGGACGCCTGGTAGGGGCAAATTTTAAACCTTTATCCAGTAGTTCTATTTCTTTATTAGATAAATCAATTCCTGAGAGGTTAAAGATACCACCTTTATATGTCTGGGTCTGGATCTTTTTTAGATTTTTATTGTTTTTATCTATTCTTCCTTCGGATCTGATTGATCCGAAAGGAGTAGTTTTTTCATGGGGGGCTCTAAGGTTGAAAAGGGGTTTGGATGGGACCAATTTACACGCATTATCGTTTGACGCTTCGTGCAAGAATTCACGCGTTTACCGTGCATTTTTGCGTGACGAATGTAATAGGGCTCTTAATGTTTTAATAGAATTTCTCATTTTAAAAGTGATAGTACTCCCTAATAGGGATGAGCCGAACACTGCCCGAGTTCGGTTCGAAGCTGAACCCGGACTTTCCAAATGTTCGGATCAGAACCCGAACCCGGATGTATAGAAATATGTAAAAACCAAAAAATGACATTTCAAATGACGGTAAATGCTTTTCCTTTAATCTATCCATAAACAACTGCTTGGGGCGGCAGTCTGTATGGAAAGAGGAGACATTTTCGGACACGCAGAAAAAGTTTACTGATTTTTTGGCGGTGAAAAGCAGGAGAATGACTGGAGAATGGAAAATTCTAGACCAAATAGCCGATTTGGAAAGTTAGAAAAATGGGAGAATTTTTCTGGTGTGGCTATTTTGACCTAGAATTTTCTCTTCAGTCATTCTCCTGAGTTTCACCTTTCTCTGAATAACCCTGACAGGGTTATTCAGAGAGCGGTGTAGAGCAGGAGAATGACTGGAGAATGGAAAATTCTAGGTCAAAATAGCCAAACCAGAAAAATTCTCCCATTTAGGCTAGGGTCAGACTAGCGAATTTTTAACATGCGTTTAGGCGCACTTAATCACGGCCGCACTAGCAGCAAATGACGGGCAATGACGGCCAATATACGAAGTACGGTCGCACGAAAGTCCGGCTGCGCAATGCAAGTGGAAAATGAACGCATTTTTTTGAGAACGCAGAACCGCTAGTACGGACGTACAGAGTGCGCTGCGTCCACTAGCGGCGTGTGTGCGTGATTTGGAGACGTCAGACCCTGCTCATGTCCGGCCAACATAATGTCCAGACACCCAAAGTTTCCTGGTTTGGATCCGTAAAAAATCACGCTCAAAAATGCGCATCGTATGACCGTTTTCGCGCATTCCATGAAAAAATAAGGCAATGCGTTCGGACGCACTTTTTGACGGTCGCTGTGAAAAATGCGTTAGTCTGACCCTAGCCTTATCTCACTTTCCAAATCGGCTATTTGGTCCAGATTGTTCTCTTTTCCTGCCATTCTCCTGGTTTTCACCTTTCTCTGAACAACCCTGAGAGAGAGGTGAAAGCCAGAAGAACTGGCAGGAGAAGAGAACAATCTAGACCAAATAGCCAATTTGGAAAGTGAGTTAAATGGGAGAATTTTTCTGGTTTGGCTATTTTGACCTAGAATTTTCACTTCTCCAGTTATTCTCCTGCTTTTCACTGCTCATTGAAAAAACCCTGTGAATGTTTAATCCCGAGGTGAAAAATAACATTGCTTAAGGCTGGGGTCAGACGAGCGCAGTTATCACGTCCGTGTTGCCGCACATTTGTACCTCCGTGGCAGCATAGCATTCTGACCAATGGAGCCGCACACATGAAGTACGTCTGCACGGAAGTGCGGATGCATGGCGGACGCAGGTTAGGCAAGAACGTAATACTGCTAGAACGGACGTGCGGAGTGCGCCACGTCCGCAACATCCGTGTAGCTTTGTATGTGAGTGATGAAACGAGGTCAGATGGACTGCATTTATACATCCAGCATTTTTGATGGACAGAATGTTTTTTCATTTTAATTTATTTTCCCTGCTACATCAGTCAAAAATTACGTCAGTGAAAAAAACGGACTGTTTGGCCACTACCTTGTTGTCAGTCAGTAAGTACGTCCATACTGCACGAACGCACAGTCCGTACAAAATGCGCTCATCTGACCCTAGCCTTAGATGTTATTTTGAATTTTTTTCAAACACCAGTTAACCACTTGGCTGCTATGGACGCGCTGAGCGCGTCCAGCCAAGTGGTTCTCCTGTGCTATGGACGCGCTGAGCGCGTCCATGCACAGGAGGCAGCAATCCGCTGGATTCCGGCGGATTGCTGCACCCCCCGGTGCAGGCTGACATCTTGGATGTCAGCCCAGCATTCTGGGACCCCGGCGGAGCAATTAGATGTCATCGCGGCGGCGCGATGACATCTAATTCAGATGCCCCCCCGCATGTGTGCAGGAAGCGCCTGAAAGGGAGAGGGGGTCCTTCGGACCTCTCTCCCTCCCGATCGCCGGGGGGCAGAGGGTTAATCCAGGCACCGTTTGGAAGGGCACAGCCTGCCCTTCCAAACGGTGGCTGTGATTAACCCCTGGGGAGCCGGATCACGAATTGGCACTGAAAAGCGCCGGATCGTGATCCTCTCCTGGAGCTGGCCGACATCTTGGATGTCAGCCAAGCCTCCAGGAACTCCACCTGAGGACTGGCGTCATCGTGCATAGCACGATGACGCCAGTCCTGGAGTTAACCCCTAGCTGCCACCAATGGTGGAGATAGGGGGTTCCAATGAACCCTCTATCTCCTGATCCGTGGCAGCTAGGGGCTAATGTTTGATATTGTTGGATCGGCCAGAGCATGGCCTTTCCAAGGATACCAAACATGAGCATGAAAAATGTTTTAAAAAAAATTCTAAAAAAAATAACAAGTTTTTTTTTGTTTTGTTAATGCAGCAATATTGTTCCCATTTCAATTATAATGTGAACAATAATGCTGCACTAACGATTTTTGTATGCGGTGCGTTTGTTAAAAAAAGCAAAATTTTCCCCAAAAAAAAATGTAATGAGACCCCAGTTCTATTTTTTTTTAATAAGCGCACCCCATACAAAATATAACCGCAAACGATCGCATGTTAAAATGTGAAAAAAAAAACACTTTACACATAATAAATTATTGAAAATTCAAATTTTATTGCATTTTTGTTATAATATACAGACATGACATAACCTATACATATAATAATAACATATTATGAATCTGCCAAGTCTGCCGGAAAGAACGATATATAATATGTCTGGGTCATATATCAATATATGGCTACAAAACGCGGTTAAATGAGCGAAAGCGGTAAAAATGACCTCAGCACAGAGGTGTGAAAAGCCTCAGCAGCGAAAGGGTTAAATGCAGCTTATTAGGATGTTTTAGGGAAATTAAATCTCAAATCTCAATCAGAAGCAGACACCACCCCACCCTCAGTATGGTGTACAATGTATCAAATTGATTACCAGACTAAAAACACCTGGTGTTATGCCCGTTTGTGAACAGAGGTCATTTAGAGTTGATAATCTTTCCATGTACACATTAGTTTTTAATTCAATATCTAATAAACCGTTGCTTATAATATTCTGCAGTAAAGAGTCTCTTTATTTCTAGATTTTTTTGTATTTTTTTAAGCATTTTCTATACTTTTTTAAAATTTCCTTTTTTTTTCGAACTCGAACCGAACACGCCCAAAAAATTCGAAATTCGCGAACTTTAGAACTGCCAAAGTTCGGGTCGAACTCCGAACCGTCCGAACCCGAACAGCTCATCCCTACTTCCTAACCCCTCGGGGTCCTGTGAATAGATGAAAAATAAAAGGGGAGCATAAATAAACTTGCCTAGTTTGCAGGGCTGGGCTGTTTGTGCTCTGCTTTGGTCTGACATGCTGCTACTTCCTGTAAGCTGCAGCATGTCATGTGACCATGGGGACCCAGCCAATCCAAATTGCGCTCTATGCCAGGAGCTTACAGTTATTGAACAGAGCCAATTTCCAAAGGTTCTGATCGACCAGGAGCCTGAAGTCAGTGCTCAGGATCTGGGTGGGACTCCTACGCTCAGAGGGGGCTGAATCCAACTTCTGCAAACATCATCCTCGGACGGGATTGGGAGGGAAGACACTCAGTGCAATGTAACCACTCAAACAACTTTGCGTGATTACAGTGACACAGTGTCCTTCTAAGAGTACATAGTGACAGACAAGCTTTTTTTTATTTTAACCCCTTCACTGCTGAGCCATTTCGGGTCTAATTTTTCTTCTTTACTTTAAACATGGTCATGTTTGGTATCATTGGAAAGGCCATGCTCTGGCCTTTCTACTGATAACAAACATGACCCTCTAGCTTCCAACAGTGGGGAGATATCGTGGTTCAAAGGAACCCCCTATCTCCACCCCTATCTTTCCTTAGGAGTCAATGAGGACTTCCCCACACGTCCTCAGCAGTGAAAGGGTTAATTTTTATGTAAAGGCTGCCATTGATAAATTACACATGCGTTTTAACCTTTTGTTTCCCCTATTACAGTATTAATAATTAAAACAGTGAAAAACTATTTGTGAGATATAGTGGTTCTTGAATAATGCTCTTGCTAAAGAAGTATGGGAATTCCACGTCTATAGTCACTATCTTTGAGACGATGGTATCCCCTTATCCCAGCCTCGAATGGTGGCTCATTTCTTGGAAGAGATTGTAATAAACATTGTAGTTCAGTAATGCAGATTCTTTGAAGACAGTGCAGCAGCGATACTGTATACTTGATTTTATTAGTTTGCGTTGGCTTGTTTTCTACCTGGAGCCATGATTTCTGGATATGATTAGATCTAATGGAGGAATGGTACAAGTTTAATAGTCTTACAGATAAGATAGAAAAACTTGAGTTGTAATCTGTAATAACTGATAACACCATGCCTTTTATTAAGTATAAAAATCATTACGTTGTAATTTTCAAAGGCATGTCTAAACATTGCTCGTAAATTTAATAAAAGAAATGTTATTTAACCTGTGTGCATGTATGCCACATTACAGATCCAGTAAAATTATTTCTAAAGACATCTATAAATCACAATGGTTGTTACCAATTCTTCTGTAATCCGTGCTGTTAAGACATAATTTGCCAGTACCGTGTACTTTGATTAGATGACACATTTGGCATCAAGCGAACAAACTGACTAAGGGCCCTATTACATTCTTAACGCAAAAGCGAACGCTAAACACGTGTTTTTTGCGCGAAGTGTTAAGCGTTAACACACGCAGATCACCGCTGGAATTACATTCATCGCGCATTTTTTCATCCGTCAGGAAATTGCGCTCATAAAGCCGAAGCACAAAAATGCGCGCAACAATACTGTTGCGCGCAGAAATCAGTAAGCGCAATGTAATTTTTAATGCGAGTCCGTTATTTTGTGCGGACTGCGCACAACAGATGTACGTTCTGACGGAAGACAAGGTAGTGGCTGTCATTTTTGACGGATCTAGTAACAAAAAATGTGCGCATCGACATTCTCCTTTGTGAATCCGCAGTTTGGTACGGTCAGGTTGTTACAATTTGCCGTTACCACCAGCTTTTCAAAGACGTTAAAATTATGCGCACAAATGTGTCCGTTAAATTTTGCGCTAAGATTGTAATACCATGCGCGCACCAGCGCACAAATGCATTTGCGCTCACAATGTTAAGTATAGGATGTGAGCACTAAATTGTGCTCGCAAAGGGTTTGCGCAGGGTCACTTGCGTTAGACGTTAACGCGCATTTTGTGCGCAAACGTCGTAATACGACGTTCAGCGCAAAGGGTTTTGCCCCTCGTGTTAATGCGTAATTGTGTGCAAAGAATGTAATAGGGCCCTAAATAATTAGTTTTTTTTATCTGAAATGGTTTATAGAATAAAAATACAAGAATCATTTATCTATATATATATATATATACAGTATATATAGTTCAATATAAGAAAACGACTTGATATAGAGTTGATTTACTAGCATGGATCAATCTGATTAATTGATAACAACAAAGAACCATTGAGCTGACTATTATTTCTACATGGGATTGTTTAGATCTAGGGGATTAGGAACCCCCGATTATATATGTGATCAAATATTGGCTGATATAAGGTACTGGTAATGCCATGATTTCATTATCAGTGGATATAAAAGTCTTATGAAATTACAATTTTGTTTATGTAAAAGGTATAAAAGAGTGAAATGACACCAGTATCTGAATCTAAGATTTATTTTGAGTACTTTATTTATTAAAATGCATGCAATATGATTGAATTAGTGGATATATTATATAATATTACTATAATAATAATAATTAAAAGTTTAACTATAAGCCACCGTGGCTAGCTTTTTTCCTGGCCTGTATGACCAATAGTGGTCAATTATCATTGACCTATTTTGTGTATTGTGGTTTGAGACGGTCTCCATACATTATGAATGACTTCCATTATGGCCATATCAACCAATAGAAATCCAGGTCATTGTGTTGCATGTCGCCTATCAAGAGCAACACTACAAGAATATGTTTAGTGAATAATTTGTAATGAATGATCTTCAAAGGGGCAGTGCTTACTTCACGGATGCTATAGACGACGTTCCCAAGCTTTTTTTTGTAAAATAACTGATATAAAGAGAATATCTAAGGCTCTATTGCATTCTTTGCGCAAAAACGCTCGGCCAGCGCTCTTTGTTTTGCGCGCAGCGTTAAACGTTAACGCGCGTAAATTACCGCTGGTATTACAATCCTCTCCCTTTTTTTCATCTGTCAAAAAATACTGCGCGTAAAAAAAAGAAGCGCAAAAACGCGCATTAACGCTGCGCGCAGAAATCGGTGGGCAGACTGTTTTTTCATGCGATTCAGGAAGTCATCAAATCTTTATCCCCAGTTAATTTCCCATTTGAAACTTAACGTGGGTTGAACAAGTGAGTTTTATTGAGCAGTAACTGCCATTTATATGGTACAGAATGTGTATTCCCTCTCGTAGACGGTGATTTGCATACAATAGAAGCAGGTGCCCCTGGCACCACTGTGTCTGGGCTGAGTCCTCCTCCCTTGGCTGGTGCAAATAGAAAAAGCAGCACCCCGGCTCTGATAATGGGATCACAACCAAACTATTGACATCCCTGGACAGCTCATACCAGTCTGCAACATGCTAAATGACAACTAGAGCACTGATCGTAGCATTGCACTAGTTTGGAGTTATGACCAACTCATGGTCGATCTCTGAGCCGGCAAGGAGTTCCAGAGTGTTTCGATTCGAGGATTGTCCTCGTGAGGCAGAATGCTTGGCCAGCATGAGAGGCTGAGGACACACGACTCCATGTCCAGGAAGGGACACATCTGTGTCAACTATAATGATGGGCACACATCTCTCTCATTGATCACATTCAGGTTCCATAGAAATACATGGCTACAAGTCCAGGGCAGCAGTAGAAGAAAACAACAAGCTGGTCACATGAAAGAATCAAAGCAAGCTGATTTATTAGACAAGCGAACCAAGACAGCTTACAACATTTTGGCTATGCAGTCTAGCCTTTATGCTTGATAAACACTTTGATCCTTTCGAGTGGACGGCTCATTTTTTCCCAAATGATTGATTTAATTATAGAAGATAAACTTAAAAAAATGCTAATATTTCCCTTAAAAAAAATCAGGCCTCGCAAAGCTGATTTAATTTACCGACTGCAGAACCTGTAGATCATTTCTCCTGTGTTTGTAAATGGATAACCTACAACATGGGTTAGGCATAATGTTATGAATTTACACATGCAATGTTGCCGTCACTTTATCATTTTAGTGCCTATGCAAGAATTGGATTATTGACTTACAACCTGATAATCAGATTCATTATTTACAAAGACAGTGGAGATTTTATGGAAGGAAGATCAGCTTGTTACATTGGGAAGGTTAGGATTAAATATCAGGCATGTGCATGTAGCTATGTTGTATGTGTAGAGTGTATATTTGTGTGACACGTGCTGTCAGCATGCTCATACTGACACCGTCTTTCATCATTTAGTAACATTGCACAGATTAAAAGTCGCCGATAAGGAGAGGTTATATTACAAAGGTTGGATTATTCAATGTTTGATTTGTGCGTGTCTGTGATTTCTGAAGCTTCCAGTGTCGTCATTTTCATGAATATCAGATAGAGAGTTACCCATGGATATTATAAATGATCACCACAGGAAGCATTTAATGGCAATACAAAACATTATACAAAAGAGTATTCAATGCAATGTGAAATAATGAAGCAATAAATGATGGCGACTAATTTAATGATTAGACTAAGGCAAATACTTTATATCCATTTTATCCCACAATCAAACAAAACATATATGGCTATATTGCATTCTTCATGCAAAAATGCATGGTAAACGCGTGAATTTTTGCACGAAGCGTTAAACGTTACCACTCGTAAATTAACGTTGGTATTACAATCCTCGCGCAATATTTCATCCGTCAAAAAATAACGCGCATAAAAAAGACACGCAAAAATGCACACGCATTAACGTTGTGCACAGAAACAGGTGTGCGGACTGATTTTTCACACGGTTCAGCCAATCAGAATTAAGAACCACAATTATCTCACGTTAAGTGTTTGCGCCTGCCAAAATCAATCTGAGCAAATATGCTGCAGCAATAATAAAAACACGCACAACTTCTCAATTTATTGTTTGGGTATGTGTAGAATGTGTAACTATACTTTGCTGTATTTTTTTTTCGGGCTGGTGTATTTGGTTTCGGCCAGGACGTTCAGATTTGCCATTAACACCAGCTTTTAGAAGTCGTTAAAATTATGCGCGCAAATGCTGTGCGTTAAATTTTGTGCATAGATTGTAATACCATCCGCGTACCAGCGCACAAACGCTTTTGCACTCACAATGTTAAGTATAGGACACGCGCAGTACAGTACGCTCACGCAGCGTTCGCGCAGGTTCACCCGCGGTAGATGATTACGTTCATTTGTTGCTCTGACATTACATTGTAATACGACGTTCAGCGCAAAGGGTTGTGACCCTCGCATTAATGCTTTTTTGCGCACGCAAATGTTTGTGCGAGGATTGTAATAGGGCCCATTGACTATGGAGAGGTGAGGGGGAGATTTGATTCCTCCTCCCATCCTTGGAAGCTGGTCATTTCTGAACTCTCACTTCAATAATGTGCATCTAGGAATCGTTAGTTAATCAATGATTCCCAGTACTTTTCACGTTACATTAGGTTACTATATTCCTTTATTTCTCAAAATCTCCAAACATTATATATTATCCATGTGATATCTCTAGGCAAGACTTCATTATCTATCTCTAATCATTTACTAAGTTTACCCCTATGTATTGACTTGATCTTATTATTGGCTTATTTCCTCTCTTAATAAAGTAAGTTATTGAGCCAGACTTTAGAATGACACTCTTGGTTAAGACATAAAAACCTTAACCCCTCCTGAACCTCCCACATCCTCCCCCTCTTAATTTATCCCAAGAGTGAATAGAATACTCACCTTGAATTGAGCTCTGGGCTCCATCAGTGCTGCTCCATAAGTGACAAGTTGTGGCTTCCATTGAAGCTGCATCTGTCACATGACAGGGTGGAGGCTGGATTATTGAGCGAGCATCCAGCCATGCTAATAGCTCTAAATGCGAGTGCATCAAAAGCCATTAGTTAGCTGAGCATTAAGAGTTTTATTCTCGGCCTTTTGCCTGGAAGGCAGATCAGCAAGAGCTGGTTGTCATCTTTCCGGGCTGGGCAAATCTTCCACACTCAGAGGCTGAATTAGCCCTTTGGGACCATTATAGGAGTCTGGGTTAAAGAATTGTAGAAGCTCTTCTATTTTGTGTTCTTGGGGTTTGAACCATCTTGAAACACTTCAGGATTTCTATTAGAACTTTCATAAATATTGTTAACCAAATTCTATAACCAAAACAGTATTTACTGGTCAACCTGGAGTGGCAGCTCAGTTGTTAGTATTTGTAAGTGGTGCTGCAAGGGCTCCTTTACAAACGCTAATGACTCACAGGAAATAGAGCCCATCATATCTTTATAAGAAACCCCTGAGGTGGTACTCTATCTCAGAATCTCTGTTTTTCTGTTCACTAGGTTTAAGAACCAAATTAGAAAGCTTCATGGGACGCTTGTCAAACCTCTAAAAAATCCAGTGTCATGAGAGTTCAGCCCCCACACAATTAAGAGTAAACCTGAGATAAGTCTTTATTATACTAAAATTAGCCTCATAGTTTACAGTTTCCTTCTAGCTTACCTTCTTACAAAAACAATGTGGTCAACAATGTTCTGATAAGAATATTTCTCAGAGCATTCCAGTACTATCACAAGTATTACCTCAGGGTGCCATAAAAATGAAGGTAAAGGGATAAAGTCACTTAGAAACACTGATCTTGCTCCTTCTGAATCAAGATTTAGTTTCAGTCATTTGCTATTTCAAACACAAGTCCACACTATTCAGTGCCTGAAGAGTTTGGAGCATTTGGTGTCCTATTCAGGGATGAAACTTTGCGATGCGGTAATGGACATGGAACTGGCAAACTACGGTGATGTTTTAGACCCAAATTACACATCCCTGGAATTTGAAAACATGCAACTTATTTACAACAGCAGTGGTGAGTGATTCTTTGCCGTGCAAAAGACCAGACTGTATGGAATATTCTAGCTATCCTCTTACTTATCGAATTATAATATAGATTCACATATTCTCCTTTTTTTTGTCATATCATTTCTCTCTTCTCCTCACTCGGTCTATGTAGTCTTCAAGGGCCACCCTGCACATAATTATTTCACTTTTTCTGTGTCCTTACCTCGGTGCCCCACGTCCGTTCATCATTACTTTCACTATAGGATTAGCAACGCTTTGGTCCCCAGCAGAACTTTCTTTTCTCAAGATGGATCGTTCTGGTGGGGACTGAAATGTCGATCTACTTTTGAGATACAAATGTCGATAAGACCTTGAGGTGCTCATTGCTAATCAGAAAAAATCTGTTAGAGGACTGGACTTGTAAGCAGTCTGGTTGCGTTGGTTGTCGTGAATTAACTCTTTCTTGTCGATTGTCTTTATAATAAATCACTTTAGTGAATGAGAATACTCTGCGATCCTATATAGAGGGACAAAATATCGATCTCTTTAATTTTTAAGTGCATGAAATAAAGTTTGGGGAATTTAATTGAAACTTTGGAGAGAATATCCATTTGCGGATGATTTTATTTATCTCTTTCTAGACTGTAAGCTCTTCTGAGCAGGGCAGGGCCCTCTACACCTCTCCTTTCTGGTTCCAATGTTTGTAAATTTGTCTCACTCCCTATTTTGTATTGTAAAGCGAAGCGGAAACTGTTATATTAATGAGGATAACACTAATAATAATTATAGGGATTGTAGAATAACAGACAACAATGCTTCAAGCTGTTTTAGTTGATACAATCAGAAAGAAAATTAATAAAAGATTACCAGTATAGAAATCAATGAAAGAAAAATTAGAACTATTAATAAACACCAGAAAATCTATTCTATCAGCCCTTATTCCTGTTTGAATTGTGCGTGATGCTTTCTGTTAAGGTAGATTGTTTTCTAGATTCAAATTGATCGCCTTATATAATGTATGCATTACGTTGTCTCTCAATCATGGTGCATGCCATATATCCAGAAATAAAGCTTTCATATCTGAAGTGTATAGAGACTGTAATGGATATTACATAATTATGAATGAGCTTTGCTAGCAGGTTTAATCCTCTAATGGTGATTGGCTATCTATTTGATCAATCAAATGTTTATGTAGTGTAACATTTTAACCTCAAGGTACATTTTTGAGGCTTATATCCGTGGCCAGTTATAGGAAATGATAATATATATTTACAAACCATCCGTATAGTGTTAAAGAGTTGACACATACCCCATACATTCCTCATTTGTAACTTTAAAACAAAGAAAGCACATAGGTTTTGAATCACCTCTATCAGTTCGAGTTTGGATTTCATTCTTTTGAAAGCAAGCATAACTATTTTTTTTTTTTTTTTTACCACTGATAAGAAACAATGCGTCACGTTAATGATTAGTTCTCACTGACTTTGTCTACATTACACAGAATTAAGTATTTCTTGTAGTCACAGTTGTCTGAAGGGCTGTGAATTTTACTTTGTTTCGGATAAGGAAAGCAGGGTTATTCACTTTTGTTATTATAAATCACATTGTAAAAAGTGACCAGAGGAAGATGGATGTATATTAAACCCTTTCTTGTGCATACTGATCTATATCTTTGTTTACAACTCTGGGTGTGTTTGTGTATATTTTATTGTTTGGTTCTGTTGGTAGTTATTTTCTTAACAATGAACTAGAATGGAATTTTACATGAAATGAGACAGAAAATTATTTTATTTTATTTTTTTTTACAAGTGAGCAGAAAAAAAGAGATACATTTGTTATTTATGTTTTTTTTAATATGCTGGTCTAATATTAGTGATTATAAGTATTTTTTAACTGACAAGCTTATTTTTTTGCCATTGCTAGCTGTTTCCATTCATTTCAATGGCTGGATCACAATCAAAATGCAACTAAACCTATAATTTAAATCAAAGTATGTCTTTTGCAGCTTATGGAATCATCCTGTAGTAGATATTGGACCAAAATCCCTCCACCCATCAGCTGTTGTTGTGTAGAGCAGTAGTCCCCAACCTTGATCCACAGGGCCTGCTAACAGGCCAGGTTTTAAGGATTACCTTGGGGAAATGCAGACTGAATTCTGCAATCACTGGGCAGCAAATCATATCACCTGTGCTGTGCTTCAGATATCCTGCAAACCTGACCTGTTAGTGAACCCTGAGGACCATAGAAACATAGAAACATAGAAAAATGTCGGCAGATAAGAATCTTTCGGCCCATCTAGTCTGCCCAATTACATGGATACTTAACCTGGATTTATCTTTTGTTTAGGATAGCCTTATGCCTATCCCATGCTTGCTTAAATTCAATTACTGTTTTGGCCTCTACCACTTCTACTGGAAGACTGTTCCATGTATCCACCACCCTCTCAGTAAAATAATGCTTCCTGATGTTACTTTTAAACCTTTGCCCCTCTAATCTAAGACTATGTCCTCTTGTTTTGCTATTTTGTTTCCTTTTAAATATACTCCCTTCCTCTACCTTGTGGATTCCCTTTACGTATTTAAATGTTTCTATCATATCTCCTCTGTCTCGTCTTTTTTCCAAGCTCTACATGTTAAGATCATTAAGCCTTTCCTGGTAACTTTTCTCCTTCAAGCCGTACACCATTTTAGTAGCCCTTCTCTGAACTCTCTCTAAGATGTCTATATCCTTCTGGAGATACGGTCTCCAGTACTGCACACAGTACTCCAAGTGAGGTCTCACCAGTGCTCTGTACAGTGGCATGAGCACTTCCCTTTTCCTACTGCTAATACCTCTCCCTACACAACCAAGCATTCTGCTAGCATCTCCTGCTGCTCTATTACATTGACTACTTACCTTTAGATCCTCTGAAATAATGACCCCTAAATCCCTTTCCTCAGATGTTGAGGTTAGGACTGTATCAAATATTCTATATTCAGCCCTTGGGTTTTTACGTCCCAGGTGCATTATCTTGCACTTATCCACATTAAAACTCAATTGCCACAACTCTGACCATTTTTTTAGTTTACCTAAATCATTTGTCATTTGGCTGATCCCTCCAGGAACGTCAACCCTGTTGCAAATCTTTGTGTCATCAGCAAAAAGACATACTTTTCCATTAATACCTTCTGCAATATCACTAATAAAAATATTAAAGAGAATGGGTCCAAGTACTGACCCCTGAGGTACCCCACTGGTAACAAGACCTTGTGCCGAATAAACTCCATTTACCACAACCCTCTGTTGTCTGTCACTCAGCCACTGCCTAATCCAGTCAACAATATTGGAATCTAAACTCAAAGATTGCAATTTATTGATAAGCCTTCTATGCGGAACAGTATCAAAAGCCTTACTGAAATCTAAATAAGCAATGTCTACTGCACCACCTGTGTCTATTATTTTTGTTACCCAATCAAAAAAATCAATAAGATTAGTTTGGCATGATCTCCCTGAGGTAAACCCATGTTGTTTCTGATCCTGTAATCTATGTGTTTTTAGATGTTCAACAATCCTTTCCTTTAACATGGTTTCCATTAATTTCCCCACTACTGACGTAAGACTAACTGGCCTATAGTTCCCCGATTCCTCCCTACTACCCTTCTTGTAAATGGGCACAACATTTGCTAATTTCCAGTCTTCTGGGACGACTCACGTTAACAAGGATTGGTTAAATAAATCTGTTAACGGTTTTGCTATTACATCACTGAGCTCTTTTAATAATTTAGGGTGGATCCCATCAGGCCCCATTGACTTATTTGTCTTTACTTTAGACAGCTGCTTTAGAACCTCCTCCTCTGTAAACTGATATGTTAATGTCTCTTTAGTGTTCTCTCCTAACTGAGGTCCCTTTCCTTCCTTTTCTTCTGCAAAGACTGAACAAAAATATTCATTGAGGCAGTCAGCGAGACTTTTATCCTCTTCTACATACCTTCCTTCCTTTGTTTTTAATCTAACTAATCCTTGTTTTACTTTTCTTTTCTCGTTTATGTATCTAAAAAATGTTTTTTCCCCCTTTTTTACTGACTGAGCTATTTTCTCTTCTGCGTGTGGATGAGATCCACTGGTGTAGAGGACATATGAACAAATGTAATACTCATTAACTATAATAAAATAATATATTACCATAGTTTTACAGCTTTATCAATTTAATAGTCCCTAAACTGTTACATTTTTGAAGGGTTAGGCTATAAAGACTGTGATTCTTCAGAACTACAATAATCTTTCCATTGTATTGAGTACAATCTTAAGATAACTAGAGGCCCTGTTTCAATGTAGCCATCAGAACAATTTCTCAAGTCAGTAATGTTTTGGCTGTGGTCGCAATATTAACGGCTTGAGACATTAATGCAACTGAACTGTAAACTTGCTTGTGCCTTGGTTGTAGCAGTTGCTTACTGTAAGAGCGCAGTCTCTTTTCTTTAGGGATGTGCATGACTTTTTTTTGTTTAGTTTTTTTGTGTCTTTTTTTCGTTTCGGGTCATTTCGGACAGTTTTTGTCTCGTTTCGGTGTGGATCGATTCAGTGATTCTGATCGATTCAGTGATTCTGATCGATTCGCGATTCGGATCAATTTGGGTGATTCGGATCAGCTAGTTTTAATTTTTTTATGAGTTTTAAATCTATTTGATTATACAGATGGCCGATATTTCATTTTCGGAAATGCACCCGAAATACAAAAATGTTGATTTTCGTCCGAATTTGGATTTGGAACGAAACAAATTGCACATCTCTACTTTCCTCTGTATAGGAAGCTTTAACTCTTGGGTAACTGGAGAATAACAATCTATCAACGGTCAAGTCCTAAAAAAATAAGGGGGAACTCACCATTATTTATGTCTATTCTGGTCTTAAAGATTACTGAGAGCCGTAGAAGCTGCGGCGCTTCTTTATGCATGAGAATGCCATTCCTCTGGCAAACACTGTGAAATTGTCATTCCCATGCATTGCCAATGTACAGAAATCCAGGAAACACCCTTAAATATAGACAGTCTTTTAAAATTGTGTCTAAATAGAAAGGTTTTCCAGCTTCCCCGTATTTCAGGCAAAAGGGAACTAAGTTCCTTTTGCTAAAATAGTGAGAGAACTGTGTTTCCAAGCATTCCTGCAGGACTTGACCCCTGCTGGTAGCCCTTTATTCTTGGCTCCAAATGCATAAAAAAAAAACTGGTTTAGAGATGCTGGTGTTAAGTGATATTGTGTATGCTGCACTGCTGAAGAGAGACAAACAAGAGGAGCGTTGAGGATTTTTGTAGGGCTAGGGTGTGCCAGTTGGTATTGTATTGTAAATAGGGAATCTCAAGGGTAGGAAAGCATTACGGAGCTATCTCTATATCTCATATACCTTCCCTAGTATTCCTTTTTTCTTTCTTATTTTTTTCTGCTTCCGGTTGTTTATGTATCTAGCTGCTTGTATATGCTGGTGTTTTTTTCTAGCAGGTTAGTGCATTTAATGATATATAAAGGTTATATTTTAACCATGATGGCTGTTCACACATGAGGTTCAGAGCACGAGAGTTCATTCAATATAGTTTAGTTGCATTTCATACTGTGTGCCAGAGGGAGTTTTCTAGGGAAACACAAGAGAACAAACCCAGGGCACTTTGACAGTGACCACATACTGGGAAAAAGGTCTGAATACAGGACCTACCTTAAAATAGTATGTGGCTATTCATCACCTATAACCACAGTTTACATGTCTGCAATAGTCATATTAAAGCATTATACTGCATCTTTCATTACACTCATTTCTTCTTTTTAAATCTTTACAGGCCACTTATCAGTTTTCAGAAGCCATTACAAATTACAGTTTCACAGAGTGTAAATAACTCCCAATTGCTCATGTCTAAGGCCAGTATCAGACGAGCGCCCTCGGTGCACTGGTACTGATGTGGCTTTCCGCATCCGTCGCAGCGTTGGGATGCTGCGACAGGGCCAGCCAGACACTATTGCGCGCGCATGAATTGCACGAGCAACAGCAGCCGTGCTGCGTCCGTGCAGCAGGCCTCTCCGTCAAAGCGCTAGGACGCGCGTTGATGGAGCTACAAAGCGCGATACTCTATAGGAGGATCGAGCCTTGCAACGCTGAGCGCACTAACTGCGCTCAGCGAGGTGGCCAGACGGACATCGAGTGGAAGGATGGTCTACTCTCACGGACGTTCCTTCCGCTCTTCAAAACGCTCGTCTGACACTTGCCTTAGATGTTATCAGTTTATATTCTACATCCTATCTCATAAAGGGATACACTATTAAAAAAATAGGGTTCCCTTTTTTTAACCTTAAATAATTGGGCAGAGGCAGCTTAAACGCCAAGAAGCTGGAGTTACCAGCAAAACGCGTATCAATCACCCCACTATGTTTTCTTTTATATTTGCATACCTTAAAGTTTTAGCTTTACTTTTAACGTTTTAGGCTACTTTTTATTTTGATCAATTTATCCTTTAATAAAAGATACTTGCTTTTTTTAACCTACCCTGCGGCTCCTCATCCCATGTCCACTATATCCAGAACACCTGGAAGGATATCCGTGAGAAGGTCAGGCAGCACCTTGCAAGTTGCCATAAGTGTTATATACTAGAGCCAGTGACAAGGGCTCTAGACAAGGTGAGCGTTCATTTTTTTACCAGCTGTAGTTTATGTTTATGCTGACTTACTGTACCATAAGGATGTTTATATCACTTTCCCTTTGAAGATCTTTGGAGACACGCGTCCGGAGGAGTGAACTGTGTCACTCCCAATTAAGTTGACCCATCGCTCAGCACATAGAGGCCAATTGAGAGGCTCTTTGTTTGTGAGTGGAACACAGTTACAGTCATTTATGTAGCGCCAGCATATTCCGTAGTGCTTTGCAATGGGGGAGCACAAACTTGAGACGTAATAATGCTACACGAGGAAGAGATGACCCTGCCTATACATATTTTTCCTACCTTTTTGGACTATATCATTTTATGTCTATACAATATTGCACTATTGTTTGCTCTATTGTTTATCTTCTTTTTTGAGATACGAGGGTCCTGAAGGTTCTATGTGGAAGGCAGTGACGTGCGGTGAGGTCAGTGGCTGGTGAGGCACTGGCTAGTATCAGAGCCAGATATACACAGGGTTACGCAGTCACAATTTACGCATTTGATTATCATTATATAGGAGAATAGAGTTTCACTATTTATACTCATGTTTACCAATTAAAATATATATTGCATGGCAAGTGATTGACTACTGATGCACCAAATGAAGACCTGGCGCGCCACCACAGACGCACATGTGTGAGAACTTAAAATACTGCACCAGCCGGGGTTCCTCCTTAAAGCCCAGGGTCTCCATCCCTGACATAGACAACAAAAGAAGAAAGATCGGTCGCACAAGGCTTGGGTTGAGCAGGAGCTTTACTGAATGTTTCGGTCCTACACTCAGGACCTGTCTCAAGCCACTCAAGGTCCTAAATGTTGTACCAAAACCTTCACGCTCCTTCAATAAAGCTCCCGCTAAAGCCATGACTTGTGTGATCGGTCTTTGATGGCTGCAGAGCTGTGTGATTTCACTCACTGTGCAACACACACAGACGAAAATATGGCG
The DNA here is from genome assembly GCA_009667805.1 of Leptobrachium leishanense. NCBI lineage: Eukaryota > Metazoa > Chordata > Amphibia > Anura > Megophryidae > Leptobrachium > Leptobrachium leishanense. Next base: position 73,282,964 of record CM019067.1, on the reverse strand, counting down.
GCACACGACGGTGGAACTGGTCAAGCCGTGGTCTGCTGTATGTCACCAAGGGTGAGATATTGTAACATTGTAATCCCCCGCATTTCATTTGTCCCCCCCACATTTCATTTGTCCCCCCCGCATTTAATTAATCCCCCCGCATTTCATTTGCCGCCCCCCCGCATTTCATCTGTCCCCTCCACATTTCAATAATCACCCCCCGCATTTCATTAATCCCCCAATCCCCCCACATTTCAATAATCACTCCCCTCATTTCATCTGTCCCCCCCACAATTCAATACTCACCCCCGCATTTCATCTGTCCCCCCGCATTTCAATAATCACCCCCTGCATTTCATTTGTCTCCCCGCCGGCGTCGCTCACCCCCCTTGTTAATCGACGCAGGCTCAAGCAGGCTGGCTGGCACCGGCCACCGGCTTTGTGGTTTGACTGTGTCATCTGCCGTCGGCGCACCGTGTGCATCACATGTGGGGGCGGCACCAATGCAGCGTGCCATCCTCCTGTTTAGAGCATGGGACAGATTCAGAAGTAGGCACGCTGCAGCGCGGCGGAGGTTTAGTAATGCATCGCTGGCGGCTGGGCAGGGTGCCCGGCCGGCAGCTACCGGTCCCGGGATGATCATAGAAAATAGACATGCTCACACTGTGCCTGCCAGAACCGGGCCCCTACTGACCCGCAGGCACTAGGGCAGTGCCCGACGGGTCAGTCCGCCCCTGCTCACTACCTACTTGTTTTGGATCATAAATGGCAGGTTCTTTTTGATATCATTTAAAAAAAAAAGCAGAAAAAAAATTAAATAAAGTCATTCAGCGACACAGAGATGGGTAATAAATTTAGTGGAGGGTTACAATGTCAGACATTCTGAGGGTTAACTGTGTTATATTTTGGGCAATGCATTCTTTAAAAGACGAGCACCTGTCACATACTTGCCTACATCTCCCGGTGCTGGTCCTGGCACACTGCACTCTTCTGGGGCGGGGGTTTGTCACATGCTGCTGTGTGTGTGCTCTGCCTGCCTGCCCCCCACGACTGACGAGGACAGTCACATGACTGTCCTCCGTCAATCAAACCATGAGCAGGTCTGCCTCCCATGTGAGCGTTTTGTTTTAAAAAATGAAAAGAAATGCTTGAGACCAATGGGAGCTTTCCCATTGGCTGAAGCTTTCATTTGCTCTCAGTGCCTGGAGGCACAGGAGAGTGTGCCTGCTACCAGGTTGGGCTTCGCAATTGCGTAGCGTAGAGCTGCGCAAATTGCGTAGTCTAGGCTGGCTCATTCCTGACCCTGCTGTCTGTGTAGTGAATCACACACACAGCAGCCGGCAAAATGAAATGAAAAAAAAAAAGCAGAAGAGAGAGAGAGAGAGAGAGAGAGGAAGCAAGCACAGCGAGGGAGCGTGGAGAGGTGAGTATGAGAACTTTTTTCAATAAATAACCATTTATTTACAGTTTAAATACACACACACACACATCACATGTCATTACAACACAATGAGCACATTAATTTACTGGAGTGGCAGGGGACTCTCTGGCCCTGACTGCACGTCCCTGGTGGAAGGCCTATTTATTATGATTAGGGATGAGCGTTCGGTTCGATTCGAACGTGAGTTTGAATCGAACATCGGCCGTTCGAGTGTTCGGCAAACGCCGAACATTATGGGATGTTCGCGGTTTGTTCGACCGCGGACATTCCATAATAAAAAATGCGTCCACAGGTCTCTGCAGCCGTCGGTACATTTAGGAGACCTGTGGCTGCGGCCTCCAGCCCCCGTATCTCACCTGTCCTGCAGCTGTCCCAGCCTCCTGTTCCCCGGTCCGTCAGCTCCTCTGATCTGCCTGGCCGCGGCTCCTCTCTGCCCCACGTCTTCATGCTGAATGATCTGATTGGGCAAAGTCCTGCGCCTGACCTGGACTTTGTCCAATCAGGGCTCTAATTCAATTATGAGCCCTGATAAGTCCAGGTCAGGTGCAGGACGTTGCCCAATCAGAGCTCAGTATGAAGATGAGGCATGGGGCAGAGCTTTAACCAAGCTCTGATTGGTTAAAGTCGGTGCAAGACTTTAACCAATCAGAGCTAGGTTAAAGCTCATCTTCATGTTGAGCTCTGATTGGGCAAAGTCCTGCACCTGACCTGGACTTTGCCCAATCAGGGCTCAATATTGAATTAGAACCCTGATTGTGCAAAGTCCAGGTCAGGCGCAGGACTTTGCCCAATCAGATCATTCAGCATGAAGACGTGGGGCAGAGAGGAGCCATGGCCAGACGGATTGGAGGAGCTGATGGACCGGGGAACAGGAGGCTGGGACAGCTGCAGGACAGGTGAGTTACGGGGGCTGGGGTCCGCAGCCACAGGTCTCCTAAATGTACCGACAGCCGCCGGTACATTTAGGAGATCTGCAAACACATTTTGTGTGTTTGGCCCCCATTGGTTTACATTGTGTTCAAGTTCGTATTCGAACATTTCGGCCGTTCGGCTGTTCGGACACAGGGGTGTTCGGCTCATCACTAGTTATGATAGCCATCTTCACAGAATACCGCAAAATCTTTTTGGTCTCTTCCACTTAATATACTTTATGCATGAGTTTTGCACATTTTTAACACAAGTGTAAAAGTTACAATTTTACAAAGTTCATTGCTGACTGTTTTTATATGTCCATATGGTATAGATTTTGGATAGATCACTCATTTTTCGTATATCTTGAGGATTACACTTAGATATTCATACAGACAATCTTTGCACTTTTTGCACTTTATTTGAATTTACAAAATAAGACCAATACATTTTAATTTCATGTGTATTTTGTATTTGCACGGATAAACTGTATGTCTGCTCATATTGGTTTATTGAATTGATTTAGTTTTTGCGTTCTTTACATATTTTATATTTCCTTCTCTAATAGTTTGAGTTTACACTTTCAGGTGACAGCGTTTACTTTTTTGTGTTTGCTTTTATGTTGGTTGATGAATTGAAATTATAATTGATAGCATCTTAAAAAATAGACAGGATAGAAAGGTGGAGAATATTGTAGGGCATTGAAATGGGAAAATTAAGTGCTGCATAGGACAGTGGGCTAATGTAGGTACAAAGTAATGAGTGACCTGGAAGATTAAGGGATGCTTGGGTGCCAATGTAAAATAGAGGGTGCAACTCAAATGCGGCCTTCGACATTCTCAATATCTCACCTTGGGTTTCCATAACATGAATATTGTAGGAGTTAACTCCTTCTCTACTGAGATCTCGATATATCCCCGGCTTCAAAAGCACCATCCGGTGCCACAATATTGAGATATTGCGATCTGCAGCTCAAAAGCAAATGAAATTAGTTTGCTGCAAACAAATTTCGTTTGCATTTAGGCTGCAGAAGGTGCCCCTAAAGTTTTAGCCCTGTTGGCATAATGCCCAAAGAGCTAAAACTGTGTAAAATCGGATGATGATTGCCCTGACATCGGGCAGTTAGCAGCCAATGCAGGGGAAAAAAAATTGAGCTGCAGCTGCAAGGCTGTGACTCAATTTGACCAGTAGATGGCACCATCTAGTGGCTAAATAGGTTATTCACAGTAAGAAATTCAACGGGAATGTGCCTAAATATTTCTTACTGTATAATTAATTAAAAATTATATTACAAAAAAACACTGGTTTCTGACAATGTTGTGTTTTTTGGAAAATCACTTGGTAGTGAAGGGGTTAAGGAAAGCTTTTATTAATGGGGATGGAAAAGAACAAGTGCACATGTGAAGTGGAAAGTTAAGAGCGTATAAACATCACATTATTAATATGAAATAGGATTTGAGAAAATTAAATGCCCATTATTAGTTTTGGTATCCAGCATCAAAAACATTTAAAATATTTTAGTTTTTTATTTATCATCTAGTATTCAAGGGTTATAATAACTAATATGTGGGTAAACGCTGCTTGATCCAAGGAGAAATCTGACGCCATTCTGGGGTCAAGAAGGAATTTTTCCCCAGTGTGTTGCATATTGGCGAGCGCTTCAGACTGGGTTTTTTTTGTCTTCTTTTGGATCAACAGCAGTAGGTGATGTGCGAAAGGCTGAACCTGGTGGACGCATGTCTTTTCTTCAGCCTATGTAACTATGTAGTTTTGAAACTGTACATAATAATTATAAAATATTCAATAGGAGTATCGATGTAACTTGCAATGCTATACTGATACATAGTACCTACATAAATCAATAAAACAATTTAACAATCATGAATGCATTGTTTTATGTTTTTATTTCTCAGATTGCTCTCCAAGTGAATCAGTTATAATGAACACAATTGATAATAGCATCAACGGCCTTTGTGCAATATGCGGAGACAGAGCTACCGGAAAACACTATGGTGCCTCAAGCTGTGACGGATGCAAAGGATTCTTCAGACGTAGCATAAGGAAGAGTCATGTTTATTCTTGCAGGTATTTAATTTATGCAGCAGCGTTTTTTGGACTCGATCTTGGAGTCCATAGGACTTCATGGGGAAGGAGGAGAGCTTGTGCGAATGAGATCGCAGCAGAAAGATACACTGCGGAACACTGAGAACTATTTGTTACCAGTGTTCATCTGTCCATGGAGTGAGGAAGTTGTGGATACTTGGGAAATCTAGCCCTATAAAAACTGCTCTATTACGGATCAGTCCATGCTGGCAAGCACTTAATTGTGGCAAATTTACCAACACATCTGACTACTAATTTGTGGAACCTAAAACAAGCAAATCTGTGTGCTTCCTCAGGATGGTTCCATTAATGAGAATTTATCCTTTAATTGGTTAAACTATAAGCACTCTGAGGGCCACTGAGTTACATATGTTACCACTAAATGGTTATACCACGGAGTGCACTCTACCATTTTTAAATTTTGTGTATTTTAATTATGTGTGTGAATTTGCTTTAATTCCAATAAATTTCTTGTTTGCTGTTGTTAATGGCTAAAAAATAAGCACAGCGCTTGAGCTGTTATGCTGTGTGGCTCGAGCGTTGTGCTTTGCGTCCAGGATGTGATCTGGCCCTTGTTTGTTTTCCTCCAGTTCCTCTCATATTGTCCTCTATGCCCTCTATTGTATAGGTACATCATATGCTGTATCCAGTGGCGTCACTAGGGTTGGTGTCACCCGGCGCGGTAACTTATGGTGTCACCCCCCGAGTTTTACGGATTTTTTTTAACTACTTTTATTCCTAAATCAGTACTCCCATATAACACTGAATGCTCATACACACAGCACACATTACTGTGAGGTTTATTGCTGTGGAGCTCTCTCATATGCTCACACAAATTTTTGCCAACTGCCAGCAAGTACGGTGCCTGTTCGAAGGCAGTGAAAGCACACATGGATATATATTGCCCCCAGCAGCTCTGGATATATTGCCCCCAGCAGCTCACCCATGGATATATATTGCCCCAACTCACATATGGATATATTGCGCCTCAGCTCACATATGGATATATTGCCCCAGACCAGCTCACACATGGATATATTGACCCCAGACCAGCTCACACATGGATATTGCCCCAGCTCTCATGGATATGCCCCCAGCACACATGGATACTGCCCCAAGCACACATGGATACTGCCCCCAGCACACATGGATACTGCACCCAGCACACATGGATACTGCCCCAGCTCTCATGGATATGCCCCAGGAGCTCTCATGGATATGCCCCAGCAGCTCTCATGGATATTGCCCCCAGCTCATGGATATGCCCCAGCAGCTCTCATGGATATGCCCCAGCAGCTCTCATGGATATACCCCAGCTCCTCTCATGGATATGCCCCAGCTCCTCTCATGGATATTGCCCCAGCTCCTCTCATGGATATACTGCCCCAGCTCCTCTCATGGCTATGCCCCCAGCTCCTCTCATGGATATTGCCCCAGCTCATGGATATGCCCCAGCTCATGGATAATGCCCCAGCACATGGATACTGCCCCAGCTCATGGATAATGCCCCAGCTCATGGATAATGCCCCAGCTCATGGATATGCCCCAGCACATGGATATACTGCCCCAGCACATGGATATACTGCCCCAGCTCATGGATATACTGCCCCAGTTCATGGATAATGCCCCCAGCTCATGGATAATGCCCCATCTCATGGATATACTGCCCCAGCTCATGGATATACTGCCCCAGCTCATGGGATATGCCCCAGCTCATGGATAATGCCCCAGCTCATGGATAATACCCCAGCTCATGGATATACTGCCCCCAGCTCATGGATAATGCCACAGCTCATGGATATACTGCCCCAGCTCATGGATACTGCCCCAGCTCATGGATAATGCCCCAGCACATGGATATACTGCCCAGCACATGGATATACTGCCCCATCTCATGGATAATGCCCCAGCACACGGATAATGCCCCAGCACACGGATATGCCCCAGCTCATGGATACTGCCCCAGCTCATGGATAATGCCCCAGCTCATGGATATTGCCCCAGCTCATGGATACTGCCCCAGCTCATGGATATTGCCCCAACTCATGGATACTGCCACAGCTCATGGATATTGCCCCAGCTTATGGATACTGCCCCAGCTCATGGATAATGCCCCAGCTCATGGATATTTCCCCAGCTTATGGATACTGCCCCAGCTCATGGATAATGCCCCAGCTCATGGATATTGCCCCAGCTCATGGATAATGCCCCAGCTCATGAATAATGCCCCAGCTCATGGATAATGCCCCAGCTCATGAATAATGCCCCAGCACATGGATATGCCCCAGCTCATGGATATACTGCTCCAGCTCATGGATATTGCCCCAGCTCATGGATATGCCCCAGCTCATGGATAATGCCCCAGCTCATGGATAATGCCCCAGCACATGGATATGCCCCAGCTCATGGATACTGCCCCAGCACATGGATAATGCCCCAGCTCATGGATACTGCCCCAGCTCATGGATATACTGCCCCCAGCTCATGGATACTGCCCCAGCTTATGGATACTGCCCCAGCTCATGGATATACTGCACCCAGCTCATGGATACTGCCCACAGCTCATTGATAATGCCCCCAGCTCATGGATATTGCCCCAGCTCATGGATAATGCCCCCAGCTCATGGATTTGCCCCAGCTCATGGATAATGCCCCCAGCTCATGGATTTGCCCCAGCTCATGGATAATGCCCCAGCACATGGATATGCCCCAGCTCATGGATTTGCCCCAGCTCATGGATTTGCCCCAGCACATGGATAATGCCCCCAGTTCATGGATAATGCCCCCAACTCACCTCCTGTGCCGCGTGTTCTGCTCCCTCTGAGCGTCAGGTGGCATGGAGCTTGGGCGCTCGCCTGGGGGAGCCACGTGACCAGCTGCGATATCGCGAGAACTCGGCTGGTGATGCGTTTCCCCCAGGCGAGTGCCGAAGCTGCATAGCTTCGGATGCTCGCAGGGAGCGAACACGCGGCGCAGGGTGAGACACCCGCCCTTAGGGTGACGGTGTCACCCTAAGGGCAGGTGTCACCTGGTGCGGCCCGCACCCCCCGCCCCCACGTAGCGACGCCCCTGGCTGTATCTGATGTGCTGTAGTCTTGGGAATTAATGAAAAGGTGCTGCTGAAAATTGTGTATACACTTTAGCATTATTGAAGGGCATAATATATCAGGGCATAACATATAGTTACAAAACAAAAAGAAAAGAAAATATACCCTTAACCCCTTTACTACCAAGTTATTTTCCAAAAATTCACTGCCAGGGACCAGTGGTTTTTAGTAAAATGATTTTTAATTAATTGTACAGTAAGAAATATTTAGGAAATTCTCACCATTCCTTACTGTAATAACCTATTTGGCAGGCAGATGTCACGAGTTGTTGCTGGTAAAACTGCAGCTAGTGGTTCCGTGCATCGACTGGGAGAACCCCATATATCAGAACATTTCTTAGCCGATTTTAAACAGTTTTAACCCCTTGGGCATTATGCCCACAGGGCTAAAACTTTGAGGGCACCTTCTGCAGCCCAAAAGCAAACGAAATTGGTTTGCAACAAATTAATTTCACTTGCAATCATACAGCAGAGCCCTGGATCGTGTTGACCACTGATTTTGTATACGCTTTCACAATAGTGAAAATGTTAAAAAAGGTATTGCTTGTATAGACATTGGACCAAAATGCATAATTCAGATCAACTTCAACAAGTCAGTTAACAAAGATATAAATCTCTACTGAATATAATCCTCTGGGGGTATGATAAATGCATTGCTCATATGGGGATACACTTTAAATTATTAACATTTGTGTAACACAATGTACATGATTTACGTTTGCATCGTTTCATGTGTTAATATTTAGTTTCTGTGTCTACTAGATTTAACAGGCAATGCGTTGTTGACAAAGACAAAAGGAATCAATGTAGATATTGTCGTTTAAAAAAATGCTTTCGAGCTGGAATGAAAAAAGAAGGTAAGTTCTTTGGATCAATAAATGTAACACTTTGACAATTGCCAATCAAATCACATTCCATTATCAGTCTATATTATTAAGAAAAAAAAGAGAAAGAAACCCCAGCATTCTTAATATCTTTCAACTGTATATTATACAAATCGTATAACAAAGTGTGTCAATGATCCGGTCTGACTAGACTTACATTGTGACGTGATGATTGTCTGTGAAGTGTGCCTTCAGAGCTCATTGTATCTCTACATAATATATTTTATAAAATTCAGCAAAAAAAATGGCCTTTCAATTACTAACACAATTACATATATAATAACATATGTAAATATTTGTATGAGCATAAAAAGATTCACAGACGTGTAATGAGAAGAAATGTAATGAGGAGTCTCTGATAAAAAATGGTGTCACTACCAAAAGTAACAGTCAGTATCTGGGGTGAGCTCCAAGCAATCATTCCAGCCTTTCTCAGCCTATTGTGGTCGTGGACCATCTCAGTACCGATGGTAAAAAAACGACTGGATGACTTCCTGCAGACACGGAATATTAAGGGTTATAATATTTAATACTAGGTGTTAAGCCTGCCCGGAGGGCAGTCTATTGTTGTTGCCAGCCCAGAATCTGTGTTCACATATTTGCTTTTCAATGTCATATCCGAGAGTATCTCTATATATAAAATGCGTCCATCGCCGTCCCATCCGTGGTGGGAGGGCTGAGTAAGATGATGTGATGGGTGCGTGCGCAGCCGCGTTAGAAACACATTTATATATAGAGATATATATGTAAAATGTACCCCATCCTGGCAGGTTCTATCCTCCTGCTCTTATGACAACCACCAACTTACACCCTCCCAGGAGATATAAGGCCTGTGTCAGACGAACGCAGTGATCACGTCCGTGACGCCGCACAGTTTAACGTCCGTCGTAGCATAGAATCATGATCAATAGAGACCCACACACACGAAGTACGTGCGCACTGAACTGCGCACGCACAACGCACGTGGCAAACGGACGCAAGTTAGGCAAGAACCTAAAAGACTGGGTTTTTTGCCTTCTTTTGGATCAACAGCAGTTGGTGATGTGTGAGAGGCTGAACCCGATGGACGCATGTCTTTTTTCAGCCTATGTAACTATGTAATGGCCTATATTTGGTTTTAATAGAGTGAATTAAATATCTTATTATCTACAAATTTACATTTTTTTTAGTTAATAGTTAAGCAATCCATATAGTTTGGAAAGTGACCCATGTTGGTGAGATGTGATATTAATTATAGGTATAATTTGTGTATATTTGCAGCTGTTCAAAACGAAAGAGATCGGATAAGTACAAGAAAAAGTGTTTTTGATGGAAGCAGTATCCCCTCAATTAATACATTGTCACAAGCAGAGGTTCTTTCACGTCAGGTAACACTAACGTTTTAGCTGCAAAGAGTCAGGATTTTTGTGATACAAATGCACATCCAAAGTCTCTCTGGAGCTCTAAAGGCATGAATCAGAATAATTACCATTATATGCACTTTCAGTGAAAATGTATGAGTGACATAAGGTGTCTGGGCTAATATTATTTTGCATGTTGCAGCTGAGATCCCCAAAACTGGAATGCAGGAAAAATTTAAAAAAACGATAGTCCAAAATTATCTTGAAAGTATTGCTTATTTGTAATGTGTTTTCAGACTTTATCTGCTGCGAAGTCCATAATGATATGCGGTTGGGCACTTTTACAGCAGAAATAAACTTCAAAAGAGGTTTTATTTGTACTGTCATTAACCCCTTTACTACTGTCATTGGGCCCTATTCCAAAGTTGGTGCTCACTTAACCAGAGCTGTTGTAAACTTAACAGGCGCTATACTGTGCCTGGCGATAAAATGGGGAAGCTGATGGTGAAAACCTGCACCTGCAGGTTTCCCCCGTATCGTCCCCATTTTATCACCATATTCCGGGCCAGGAAATAATTCAGCAGCTTGCCCCGGAACGCAGTGCAGCGCTCCCTGATACTTGGGGTAGAGCTTCCGAGCCGCAACGCCGCCACGTAGTGATTGCAGAGGGAGACTGAGGACTACTTGTCCCCAGTCCCACTCTGCTCCCAGCAGCCAGGAGTGGACGGTCGAGCTAATGTTCTCACCACGGATGAGAGGTGAGTTTCTCATTTATTTCTCATTTATTGCTGGAATCAGCTAGCACCATCTTCTGGGTGCTGTAAATAATCGGTTAACCCATCGGTGCAGTAATGAGCATAAGACTTTGTAATACCTTACTTATCCTAACACTAATTACTGATTGCGCTCCCCGTGTTAAACATACGATATGCAATGCACAGTAAACTCGCGCAAGCTAGCGCAATCATCGATGCGCTGACTGATTTCATTAAACTGTTAGCGTTAAGAAGGTAATCTGGGTGGCATGCATTAAAGTCACTTATCCTGATGTTAATGCTTACGCAAGTGAATGCTACAGTTAGTGTTCATTAGGGAATAGGGTCCAACAACTCTATAGACTATAATGAGTAAGTTTACAACAGCTCTGGTTAAGTTAGCACCAACTATGGAATATTTCCCATTGTGTATACAAAATCAGCACTCAGCAGTAGTGGACAGTACACAGCGGCCCAAGATCGTGTTAAAACATTCTGGCATTATGTTTCATTTGCATTTGGGCTCCAGACGGTGCCCCCAAGGTTTTAGCACATGGACATGATGCAAGCAAAAATGGCAAAAAAGTGACATGACACAAAAAGCTGGCATTATTTGTTGGGTGGGTAAAAAGCGAAATAGTAACGACTGGGAGTCAGAGAAGGAGGTAAATCAGAACGAATAAAAGGGAGGCAGGTAAAGAGAAGGTGAAATTGCTAAAAAGGGCCAACAGAAATGTGGACAGGAAGAATGGGGTAGGGTCAACCATTAAATCTGCAATTGAGTGCTAACAGAGCCAAACGGTAGCTATGAATCCAGGGGACCCTAATTTTCATATTTAGGCTCAGCATTGTGCAAGTTGTGCATTTTGAAGATGGTCACACATCGGTATTGGTGCACACATATGGTGGGTGCATTTAAGGCCTTTTGTTGTAAAGGACACCTCTTCCTAGGTCCATAGCACAGTGTGCAGTAGTTGGAATATTAGGTTTTATAGTTAAATTATGGCATAAACCTTATGTATTGTAGCACTCATACATAGGTATGCACAGTATCTATGAAATGTATGAAGGTATATGGAGCATGAACACACATAATGGACACCATTACATTCTCCACGCTAAAAGGGGAACGCAAAGGAGAAAAACCTGCGCCTGCAGGTTTATCCTTTGCGTCCCCATTTTAGAGTGATATTACGATGCAGGAAATGTAGAAAAGCTGCCTGCATTGTAATCGGCTCGCTAAGCTCCGGGACTCGCGCGGCAGCGCTAAGTGCCGCTGCGAGCATCCCCTCGATGGAGTCCAATGGACTTCATTGAGGCAGGCGTTGCCGGTCACTTGACCTACTGGACCTCGCCTTGCAAGATCCGGCAGGTCGGTGTAGTGATCCGCAGAGTGAGACTGGGGAACTTTTTCCCCCCGTCTCTCCCTGTTCCTGGCGGACAGAGGAGGCGGTTGGAGCCGCGGTCCTTGCCGCGGGATAGGAGGTAAGTATCTGATTAAATTGGGGGGATTTTTGGATGGTGCTGATGGATTCTGCAGTAGCGGAATCTGTAAGCACTAGGTCCTGGCTGTGGTGAACTGTTGGGTTTACTGCAGCCAGATGGTAATTAGTGTTAGTATATTGTAATACTAACGCTAATTAACTCTTTGTGCTCCCCATGTTAAGTATAGGGAGCGCAAAGTACAGTAATCTCGTGCTGAAAAACACAAGATACCAAACGCTAACGGGTTTTTTAATCCTTTAGCATTTGGATTGTAATATGGTCGGCCACCAGGGTTAACGTTATTGCTTACTCAGGTGAGCGCTAACGTTAGCGAGGAGAATGTAATGGTGCCCAATATGTTTAAAGTGAATATATATATATATACAGTATATATATATATGTGTGTGAAATGCATCCACTCTTGAGGACTCCACAAAATTAATTTGCCCAGAGCTCAAATTTGTGAACAAATATAATTTATATATAGAAATGAGCACTCCAGGGTCTTCTCAAGAATTAATTTATTTACAGTCTAGTCTATTACCTAGTCTATCATTATTATGTCATGCCAGCTCACTATTTACATCCACATTACAAACTCCAGATCCACCTTTGTTAGGCTTCTTCGTGTAGTTAATAGTTCTCTAATCAATGTTCAATCAATACTCCCCCAGATATTTCCAAAGATACACCCAGAAAAGAAATAAATGGTGCAGTATGTTAAAGACCAATTCTATATTCCCCTATAGATTGTGCACTCACATTGACTAGAGCCTAGGGTATACTGGCCCACGTTTTTCAAGTTTCTGGTCAATAAGGTTGACCCTCCTTCTTCTTTATACAGCAAGCACCTTTATCTAACTCCAACCACAAACAGCCATCAGTAAGGTTTTCAAAGGTTGCTCTACAACTCAAACAGAGAACTCTTCATGGTGTAATACATGGACGTGCTTTTAATATATGAAGATAAAAACATACTTACACCCTCAGAAGTGCCTTTTCTGGCAACAATGCATATGGGACTTCAAGACTTCAATTAGGCTTCAGGGACTTACGGGTTCAGGAACCTCTTAGCCGAAAAGGAGGAGCAGCACATGGCGAGGGATAGAAGGTAAGTAAATAAAACAAATAAAGAAAAAGGAAACCATGATTGGGAAGAGGCTGTCAGCAGCATCTGCCCTATTATTTAATGGAAAATAAAGGGACCTTTATTTATTAGGGAGTGTTACTATAAGACCCGGTGAGAATCTTTAGATGTGCTTGAATTCTTTCTGACTCTCCCATAATCAAAACAAGATCTTGGAGAGAAATTAACATTGCCATGGCGAATGCGTGCCGTAATCAAAGCAAAAGGCCCTCCAACCAAATACTAGAGTATGTGCCTTTTCTTTTGGCAAGGCAATGTATGTACACAGTTTATATATTACACTCAGAGATATACTGTAGCTCTATTTCTTACATTTTCATCTACTAACAAATTCACCCAATTGTCCTGGATGATAGTTTGTTATAGTTTTCTATGTTTATGCTACATAAACTCTCAAGGCCGCTGGATATAAAAGCATGTTAAAACAGTCATAAATAGTTTGCGTGTAAGATATATTATGATATAAAGCATGTTCTTTAGCTTCACATTGAAGGCCATGAATTCCACCTGTGTGAATAATGTTTGACTTGTGCAATGGACCCTGTTTACTAATTCTCGATTTTAGTAATGGCTAGCGGTTCTCACCGAAATTTTCTACTAGTGCCTCACTATTAACCCTTTCCTTGCAGACGATACACTAAACATGTCCTGTGGTTTTCTGTTATTATGCAGAGGGTGCACCCAGTCTGTCATGAAAGTTTTGCAGCTTGGTGCAAGTCTAGGGCTTCGTTCATAGTGGCTGACAACTTGGATGTCAATCCTTGCCGTGGGACTTCACCCTGCCCACTTACATCATTACGACCATGGTTCCTTCCATGGGGCATTTCCCATCTGGGTATTTTCCCATCGTTTAGATTCCTGTATCTCTGGTACCATATGTGCTGCAAGATTATATTAGGTAACAATGGAAATGCCAGAGTTGGTTGTACATAAAACATTTAAAGGAACACTCTACTCAAAAATCCCCCCCCCCATTTTTTTATCCTATCCTATCCCTATTCCCTTAATAAATCTTTATTTTTTTTCTTGTAACTGTAATACCCTAAAATCCACTTGTTTCCAGCGGCGTCTTTTTTTTTTTTATATACTCACCTCCCTCCTCTTCCGCTCCCGTCCTTCTTGCATCCGACTTGCCTTCTGGTTTACGTGAGAAGCGCGCATGCGCGCCTCTCACGTAAGACAGCCAATCGGCAGGCTTCCTCCCGGCTCCCTCTGAGGATTAGTGTTGCGCGCAAGAGGATGCGCGCAACACTAACCCTCAGCCGCTGCCGCCAGCTACTGCGGCGAGTTGGAGACGTCATCGCGCTTTTAGCGCGATGACGTCTCCTACTCAGCAAAAGTCGGCAGAAGTGGAAAATATGATTCCCGCTCTGCTGACTGACAGCTGGGAGGGCGGAGTAAAGTCCTCCGCCTCTCTCAGCTGTTTTCAGCCTTTTCTGCCGATCGGCTGAGCGGAGGCAGGAGGGACAGGCAAGGGAATACTCCGGGCATCATGACCACCTAAAATAGCTTAGGTGGTCATGTTGCTTAGAGTATGCCTTTAACATATATCTGGACTAACACGGTTTACCAAATCTACACTATATATATATATAATATATATACAGTATATATAAAACAAACCAGCAGGAAAGCACACTAACACAAAGACTTCAACAGTAGCTTATACATTTAAACATTTAAATGTTTTACCAAATTGTAACCCTTTAAAGATTCTAACAACTCTTAACCCTTTCAGGATTTCAACAGTTTTTAATCCATTCATGATTTTTTACAAAGTTTTTAACCCTAAACTCTGTTAAAAAAATTAAGGGAATTTAGGTCACAATACATGGCCATAAATTGCTTAAGCCTGTCAACGGCAGCAATATATCTCACCTTCGACAGACCCTTCTCCGTACACATCACCTAATGACCACCATTATGGGATTAACTCACTTACTGAGGACTGAATCCTTTCTGGAGCTCCTTGTAATTCAAGGTTAAATAGATCCTGAAAGTGGATCGCCTGTGACAGGGTGGGATATATGTATATATATATATAGCTTTTTTGTTCTGAAGCAACACCATTATCTGCTTTTCAGTCAGAAAGTGAACAATGATGCTGCTGCAATTACCTTCTCATTTCCCGTGCCAGCAAAAAGT
Source organism: Leptobrachium leishanense (assembly GCA_009667805.1). Taxonomy (NCBI): domain Eukaryota; kingdom Metazoa; phylum Chordata; class Amphibia; order Anura; family Megophryidae; genus Leptobrachium; species Leptobrachium leishanense. The sequence continues at coordinate 73,267,670 of CM019067.1, read as the reverse complement.
GTAGAAGCACTTATTACACACTCAGGGTTACTCAGACAAAGGTGAAAACCAGGAGAATTGGCAGAAGAAGAGAATAATCTAGACCAAATAGCCGTTTTGGAGCTAAATTACAATCCTAGCGTTAAAACGCGGGCGCAAGGGAGGAAAAACTGCACCCGCAGTTTTCCCCTTTGCGCCAGCGTTTTAACGCTGGATTACAATGCAGTCGCAAAAAATGCTGCCTGCATTGTGACCACGCGATAACCCCCAGAATGCTCGCGGCAGCACTGAGCGCAGCTGCGAGCATCCACTCGATGGAGTCCATAGAGATTCCCCCTGCCGGTCACATGACCAGCCAGATCTCACCTCGCGAGATCCGGCTGGTCGGCATAGTGATACACAGGGAGAGACTGGGGGACTTTTTCCCCCAGTCTTTCCCTGCTCCCGCCGGACGGAGGATCCGGTCGGAGTCGCGGTCCTCGCCGCGGGACAGGAGGTGAGTATAGCATTCATTTTTTTTTTTTTCTGGATGTTGTTAACGGATTCTGCAGAAGCAGAATCCGTTAACACCAAGTCCTGGCTGTGATTAACTTTTTGCTAACCACAGCCAGACATTAATCAGTGCTAGTAGATTGTAATACTAACGCTGATTAACACTTTGCGCTCCTCATGTTAAGTATAGGGAGCGCAAAGTACAGTAACCTCCTGCTGAAAATCGCAAGGTAGCAAATGCAAACGGGTTACTTAACCCGTTTGCGTTTGGATTGTAATATCGTGAGCATTAACGTTTGCATTAAGAGTGTAATGTGACCCTTGGAAAGTGAGATAAATAGGAGAATTTTTCTGGTTTGGCTATTTTGACCTAGAATTTTCACTTCTCCAGCCATTCTCGTGGTTTTCACCTCTCTCTGAATAACCCTGACTGTTTTATCAAAAACATTAGCCACTGCACCATGGACCCCTGTATCTCCATGCTATAAACCCCATAAGTTCAAGTGAGTAGTCTTTGGACAGGTCAGGGTCTGGCCTTTCCAATGATACCAAACTTGGCTATATAATGTATAATCTAAAAAAATTATTTAAATTTAAAATTGTAATTTAAAATCTAATTTTATCAGCAGATTCAGGGCTACATTACAACCTCAATGCTAAAACGGGGGCGGTAGGGACAAAAACTGCGCACGCAGTTTTCTCCGTACCGCCCCAGTTTTATCGTGGAATTACAATGCAGGTGTTTAAAAAGCTGCCTGCATTGTTATCGCGCACTATGCCCCTGGATGCTCGCGGCAGCGGTGAGCGCAGCTGCGAGCATCCACTTGATGGAGTCCATAGGACTCCACTGAGACAGACGCCGGCGGTCACATGACATGCCAGATCTCGCCTCGCGAGATCAGGCCGGCCAGAGTAGTGATACGCAGGGAGAGACTGGGGGACTTTTTCCCCCAGTCTTTCCCTGCTCCCGCTGGACGGAGGAGGCGGTTGGAGCCACAGTCCTCGCCGCGGGACAGGAGGTGAGTATACAAATTCTTTTTTTATTTTTTTGGATGGTGTTAACGGATTCTGCAGAAGCGGAATCTGTTAACACCAAGTCCTGACTCTGGTTAACTTTCCGGACGTTAATCAGCATTAGGACTTTGTAATCCTAACGCTGATTAACACTTTGCGCTCCCCATGTTAAGTATAGGGACGCAAAGAACAGTAACCTCGTGCTGAAAAGCGCCAGGTACCAAACGCAAACGGGTTGCTTACTTTGGATTGTAATATGCGGTACACACCGCGACTAACGTTAATGCTCACGCAGGTGAGTGTTAACGTTAGCACATAGATTGTAATGTGGCCCTCAGTGTTTTATAGAAATTAAAACTCACCATTCAATCCTATTTATTATTAGGCTGAACTAGAGAAGCTGCTTCAGCTGGTGCTTAAGATAAGTAATGGCGCTCTCTGTCTTGACTCATGATCACACTCTAAAAACCAAAATCTGATAATCCCAGTCACTCTGACGAGTCAGTCTTGATATGGATTACTTTTGAGGTTTGGCGGCCAGAAGTGATACAAGGGAAGCAACATATATTATATCTTTTATTATTGAATGCAGAGGTATTTGCATTATGAATAGCAGCGTGCAACATGGTTATTAATGTATAAACAGCATATTGGTACTATTAAATCAATAATGCATCAAGATTGAGTTAGAAAACTCTGGCACACAGAATCTTAGGTTTCTTTGTGTGTTTTAGACTATACTAATCAATACCGTTTTCTATTTAGCTACAAGATGCAAATAGCTACATTATCTTAAATCATATATAGCAAGCATATATATATAATAAAATAAAATAAATTGTTCATAAAACTTTAAACCTAATCCAGGGAATGAGAAAGCAGAAAAACATGTAAAAAAAAGTTAAGCAATAAAACAATTACACGATCATGTTGAAGGAAGGTGGCATTATTGTTAAAATTTATTGGCTTTTCTGTCAAGGCTAGATAAAGTGTGATTCATATCAACACCTAATCAAACAACTAGCAGTGCATGCTGTAAAGAAGTGTATCTTATGATATCTGTGTTCACAGCATCATAAAATATTGTGCTAGACAAACTCTCTGCAGGCCAATGTAAAAATATAAAAAAACATTAAATAAAGAAATACTAAGTTGACACTTTGATTTAATGAAATAAATTAACACCAGCTGCAGACTTTCTTATATTTCATTTTAATTCATGCAAATAAATTATTCCTGCCAAAAAGACCGTTATCCTGTTCTGCTATATGCGTTCTTGCATGTATCAGGTAATGAGATGAGGGCTCTGTACCTCAGAAAATGAAGGTGGTTATAAACACTTCAGTCAGTTATTGTGCAAAACTCTTTCGCTGTTTTGTTGTTGTTTTTTTTATTTATCGTCATATGTCAAGACCAGATTTATGTAAACCGGCTGTCATCAACCTTGGACTAATAAATGTTTTGGAACTACTTTTCCCACAAGGAACTGTCTATGAAAGGAGTGTCTGAGCATCATGGGAGATGTACTTCCAAAACATCTGTGGGGCTAAGGTTACTGATCCCTGATGAAAGCCTTTAACAGTTTTTCTATATAAGCCTTAATTAGTTTTTAAATGGGAATTTTAAGGCATGACACGGAGGCTCCTATTAGCAGTCTCTTTCTTACTTTAATAAACAGTAGCAAGAAGTAGACAGAAAAGTATATATGCATATATAAACTTTGATAAGAAAAAACGATAGTACCAACATGGTACGTCCTGAAACACCCCATTCCATAACGCAGTATGGACTGTCCTGAGTTAACATAAGATTCCCCCTGACGTCCTTTAAACCTCTTTCTTGCTACTCAGCGGACAGTTAAGTATACAAAACATTTTTTCCAGCCTCCCTGCGCTTAAGGGAGTCTGGGACGCTTTATTTATATGCTTGTACTGTATTTATTTATTCAAGCTGTTTATTTAATCTGTCAGCGTTTTGGCCGTTGGGTTTAGGATCTGTAACTGGGTGTTACAATCCTGTCTTTACACCTCCCACGGCCTGCGCTGTGAGTCACTGAGATTCTCCTCATGCGTTAGGCTCCGCCCCCTTTTCGCGGCGTTTTCGCGGGCTTTAGGCAGCGGCCATTTCAAAACTGAAAAGACTTGCTTTTAAAAACATGTCGCTCTCCAAGCACAATTCGCACTCCGGTCAGCACGATTCCGACTCCGAGGGTGAGGTGATGCACATCTCTACCCTCGCTGATCGGCATGGCTTACCCCTGCGCTCCCAGAGGGAGGACCCTGAGACAAGGCTGGAGGCTCTGGAGGCTTCCATCACCCGAATGCAGTCGGCGGTCACCTGTATGTCAGAGTCCTTCTCCCGCGCCTGGGCTGACCGTAATGTACCATCCACTTCATATAATCCCCATTATTTTATGCCTCCCATACCTGTTAACCCCTGCCCTACTGTTTCCTCTGGAACACTTACCCCTGCTCACTCAATGTGTGCCCATGGCCCTAGCTTTAATTTAGCCTCACATCCTCCTCAATTGAATTTTAATCGACCCATGAGCTCTCAGGCTCTACACAGACCCCAGAGCTTTCATGCTCACAGTGAGACTGCGCCTGACAATCTGAGCGCCAGAGGGGCTGGCAACCCCGTTCAACTGCCTGAACCCCACAACATCCCCGCACAGAAAAGAGCCCTTGACCGCGGGGCGTGTAAAGCGGTATGTTTGCCTAAACAGCAAAAAACGTGCACCTCTCTGTTACCGGCTTATCCGCTTTCAGATGAGGATGAAGGGGATAAGGCTTATGACTATGAGGAGCCTTTTGAAATCCATGCGCCCGCTTACGATGCGCAGTTGGAGGAGGATGTTTTACCACCTATTTTCCCGGGGGCCACCCCACGAGAAATCATTTATGACCCGCAGGGTAACCCCCTATTTCACCCACAAACAATTTCCCACCCACGCTCAACAGAGTGGTACCCACTGCCCCATGTGGCTAAGTGGATTGATCAAAATTTCAGGGCTCCCCTAGACCGTCCCTCCAGAGCAACTATGAGGGCTGAGTGTCCCCGACCTACCACCGCGGGCAAAGTCTGCCTTACCCCGGTGGTAGATGAATATTTTGAAAAATTCCTGGGAGGAAAAGGTTGGACAATAAAAAAGGGCATCGACAATGCTCTGCGCATGATACAGGACAAGGTCCTTGATATGTCAGGTCCCTTAACACGCCTTTTCGAAATGGTGGAAGATGCTAAACTCTCTGGTAATCCCCTGGAACCGGAGGATGTCGGGGGATGGCTACAACGCACTATGTGCTTGTTCGGGAACGCTAATGCGGCAATAGCGGCAGAACGCCGTAAAGCAATCCTGATAAAAATGGACCCGCAATTCACTACTCTAGCCCCTAAAGACCTAGGTAGTGAGGCGCAGGGTTTTCTATTTGGGGACCGTTTCATCAAAGAGATGGGAACGTATGCGAACACCTTTAACAATATGGAAAAGAATGAGGCCACAATGAAGAAGGTCTTCAATCCCACTAGAGTTTTTGGCAGGGCCGGCAGATACAGAGGGCGACCTGCCGGCCGAGGAAATAATCCTTACGCCACTTCCCGTACGGGGAACTTGCCCTCACTATCTGCTCCAAAATCCAGAGCATCAGGATTCACGGGATCCTTTTTCCCATCACGTGCCCGACCCTGGCAGGGACGCGGGTTTAGAGGGACGAGAGGCAGAGGATATTTCCGTCGTCCAGCAGGTAATTCCTATACCACATCCCACGATCCCAATCGCGGGGCGCTTGCGTCATTTCCTACACAAATGGGACACACTCACACAGGACACATGGGTCCTCAACACGATACAGGGGTTCACTGTGGATTTCACCGACACTCCATACCAATCGTCGCCACCACATCCGCTATCACTGTCTTCGACACTTCACGAATTAGTACACATGGAGGTACAAAGCCTCCTACAGAAAGGGGCAATAGAAACATCTACTCCCATACCGCGCTTTGTAAGCAACCTCTTCGTAGTTGCGAAGAAAGGGGGCGGATACCGCCCAGTCATCAACCTGAAAGAGTTGAATGGTTGGGTAGTATACCGCCATTTCAAAATGGAAGGAATTCATACAATGAAAGAGTTATTGATTGCAGGGGATTGGCTTGTCAAATTGGATCTCAAAGATGCCTATTTGACAATTCCGATTCGAGAAGACTTCAGGGACTTCCTCGCATTCCCCTGGAATGGCAGAATGTGGAGGTTCACATGTCTCCCATTCGGTCTATCATCAGCCCCATGGTGTTTCACGAAAATCATGAAGCCAGTGATAGCTCAGTTACGATCAAAAGGGGTGCGCTTAGTTATCTACCTAGACGACATCCTCATCATGTCGCAGTCACACTCCACCATACAACTACATCTACGATGGACCATTCAACTGTTACAGGATCTCGGATTCCTGATCAACATGGAAAAATCTATCCTGGTTCCGTCACAAAAACTGGAGTTTTTAGGCTTCATTCTCGACTCTGTACTCCAGACTCTGAGCCTCCCGAACTCGAAGGTCCTTTCCCTCCGGAAAGAAGTCCGAACACTACTTCGCCATCGTTCCACTTCCCTGAGGCAAATCGCACGAGTCATAGGACTTATGTCAGCCACACGACACGCAATATTTCCAGCCCCCTGTTTTTCAGAGCCCTCCAGAGATTGAAAGCCCGTTTTCTCCGGTCCGGCTCTTCATACAACAGGATAGTGGAGATCACAGAGGATGCAACCACCGATCTCCAATGGTGGATTACGGATTTACATCTCTGGAACGGGAGTCCTCTTCATTTTCCAACTCATTCCCTCACGATAGAATCGGACGCCAGTCGTCTAGGTTGGGGAGCTCGATGCGGTCACCTGGAGACGGGAGGACGTTGGTCTCAGGAGGAGACATTACTGCATATCAACGTCCTGGAATTGCTAGCAGCATTCTTTGCTCTCCGGTGTTTTGTGAAAGGAACCGATCATCATTCCATCCTCCTTCGCTTGGACAACTTCCCGGCTGTGCGATACATCAACAGCCTAGGGGGACCTCGCTCAGTTCAGTTGACGTTCATGGCACACCAACTTTGGGATTTCTGTTTCCAACATCACCTCCATGTGACGGCGCAATTCATTCCAGGGCTCTCGAATGTGGTCGCGGACTGGAACTCGCGGCATTGGCACGACGCAGGAGATTGGTCGCTCCACTCTTCAGTCTTCTCAACGCTCTCTCAGCTGTGGGGTCCCTTCCACACGGATTTGTTTGCCTCCCGGCTGAATGCAAAGCTGCCGACGTTCTTCAGCTGGCGCCAAGATCCAGATGCGGCGGCGACGGATGCGTTCCTTCAAGATTGGGGACCGGGACGCCCATATGCGTTTCCTCCATTTGCGTTGGTTCAGAAAGTTCTGAATGTAATACGAACACGACACCTCACCTTGGTTCTGGTGACCCCGTCTGGCCGTCTCAAGCATGGTTCTCATCCATCCTGGACCTCGTGATAGACGATCCCCGCTTGATCCCATCCTTCGAGGACGTATTACTGGATCCGGATCACAGACCCCACCCATTGATCTTGTCAGGTCAACTGCAGCTCATGGCCTGGGTGCTTTCGGGATCGATGGATCAACGAGCGGCTTATCAAGCTCTGCTACCTCGTTGCTTCATCGATCCTGGGCTCCGGCAACTAGAGGAGTGTACGCCTCCTGTTGGACAAGATGGTCTAGCTGGTGTATTGAACGGGCTCAGGATCCCTTTTCAGCACCTCTGACGCACGTCCTAAATTTCCTGTCTTCGGTCTTTGACTCGGGCACGGCTTACCGTTCCCTTAATGTGTTGAGATCAGCTATGTCGGCTGGACATGTCGGTTTCGGGGGCGTTCCTCTTGGACGACATCCCTTAGTCTGTCGACTCCTTCGAGGGGCCCGTTTTGCTCGTCCTCCTCGTCCCCGATATGTGGTAACATGGGATGTTACTGTGGTGTTGCGTTTCCTCCTCGCTTGGCCAGATAATCATGGCTTATCGTTACGCCGACTCTCGGCTAAGTTACTAATGTTACTGTGCTTGGTTTCGTGTAAAAGAGTGGGAGATGTGAGAGCGTTAGACTTTGGAGTTCGCTCTTTTTTGCCAGAAGGCGTAAGATTTAATATCTCCCGTCATACCAAGACGTCCATCTCGCAGGCGTTTTTTCCGTCTTTCTCCTCACAACCGTGGTTATGTCCGGTTAGATGTTTACAGGAATACGAAGACCGTACTCTACCCTTTCGACGTATGGAGGAAGTGGCTCCTTTGTTTATATCTTTCAAGCCCCCCTTCCTCCCAGTTACCTCACCCACTCTGGCTAGGTGGATTCGTTGGCTGTTGGATTTAGCAGGGATTGACACCTCCCGATTCGGGGCGCATTCAGTTAGAAGCGCCATTGCTTCCAAAGCAGTTTCCTCTGGTTGTCGATTGGAAGACCTGTTACGCTCCGCGGACTGGTCGAGAGAGTCCACTTTCAGGGAATTTTACTTTAAACCCGTATCACATTGGTCGTCCGATGTTTTTGATGTTTAGATTTCCTCTAGCTTTGAACTTGCAAATAGGAGCCTCCGTGTCATGCCTTAAAATTACAAAATTTTCCTATTCCATAACGGAAAGTTTGAATTTTATTAATGACACGGAGGCGAGTATTTCCCTCCCATTTTTAAAAAACCCTCCCTTTATATATTGTTCTGTTATATTATTGTCGTGTATTAATAAATAAAAACATGGACTCTGTGTCATCTTTATTCAGTTACTGTGATTACTTATCTGTACACTGTATGTTTATTCAATAAAACTATTTTATTGTTTCTATGGGTTCTGAAATCTTTTCAGCGCTAGTACCGCGTGTCTTGAATGTTACACGCAGTTACTGTTGTTACTCTAACACACCCTTCGTGTTTTTGTGCTTTTATTACAGCCACTGGCCCACCTGTTTGAATCTGGATTCTTTCGATTCCTTTCCTCCTGGATCACTCGTCTTCAACTCCGCAAGGAAAAGATTTCAAGTGTCGTCTTCTGCTTCTTCGTAGTTTTCAAGAAAGAGGTTTAATGGACGTCAGGGGGAATCTTATGTTAACTCAGGACAGTCCATACTGCGTTATGGAATGGGGTGTTTCAGGACGTACCATGTTGGTACTATCGTTTTTTCTTATCAAAGTTTATATATGCATATATACTTTTCTGTCTACTTCTTGCTACTGTTTATTAAAGTAAGAAAGAGACTGCTAATACTCGCCTCCGTGTCATTAATAAAATTCAAACTTTCCGTTATGGAATAGGAAAATTTTGTAATTATAACCCATGACTCTCCAGATAAATACTAAATACTAAATACATAGGGCCCAATTCCAATCTTCACGCTAACATGGGGACACTAACTGGGAAAGTAGTGTCCCCATGTTAGCGTGAAGAGTCATGGGGACTCCTGTAGAGTCCCCATGTTAGCGTGGTATTCCAGGGCAGGCGTTGGGGATACTCGTGGTAGTGCGTCCTTGAGTATCTCCTCCTGGAGTCAATAGGACTCCGTGGAAGGTTGCGCTTACGGGCCACGAGCCCTGCCACAGACTGATTGTGGAGAGAAACTGGAGAATTTTTTTATTCGTAGTCTCACTCTGCTTTCAGCCAGAAGAAGAGACGGATCAGGCCACCCTTCGCTCAGTGGGAGGAGAGGTGAGAACGGGATTTAATGGGGGTATTTACATTAGGTGTTAAATGATTTTGCAAATGCAGAATCATTTAACACCAGCTTCTAGGAGGTGCTAACTTTTGGCTCTACACGACCCGATGGTAATTTGTGCCGGCACTTTGTAATACCTTACTAATCAGAAAGCTAATTAATGATTGCGCTCAGATATGTGTGAGTTAATGCTAGGTTAAGTGGCCCTAGAACATCACCCCCTGCTACATTCCAAATGCTAATGGGTTAAAAGAACCCTTAGCGCAACAGAGATTGCACCCGCTTCTGCGAGTTTACTGTACTATGTGCTCCCTATGCTTAACATGTGAAACACAAATAGTAATTAGCGATAGGATTACAAAATCTTAACACTAATTACCACACCGCTGTGGCTAGCTGAAAAGTTAACCACAGCTAGAAGCTGGTGCTAACTGATACCGCTTCTGCAGAACCAGTTAGCACCAGCTATACACCCCCCAAAAATTAGACACTGACCTCTCATCCTGTGGTACTTACGGTGGCCTGATCTGTCACTTCTGGCCACCGGGAGCAGAGCGAGACTTGGAACAAATAGTCCCCAATCTCCCTCTGTGATCACTTCGTGGACCTGCACGATCTTGCGAGATCTTGCAGGTCACTTGACCTGGCAGCAACAGCCTCCATGGAGGCCTATGGACTGCAGGAGGTGATACTAACGGCGGCGCGGTAGCACTGCCGTGAGTATCCAGGACCTTAGCTCTGCATTATGGGGCAGGCTGCTGAATCAGCGCCTGCCCCATAATAGGGTGCTAAAACAGGGATGCTAAGGGGACACCTGCGAGCGCATCACCTTAGCGGGCACTTTGTAATAGTGCCCAAACTTTGTTGAGTTTTTTTTTGTTTCAGTGAGGGTGGGGTCTGCTTCTTGCAGCGTCTTTTCAGTAATGCAGGGCGACAGATCTCAGTGAATTTCATTTGTCCCCAGAGTGAACACTAATCTTGTTGAAGATTATTTCATATTCTTTACATATAGCTATACATACACATTAAGTTGTGTCTGCTGAGCATAAGAGTAGATGGTTTCAATTAGTCACACATACAGGGTTATTCAGAGAAAGGTGAAAACCAGGGGACCTGGCAGGAGAAGAGAATAATCTAGACCAAATATTCTAGACCTAGAATTTTCAGTTCTCCAGTCATTCTCCTGAGTTTCACCTTTCTTTGAATAGACCTGACAGGGTTATTCAGAGAAAGGTGAAACACTAGAGAACGTTTAGAGGAGTGAAAATTCTAGATCAAAATAGCCAAACCAGAAAACTTCTCCTATTTACCTCACTTTCCAAATCAGCTATTTTGACCTAGAATTTTCACTTCTCCAAATGTTTTCCAGAGTTTCACCTTTCTCTGAAAAACCCTGACAGTTCTCTGTGGTTTGAGAAGATGCAGTTGAGTCGGGGGGACATGTTCAAATATTATTGGGTGATTTGAATGAGCACTGATTTCGACATATAAGTCTATAACAACTGACGGCAGTCTCTCTTTGGGGTTCATTCTTTGTATACTGCCTAATTGAACATCACTACCTCTCCCTCTCTATCTCTCTGTACCATCCTTATTAAGCGGAACATAGTCATACATTTGTAAGTTACTTTCTATTAAGAAATATACCTTGTTTTTAGAACTAAGAAGTCGGATGTGTGTTATTTTTGGTGGCGCAGTAGTATACATGTATACTGTGTGTAAACACCCTCAGACTACAACGGATGATGCACTGGTTCAGAAAAGCCACGGACAGTAACATATCCTACACTTACATTATGAATGTATGTGCTTTTATATACTAATTGTAGGTTTCATTTCAATGCTAAATAATGAATACATCATATTTCTGGTAGTGAAAGAGTTAAACAATAGCATAATTATTATTATTTTTAATGAACTCAGCATTAAAGATACGTTCCTTATGCAAAATCATTTACTAGTTCAAGTTTAAGTAGAGAATGCATTTATTAGAGTTAGGAAGGGGAAAACAGTATTCCTCCTTCTGCGTGCAATGTGATAGATTCTTTAATGCTCAGAACATTTTTCAATTATTCCCTTGAGTGCTTCTGTGGGTTTTGTTTAAAATCAGTGTGTTATAAAAGTTACACTTTTTGATTCAGATATTAATAATTCATTTCTCTTTTGAACTTGGTCAGATCACTGGTTCAAGTTCTGGATCAAATATTGACATAAACACAAAGAAAGTTGCCACTGTCAGTGATGTCTGTGAATCCATGAAACAGCAGCTGCTGGTCTTAGTGGAGTGGGCAAAATACATCCCGGCCTTCTGTGAGCTACCCCTCGATGATCAGGTAAAAAATGCTGTGGATTTGTATACTGCTGGGATTCTGGGAAAAATGATCAGTTTGGGCTGGTGGCTGAACATGATAGCTCCTAGCAGTAATAGTCAGCAAAAGGATGCAGCAAATGGTTTAAGTCTGGCAAGCCTTTAACCATTAGCGGCTCCTTATTGCCAAGCTCCTTACAAGTGAGCCGCTATGTGAGCAGATCAACTCTTTATATTAGGGAGCTGCTATGTAGATACCAGCAGCAACGGCAAGGAGACTTGCGTGATTCTATGAGATTGTGTACATGCCATCGCATGCAGGGTTTAATATGACGCAAAATCATTTAATACCAGCTTTTGGAAGCTGGACATTTTTTCATTACCAGCTACAAGTGAGAATAACAAGTGACCTTGGAAATGCTGCCTGGCCACCTGCACCTCACTGCGTTCTGTGCAAAGTATAGCAAATCTTAATGTACAGTCAGCATCCAAAACAGGTGAGACATAAGCGGAGTTTGCAGCCCTGCTGGAATGAGACTTAAGCCACTAGTATTACCGATTGCAGTCCTCCCGGCAGAGGGGATTTGAATATACTGCCCGCCGGGGGCCAACGTGGCGACCGATGGTGTCAGCACACTTTGCAAACTGATGCCACCAGTGGCTCCTAACCATAGGTATTATATCCTTTTAGTTTATAGAACGCCACAAATCCTGCACAAGATCGCATCTCATACACAGGATCAACAGTGTCAGCGACAGGTCACTGGAGAATTATTATTTTTTGAGAAAGTATTTTACCAGGAAGTATACATTGAGATTTCTCTCGTTTTCAAGTATGTCTTGGGTGGCGAGTATGTACCGTTAGGTGTCTTGCCCAATGACACTTACTGGAAAGGTGCTCTTGCCAGGATTCAAACCTGCGTCTCCACAGAATTATTTGCTCTTAGTATGTTGTCTCATGCCGTCCTAATCATAGAGACGGCATGAGAGGATTGAGCAAAATACCCATTGTGGCAGGTCCTATCCTTCCAAATCTAATGACTGCTTATATGGGCTTGACCCATTTACTTGGGACAGACTGACATCCTCCTGGGGCTCTGTGAAGTTCAATATCTAAATAAATATATGGTTATATATATCTATATTATATATATTAGAGAGAGAGACGCAGCTGTTTAATTGCAAAATTGAGAATTGCTGAATTTAGGCTACACATGCCAACAATGTGCTTGTTCCAAGAACTAATAATAAGCAAGTAATAAAAGTGTAATTAGTTATCCAAGAGGAAGATCATGTTCTTAATTTACTGCACAATGAATACCTGATTCCTGATGTTACCATTAATAATAATAATGATTTTGATATAACAATACGTTACTGGTTTTCCAATGCTCTTCTCCAACAGCTCCAAATTTGTGGAAGTCTTTCAACAATTCATTTAAAATGTTATAATTCTTTCTATAAAGCCTGATTTATGAATAGCTTTTGAATAGCGATATAACTTTACCACTCTCGGGGCACTACTACATTCTCAGCGCAAAACCGCGCGCGCAGTGCATTAAATTTTGCGAACAGCGTTGAGCGTTAACGCGCGAACATTAACGGTGATATTACAATCCGTGCGTATTTTTTCATCCGTCAAAAAATAACGCGCATAAAAAAGATGCGCAAAAACACGTGCGCATTGACCTTGCGCGCAGAAATCAGTGTGCGGACTGTTATTTCACGCGATTCAGCCAATCAGAATTAAGAATCTTAATTGTCTCACGTTAAGGTTTTGCACCTATCAAAGTCAATCTGAATATATATGCTGCATCAAAAAAAAAACACGCACAACTTCTCAATTTTATTGTTTGGGTATGTGTAGAATGTGTAACTATACGTTGCTGTATTTTTTTTTTTGGGCTGGTGTTTTTGGTTTCGGCCAGGTCCATCAGATTTGCCATTAATACCAGCTTTTCAAAGACGTTAAAATTATGCACGCAAACGTTGTCCGTTAAATATTGCCCATAGATTGCAATACCATGCGCGCACCCCCGCACGAACGCATTTGTGCTCACAATGTTAAGTATATGATGTGCGCACAAACTTGCGCTCACGCAGGGTTCGTGCAGGGTAACTCGCGTTAAACGTGCATTTTGTGTGCGAACGTCGTAATACGACATTCAGCGCGAAGGGTTTTGCCCCTCGCGTTAATGCATTTTTGGGCACGCGCAAAATTGTGCGTGAAGAGTGTAACAGTGCCCTTGGACTTTAAAGTGTTTAACACAACTGCTATTACTGGCACACATATGTGTGGGATATTACTGAATTTTCTAAAGACTCCCCTATGAGTCACAAATGAGTATTTAAACAGCAGCAGCTGCCCAGTGTTACATATGCTTCATTAAACATTGTTATATCGGTGTAGCTACCTAATAATCCTGTTTGGAATCATTGTTCTTTAACCCCTTAAGGACGGGAGTAATTTTACAACTTCGGCGCTCTTTCGGGAGTGAAGTTTGCTGAAGTTTTTGCTCATCATGTTTAAACGCGGTTTTAAGTCACGTATTATTATACCACCCAGACAAAATATATATCGTTCTTTCCGGCAGACTCGGCAGATTAATAATATATCATAATTATATATAAACGTCATGTCCTGCCAGAATGCTATAACAAAAAATGTAAAAAATGATAATTTTCAATAAAATTTCAATCATCCACAGTGTGTAAAGTGTTTTTTTTTTCACATTTTATTATCCGATCCTTTGCGGTTATATTCTATGGGGTAGACTTGGGAACCCATTTTTTTTTGGGGGGGGGAGAAATTACGTGATTTTAGCTAAACCCCCCCAAAAAAATCATTGGTGAAGCATCATTGTTCACATTATAATTGAAATGTGAACAATAATGCTGCATCAAAAAACAAAAAAAGCACGTTTTTATTTTTTAATTAATTAATTAATTGTTTTTTTTATTTTTATACACTTTTACTTTACTTTTTCATTGTCATGTTTGATATCGTTGGAAAGGCCATGCTCAGACCTTTCCATCGATATCAGGCATGAACCCCTAGCTGCCACCGATCAGGAGATAAAGGGGTTCAAAGAACCCCCCTATCTACTGCAAGGGATTTCCTTAGGAAATCCCTTTGCATCTAGGGGCTTCCCCAGTTAACTGACATCATCCCGCATGGCGCGATGAGTCAGTTGACGCGGGGGGGACCCAGAGGTGGGGCTGCCATCCAAGATGGCAGCCCCCACCGGAAATAGGCCGCGATCGGGGACAAATTAGTGCCCGGTCCCGACCTGGCAACTCATGGGTTAACCCCCATACATCGCTGGAAAGGTCAGGCTGTGACCGTTCCAGCGATGCTGGCCGCAGCCTTGTAGCCCCCGGCGATGGGGAGATAGAGGGATCCGAAGCATCCCTCCCCTCCCCTCCAGGCGCTTCCCCATGCTCCCCATGGAGGGGGCGCCTGAAACTGACGTCATCGCGCCAGCGCGATGACGTCAGTGCGCCGGGAGGCTAGAAAAGACACAGATCAGGCTTCATCGAAGCCAGATCTGCGTGGGAGCCGCCGGGGAGGTAAGTATTACCGCCGGCTGGGCTCCTAACGCCGAGGACGTTCCATGCTGTCCTGCAACGTTAAAGCCCGCCAAATGCAGGACGGCATGGAGGGCCGTTAAGGGGTTAATGTTATGGATCAGGCATCCTTAATTAATATAGCATGAATAAGTCAAATTGTATCACTAAATATTTATATATTTTTTTCTTTTTTGTCATAGGTTGCGTTATTAAGAGCACATGCTGGGGAACACCTTCTCCTTGGAGTAACAAAGAGGTCTATGGTTTACAAAGACATTTTAATTTTAGGTGAGAGCATAAAACATTTGATAGCAACTAATAAGTGTTTAACCCCTTCACTACCACGGTTCTGTATAATCTATTTTCAAAAGCTCCTTCGGGAGCCCATCATCGAGTAAACTCGATCTGGTCATATTCTACAGCAATGAAATAGAATTTTATTAACTGCAAACAAAATGTATTTCCTTCAAACATTTAGCTCTTTGGAAATGTCAGCCAAGGTGCTGAAGCTGAAGTAAATGGGTAAGCCCCAGTGACCCAGGGCTAAAACCATTAAGTTAGTACCAAACAATTAGAACCAGCAAGGTGCTGAAGCTGTTTGAACAGCTCTGAGATCTGTTTTCCTTTACAGAAAGATGCAGCAACTTATATTATTATACATATATTTTATATATTGTTTGGACATCAGGGAGAACCGTCTGCCTGTTAAATAAACCTCCTGCAGCTAAATTGTATTTTATGACGGGTACAATAATGTTTTCTATAAAACCACCGGGTCCTGACCATGTTTTTATGGAAAACCACTTGATAGTGAAGGGGTTAGTTTTGTAATATAAGTATATATGATTTTGCAGTAAATGCAAAATAATCTTTTAGGTGCAACCTAAGCTCTTGCAAGGCTTTCCATCTCACATTTTTCCCTAGGCTCCCTCTCGCTCCTCTGAAAATAACTTTAAATTATATTAGGTTTTAATGTGTAATGTGGACAGGGAACATTTTATTAAAGTCACAATAATCATATGTACTATTATTATATAATTCCGTTGGCCAACCCAAATTTATACTTATGGTCAGCCGCAGATTATCAGAAATTCATGCAGAATCCTTTAGTGACACAAACAGGGCCAGTAATTACAGGTATGGCAAGATCTGAGGCACAACCCCAGCAACCACTGGATATCTATATAAAATACAACAGAATAAATACATTCTGAAACTTTGTCATGTTTTAGAGCAATGCAAATAAATTTTGATTATTGCAAATTACATGTGTTTGCAAAGGGGCTCTAGAATGTGCACCCTTAGGTTTCAGCACACAGAGCATAGGACATTCCAGCCGATTATTATTATAATTTATATAGTCCCAACATATTCCGCAGCGCTGTACAATGGGCACAGTATAGACAGGGTTACAATACATTGAAAAACATTTGACAAACCAGTACAGGAGAAAACAAGGGCCCTATTCCAGTGGGAACTTACAATCTAGAAGGGTTGGGGGTGGAAACAGGAGGAGAGGACTGCAAGGTGAGAGTGATGTACTGCAAGGTGAGAGTGATGGACTGGTTGTGTCAGTGAGTCGGGTGGTAGGCTTCCCTAAATAGGAATGTCTTAAGGGAGCGTTTGAAGGAAGGGAAACTAAGGGAAAGTCTGACAGTATGAGGGAGAGCATTCCAGAGGGTGGGGGCTGCGTGTGAGAAATCCTGCAGTCTATCAAGGGAAGAGGTGATGCGGGGGGAAGCTAGGCGCAGGTCACTGTTTGATCTTATGGAGCGGGCTAGGGTGTATTTGGTGATTAGTGAGGACAGGTAGCGGAGAGCTGAGTTAGTGAGAGCTTTGTAGGTCAGGGTAAGGATTTTGAATTTAATTCTCCATGGGACGGGGAGCCAGTGAAGGACTCGGAGAGAGGAGCGGCCGAGACCGAGCGGTGAGGTGGATGAGCTTGGCAGAGGCGAAGAGAATGGATTGTAGGGGGGAGAGGCAGGAGAGAGGGAGGCCAGCAACAAGAGTACTACAATAGTCAAGTCGGGAGATTACAAGGGCTTGGAGGAGTTTCTTTGTGGTGTCAGTGGTAAGAAATTACTGAATTCTGGTGTTAGAACTGTTAGTTCTTAAAAAAAAAACTAACTAAACGAAATCCCACAAACCTACAAACTCTAAGACTCAGGTAACATTCTATTAATTTGGAAGAACAAAATAACAAGCAAAGTCAAAAAATGTTTGTTGTTCATTATTAAATGATACAACAGGCAATATGGGGGGGCGTGGATGCCGATAGTTGACTTTTGCCTATAAATCAATCAATTTTAGGATATAATGCACATTCCCATTGGCAGAGCAATTGCCTTGTACAAAAAATGTTGCGCATTTTACAAAGAAAGAAAATTAAATGGGAATAAACCATAAAGGTATGCAATTATCCATATAAAATATGGGGCAGGAGAGGAGGTGTACCATTTACCAAATACATTCATCATTTATTTTATATTAAATTTAATTTGCTTTTAAACTACATTTGTATAGCAGTTTGGCTACAGGGCCAATACGATGATTCTTTATCCTATTGGTCTATAACAGAATTTTCTGCTGAACTCTACAAGTCAATGGAAGGTGGAATCCAACATTTTTTTATTTACAATTAGCCAATCATTGGCCATTTTTGAAAAGCATTTGTAGACATGGAATTAGAAAATTATCAGGGTTATTCAGAGAGCGGCGAAAAACTGGAGAATGACTGGAGAATGGAAAATTCTAGGTCAAAATAGCCGATTTGTAAAGTGAGATGAATGGGAGAATTTTTCTGGTTTGGCTATTTTGACCTAGAATTTTCCATTCTCCAGTCATTCTCCTGATTTTCACTGCTCTCTGAATAACCCTGAATGTATTTTGCGCTATCTCCCAAATCTTGTGACTTTAGGAAAGGGTGCTGGGCTGCTGTGTAACCCACCCGTTCTACAAACATAGCTTAAAAGTTAATTGTATTGGTTTCAATAAAAAAATTAAGTCAGATTGTAGTCATCCAGATATGCAGTTTGTGCTCATTATGTTTTTGGACGGATTTATTCATGTGAAGACACTATACCACCTACTAGTAAGATAATATCCTAGAACCTATTTAGATCTCTAGGACACATCCTACGAGGGTTGGGGTGGAAGATGGGGCTGTTTGTGGTCATGGTTGTAGTTATTGAGTTTTTAAAGGGTGCTAGTAGATTCTATTTGCAAGATATTATGTTATTGGTGTAGTAGGTGGTATTACGTCTGTAAAATATACCAATTGACACACAAATTCCTTTTAAACACATATTTTAAATATACATATACAATCGGACTTGGAGAAAATCGCCATCCAACTCACTGGTAACAGCATTGCGTTATAATACCAACAATGGCTAGAAATTGAAGCTGAAAAAAACAGCTTTAGATTATTTATTTTTTTAAATTATGCTCTTTTGGTCTAACTCAAAACAAACTGCTAGAACAAACACCAGCTTTTTGTTATAACACTGTTAATTTTTATTGTAGTGATACCTTTCTGTAGAACTGGTTACCATCTTTCTATCTGTTCCCATGAAATTAATTTCAATGTTTTTTAAATTCTGTTTATAAAGGAAATAGCTACCTCATCCATCGCAACAGCTCGGAAATAGAGATTACTCGTGTGGCCAACAGAATCTTGGACGAACTTGTCCAGCCATTTCAGGAGATTCAAATAGATGATAACGAATATGCTTGTTTGAAAGCCATTGTATTTTTTGATCCAGGTAACTGTTTTAGTTTAATTAATACTTCACTGAATATTTTGAGTTTTGAGGCAGTCGTAAGATAGCCGTTTTTGCTTATTTGTATTATACTTGTTATGGTGTTACTTGATCCAATATAATATCATTCTTGACTTCTAAATCCAAGATGTTGGAAGCAGAAGTCTTGTTTTATCTTTTCTAAAAATGATGGTGTTTTTAGATCGTTCTCATTCATTTTAATACAAGGTGGTAAAGCTGGAAAAAATCTAAGATTTTCAATCAGCCCAACAATGACCTTTACTTGTGAGCCATAGGAATTGGCGTCTACATTAGGTTCAGTAATGACTGTGGGACATCCAACGAAAGCAAATTCAGCTAAATATTGTCGATTCAACAATTTGAAAGCATCCGAAATTTCAAATCGTCAACCAAATTGTATCCGAAATGAGTTTACCAAATGTTTCACAATCTATTCCAAATTAATTTAGATGACTGAAAAAATTGCAATTACTGTGCAATGCAAAATCCCTAGCCCTATCCCTAACTGTAACACAAGCAAAAATGGTCATCCTAACCATAATCCTAAAAGTAACCATAACCCCTTCCTAACTTTAAACTCTGATATAGGGGTAAAGAGGTGGGTATTATTATTATTATTATTATTATTATTTATTTATAAAGCGCCAGCATATTCCGCAGCGGTATAGGAAGTACAATAGGGGGTCAGTGGAAGCAAAGAGGGTAATATAGAAAGTATGGGGTAAAAATATGCGCATCTCCAAATTTTCCAGATTCTCCAGCTCTTCCGTTATCAGATCGGTCTAATATTTTCATATAAATCCGAATCGGCAACTTTCGAATCTGAAATTAATCAAAAATCGGCCATTTTTGGATTTGGAAATTTGTTAAACCAAACTCAAAGTTATGGCTGTGCACATGTTTAGTGGTAACTTCAATGAGTGGAGAATGAGAAGCCACAACTGAAACATCCCAATGTGGAGTAGATCCCCAGGTTATCTACCCTTTGAAATTTATCTTTATATTCTGCTGTTTTACCTAACTTTCGCAAATACTGTCTCTATGATATCAGCCAATAATTTACACAACAAAAACAAAGAAGGATTTTAAATTGTTTCATGTTCAAGTATTTTTATTTTACAAACTCTTTATTATTTCTTACATCTATTTGATAGAATGAGGTTACTTGTGATTTTTATCTTTCAAGCCAACCTACCCTCGTTCCTTTTCCATAAATATTGTTTTGTAACCAATGCATGAGAAATATAAATGTGCAACGTGCTAGCTATGTATTTAGCTACCGCCATTGTTTTCAGATGCAAAAGGACTCAGTAATCCAATGAAAATCAAAAACATGCGCTATCAAGTACAGATCAGCCTGGAAGACTACATCAACGACAGACAGTATGATTCTAGGGGAAGGTTTGGTGAACTTCTTTTGCTGTTACCCACACTCCAGAGTATTACCTGGCAAATGATTGAACAAGTTCAGTTTGTGAAGTTGTTTGGAATGGTCAAGATTGACAATCTACTACAGGAGATGCTTTTGGGAGGTAAGTTGGGTCTTTGTTACAAAATAATAATAAAAACATAGAAAAAACATAGAAACATAGAAAAATGTCGGCAGATAAGAACCTTTCGGCCCATCTAGTCTGTCCAATTAAGATCTGTATGTGTGCATTATGCCTGTATTTGGAAAATGCAATGATAGCTTGTGTCTGTACTCTATAGAGATTTACAGTCACAACTCCTTGAATTGTATCCCTGTACAGAAGTAAGTGACTCCAGACCTCTACCTATATTCTACCCTCTCCATGGGTGTTGTAATACAGCGATACAATTTGTTGAAATTTGCAGCCATACAGGACAACAGGAGTGAGGTCTAAATAAGAGTTTCGTGGCTCGACTTGGAAAATGTCAGTCTTGCTTTAAAAGGGTGTTACATGGGTCTCAGCTAAATTTTGTGTCTTCATTTTTTAAATACAAAACGATGTATAATTTCTAAATGCTAGCTCCAGGTGGAGCAGGCAATAATTGGAGAATATCTCCTGACCAAAGAGGATTAAACCTCACAAACGTAATGAAAAATGGCAAAAACTGGAGATTGAGGGTTTCCCCCCAAAGGACTCTCAGTAGTAGGTCTTTAATTGATTACGATCACCAACAAAGCTATTTTTACGATCCCTGACCTACTGAGAGTCCTTTGGGGGGACCCTCAATCTCCAGTTTTTGCCATTTTACAAAACGATGTATACCTGTATTTTGGTACTGAAGGTGTTAAACACATTTATAAACAAAAACTGTTTACTGCAAAGTAATTTCATTTGCAAAAACTCTTTAAAACACATTTTTAAGCTTGGAGTATGGTGAAGTGTGTGTGTGTGTGTGTGTCAGAGTTCGTATGAAAATGTATGCTTGTGTAAGAGATTGTCTGAGAGTTTATGTGTTGTCAATGTCTGTATCTGATAGTGTATTTTTAGGAGTCTGATAGTGATCGGAGGGAAAAAAGATCTCTGTTAATTTAATTTTAAAGCTGCCGTCTAAACCACATCAAAACGTCACCTGTTTGGGACCAGAACATCAATC
This sequence comes from Leptobrachium leishanense, assembly GCA_009667805.1. NCBI lineage: Eukaryota > Metazoa > Chordata > Amphibia > Anura > Megophryidae > Leptobrachium > Leptobrachium leishanense. The sequence goes on along the minus strand of CM019067.1, from coordinate 73,246,244 downwards.
TTACGGCATCAATAAATTCTATTTTGGATTAAGTCCTTGTTGATGAATGTGCCACTATTCTGGTGACATATATACTGATCAACCACAACATTAAACCCACCTGCCTAATCTTGTGTAGGTCCCTCTTGTGCTGCTAAAACAGCTCTGAAGAATCAAGACACAGACTCCACAAGAATCTCTGAACGTGTCCTGTGGTATCCGGCACCAAGACATTAGCAGCAGATCCTTTTAGGCCCATATGTTGTGAGGTGGGGCCTTCATGGATCGGATTTGTTCTTCCAGCACATCCCACAGATGCTCAATTGGATTGAGATCTGAGGAATTTATATGTCAAGGCAACAAGTTGAAATTTTTGTCATATTCCTCAAACCATTTCTGAACAATGTTTGCAGTGTTGCAGGGTGCATTATTCTGCTGGAGAGACTGCCAGCACGGAACACTGTTGCCATGAAGGGGTTACATGGTCTAAAATAATCTCTAGATAGGTGGTACGTGTCAAGTGTGTTCTGTCAAATTTCTGTCATGGTCTGCAATCGATTTTTTCAGCATTTAAGCTGCAGTACCTCTATTATGTGATTGGACCAGACGGGCTAGCCTGCACTCCTCTCATGCATCAATGAGGCACCTTTGACCCTGATGCTGGTTCACCAGTCATCCTTCTTTGCACCCCTTTTGGTAGGTACTAATCATGGCATAATGGGAACACCCCGTAACACTTGCTGTTTTGGAGATGCTCTGACCCAGTCTTCTAACCCTCACTATTTAGCCAATTTCAGTCACTCAGATCTTTTCTCTTGCCCGTTTCTTGCTTCCAGCAGGTAAAATTCAAGAACTGACTGTTAACCTGTTGCCTTATATATCCAACCCCTTGACAGGTGTCATTGTAACCATATAATCAATGTTATTCACTTCACCTGTCAGTGGTTTTAATGTTGTGGCTGGTCAGTGTATATGAAGATAAAGAATGAATATATGAATTGATAGACAATTAAATGTGACAATTTTGTAGACAACAAATAAAACAAATGTAATCTATGACTATATAATTAATTGTTTTGTTTCTAAAAAGCTAGTATATTGAAAATTACTCATGTGCCATGAACAGAATACATTTGCGAATGAATGTTCTCTATATGATAACTCCATTTAAAAAGCTGCTGTGTCTTTTTTGCAGGTTCAGCTGGTGAAGCCAGTCACATTCATCACCCTGTGCACCCTCATTTAACTCAAGATCCACTATTGGGTCAGACTCTCTTGATAAGTTCTATGTCTGCATCACTACATTCAGAACAGATTGGTAAGTGATGTACATTTTCCATTTTCTACTAACTCTTAAAATTACACATTACTAAGAGCAGTTTTACATCTTATGCCATTTAATTCCATATTTATATTAATTTTAAAGCAAACGTCTTTTAATTGAAACGTTTACCCATAGTTACATACATAAATTTGCTGTTGGCAGGCTAGGAGTGGAAAGGCTACCATTAGCAGTAATGAATGAGCTGTTCAGTATATGGCCCCCATGCTATTTTAGCCTTAGACGTCTCTTATGGCTGCCTACTGTACAATAGTGCTTCCTTTATGTATACGGCCCTACGATGCAGATGGAGTTGGTATATGTGTAGGAAGGTCCAATAAAATATTATAGTCTGTTTTGCATTGTAGTAGATAGAATATAATTATATTGACTTTTTTCTATAATCAAACATGTTTCCATACCCTAAAATACTGTATACATGATTGTCACACTTACAAATATATATATTCCACCTCAGGCATGACACTCAAGGTGCTACAACATGTTTTACAAGACAATATCTCTGTGTGACACCGAGTTATTCATTTGTTGCCGCACGGAGACCCAACTGCAATAGATCTAGATGGTAATGTCTACCTGGCAATGGGTCTAGTACAGTAAAACATGCATTAATTATACATTGAGACTATTCCTACTTTATAATTACCCCTTCACTACCAAGTGATTTTCCGAAAAACCATTGTCAGAAACCAGTGTTTTTTTAGTAAAATCATATTTTATTAATTATACAGGAAGAACTATTTGGACATATTCCCATTGTATTTCATACTGAAAAAAACCTATTTGGGACAGTAGATGGCGCCATCTATTGCCAAATTGAGTTACAGCGCTTTGAGAGCAGGTCGATTTTTTTTTTTCTTTTTCCCCAGCATCGGCTGCTGAATGCATGATGTCAGACATTCATCAGCTGATTTTACAGTTTTAGCTCGTTGGACATTATGCCCACATGGTTAATAGTTTGGGGCACCTTCTGCAGCCGAAAAGCAAACTAAATTTAATTGCTGCAAACGAGTTTCATTTGCTTTAGGGCTGCAGAGCAACAGATCAAGATATCTCGATATCGGGGCACATGGTGGTGCCTTTGAAGCCTGAGATATCTTGATCTCGGTAGTGAAGTGGTTAATGAAAAGTTTTTGTTTTTTTTAAATCCATTTGTTCCTGGCAGTAGATTTCTGGAACATCACTTTGTAGGGAAGGAGTTAAAATAAAGACCTATTTAATTAAAATGTCTATCTTAATATTTTGTAATAAATATGCTATTTAAACGTTTTACTATATTATTGTCATGCCTGCTGCTGCTCCTGCAGTGCGGCCTTCCCAACAGAGAGGGCGTCAGTCTCTGAATCAGGCCACTTTGAATGCCGCACCTGGTCAGGGATCTAGGCCTTTAAATATCAGTCACTGACTGTGCTCTGAGCCCTGACGTGGTTTATTCTAGCCCTCAGCGCGTGTCTTTAGCTACTGCATATTGGTTTTCTGGTTTGACTTCTGGCTTGTATATTTGACTGTGTTTTCTGTGATTATCCCTTGGCTTATGTTTATCTCGTGTACCGACCTCTGGCTTGTTATTACTACGATATCTCTCCTGTCCCTGATCTGTACTTCTATGTATTTTAGATTAGTACCTGGCCATTCTAAGGACCAGCTTCTCAGTTTAGGGTTTTTTCTTGCCTTTCTGGGTTTTGTCTGCGTGCTGGGTGACTCTATATCCTTACAATTATTATATACTAAAATTTACTATAGTTGCTTATACAACTATAATTACACAAAAAATATGTAACATTGTCTTGTGTTTTAAACTTCTTGTAGCAACCCCTGAAACACCTCTGCCTTCACCGCCTCAAGGATCAGGACATGAACAATATAAAATCTCCACAAATCATGCAACAGTTATCACACATCAGTCCATCCTGAAACAAAAACCTTTGTGAGAACCATAACAGATTGCACATTAGGTGTCACCAAAATATTGGACATAAAATAATGAAAACTGCCTAAGAAGATTTACAGTAGATAGACAAAGCCCAGCTTGTAACATCTCTGTACATTTTGAGTTAGATAATCTTTTATATACTGTAGGGTCTTTTATTATACTTTTTTATTATTTGTGAATTCTTTTACACTATGAATTAATTCTATTGTTTTAATTTAAAGGTGAATCCTCTTATGTAGACAGGTCTGTAATAAGCTATACTATTGTTCTCATATTAATCTATTCATGTGGTTATTGAAAAGCAAAATGTATATAGTAAATAATTAATGTACATGTTCTAAATATGGAGTGTAAAACTTGGCAATAAATATTTGGATCGATAATACGTTTGTTTATATCTAAATTTAAATCATGCAAATAATGTCAAATATGTCCCAATTACTTCAAGGTGTTATTATGGTATCTTAAATTCATTACATTGTTAAAAATGTATTGTAAAAAGAGTGAATTTTTGCCTGCAAAGGCCAAAATAAAAAATAATATGCCTTCAAATTTTGTGTCTTGTGTCTTGATTATGTAGGTCCACACTTTTTTTATAATAAATAAAGATGCTTATTATAAATTTCATCACTGACATAACAATCAACAACTATCTTTAATAACTGAGATCAGAATATGCTCCTTATCTAATTTAACCCTGGCATTCAGCAAACCACATTACTAATACAAATGGCTTCCTCACCTTCACAATAAAGGTCTCATCTCAGTTGATTTCTGGTTTTTAATTTAATTAAAGGTTTAATTAAAAAAGGAGACAGCATAAAAATTTAAAGTGTGATTCACAGAGCATTGATGTTTTCCTTTGTCGCGAACAATGTGTCACGTCCCGCATCATCCTGGTAGCCCAGAGGCTACCGCTGTTCGCTGGGTGTCCGCCGATTGAAGATGTGTCAAGGTCCCGGGTGGCACACAGCTTGACGACGCGTGTCCCACCAGGTTAAAATTAGACACTTAAGATATGTTTAGTGCCCTGATGTGGTTTTCACTTTTTTCAGTGCATTTATAGAAATTACCTATTGATACCTGTGTTTGACTTCAGGCATGACTTACGATTCTCCTGGCTCTCAACCCTTGGCAGTCCTCTCACTACCCGATCTGGCACACGACTCCTGGCATCTGGCTGATGTTTTATTCTGGCAACCCGGCCCCTGGCAATCCCTCTACCAACCAACTGGTATTAACCCTGAGTGTCTGGCTCAGGAGCATCCCTGGCATTAACTCCTGGTATCTATTGTTCTGTTCACATATACCTCTGGTTCTGTCTGTTTCTAGAAATAGGTAGTATTACTGACCATTCAAAGGATTGACAGTGTAGGATAGCTCGTCTGCGTGTAGGGATCAGACATTAATTATACCTAGGAGGTAAGTGACATAATGGTAAATATCACCATTGTTACAATTGCGATAACCAATAGCGACCGGCGAAGTTACGGCAAATAACAGTGAACAGCGATAAATACATTTTTACATAAAAAGCATAAACTGCGGTTATTCTTAAATTACTGTTGTTTCACTGGTGTTTGTAATACTGGTGAATAGATGTCAGCGATTTAAAGTACCAATCTTCCTTGATCTTTCACGCGATCTATGATAGAAACAATGTTAGACACCTTTAACTGAAATAACGATGGAAACTATTGTGAAATCTACTTTAAACTACTACAGCAGAAACTATGGTAGACACTTCTTTGAAAACTATGAGAACTTCAATACTGAAATGCAACAGAAACCATGGATTTGATTTAATTCAGCCCAATGGCCAAAACCAGGACTTTTTGGCCGATTTTCAGTCGTTTTGTTGGTTTGGGAGGTTCAAATGCAAGTTTATCTGCATTTTGATTTGGAAATCATTCAGGTCAGCTTTTTTAAAATTTGAAAAATGTATCGGTTCTGGGTATTTAAAGGTATTTACTCATGGGACATTTATTGCATATTGGATAATCACTAACAGTCAATTTTGACCGTCTGTTTCACGAACCAGATAAGTGACACATCAAAAGTGTAGAGAGGCATCGAAAAGGTGAACAAGCAGGAGCAATCCATCCAGCCATCATCACCCCTGCACATGCCTTTGTTAATTCTCACTTCCCCTCTGCTCCAGACCCTGTGCCCCTGTTCTGTGGCATTAGAAACAAAATTCACCAGTTTTTTTCATTGTATAGTCAGATTTAAAATATTGTACCTACAGTATTTCCTGTCCCGCGTTCACATCTCTCTTTCCTCCACTTGCTATTCAGTCAAGTTGTATTAACAGATATGTGTAGGTTTCTGCAGAATGTAAATTATTGACATTTTTTCTATTCATGACACATGTACAGGCACAAGTCACAAAGGAGAACTTGTCAGAGGTTGAGGTATCTAATCCTCTGAAATGAAAAATAAATAATCCCTGAGTTTAAGTAGTATAAATAATAGTGGTACCTGCTTTTATTTGCTTACTTATGTTGCCCATTCAAATAAAACTTATTTATACACTTTGGTTTTGCTGGTTTCCCAGTGAATCATCTTGGTTACTTTGTTTCCTTTTATCATCTGTGCACCAATGGTGCCTTTAGACTTCCACATAAGTCACTTTTCTTACAGGGTTATCCAAAGAGATCCGAATTGCTTGAGAAAGGTAACCGAACGCTGAAAATCAGCGTTCGGTTCCCTTTCCTGGCCATTCGGCTATCCAGAGAGCAGGCAATTCGCCAAATCCTGGCGAATTGCCTGAACATACGGTGACTGTTCGGTCCCTGTTCGAGGGCAGTGAAATCCCCATGAAAAAGCACTGCTTCGGCTATTCAGAGAACACAAACCAGCAGTGAAAGGTTCCCCTAATGCCCTGCCATTCGGTGGTTTAATTCGGCAAATTTATTCAGGAGAATCCCATAGGCTTCAATGTTAAAAATATTCCCGTTTTAATTCAATATCTAATAAACCGTTCATTATAAAATTCTGCAGCAAAAAGTCTCTTTATTTATAGATTTTTTAGGATACTTTAAGCATTTTTCAGATTTTTTTTTTTAAAAAGTCTGATTTTTTTTTATTTATTTTTTCAGTTTACTTATTTTTTTTGTAACAGCCCTTTTTATTATCATTCCCTGGACCTCCTGTGAAAATTTCAGACATTTTCGCTCAGTAGTTTCTTTGCAAACAGCTTTTCTTTTTCCCAGATTCATACAAATGGTTTTGCTAATTTATTCACTGCCTCCTCTACTTCACAGCTGCTTCGGCTCTGTGTGATTCGGCTCCTTTTCGGCTCCCGTTCGGCTCCTGTTCGGCTTTTTCGAAGGTTAATCCAGATGTTTTTGCTTGTTTTCAGCGTGCATTCGGTTAGTTTTCGTCAGGTTTGCGGCAGCTTTTCCCTGCAATTCGGGGACCCTGTGCTGTTTGCTGAATACACCGCAGGGTCACCGAAATGCAATCGGCAAAAGGAACCGAATTGAAGAGAATGAAAAGTCACCGAACGTGCGGTGACTTTTCGAATCTCTTTGGATAACCCTGTTAGTGTACCCCTTGTTTCAGTGTCACCACTCCTACTTTTATCCAGTTCTTTCACTCAGCAGCTGTCCTGAGGGAAAAAAAAATACAGGGTTATTCAAAGAGATTTGAATTGCTTGAGAAAGGTAACCGAACGCTGAAAATCAGCGTTCGGTTACCTTTCCTGGCCATTCGGCTATCCAGAGAGCAGGCAATTCGCCAAATCCTGTCGAATTGCCTGCACATACGGTGACTGTTCGGTCCCTGTTCGAGGGCAGTGAAATCCCCATGAAAAAGCACTGCTTCGGCTATTCAGAGAACACAAACCAGCAGTGAAAGGTTCCCAAATTGCCCTGCCATTCCGTGGTTTAATTCGGCAAATTTATTCAGGAGAATCCCATAGGCTTCAATGTTAAAAATATTCCCGTTTTAATTCAATATCTAATAAACCGTTCATTATAAAATTCTGCAGCAAAAAGTCTCTTTATTTATAGATTTTTTAGGATACTTTAAGCATTTTTCTGAATTTTTAAAAAAAAATTAAAAGTCCGATTTTCTTTTTTTTTTTTTTTCAGTTTGCTTATTTTTTTTGTAACAGCCCTCTTTATTATCATTCCCTGGACCTCCTATGAAAATTTCAGACATTTTCGCTCAGTAGTTTCTTTGCAAACAGCGTTTCATTTTCCCAGATTCATACAAATAGTTTTTCTAATTTATTCACTGCCTCCTCTACGTCACAGCTGCTTCGGCTCTGTGTGATTCGGCTCCTGTTCGGCTCCTGTTCGGCTCCTGTTCGGCTCCTGTTCGGCTTTTTCGAAGGTTAATCCAGATGTTTTTGCTTGTTTTCAGCATGCATTCGGTTAGTTTTCGTCAGGTTTGCGGCAGCTTTTCCCTGCAATTCGGGGACCCTGTGGTACTTGCTGAATACACCGCAGGGTCACCGAAATGCAATCGGCAAAAGGAACCAAATTGAAGAGAACGAAAAGTCACCGAACGTGCGGTGACTTTTCGAATCTCTTTGGATAACCCTGATAGTGTCTGAAATTCACAATTTATTAATAGTGGTTCTAGAGTTGAATTGTGAACTTGAAAGCAGCAAACCTCTCTCCATTATAGTGCAGCATAGCATTGCTGAAAATTAATGAAGGAAAGTAAAAAAAAAAAGTGATTTAACACCTTCAATAACAAGATTAAGTGTACAGTCAGTGACTCGATCCAGGAGAGCATGAGAAAGATCAGGGGAGGAGAGGTGTATTTGAGTGTCATCAGCGTTTAGGTGGTACTGGAATCCAAAGGAGCTGATCAGTTTGCCTAGAGAGGCAGTGTAGATTGAAAAAGAAGAGGGCCCAGTACTGACCCTTGGGGCACCCCAACAGAGACAGGCTGCCGAGAGTAGGCGATTCCAGAAAATGAGATACTAAATGATCGTAATCAAACGAAGCTAGGGTTAGAAGCTAAGATTAGAAATTCGGGTTAGAAGCAAGGGTTAGAAATTAGGATTAGATTCTAACCCTAATTTCTAACCCTAATTTCTAACCCTAGCTTCTAAACCTAATTCCTAATTTTAATTTCTAATCCTAGCTTCTAAACCTAATCTCTAACCCTAGCTTCTAAACCTAATTTCTAACCCTAGTTTCTAAACCTAATTCCTAACCCTAATTTCTAACTCTAACTTCTAAACCTAATTCCTAATTTTAATTTCTAATCCTAGCTTCTAAACCTAATCTCTAACCCTAGTTTCTAAACCTAATTGCTAACCTTAATTTCTAACCCTAGCTTCTAGCATTAGAAATTACTGTTAGAAGCTCGGGTTAGAAATTAGGAATAGAAGCTAGAGTTAGAAATTTAGTATAGACTATAGACACATGTCTCGTGGCGCATAGGACAGAAAAAACAGCGTGTCCAAAAAACTGACTCTAGACACTCAACGGGATTATAAATTACTGTCGCTCAAACTGGTATAGATGGCGCTTCCCAATCACCCCAAAAACATGAAAGCCGAGACAACACAAATTACAGCGAGCGCCCAGTGTTCCTTATGCACACTTGTGTGTACTTAGCTTGGGTTAGAAGCTAGGATTAGAAATTAGGTTAGATGCTAGGATTAGAAACCAGGGTTAGAAATTAGGATTAGAAATTAGGGATAGAATTAGAAACTAGGGTTAGAAATTAGGGTTAGAAATTCTTCTAATCCTAATTTCTAACCCTAGTTTCTAACCCTAATTTCTTAGAAATTAGGGTTAGAGGCTAGGTTTGGAAATTAGGGATAGGACAGCAGATCCGGGGGGCTCCGGAGCACCACGATGCTGCTGAACAGATTCGGAGTGCACCACGAAATAACAAATTAATTCGTAAAAACAGAACCAATTCGTTATATTTCATTCTGGTTCATTTTCATTTAGTTTCAGACAGAAACGATTCGTTATTTCGGCAGTGCTTCCGAAATGAAACTCACATCTCTATTATTTTCTACATATTACTCGTGGATTTCTGTCCTTCATACTGCCATCATATTTCACTGTTACAGCTCCCTAAAATATATATTTATAATTATCAATTATAGAAGAGGTATTTTTTTTTCACTAATTCTACTTAATGCCCCTAGTAATTATTTATGTTAGAGTTTTGCAATCAACCATCAATGAATTGTTTTTTTTTTTCCTTATTTTTTTAAAAGATGCAACTATGCTTTTCTTCACCTTATAATCATGGAACTAGACTGAGTCAGCTGCGGCCAAATTGTTACTTCTAAGCTGTAATTATGTTGGCAAGGTCTCTATGTAATATTGTTGAAAATATGAGGCATTTTTTTTTCTAAAACCTTAATTACAAAATGGCATAATTACAACGTGTATATGAAAAGATCAATTCTGAATTGCAGTAATATATTTAAATTGTCACTTACTGTTCATTGCATCATATGCTGATTCAACTAATGTCCCTATTGTTACTATTCATGCTAAGAAAGAAAGCACTTGTCAAAATTTGAATAAGGAAGTTATACATGACCTCACACTAGTCTGAATCACTTTATATTCTGAAACATCCGACACAGTGATGCTTTTATGAATGTTTTACAGGACATGTAACAACAATGTTGCTTATGACTCCTGGGGGAAAAAAAAATAACTATGTTGAAATAAGCCAGTTATGTTAATTATTTCACATGCATCATCAACTACAATAATGGAAGTGTCACACATAATATTACATAATGTTGTTGAAAAATTAGACGCTACTATGTAAATTATTATTTGTTACTGGGTAGTTTCACTAATGGCTATGATTCCAAAGTCTCTCAGAAAGCATCTGCATGGCTACCCTGATCCCACATGTTTTCCATGAGTAAATACCAGCTGCGATGAATGGCAAAGTGGATGGTTCCAGAGACTGCTAGTGTTAGACAGCTACTTCAAATGGCATCGTTGATCGACCTTTAGTTGTCACTTGCACATCACAAAGCTAAACGAAAAAGGACTGTAGAATGGAAAGGTCTGAGGGACTGTTTTTTTATAAGATGTGCCGATAATGCATCTGGGGTATCCGTAGACACAGAAATCTGGAGTCGCTCAAGTTGAAAAAAAAATCAGAGAAATATTATCTATTTATCTTTTTTACACAATTACACAGCCTAAATGCAAGGTAAGTTTGGAGTTTGGCTGAAATAGCCATACCGTTATGGTTGATGAGTGAGCTGTTCATTGACCCACCAACTGACACAAATGACTTGATTGGAATAGGCCCTTTATGGGCCCTATTCCTCTCCTAGCGCTAGCGTTAGTGCTCAGCTATGTGAGCGTTAGCAATAGGTTAAGTGCCTTTAACACATGTTAAATTACATTCCAAAGGCTAACGGGTTAAAAACTCTGTTAGCGCATCGATGACTGCACTCGCTAACGTGAGCTTACTGTACTTTGCGCTCCCTATACCTAACATGAGGAGCGCAATCAGTAATTAGCGTTAGGATAAATAAGGTATCACTAAGTTCCACCACTAATTACCGCACCGATGTGGTAACTAAAAAGTTAACCACAGCTAGAAGCTGGTACTAACTGATACCGCTTCTGCAGAATGAGTCAGCAACAGCTGAAACACCCCCAAAATCAGATACTCACCTCTCATCCCGAGGCCAGAAAGGTAGCCCGATCTGCCGTTTCTGGCCGCCGAGAGCTGAGTGAGACTGGGGGCAAATAGTCCACGGCCCAGCAGCACAAGCCTCCATGGAGTCCTGTGGACTACAGGAAATGATACAGTGGCGGTTAGCGCTGTGGTGAGTATAAAGAAGAATAAAGAATTGCATTATGCAATTAGCACCTTTCCCATAATATGGTGCTAAAATGGGGAGGCTAAGGGGAAACCACCAGGTTCAGGTTTTCCCTGTTAGTGTCCCCATTTAGCACAGGGCAAGGAATAGTGCCCATTATGTGTATGGGAGTGAGAACATATGTAAGGTCCTATTGCATATAAAGGGCATGTGCAAGTCTTAATGGATTCCTATGGATGTGCTTATGGTGCGTTAAAGCACCAAAATAAAAAGGGAAACAAAAAATACACAAAACAACAAAAACAGAAACTAAAGTATGCACACGAGAACCGAGAACTGGACCGATGGTGTCGTTATTCCCTATATATTGTGACATAGTGCATGGATTTGTCTGTGTATAATCTCCTGTACTTTTCTTTTATGGTGAACTCACAAGAGGGAATGTAGTTTTGTTTTTTGCTGCAGGTGTCTCCAACCTGGTAATCAAAGGGATAAATAGTTTTTGTTTGGGAGAAAGCAAGGCAGAGAGTAAAACACTGAGACAGAATGGTACAGCTCCTGAGACTGGAAGCGTTTTGTGTTTTGTGTAGTGTCCATGATAGATCGAGAGAAGGATGTTCAGTGAGTTAGTTAGTGCTCAGGTGAGCTAGGTTTTTATTTTATCTTATTTTTGTTTGATGCTCCTCAAATAAAGTGTGGAAGGTACTACCCATTAAAGAGTGTGACTGGCTGTGATTGCCATAGAGGACCATGCTATGATGCCCTATTACAGTGCTGGATCACAATATGTTTTACCTTAAAGGAACACTCTTGTCAGGCCCTCGGCACCCGATACCATCCGGGGGAGCCTGGGCCCCCGCCAGCATCGCGGGCCATCCGAGGATGAGGGGAGGAGTCGCGGCGTCTGGGAGGCAGGGCACGTATTGATGACGCGCGCCTGCCTGTTGCATCCCTGGCAACAGTTGCAGCCCGGGGTGGAGCCGGGATCCCCGGCAGCAGGGCAGGCCGGACACACACCAGCCTGTTGCGTCCTTGGCAACAGTTGTCACCGGGGTGGAGCCTGGACCTCCTAATCAGGTGCAGGCACTGAGAGGGAGGCGGAGCGCATTCCAGTGAGGTGTGCTCACCGGACTTAAAAGGTGAGTGCACAGAGTCCTCGGCGAGCTGACGTGGAGTGACTTTCCCGCATCGCTGCTCTTGAATTATTCATTGACATTGTTTGACTTATTCTGGCTTGTACGAGGACCCTGTACCGTTAACGAATCCGTCTTTCCAATTGACTCTTCTTTCGCTAAACCCCTTATTGTGTGTATCTGTGTGTCTCCAGGTATTTGTGCTAAAGCCTAATCACAAGGCGTCTAGTTCAGTCTGTCTGTTAATACTTGCTAAAGCCTAATCACAAGGCGTCTAGTTCAGTCTGTCTGTTAATACTTGCTAAAGCCTAATCACAAGGCGTCTAGTTCAATCTGTCTGTTAATACCGAATAGGTATATTTGCTAAAGCCTTATCGCAAGGCAATATCTGTTTATCACTCCTGAAACCGGTTATATCTGTCCAAGAGGATCCGAACTGTTCCACCCTAGGGTAAGCGATATTGCTTACCATCACAAGTCTACTGTAGAGTGTCCTATTTTTTTTTCCTTAAATAATTTTTAATTTATTTTACTTATTTGCGGGTGATTTTACTCACCTTTTCTCAGTCGCCGTGCACAATCCCTCCTCTTCGGCTCTGGGACTCCCAAACCTGAAAGTCCCTGAGTCTTTTCATGATCGGACTTAGAGATAGTGACGTTGGCCAGCTCTGGATGTGCCAAAGTCACTAGAAACCAAACTAGTAACTGACCGTCGGAAAATTCAAATTTCCTGGCTGACAGTGATGCTACCAGTTTGGCTGGGCACAGTGGAAGGGGGACTCCTCCTCACACCCTGACTACTTCAAAAATAGAAAGTGGTCAGGATGTGTAGAGTGTTCCTTTAACTCTATATGGTAACTGGATTATAGAGTCCTATGCAAATCAGACTGCTATCACCTAAAAAGATTGGCTAGAACTGAAAAGTCAAGCAAGTCCTCTGGGCACGAGAGATGCAGCAACTCCTGACTACTGTTTCAGCCTTGTTAGACTTCGACAGGCTCATAATGGCACCATCGAGCTAAAACCTGAGTGGGCATCAACTGTAGGGCAGGCCACTAGGGATGTTTCCCATTCTCAGTGCACTCATAAACCTTGATCACTATACAAGATGGGCTCTATTACATTCTTCACGCAAAAACTCACGCAGAACGCATGGATTTTTGCGCGAAGCGTTAAATGTTAACGCGTGTAAATCAACGCTGGTATTACAATCCTCGCACATTTTTTCTTACGTCAAAAAATAACGCGCGTAAAACGGACGCGCAAAAACGCACGCGCAGCAACGTTGCGTGCAGAAATCAGTGTGCAGACCGTTTTTTCACGTGATTCAGCCAATCAGAATTAAGAAACACAATTGTCTCACGTTAAGTTTTTGCGCCTGTCAAAGTCAATCTGCGCATATATGCTGTATCAAAGAAAAAAACACACACAACTTCTCAAATTTATTGGTTTGGTATGTGTAGAATGTGTAACTTTACTTTGCTGTGTATTTTTTTTTTTATGGCTGGTGTATTTGGTTTCGGCCAGGTTGATAGAATTTGCCATTAACACCAGCTTTCAGGAGTCGCTAAAAGTATGTGCGCAAAGGCTGTGCTGTACAAACTGCGCATAGATTGTAATACCATTCGTGTACCAGCGCACAAACGCATTTGCGCTCACAATGTTAAGTATAGGACGCGCGCAGTACAGTAAGCTCGCGCAGCGTTCTCGCAGGTTCACCCGCGATAGATGATTATGTGCGTTTGTTGCACTACATTGTAATACGACGTTCAGCGTAAAGGGTTTTTCCCCTCGCATTAATGCGCTTTTGCACACGCGCAAACGTTTGTGTGAAGATTGTAATAGGGCTTGATATGTTGCCAATGTGAGGAACAGTCAGTGTGTGGTGTGAATGAAGCCAAGGTGTCATGAAATGATTCATTTAGAACAACAATGAACTGGTTTTAGGCATCATCAACATCAACTAACAGGTTTATCATAAAAAGGAATGTCAACAGTACTCCACATTGTAAAACCATCATTTAGACCAGATTGAGGTTCTCTGTCTCCTTGGATTTATGTTGGGTCAATAAATGTGTAACAATTTGTTTCAACACTGAAATTATCAAAACATATATTCAGTTGTGTTCTCAATTTTACCTGTAAAACATAAATAGCTAAAAATTATTTCTGTAACAACTGTAAAATTTCAATGCTCTTGAACCCAGGACATACTTGAGAACGAGAGAAATCTCAATGTATCCTTCCTGGTAAAATCCTTTCTAAATAAATAAATAAATAAAAATCTGAGTTTAACTTGAATAAACCTAGTATTGTACAATTTGGTGGCATGGAACCTTTTCAAGCACTAATAATCATGATGCCCACCTATATACAACTGGGATTTCTCCAGCTGTGTATATGCATGTATTTATGTACAGTATATCTATATATGTATACATTCATTCATTCGTTCATACATTTTTCAGGTTGGGACCTGAGGCTAGAACATGCAATACATATTTCAGACATAAGGAATAGACAGTGAATTGCTCTATGTTTTTATTATTTTACTCTTATTTATAATGTATTTTACCAGGAAGGATACACAGAGATTTATCTTGCTTGTTTTAATTAAATACATTTTGTTTTCTTTTTCCTTTCGATAGAAACAAAATTGCAATAATTAGGTTCAGAAGACATGGAAAGCATACATCTTGATTGCTTTTCATATTTACCATTCTATTGCTAAGCAAATCTTTTTTTAATATTTAAAGTCCTATTGCCTGTACTGCTGAAGACATGCATTGTTTCAAAAACAAATATACATATTTTATGTTCTGTTATTCTTTTCAAACTCCACTAGATGGCGGTGCAAGATAATTCAATAAGTCCATACTCGGCGAGATGCAAATTGAAACAAAATGCTATTTGGAATCTGTTATACTGCTAAAATGGATTTAGAATTAGATACAATGAGATTTTTACAAATTCAATGACTTACAATTATGTCTGTGTCATTTCCTAATATTCATGATGTAATGCAGGAAGATTATTACTTTCAAAAGCAAAGCTGTATATAGGCTAAATAAATGCCTTTCCCATCATTATTTAATATTAAACTACATTTTAAATATAATGAAGATAGTTTAATTAAGCATAATGTGTTTTGTAATCAGAAGAACACAGTAGGTGGCATTAAGACATTCATCACCGAGCTATAAAAACCATCTTGTAAAAGAGCATTATCTTGGTTATTTTGATTTCCATTATGATTATTTGACAGGATTGTGGCTGTTTAGACCCTGTATTATTTTAATGAAAAAGCTGTATAAAAACAATTAAACATATATCAGAATAGATGCTGGAAGTAAACCCTTATTTTATTAATAAGTATACTGCAATGTTATAGTGCTTTTATATTAAAAATCACTATTTTTGAGTGTTATTCAATACTTTTATATTATATGAAATATGCTAAAATATCACGAGAACATGATCTATATATCTATCTATCTCTACATATATACAGTATATATATATATATAAATTTAATAATATCATTATTCTCACATGCATATTTATGTTTGTATAATAAATATATTAAAATAATTACAGATATATCATTTTAGGCTTTTCCTCTATTTACCTACACCTTAAAAAGCTAAATTGCATTACATTTATTTCAGTAAACGTACCGATATGTCATAAGGAATGCCCTTAATAGTGTTTGTATGCTGCCTGCTTATGTATACTTAGCTATTAAAGTCCCCAAAAGGGCATTTTCTACCTTTTTTTTCCCCTCTCTCACATTTACTCATAATTTCTGGCCTGTCTCAGCTGGATCAACTGTATTTCCCAAGAAAGATTGAGAACATATCAGTCCTAACTGAGTCACAATCCAGACGGAATTCGGTTATATCAAAGAGTTTCATTACGTGATATTTTTCTATTGTTTCTTGTTATTTATCTTCTCCTTTTCCTACCCTGTCTTCTTTCCTGATTATTATTATTTTTTTAATCATTGTAACAGAAAACGATTTTCTTCTATGATTTTTTTTTTCTTTTTGGCATCTGCAAATTATTTTTTTTGAGAGAATAAAAAGTAATCAGAAATCACAGTAAAATGGTTAATAAACCCTTTCTCTTTACTGCTATAGTATCCAGTGACACTGAATTTCCACATAATTTGCAGACGGCATCTCATAAAATACCAGCAAAATTTATTCAGTTCAAATTAAATAGATGTAGCAGAGAGTAATCTTTCTCTATTAAATATGTCACTTTTTGCAATTGTTTCTTAATATCCTCACAGCTTCCATCTAAGATTAGCACTTTTCTTTGCTGCTACAGTTTCACTAACCTACTGAATTATTCACCGAAGCATAACCTTCAGATATCAGGTTAGAAAGACCTTGATTATGGCAGGAAGTGAACTGTATAAACCATTTTCTTTAAAAGAAATTTCCTTAGTATAGAAAAATCTTAAGCCTGCTAGGTGTAACCTACATAGAAATTAAGTTCATAATTGATGAAACCTGGTGAAGTGCAGAATTGCTGCTTTTTCCTGTTTACAGTAATTCATTTGATATGAAATAAAAATGATAGTTACATGAGAGATTACAGAGATATTGTGCATTTTTTTCAGATTTTTGTATTAATATATTCCTAGTTTCAATGACCTGGGAAAAAGAACCATATAATGTGTTTATTTTTAACATATTTACCCAATGTTGAGCATATTACAATATTAAAAGCAAAGAGAAGGAACTATGCAAACAACTTTTGTATGGTTGCATTTGTTATACTTTCTCAATATATTATTTTTATTATCTTTTTGAAAAAGTTAGCATTTTTATAATCCAGGTGTAAATGCACAAGAATCAATTCAACTGTAAGCAATTGCTTTTGGATATTGGTTAGGACTTTGATTGTGTTCAAATGTTTAAACTACCTTCTCTCTACTGAGGTGCCTTGTCACCCCAGGGTATCGCCGAATAAACCAAAGTACTCTTTAGTAGAACAAATGTAAAATCAATGTACTATTCAAGGAAGAGCTTATAATGCACGCACGTAAACAGAAATTGACATTGTACACAACTGTATGACATTGTGGCTTATTTAGGAGACTTGAATATTTTTGGTTTCTGTGTTTCTATTCATCTGTTTTCCTCTGTAAATGCCCGATCCAGTGGACCGGTGTTTATCAACCGTGGTCCCCAAGTCCCCCTTACAGGCCAGATTTGAAGGTTACTTTGGGGAAATGCAGACTGGATCCTGCAATCACTGAGCAGCAAATCATATCAACTGTGCTGTGCTTCAGATATCTTGAAAACCTGCCTGTCAGTAGTGATGAGCCGAACACCCCCGTGTTCAGTTTGCTTTCGAACTCGAACAATTTCAAAAGTTCGAGTTCGAACTTGAACTCGAACCGAACTCAATTCAAGTCAATGGGACTCGGAAGTTCGATTTTTAGAGTGTCCTCCAAGAGGGCATATCTGCAAGATATTTGCAATAAAAGGTGTATGGGGGTTCAGGTAATGCCCTGGGGGACAGCAAACAAGGACAAAAAGTAAAAAAAATACGTTTTTAAAGGAATGAAAAATTGGCGGATTGTGGCGGAAGTGGCGGATTTGTAGGATGTATAGAAACATTTAAAAACAAAAAAATTACGTTTCAAATGATGGTAAATGGTTTTCCTTTAATCTATTCATAAACAACTGCTTGGGGCGGCAGCCTGTATGAAAAGAAACGTTTTAGGACACGCAGAACAAGTTTAGTGATTTTTTGGCTAAATTATGGTGAAACTTATGCAGGCTTTGGATGAAAGTAACAATAGGTGCTTTAAAATTGGGCCTTTAGTGTCGGCAACAGTGCCGTCACACCGTAACCCCTCTGAGGATAATGATATGAATCTGGTATAGGCGTCAGTGGCAGTGCACCCAATTATTTTGCCTTTGGTGGCAGCAAGTGCCTTCACACCGTAACCCCTCTGAAGTATTGTGGAAGAGTGCAGTGGTGGAGGTTTTGGTAATGCAGAAGAGATCCCCGATCTATTCAGTTACATCAGCAGCTATAACAAAACCGGGTCAGCAATGTTTAGGCACTTGTACTGCGCTACTGTATATGGTGAGAATCGGCACACACCAGTAGCAACAGGAAGCAAACAGAACAGGCAGGGAACACACAGAGAGAATAGTCAAATGGCAGGCAAAGTCGGCAACAGATCGGGTCCTCAGAACAAGCAGGGTCAGTAACAAGTATACAAACTGATTCGGTAAGCTAGCGATGCGGGAATAAAGGTTGAGACACACTGAGCGTGTAACGACGCACAGCGTAGCGAAGCGAAGAGAAGCAAACATTTTGCAGGCTTGACTTCACTCCGCTCCGCCTCGCAGCGTGTCTACACTGCATTACGTTTGCTTCTCACCACACTGGACAGGAATCCACTAACTAAATTAAAATGTACACACAAAACCATTTTATTTTCACAAAACAAATGTTATATAGGCAAAAAAAGTTTCTACTAAATAAACTGCATCAAAAATTACTGTTAATTTAATAGGAATAGTATAAAAATATAAAAAAAGGTAACCTCTGATCATATATATTATAGGGACATGGAGCGCTGTGTATAGAGTAGGGATGCATTGATACCACACACAGACATATACGTATATATCAACACACAGACCTATATATACGTATATATCAACACGCAGATATATATATACACTCACCCACAGACCTCAGACCATATATACACGTACGCACATGGGGGGTGGCATGTGGACAATCTCAACTAAATGCGCCCCCCCACCATTTGGCTGATCCCTCCAGAAGAAATGTTGAACCCGACAGAGCAGAGAATATATATATTATTCTCTGCTTTATCGGGTTCAACATTTCTTCTGGAGGGATCAGCCAAATTGGGGGGGGGGTGGGGGAATTAGTTGTCAAAATGTGTGTGTAATACAAGTCTGGATATATATATTTATAAGAATATAGATATATATCTTATATATATTTATATATATATATATGTCATACCTTCCCTTACCTTCCCCTATAAATTTGCTAAAAGTATGCACACAAAAAAAAAACACTGCCTGAGACCCCACGCAGCCCACATGCCACCCCCCTCTACCTGGCGGAATGTATCTAATATATATAATTAAATACATTCAGCCAGGTAGAGAAAGAAAAAAAAAGTTTAATTTTATGTTCCCGGGACATTTAAAAATGTCCTCGGATTTTATTTTTTTTAGAAATTTGTCGCCTTACCTTAGCCTGATGGTCAGTGGGGGCTCCCTGGATCCTGGTTGTGGGGAAGGTCTGCCGTGGCCGCAGGTGCAGTGGCTCCCTCCCTGCGCTGCCTGTCTCTGCCACATGCACTCGGGTGGCTAGTCCGCACAGTCTCAGCTCTGTCATCCGGCGGCTGCATGCTCCTCAAGGGGATCCTTGGGAGGCCCCTGCAGGCTGCCCTCTACAGTGCCTGATTAGAGGACCGTGTCTGCCTGATGTTTTAGTAACAAAAGTGTTTCATCCCATAGGCTTCAATGTTAAAAATATTCCTGTTTTAATTCAATATCTAATAAACCGTTGCTTATAATATTCTGCAGTAAAGAGTCTCTTTATTTCTAGATTTGTTAGTATTTTTTAAGCATTTTGTATACTTTTTTCAAAAAACAAAAAAAATTAGAACTTTTGGCGAACCTCCCAAAAAGTTCGACGTTCGCGAACTGTCAAAAGGCCGATGTTCGATGCGAACTCCAAACAGATCGAACCGAACAGCTCATCCCTACCTGTCAGGGGGACCTGAGGACCAGGTTTGGGAAACAGTGATGTAGGCCATGTAGTGCAAAATATTTTTGCTAGAAATCAAACCACTATCATTTAATAAGTATTATAGACCTAATGAACACATCTATTTTGTTGCACAAAAATTATTTTACTTCTTTTACACCATTCATTATTGAGGAGTGTAGGGAGGTGGCTATTTTGGGCAGTGGTACCTTGATCAGGCAGTGATGACAATAAATCCAGCCAATAGACACTAGTTGACGCATAATTGGCGGATGGAAATGGTGTGATTGGGTAGCTGGGCACATATACCTGTACCAGGCTGAAAATTGGAAATTTCATGCTTAATGTTGCAATTCTTCCATCTAGCAACACATGTGAACAAGGAAGGAGAAATTTGCCATGGCTCATTGACCAGTACTTTAACAAACCGCCTCAGAACCTATAGAAAGGGAATCGACTAGAACGTGTGGCTTACAGTCTGTGCTAGAGTGATGGATTTATCCTTGTATATTACACTCATTATCATATTAACTAAATTCCCCAATAAACAGAGGAAAGGGGTATAGAGAAAGAAGAAAATAGCCAGTATAAACCTCAATTCAATGTACACTACATCCTAGCCAGACAGCTGATCACGTATACTTAATTGTTTTTTATTTTTGTAGTCTCGGTGACTTGTTTATTTTTATTTTGAGCTTTACATCAATGTGCTTGAGTGAGGATACTCAAATTATAGTAATTTACAAATGCAAAATCGCCTAACATCAGTCTCCGAGAGTCGTTATTCATCACTAAACGCGACTCAAGGAGAGAACAGCGAGCTACCATGGAACAGATTGCGTTTCTCATTTTATGATGTTCTTAATGGCTCCTATACAAAGTATAGGAATTGTAAAAGTACAGTAAGGAGTCGCTAACTCTGAGCCGCAAAGGAAGATCGGAATAGTAGTTACAGCCATTTACTGCACAAATGGAATCGAGCCCAAGGTGTAGGGCTTTCCTTGTATTAGACAACCCTGCATCTCTAGATCTTTACCTCAGAATTGGTGTGATAGCTTCATTATCCCAATTCCATCATCCCAATTTATGCTGGCAGACCTGGGAACTCAGTAGGACTTTTTTCACGCCTTATATTCCTATTTATTCCACGTTTGTCAAGTGAATTTTAAAAGTATTGTTACCAATTAGCATCAAGACTGATTCAAGACTGATTAAGAAGTAATTTTCCATTGACTTCATTCCATATTTTTTCCATGTTCTTCTCTACCACAAAAGGCAAATATGATACAACTTCATGTCCTCATCTCGCACCAACCTAAATCATACAAAAATATAAAGAAAACAGAGTAATATGTTGATTTGATGTGTGTTTGTTGGGGTTTTACATTTCCTTTTTTAATACTTATTTCATCATAGTAATGGTGTAGCTTTTGCAACTCACTCACAAGTGAGACCCTTTCATTTAGTTTGGAATCAATCTTTTGTTCTCCACTGAATATGCAACTAAGCTTACAGCTGCACAAACGCCTGATTATAGATTATGCTGATATTTCATGTATTTTATGTGAAACATCACATAAACCACATAGATATGTTTACTCGTTTTTCTAAATGAATCAGATATACATGCTTCAAAATGGCTTAAATTCTGAAGGATTTCCATATTGTAAAACATCAGATTATTATTTAAAGCTTTCATGGAATTTGATTTTTCATGTTTGTGCTTCGTTAAGCAGTGTATACTCGTGACCGTATTTTCTAATCAAAACTATGTAAACAAATTCAAAGGAACTTGTAATGATAAGGTCTGCAAACCGAATCACACGCATTGTCCATATGGTATACAACATCAACGAAGACCACTAACAATATGCAAATTCTATTTAAAAGGAAAAAAGTTTGTCTCTCAATAACTTTGTTTAATGGTGCTATAACTCAGACAATTTACAAAATAAAGCTGTAGATTATTTATCAGCTTCTGAAATGAGCTGATACAGGAAACATTTACTATTTTGAAATTTCTCTACTTGGCAACATTCACTTGCACAGGACAGGCATGTTCAATCTAATTTTATTCCCGCCACACTTTTCTCAAGATATAACCTGACAACATAACCTAATTGTGACCAGTTCTACTCTACTAATCCAATATAATGTCATGTAGACAAGTAGCACCTTCTATTCTTTCCATAGGATTTCTGCTCACTAAAAGTACATGCTGCCCTTTCTACCGTCCGAAATAACCATCCCTCATAAATCTTATTATTAATTCAAACTAAATGCTGTAGTGAAAGGGGTTTTTCTTCCACCTTATTTATTCATACTCTCATTCATCTCACTCCTTTGGTGCCTTTTTTGCACCATAATTTCAAAGATGCACATTAGCCTTGTGAATTAGTCTTTGTTTTACTTATTGTTGAATTATTGAATAATGACTCAATGAAATGCCACTTCAATATGGACCAAGAAAAAATCACCTAGCAAATGGGGAAGCCTCAAATTCTTCCCGCATCTGGTTACCACCCATGACGCAGTCCCTATGCCATTATGTCATGCCTTTCCCATTTTACTAAAATACCCATAGGCGTGCGCACAGGGTGTGCCTGGTGTGCCCAGGCACACCCTAATGTTGGGTGAAGGGTTCATCTTTGACTCCTACATAGATATTTTGGATGTTCCTTATCTGTTGCATTATAAATTACATGAATAGTGCCTGTATCTCAGCATAAACATTGGTTATACCCATAGGTGTGCACAAAGGGTGTGCCCAAGAAGAAGATGAAGAGGTATTTTTTTACCTCATACATTGACATTTTAGATGTCCCTTATCTGGTTCATGATAAATATCATTAAAACTGACTGTAACTCTGGTTACAGGCTCGTTATTTTGAATGAAAAATTAGTTTTTTTTGCATAATCTTCTAAAATTTAGTTTTCAGTTAATAAATGTTCTATGGGTGCACACCCTAATGTAATTGGCTGCGCACGCTGGTGAAAATACCCCACCCACCACACATAGCTGGTGAGTTGGGAGGATGACTTGTCCATTCAACATATCTACTGGGGGACAATGGCATCCCCCAATTTATCATAGCCTTCACCTGCCATGCAAGGGTGAAGGCTATGAGTGATCAGGGGCAGTGGCTATGTTCACCCCTTATGGAATTCTCTATGCAATGCCATGGGTACACACTACAGAGGGGGGCAATCAGCGGTCCTGGTATAGTAGCTGCAAGAAGCAAATAACTGCTTACAGTTTTACTGATATGTTCCCTCCTGTGCTATGTCAAGCAGGGCCTAGGGTGTAGTGGTGGTCTTTCTGGCCAACATATGCTTTTATTTATTTTTTTACATTTTATGGTGGCAGCTGGCCAGCAAGCACCAACAGGCTTTCATGGATTGATTCATTTAGACCGCTACAAATTTAATGGCCAAAATTTGTACAAACCAAACCACACCATGAGTAATGAGTAGTAGGTGAACTGGATATTGCGAATTTGTACGAACTATACATTTTCCCAGTTCTTATATTTTGTGTAGCTATAATCTATTATTTTTGCGTCCAAATCAGCTTGAAAACAAAGTATAGCCACAGGATTTGCTTTTTTTCCCTGTAAGAAACATCTTGACCATTTTTAGCTTGATTTCAACCACCTGTGCTCTTCTACAATGTCTTTAAGGTGACACAAAAAAAAGGTCATATTTCACTGCTAATTTTCCTGGAGTTCTCTGGTTCTATATAAATTGTAGTTCAGCAACTGCTTTTTTGATATATTTTATTCTAGTGGCAGATGACAGCTGTCTCATGCTCACATCATATCATTCAAGATATTTCTCTCAGTTTCTCCATTCCGATAACTAATCATCTGTATGCAGGGGTGGTGTCAATGTACAGATGCATCCAAGGGTAAAGATAGATTTTGTTTAGAAGAAATAAGGATTTCAGGTATGATGGAGATGCTGAGAACTGAAAATAGATTTTTTAATTCACTTGCACCTAACTGAGAATCCCTTTCAACTTTAAGACCTTCAGAACTGCAAACCCCTTACCTTAAGTACGCCCTAACTCTGACATAAAGTAACCATTAACTCTAC
Source organism: Leptobrachium leishanense (assembly GCA_009667805.1). NCBI lineage: Eukaryota > Metazoa > Chordata > Amphibia > Anura > Megophryidae > Leptobrachium > Leptobrachium leishanense. The sequence continues at coordinate 73,222,191 of CM019067.1, read as the reverse complement.
TTCTTAACTCTAACCCTACCAACCCACACTTCCCCTCTAGACCCCAAATCATGTCTGTCAATCATGTTTTAAACACTGGTCTTAACTGTTCTGCAAAAAGGTTGCATTTTTAGAAAGATGGAGTTGTATTCCACTTGAGCCAGTAATAGGTGTCAGTTGATGGAAACATTTGGCGTGAGCTGTTAACCATTACTGGTCTCCTACCAGCCATGTTTCACGTGAGCTGATATCATAGCATCTCAACTCGTGGAAGAAGCTGCTAACACATACGAATACTGGTGCTAAGCACAACCACTGGTAGTGTTACCAGTGGAGTGTTTTTTTTTTAGAAAGTATTTTACCATGAAGGATACATTGAGATTTCTCTCATTTTCAAGTATGTCCTGGGTGGTGAGTATGTACTATTAGGTGTCTTGCCCAAGGACACTTACTGGAGAGGTGCTCTTGCCGGGATTCAAACCTCTGTATCTACATTCATAGAGCAGTGATGTTACCTCTACTCCACCCAGCCAGTACCACTGGAGTTGCGTAAAGGTTTGTTGGAAGGACATCAAGAAACGATTCGACCTTGGCGTCCTTCCTGTTAAATTATCAGTAGGATAGGTGTGAAGATCTCTGAATTTTATTTTATATGAAATATAACTGTACATACTTGCCTACCACACAATATTGACTGTGGAGTCCAGTGGTAACGTGCCTACCCTTTGACTGTGGAGAAGCAAGTCAAAATACCATTTAGCACATTCCTGTAATACAACTGTGGAGAAGTCTCGACTTTCCGAGAAGTGGGTTCAAGCTAACCACCTGGTCACTGATCTACAATCATGGAAAGACGACCCTATCCCTCTCAGAAGACGCTACAAGCGAGTGTCCTATGGGAAATACACCATTTGCAAAATCATTTAGCACCTCCTAAACCCCCCCCAATAAAACCGATACTCACCTCTCAAGCGGCGAGAACGGCAGCCCGATCCGCTGCTTCTTCTGGCTGTGTGCAGAGTGAGACTGTGAAGAAAAAGTTCCCAGTCCCTCCCCTCCACGATCACTCCGCGATACTGCATGATCTCACACGAGCAAGATCGCACAAGGCTCGCGGCCCGGAAGAGCAACCCTCCATGGAGTCCTGTGGACTCCATGTGGTGATACTGGAGGCGGGCGGAAGCTCTACCGCGATTATCCCAGCATTTACCAATGCATTCCGAGGCAAGGTGCCGAGGTAGCTCCTGCCCCGGATACACGTGTTAAAATGGGGACGTTACGCAGAAACCTGCAGGCGCAGATTTTATCCCATTAGTGTCCTCATTTTAGCTCGAACTACGGAATAGGGCCCTGTGACAGTAGTCATTTTGCACTCAAGGTTCCTGGACTTGGCATTACTGTTAGAAGATGTGGGACTGTGGGTTTTTGGGGGTCTGACACGTCATTTTATTCCTCAACCCTCTCCTAACTCCAAGTCGCCCTGTGCCTATAAGGGTACAGAGTGTCAGTGTTATGAGTGAATATTGTTATTCTTAATATCGTTATTATGTACGTTACTGTTATTGTTAATATTTCTTATATCCGTACTTATGTGTGTCCGCAGTCCTTTCCAACTCCCCCTATATAGATTATGTATTGCAGCTGTGAACAGTTTGAGTGGTGTTTGTTTGCCAAAGATTGTTACTTTATCAGTCTGTTGTGTGTTTGTACTATCTGTTATCTACTTAATTTATGTCCACCCTGTGATTGCCGTCTGCCCTATTGTTTCATGTCTGGACAATAAAATGGGTTATGGCTGGGGAATGGCTCACTTGAGGAAGAGGAGGAGGGGAGGCAATCAGGGTGTCATTGTCTCCAGGTCCCTCCTTGCACTGTATATATTTTCTTCACATGTTTCATTAAAGTCTGTAAGTCTGTTTTACCCCAAGAACAAGTCTTGCTTCTTTTCTGGGGATTGCTATTGCCGCACTTTCATTGTATCTGTACTTATGCTTTGGCTAAGGTTCAGAGATAGCAATGGATGTCCTGCAAGGGAGCAGCATTAGCAAATGTAACCCACTTGAGGTGCTGAGATCTGTTATAAACACATATTTACAATAACTGAATATGCCTTTTTGTGCATGTGCACAATTTTCATAAAATGAATGTTAGAGGCAGAAAAAAATAAGTGTGTAATAACTAAGGAATAGTTAAAGGCAAAAAAGGCAAAAACTCTAGGCAAAAAAGGGGGAAGAAAACTGGAGGGTTTAAAGAATAATGTCTGCTGATCCATACCTCCTCTACCCTGTTTTTGTCTGGAGCTGTAGAAAATGCACCTTATCTTACACGCGGATGCACTATCCTGTCTCCAAGAGTCAAGTCTTGTATAAATAAGTGTGGGAACTCAACAAGATTTCTGTCCCCAACTCAGCAAAGACCATCTTTCACGTAATATGCAAGGATGATTATGCATATTTGGTTTATTACATACAGTCAGGTACAGAAATATTGGGACATCGACACAATTCTAACATCTTTGGCTCTATACACCACCACAATGGAGTTGGAATGAAACAAACACAATGTGCTTTAACTGCAGACTGTCAGCTTTAATTTGAGGGTATGTACATCCAACTCAGGTGAACGGTGTAGCAGTTTTCAGATGTGCCTCCGACTTGTTAAGGGAACAAAGGTAATGGGACAGAATAATAATCATAAATCAAATTTTCCCTTCTTAATACTTGGTTGCAAATGCTTTGCAGTCAATCACAGCCTGAAGTCTGGAATGCATAGACATCACCAGACGCTGGGTTTCATCCCTGGTGATGCTCTGCCAGGCCTCTACTGCAACTGTCTTCAGTTCCTGTTTGTTCTTGGGGCATTTTCCCTTCAGTTTTGTCTTCAGCAAGTGAAATGCATGCTCAATGGGATTCAGGTCAGGTGATTGACTTGGCCATTGCATAACATTCCACTTCTGTCCCTTCAAAAACTCTTTGGTTGCTTTTGCAGTATTCTTTGGGTCATTGTCCATCTGCAATGTGAAGAGCCATCCAATGAGTTCTGCAACATTTGGCTGAATGTGAGCAGATAATATTGCCCGAAACACTTCAGAATTCATCCTGCTGCTTTTGTCAGCAGTCACATCATCAATAAATACAAGAGAACCAGTTCCATTGGGAGCCATACATGCCCACGCCATGACACTACCACCACCATGCTTCACTGATGAGGTGGTATGCTTAGGATCATGAGCAGTTCCTTTCCTTCTCCAGACTCTTCTCTTCCCATCACTCTGGTACAAGTTGATCGTGGTCTCATCTGTCCATAGGATCTTGTTCCAGAACTGTGAAGGCTTTGTTAGGTGTTGTTTGGCAAACTCTAATCTGGCCTTCCTGTTTTTGAGGCTCACCAATGGTTTACATCTTGTGGTGAACCCTCTGTATTCACTCTGGTGAAGTCTTCTCTTGATTGTTGACTTTGACACACATACACCTACCTCCTGGAGAGTGTTCTTGATCTGGCCAACTGTTGTGAAGGGTGTTTTCTTCACCAGGGAAAGAATTCTTCGGTCAACCACCACAGTTGTTTTCCGTGGTCTCCAGTGTCTTTTGGTGTTGCTGAGCTCACCGGTGCGTTCCTACTTTTTGAGAATGTTCCAAACAGTTGTTTTGGCCACACCTAATGTTCTTGCTATCTCTCTGATGGGTTTGTTTTGTTTCTTCAGCCTAATGATGGCTTGCTTCACTGATAGTGACAGCTCTTTGGATCTCGTCTTGAGAGTTGACAGCAACAGATTCCAAATGCAAATAGCACACTTGAAATGAATTCTGGGCCTTTTATCTGCACATTGTAATTGGGGTAATGAGGGAATATCACACACCTGGCCATGGAACAGCTGAGAAGTCAATTGTCCCATTACCTTTGGTCCCTTAACTAGTGGGAGGCACATCTGCAAACTGTTGTAAGTCCTACACCATTCACCTGAGTTGGATGTACATACCCTCAAATTAAAGCTGACAGTCTGCAGTTAAAGCATATTGTGTTTGTTTCATTCCAACTCCATTGTGGTGGTGTATAGAGCCAGAGATGTTAGAATTGTGTTGATGTCCCAATATTTCTGGACCTGACTGTTTGTATTGTGACTTAACAGGGAAAGATATGACTGAATACCTGAATACACACTGTATAGTGCGTGGGATCAATAGGAACTCTGTTCCCTCTGCACAAATAGTGGAGGAAGAGTGGAGGAAGTGCATTCCCACATGTTCTCCCTCGACTTGACCCCTGCCCCTACCCATTTCAGGAGGCAATGTCCAGCTGCCATTAGAAGCTTGCCACCATGCCCTCAAGGATCAACATGGATAAAATGCACGCCGCTAATGAGCTGCCTCTCTGTGTTTCTGTACTAATAGGCATTACAAAGATGGCTTCTTGATTCAGTAACCCAACTCCTCGTGAAATTATGTACATGAGCGATTACAGACAGAAGAAAGTTCGGTGGCTGCTGATTGACAGTTGTCGGAGTTGAGGGAATACCTCCAGTGAGAACATCTGTCACAGTGCCCAGGGACACCAAAGGATGTGTAGAGTGGTTGTCTAGAATGGTCAGTAGAGTGTTTCTTTCAATCAAGAAAGATTGGTGAAAAAAAGCAATGCTATACATTACAGTTTTCTATAAAAGTTAAGCTTTATAATTACATAAAAAAATCTGAAAGAAATCAACTTATGGACGAAAGACATTTAAGAATACAATGGAGCAATGTCACCTTTGATTTATTTATACAACAATAAGAAAACTCTTTTAAAAATGATGGAACACAATTAAGCAAAGATGATAACATTGAATCATAGTGTTTGCTCAGTGGTGCCGTGGAGTCGGAGATCAGAAAAGGAGACATCTTAAAGCACTGCTCAAATGAGTTGTTGCTATGGGAATTAAAGAGTGGAGTAAATAAAAGTCAAACCGAGAAAAGGGAATCAGAAGCTGAATCAAGCACAGCCAAGACTGCAGGTAAACCCCAGCAGATTTTCAGAGCTATGTGTGAGACTTGTAAGATCACAACTTGAGGAAATTGTGTCTAATGCCAAGAGGCCAAGGGATAAGCTGTGCTTCAACAGAAACCCCCTTTGAATTAGCTCACAAAAGGTCCTCCATTACCTCCTGACAAGACTAGCTGTTGTACGTAGTAGTACTGCAACAAAACGCAGACTCTTTTGCAAAAAGTACAATTAGCACAGAAAAAGGATACTGGTGATTTTAAATAAAAAAAATAAAATCAGTAAAAATACAAAAAGAGAAAAACCGTCATCAGGTTTCCACAGGTCACTTCTTATCTTGAAGATTACGGGTTCTATTACATTCTTCGCGCAAATGTTAACGCGTGCACAAAAACGCATTAGCGCGAGGGGCAAAACCCTTCGCACAGAACGTCGTATTACAATGTCCGCGCCTAAAATGCGCGTTAACGTCTAACGCGGGTGGACCTGCGCGAACCCTTGGCTAGCGTAATGTACTTTGCGCGTCCTATACTTAACATTGTGAGCGCAAATGCGTTTGTGCGCTGGTGCGCGCATGGTATTACAATCTTAGTGCAAAATTTAACGGACAACATTTGCGCGCATAATTTTAACGTCTTTGAAAAGCTGGTGTTAATGGCTGAAACCAAATACACCAGCCCCCAAAAAAAAATACAGCAACGTATAGTTACACATTCTACGAATACCCAAACAATAAAATGAAGAAGTTGTGCGTGTTTTTATTATTGCTGCAGCATATACTGTATACTCAGATTGCTTTTGACAGGCACAAAAACTTAAAGGGAGACAATTGTGGTTCTTAATTCTGATTGGCTGAATCGCGTGAAAAAACAGCCCACCCACCGATTTCTGCGCGCAGCATTAATGCGCGTGCGTTTTTGCGCGTTTTTCCTCGCGCGGTATTTTTTGATGGATGAAAAATGCACTTGGATTGTAATGCCAGCGTTAATTTACACGCGTTAACTTTTAACGCTGCGCGCAAAAAAAATAGCGCTGCGCGAGTGTTTTTGCGCAAAGAATGTAATAGAGCCCAACATTGGTAGATGCTGAAAAGTCTTTTGTTCCTTGAAGTACTGTCTCCCATAACCAGAATATTTAAATTTATGTCAGTTTGGGGACCATGCTCATAAAATTAGTGAGACCAATATTATAAAGTACAAAAATACAAAATATGAGGACATTTTAGCTTAATTGTCCTGCATTCTGGTGGTTAATAATTTCTTTGGTTACATTGCCTGAAGTGGAAAGATATTCAGGTAAGAACAAACTGAGATATGTTTTAAGAGCAAATATTTTACAAAATCTGTGTATAATGTGGGCACTATTACAATCTTAACGCTAACATTAGCGCTCAGCTATGTGAGTGTTAACGTTAGGTTAAGGCTGGGGTCAGACTGAGGCAGTGCGAACGCGCGTGCAGGCGCACTTAATCACGGCCGTAGTAGCAGCAAATGCCGGGCAATGACGGCCAATATACGAAGTACGGTCGCACAAAAGTCCGGCTGCGCAACACAAGTGGCAAACGAACGCATTTTGTCGAGAACGTAAAACCGCTAGTACGGTTGTACATAGTGCGCTGCGTCCGCTAGCGGCGTGTGTGCGTGAATTGGAGATGTCAGACACTGCTAATGTCCGGCCAACATAACGTCCAGATGCACAAAGTGTTTTATTGATGATCCGTACAAAATCACGAACGCAAATGCGCATAGTATGACCGCTATCGCGTACTCCGTGAAAAAATGCGTCCATTCGTTCGAACGCACTTTTTCACAGACAACGTGAAAATGCGTTCGTCTGACCCTAGCCTCAGTGGCCTTAGCCCGGGCCGCCCATATTACAATTCAAACGCTAATGGGTTAAAAAAAAACGTTAGCGCATTGGAGATTGCGCATTCCATCTTGAGCTTACTGTACTTTGCGCTTTCTATGCTTAACATGGGGAGCACGGAGAGTAAATAGCAATAGGATTACAAAATCCTAATGCTATTTACCGCGCGGCTGCGGCTAACTGAAAAGTTAACCACAGCTTGAAGCTAGCGCTTGCTGATTCCGCTTCTGTAGAATCAGTTAGCAGCAGCTGCAATACCCCCCAAAAATCATATACATTACTCACCTCTCATCCGTGGGTAAGAACGGTGGCCTGATCCCCCGCTTCCGGCCACAGCGAGCAGAGTGAGACTGGGGACAAATAGTCCCTACGCGAATGCTTTGGGCGGCTCATTTGCGCTGCCTAGAATATCCTATGGCTTAGCGCTGCATTATGGGGCAGGCTGCTGATAAAACAGGAGCAGGTTTTCCTCCTCAGCGTCCCCGTTTTATTGTGCAGTATGTAATACTTACCCTGTATGGTTAAATAATAAATGAGATTTGTAAGTTATGTCTCCACATTTTCTAATGACTGTAGTACAACACAAAGTGTAGTTGGGCTTTTAGTTTTATTTAAAGTTCTTTTTAATATTGCAAACTCTCGCATAATTGTTATATAATGTCTTTTTAAACTGCTTGTTATAATTACTCATTTTGCATTTTGTAAAGTCTCACTTGCGCTTTGGATCATTGATTTACATCCCTTAGGCAGTCCCTGAAAATTACTTCTTTAGTGAACATTTCTCCTAGTAGTTGTTTTTATGAGCTATGCACAATTTCTAAACTTTTTATATAGAAATATTGAAAGAGCATTTGTTTTTTACTGTTAGACACTGCAGCGAGGTCTAGCGTTGCTCATTTCGTGAAAAGGCAATTAAAATGTTTCTTCTGCATGCTGTATGTGCACCTATATCTCCACAACTTCTGCAATAAATATACTGTATATATACAGTTTTCTACTATAGTCTTAGCACAATAAATAAGATACAGTTTTAAAATTGTAGTGGAAATATGGATGACTAACAGGGTTATTCAAAGAGAATCAAAACGTCACCGTACGTTCGGTGACTTTTCGTTCTCTTCAATTCAGTGCGATTCGGCGATCCCATTTCGACGACCCTGCGGTGTATTCTGTAATCACCACATGGCCGTCGTAGTGCAGGGAAAAGCCGCCGCAAACCCGACGAAACACTCACCGCAAAACCTGGCGAAGGCTCACCGAAACCAGCAAAAACATCTGGATTAACCCCGCCGAACACACCAGAGAAATCTGAGCAGCCGCCGATCACAGCGCATAGCAGCCGCCGGAAAAACCCGACACCGCAGACGAATGGAGTGAAAAAACCCCCCAGTACAACTGAATGTTTGAAAAGTGAAACGCTGTTTACAAAGAAACTACTGAACGAAAATGTCTGGAATTGACATATGAGCCAATGAATGATAATAAAAAGGGCAGTTACAAAAAAGGAAAAAATTATTTTTAAAAAAAATGGGAAAAAAAGTTGACAAAAAAATCCAAAAAAATGCCTAAAAGATCCTAAAAAAATCTAAAAATATAGAGACTTTTTACTGCAGAATAAAATAATGAACGGTTTATTAGATATTGAAGTAAAACAGGAATATTTTTAACATTGAAGCCTATGGGATTCTCCTGAATAAACCTGGCGAATGAAAACACCGAATAACAGTGCACTTTGGCAACTTTTCACTGCTGGTTTGTGTTCTCTGAATAGATGAAGCATTGCTTCTCTATGGGGATTTCACTGGCCTCGAACAGGCACCGTATGTGCAGGCAATTCGCCAGGATTTGGCAAACTGCTTGCTCTCTGAATAGCCGAATGGCCAGGAAAGGTAACCGAACTCTGAATTTCAGCGTTCGGTTATCTTTCGCAAGCCATTCGGATCTCTTTGAATAACCCTGTAGAAGAAAGTAGCTGATCCTCAAAGTCGAAGTAGTCATGTCAATCTTTTTGTTCAAGTTACCATCATTCTCACAACATTTTTCTAAAGCGAGTAAGGTGCAAAAATAACACTAGTAAGTTTTTTAGTTAGGATTAGTGCTACTTTTATGGTTAGCGTCACCTCTAAAAAGAAAGAGTCTGTTGGCTACAAATGAAGTGAGAATGATAGCAATGTAGTAAAGAATATGTAGAAAATGGAGCAGAATGATTTGGTTAGAGTTAAGGGTTAGGGTTTGAATTAACTCTGACCCTAATAGTAACCCTACCCTAAAACAGGGACGTACAGTATACTAACTCTAAAACAAGCATATGTACTAAGCCTAATACTAACACTAAACGTGCACATATACTAACCCTAATACTAATCCTAACCCTTAAACAAGCACATATACTTACCCTAACCTTAAAACAAAGACATGTACTAACCCTAACCCCAGTACTAACCCTAAACCTAAACCTAAACCGTGCACTAGCTTTCATCATATTTGTATGGTGGTAATTTGAATATAACATCAACACAATTTAAAGTATTCTGAATTTTTGCTATGGTTTGAAAACTGAGACACCATGTATCATATTCACTGTTTAAGTGGGGACAAACCCTTGCTCTGATCATTTCCCCAATGTATCAGCATGGCCATATGTTGATCAATCAGACGGGGCATATCCATTCTAGTGCTGAGATCTTGATGCTGTTGTGGTCACTGCTAGTAAATGCTACAGGGATAATTCCCACACTGCTATAAAAAACAGTCCTGGCTAGTTCTCTGACCCTGATTTGTGGGAGACAGCAGGCCTAACTATGTATCAGGATAGGCAGGAGGGGGGAGTAGAACCCAGGTGCAGAGGTAGGGTATCAGGTTCAAGATCGCGGTACCAAGGGTCTTTTCAATGGACGTAGTCAGGGATGAAATCATAGTAAGAGACAGGAGGTGAGACAGGAGTGGTCGAGTAACTAGCCAGGTACTGGTACACAGGGTAAACATAAATGAATAGCTTCTCAATAGTAGGCACTGCTGAAAGTGATACAATGCTGAAGCAATGACTGAGTGCTCAGTGAAACCCTATACAGGTGATGGGGTAGTCTAGCTCCTCCCAGGAGCACCCCACCAACCAATCGGGGATCGTCTGGAGCAGTTCCCCATCAGGTCCACCCGAGTCTTGGGGCCCTCCCCTTGGGCCCGAGACACCAATCCGGCTCTCTGCATCCCCCCCGATGACATCAGATGCCACGGATCGCCCTGGCCGATATGGAGAGGGTGGAAATGCGGCGCCGACCCCAACAAAGCAGGCACAGAGAGACCCACAAAAGATGGCACAGGACCCCGGGATGCCCCCCTTCCTCGAGCCACCCACTGGGCCCAGCTGGAAGATGGTCCATCGGAACCGGCCATCACCTGTGGTGAGCACCCTGGTTGGCGGCTTGTCACCGGGTGGCGTGACACTATGATACATATGCTCCATTGTTAATTAGAGCCCTTGTATTGTATCTAAATACTCAAAGGCTGGTCTCATGATGTTGCGCATCCTGTCGTTTGCAATACAGATGTCCCTGCATTTCTACTAAAACTTCCTGACATACGATGTACAGTCAAAAAGCTCATCATGATCAGGTTCAGTACCTACAGTAGATATACTGTAAGTTGATACAGGAGTGTGAATTCTTTCCATGTAACTCCCATGTTGAAGACCTCTTATGGCCGACATTCAGTCAAAGGGTCAGGGCTGCCAAGACTCACCATGTGTAGAATACTATTCCTCAGTTGCGTTATGCATATCAGAAACCTGCATGGTACGAGTGGAAACTTGAAGCACAGACTGGGCACCCAGGCACAGAGAATCATAAAGGTCAGGTGACTAACCTAGTGGTGGAGGCTAGGTGTTCAGATACAGGATCAAACACAGCAATCAGCCAGGTATAAGGTCAGCAATTTGGATATTTTCAGGTAGTTATTAATACTGGAATACATAGGAAACTTAAAGAAAGTGTACAGGAGACGCAGCAATGTTTGGGCAATGCCATAAAGAAACCTGAAGCATTTATATAGCTGTTGCTAGGAGAAGAAGATCTCTGTGGGCAATAAACAAAAAGGGTTCTTATCTAAATAATAGATTATGCTTTTTTAATTGGTCTAACAAAAACAACAAAATGGCAACTGTCAAGAGAGAGAGTCTCCTCTCTTCTTCAGGTTGAATGCAAAACCTTTATCTGGCTGCTAGAGGAAGCATGTGCACCAGGAGAGCTCATTAACCAACACCAATGGATCCTAAATGACTTTCAGCATGCTGCATACCATGTGGAGTTTAGAAGATCTGTGGATCATCTATCTGCAGTAGCCCACAGTCTTTGGAGGCAGTAGGCAGCTTGATGAAGAGGTCAAGGCCGGAGAACCATACTAAGCTGGTAGCTGTTGTTGGAGCTGGGAATATCACCGACATTGATGAGTTCTGCCAGTAAGGTGGGACACCTGCAAAACTGAAATCATTTTGTCACTAAATGGTGTCTTGCTACAACTACAAAGACATTGAAAATATTATGACAGAATGGTCAAAATAATAGTATGCAGATTACGATGAGCATTACATTCAGCTAGTTTGAATTAACATTTCCAATTCTTCAATAATTCATGGTAAATACTCCATACTCCACTTGCTCGAGGTGCCTAGAGGGGTGTCAACTATACCCCCTTGACGATGCCTAACCAGGCCATAACGATCGTCGGGAGTTGCTGCACCTCTCGTGCAGGGATGACATCCTTGGCTGTTATGGTGGGCTACGTCTGGCATGAACGTAGAAGGGTGTGAGTCTACGGCGCAGTGAAACATGATCCAAGATATAATAAATATATTTTGTTATGTATAAGTCTCCCTTGACATAAACAAGACTGTCTCTAACAGGGATCCAGCACAAAAGCACAATAGACAGACATAGGAAATTAAACCTAAGGACCATGAAACCAAAATACAAGCATGAACCAAATACAAAAAGATACTAATACAGAGTACAGGGCTAAATACAATTGCAACAAGCAATTGGTGATATGGAGAAGAAACGTAACTTATCTTAAAATGAAGTGCTGAGGAGGTTCCCTCGAGATGGTCCGATACTCCACACAAGGATAAGAAGAGAAAATTGGAAGTCCTCAGCGTCTGAAATGGATCCCTGTGGGTCTATTCAGCAGACCACGGATACTGGAATCGCCAAAATTAGCAAGAAGATGGGTATAGGATAAAAACTTTTTATTCTGAATAAAATAAAATATAATACATATACAAAGCCCTAAATACAATTGATAAGGACGCAGATAACCAAAATGGCAAAAACCAAACAAGAGGGGGCTGGACACTAAAGGAATGAACTAGATCAGAAGGGAGAAGCAGAGAGGGGCTTTGCAAGAGAGGAATGGCTGAGTGTGATAGGAGAGAAGGAGAGCCTAATACAAAAGCAGCAGGGAGGCATAAGAAACAAGATAATGAGGGACTGAACCTAGAGGGAAGGGAACCTAATGGAACACAAGAAGGCAGACTATAAATCAGGCAATGGTACAGAATGGCATAACATAAATATGTCAATATCAGAAAGAACAGACAGAGAATAAACAAAACTAAGCAGGAGGTCAAATGTACAAGATCTATGAAACAGAACACGAGGGCAACAGAAAGGCACTAACAAATAAACCTGAAACTAGAAGTCCTATGATACTCAGGCACAGATGGGAGATCCTAGGAGCAGAACTGCAAAAAACCAGAGCATACCAAGAAATGAACAAGTAGGTGAATGAGACCGCACCCTTCTTAGGGTGTAGTCTCTTTATATATACACAAGGTGACCTCAGGTGAATTCCAGGCCATGAACCTTTGGCGAGCATAATGTCCAGAACCCTGCCTCCTCAAGGCAGGACGTAGCAATGCTCCTAAACAAGAGGGGACGCAAGATACACATAAATCAGTCCAGATCGTAACATTGGCCTTTAGTACTGGCCACCCTTTCTGGGTGAGAGCAGGCTGATTTGCATATGGAGCATTCGTCCCTGTAATGGCAAAAACCCTTGGAGACCTGAGCGGGCACCACCATAGAGCAGGCCACTAGTGCTGCTGCTTGTCCTCAGGACCCTCACAAACCTCTTTTTTCTCACTATAAATACTCCATTAGTTGGATTGTCTCTATATAATAATACACTATGTCCACAGTCAGAGACATAGATAATAAATGGCACTCAAACACAGATAAGATAAATATAAAACTCACATAAAAGCTAAAACAAATGTAAAGATTTATAACTGAGTATCGTCACACTATTTCAGCTGTGCTAACTGATCTATTGTCAAACAGGTTCAAAAAGGAATATCACCCTGTGTGCTTACTCTCTGTTCTTTATTCCAGAATGGAATGTTGATGTTATTCAATCTTTATTAGATATTTCATTGTGAAATAGGACATGCACAGAGCACACTATGCCTCTTTGAATGCTATGGTAGCCCCAAACATCTAAATTGCGAATCTCATTAAAATTGTAAATGGCATAAATAATTGGATTGATAGCACGTCAGGATCAAAAGCAAAATAGAAACTTGAATTGTAGAAAAAGCTAATATTTGTATATATTTCAAAGGAAAAATGGACGTGCTGTTTCCTCCTGCTTCTCCTTGTATAGAGAGAGAATAAATCTGAATATCGCTATTACAGAATCTTGATTTTTTTTTTTTAATTTCTGAGTTAAGAACACTATTAATGCGCTCGCCTTTTAAAAACGAAAATCCCTTGATATTTGGAATAGATGGCCTTTACTGTAGCAGCACCACTACCCATCCTATTCTTTAATACTTCAAGAATCACTTCTCTAAAATGGACTGGCTGTGCACAGCTTCTACTCAAATTTAATGACTGCCTAATTCAGCCTATCATCTGTTATATATCACTAAGGGTCAGGCACACTGTGAGTGATGTCATTGTTTGTATGTCCCCAAAATTATTTATTATACTTAGTACTGAATGAAAATGATGAAGGTGGCTTCTCTATCTTGCCTTTCCTCAGCTTCAAAGCAAAGGGTCATCTTTGGTGGAAAATGCAACTCCCAATATACTGTAATTCTTTTCAATACTTCATTACAATGCTGAAAATACTAATGTAAAATTTATATGTGGTTCTCTGTGCTGTCTCCCTCCTATATCTTCAAGGTTCACCCACTTATAACAGGGAAGTGAAAATGCTGTCATATTTATACGGAAGGATCAAGAGAGCCCAGAGAACCAGGTTGAAGGTAGATGGGGTTTTGAAATTGTTTGTCAGTAGGATACAGTTAACTAAAAATATAATATTTAAACACAGAGAGATCACTTAAAATGCCTGTAGTATATAATGGTGATTGAACTTTGACTGAAACTAAGACTAAAACAACATGCAACAATAAAGAATATTACAAAAGTAGCTTTAAACATAAATATGTTTAGTTACTTTGCCACTTTGATAATTTTTACTTACAGGGTTATTCAAAGAGATCAGAATTGTGGCCGAAAGGTAACCGAACAATGAAATTCAGGGTACGGTTACCTTTCCTGGCCATTCGGCTATTCAGAGAGCAGGCAGTTCGCCAAATGTTGGCGAATTGCCTGCACATACGGTGCCTGTTCGTTACCTGTTCGAGGGCAGTGAAATCCCCATAGAGAAGCAATGCTTTTGTCTATTCAGAGAACAAAAACCAGCAGTGAAAAGTTGCCGAAATGTCCTGCCATTCGGTGGTTTCATTCGACAGGTTTATTCAGGAGAATCCCATAGGCTTCAATGTTAAAAATACTCCCGTTTTAATCCAATATCTAATAAACCGTTTATTATAATATTCTGCAGTAAAAAGTCTCCTTATTTTTAGATTTTTTAGGATCTTTTAAGCAATTTTCGGGATTTTTTTTAATTTTCTTTTTCCGTTTTTTTTTAAATAGTTTTTTCTCTTTTCTGTAACAGCCCTTTTTATTATCATTCATTGGATCTTATATGTAAATTTCAGACATTTTCGCTCAGTAGCTTCTTTGCAAACAGCGTTTCACTTTTCAAACATTCAAGCGTACTGGTTTTATTTTCCACTCCATTCGTCTGAGTTGGGTTTTTCCAGCGGCTGCTCTTCGCTGTAATCGGCTCCTGCTCGGGTTTCTCCGGTGTGTTTGGCGGGGTTTATCCAGATGTTTTTGCGGGTTTCAGTGTGTGTTCGCTGGGTTTTGCGGTGAGTTTTTTGTCAGGTTTGCGGCGACTTTTCCCTGCATTACGGCGACCCTGTGGTGCTTTCAGATACACCGCAGGGTCGCTGAAATGGGATCGCCAAATCGCACCGAATTGAAGAGAACAAAGAGTCACTGAACGGTCCAATGAATGATAATAAAAAGGGCTGTTACAGAAAAAAGAAAAAACGATTAAAAAAAAGAAAAGAAACTTTTTCGCAAACAAATCCGTAAAAATGCCTAAAAGATCCTAAAAAAATCTATAAATAAAGAGACTTTTTACTGCAAAATATTATAATAAATGGTTTATTAGATAATGGATTAAAACGGGAATATTTTTAACATTGAAGCCTATGGGATTCGCCTGAATAAACCTGTTGACTGAAACTACCGAACATCAGGGCAATTAGGCAGCTTTTCACTGCTGGTTTTTGCTCTCTGAATAGACGAAGCAGTGCTTTTCATGGGGATTTCACTGCCCTCGAACAGGTAATGAACAGGCACCGTATGTGCAGGCAATTCGCCAACATTTGGCGAACTGCCTGCTCTCTGAATAGCCGATTAGCCAGGAAAGGTAACCGTACGCTGAATTTCACTGTTCGGTTACCTTTCGCCAGCAATTCGGATCTCTTTGAATAACCCTGATAATGTGATTATTAGCAGAGTAGCTACCAAGACAATCAGGGTTATTCAGAGAGAAGTGCTAAGCAGGAGAATTTCTGGAGAATGGAAAATTCTAGGTCAAACTAACCAAACCAGAAAAATTCTCCCATTTATCTCACTTTCCCAATCGGCTATTTTAACCTAGATTTTTCCATTCTCCAGCCATTCTCCTGCTTTTCACCTCTCTCTGAATAACCCTTAATGTCTGCAAAATTAAAAAAATAAAACACATCTTTATGTGGGCATGATACCTGCATACAGAAACTGTAGTAACAGCATATGAACACATTTATTATGGGTTTTAACCCCTTCACTACCAATCAATTTTTGTTGAAAATTTATTTGAAACACAGGATGTGAAGTGAACAATTAAATATAGAGTAAAATAGAAGTTTCGGACAGAAATTGTTATTCTGAGTTAAACAATTAAAATAATGTTAATTTGCTCATTTTTTATCTTCTTGTATTTGTTTATCCTTTACAGATAATTTGTTGAAATGTAAGATTCTGAGCACTAGATGGTGTCCTTTATCGTAATCAAATGGGGTCTGCATTATTATCACACAGGCAGAAAAGACCGTTGTGTTAGATACAGTAACTGTGATAAAGATAAATAATAAAAATGGTCAGATCTCCTGCTTATGGGGTTTTTAGTGATTATAATGAGATTATTAGTAATGCAGCTTCCAAAAAATACAAATAGAATATAAAAATAATATCTGTATGTGACATAATGCTTGCATCTGGAAATTACAGTAACACCTTGTATCTGTACTGTACGGGGATTTTGAGTCATTATAACCCCATGAATTTTATCCCTGTACAGCAGTGAGTGACCCAGAGCTCTCCCTGTATTCTACCAAATCACTGGCAGCTTTAATGCAGCAGTAATCTACAGTTGTGTTCAAAATTATTCAACCCCCAATGCTGTAAAGGGTTTTAGGGAATTTAGTGTACATTTGTAATTGTATTCAGAATGAAATCCTACAAGGACTTTTTAAACAACCATATGCAACTAAAATGACATCAATTGGTTTTGTAATACAGTAGTAAATGTTTCTTTTGTGAATTCTTCATTGACACAATTATTCAACCCCTTAAAGACTACCACTCTGAAGAACAGAGGTTCATTCAAATGTTTTCAATCAGGTATTGAAATACCTGTGGATGTCACGGAGCAGCAATAAAGCATAATAAGCACCAATTAGGCAGCTTTAAAATGACTGTGATACTCAGCTCCTTCTAGACATTTACTGGTGTGGTTACAAACATGGTGAAGTCAAGAGAATGGTCCAGGAAGACAAGAGAAGAGGTGATTACTCTTCACAGGAAGGGCAATGGCTATAAGAAGATTGCAAAGATGTTAAACATACCAAGTGAGACCATAGGAAGCATCATTCGCAAATTCAAGGCAAAGGGCACTGTTAAAACGCTACCTGGTCGTGGCAGAAAGAAGATGCTGACTTTGACTGCTGTGCGCTACCTGAAGCGTAGAGTGGAGAAAAGTCCCCGTGTGACTGCTGAGGAACTGAGAAAAGATTTGTCAGATGTGGGTACTGAAGTTTCAGCTCAGACAATACGGCGCACACTGCGTAATGAAGGCCTCCACGCCAGAACTCCCAGGCGCACCCCCTTGCTGTCTCCAAAGAATAAGAAGAGTCGACTGCAGTATGCCAAAAGTCATGTGGACAAACCACAGAGGTTTTGGGATAGTGTTCTGTGGACTGATGAAACAAAATTAGAACTGTTTGGGCCCATGGATCAACGCTATGTTTGGAGGAGGAAGAACAAGGCCTATGAAGAAAAGAACACCTTGCCTACTGTGAAGCATGGCGGGGGGTCAATCATGCTTTGGGGCTGATTTGCTTCTACAGGTACAGGGAAGCTTCAGCGTGTGCAAGGTACCATGAATTCTCTTCAGTAGCAGGAGCTATTGGATGACAATGTGATGCAGTCCGTCACAAACCTGAGGCTTGGGAGACGTTGAACCTTTCAACAGGACAATGATCCCAAGCATACCTCCAAGTCCACTAGAGCATGGTTGCAGATTAAAGGCTGGAACATTTTGGAGTGGCCATCGCAGTCACCTGACTTAAATCCGATTGAGAACCTCTGGTGGGACTTAAAGAAAGCAGTTGCAGTGCGCAAGCCTAAGAATGTGACTGAACTGGAGGCTTTTTCCCATGACGAATGGGCAAAGATACCCGTAGATCGCTGCAAGACACTTGTGTCAAGCTATGCTTCACGTTTAAAAGCTGTTATAACTGTAAAAGGATGTTGTACTAAGTACTAAGATTGAATGTCACTTGGGGGTTGAATGAAACTGATAATGATGTGAGCACAGAAAAGACATTTGTGGTTATTTCATTATAAATGTTATATTATATTTGTCTGACCTACACGTGCCTCTTTGATTTAATTGTAAGCAAGATGACTGAATGATCAAAATCAATGTCAAACTGGCCAAAACACTCAATTTCAGTGGAAGTGGGGGTTGAATAATTTTGAACACAACTGTATATGAACGTTTATTTACAGTGAGGGTTAGGGCTGCTATTTGCAGCTTTTTTATGCCTCTCCAGGGTGCTTGGAGAGACATAAAACAAAGGATTTTGTTTCTCCACAAGGGGCACACTAATCCTGCTTTAAAAAGGTGTGACAATTGTCATTTGATATGCTAATGAGTGCTTTGGGAGTGAAAGGCTTAATAAACTCTAATATTGTATTTTCCGAGGTTGTCTGTCGATCTTTGTTCTCCCCTCCCCATACTTTTCCATATGATTTACTTACCGCATATCATAATGGAAAGGGAACCGAAGAAGACAGGAAAAGTAAAATATGCATGGAGATTGAGAAAACACCTCCACTAAAAAACATGTAGTGACACACAGCAGAAATGAAGACAGGGAAGAGTAAGACGAAAATAATAGGGAGGAGGATTTACTTAACCATAACTAAATCAGAGGTATATAAAATGATTCATGAAAGCATACAATTAAGGGTCAAGTGAACTAAAACGTCAATATGGGGATGTGGTCGTCTAGACGAAGGGGACACAACACGTAATGAAACAAGAAGAGTGAGATGTTCAAAGAGATTTCCTCTGATATGATAGCCTTGGCACCACACAGGCGGATGTAAAGGAAGATGCATTTGCAAGTCAGTCAGAGTATGGTAACATGGAGAAAACAGAAAGCAGAAGGGTCATTTGGCAGAACCAAATCACATATCTTCAATACAGCATAAAATATTTAAATTTCCTGTATAGTTTTAGTCACCTGCATCTCAACCAACTGTGTGTGAAAGTGTCTTTGGTTCTTCCAAGACAGCAGCATTCCATAGGAAGATGGTTAAAACGGAGTGAAGCACAGCAGTGGTTGTGTATCACCACATGAGTAGTTTGTAGGCAGCTCCCTGTGTTTTGTGCCAACTCGATGCATGCAGCACATTCCAGATACATGACACATACAAACACATTTGCATGCAGATACACAATGACAGATACATGCACATACTAACAGATATGCAAACTGTCAGATGTACACACTGTTATACAAACACAGAAACTGACAAATACTATCTGAAAGAAAAACTGGACCATGCACTCAACCTCCTTTTCAGACAGCTTTATTGACGATACATCAACCACAGCAATGCCGTTTTCAAGCCTTTTTTAGTCGATACGTTCCTGTGTCACCAATAAAACTGTCTGATAAGGAAGATGAGTGCCCGGTCCAGTTGCTTCTCTGTACTATAAATATCTTGGAGGTGGTCACTTCACGGATTGTGATGTAATTTGCCTGATCTTGACTAATGGGAGAGCTGATATACATTGTGAAATACAATGTGAAAGATCCTGTCTTCCCATGAGCCCTCCATGTACCAAAACAGAATGACCTCTGCTGTCAGGCATCAGTTGAACCTCACGGTAGGTCGGTAAGGTAATACAAATTTTATTTTGGCCTGCTGGGTATGAAGGAAAGAAAAGTAAATAATCAGTGTGTAAGCCACATGTTTATGATAGCCAATCGCAGCCATCAGATCCCTAATTCCTCCATTGGTGGAGGAGTTCCCATGTAAAAGTGAAACAAAGAGTAATTAGAAGAGAAGGCAGTTGGAAGACTTGCTAAACCTATTTAACAATGACTTGTTCAGACAGATGCTTATTAACCATTACCTAGTTAGAAACTTTATGGTGGAGTGCTGGGATCCAACATAACATGGTCCAACATAAATGAGCAATCCATATTGTGAAAAGCCTTTTCTGTGACAGTACACAGGAAGACCATCAGGGTTTTGAAAATAGTTTCCAAGTGAGCACGGCTTAGAGCTTGAGTGGTATTGTTACTACTCTCATCACCCATTTGGTTTTGCTGGACCAGGAGGAAAGAGTTGAAACTAGACCAGCATCTTTGCAAAATACTTTATATCAGTGATGATTAAGCAAAAGAGGCGATGTAAACATTTACAGGGCAAGGTCTTTTCCAGGTTTAGGGATAAGGGAACTATATGCTGTTTAGGAGTCAACATCAAACATCAAAAGAAAAGCCATCCAAAACCGACTAGCATATATTGATGAGGTATAGATTCAGCAGCTCACAATGGCACTTATAGTATGTAGTTTAAAAAAGTAATCATCAACATTTCCTGGTCAGGATAGTTTTAAAAACAACTATTATTTAGAAGAGAATGATGGTGACTTTGGAAGATGCAAGTTGTGCCACTGGTACATGAATATCTACTTTTAAAGATGGATTCGGTACACCCTGAAGGACAACATCCCCTCTGCAATGTCCTGTAAGGAACTCAACAGTCCTTGGAGTAGGGAAATTGTTAAGGTAACCTTGGGGATGTCCCATATTAGTCAAGTGGCTTTTGAAGGAGCAGCATGTGGACTCACAAATGGTGAGCCTCAAGAAATATTTTTGCCTATTTCTCAGGTGTATTAAGGTCTGTGCATTAAGGGTTCCACTCGTGACAGGCAATGACAAAGTTATAGAGAGGAAAGAGGTGGAAAAAAGTGATATCAGGAAGAGAGAAAGGCGGACAGGAGAAATAATCTAAACACTAACAGTATATCCCACAATGAAAGTATGGCAACGTAGTAGGAACGTTGCCATACGTCCTACGTCCAAAGAAGTATGGGAGCTTCTTTGGGGCATATTTGCAGCGCGTTCACTCTGCAGTCTATGGCGCAAACACGCTGCAATGCGCATTCGTGCGTTTTTTACGTTTGCGCAATACTCGCTTGAAAAAACGCGCGTATTGCACGCGTAAAAAAACGCGCAGGTGTGAACCCAGTCTAAGAGAAATTAAATAAAAACTTTGAAAAAACATAAGGGCTCCTAGGAGCAGATACATATGAAGTCAATCTAGAAAGATTGGTAACGTGACATCCCAAGTACAAACTAATCTGTAGAGGGAGCATTATAGAACAGTAACAGGAGCAATATTATAAGTAGGAAAACTGGAGTAAATCAAACAAAAAGGATATCCCAGTCAGTCCATGCCAGGGGAAGTTCATTTATGTGTTTTCCACACTGGATATTTATGCAATGACTAGCAGCAGATACAGCGGATATTTAATTATTGTAAATTGCAATTGTAATTATTAATGCAGTCCTTTCAGAAATCAAATAGAATACATGAAACTCAGCATGTCTTCTGGTAGTCATGGAGCCAGTAGCACCATTTTCCAATGCAGAAAACTAGAACAGAAAGCCCCTTTGTAGGTAACACTTTCTGGTTACCTATGCCTCCAGCAAAGCATTGGTAACCAAAGGAGAGCCCTTCACAATTTCAGAGTAATGTGTTAAAGTGCCTTTACCAATCTCCATGGTAGCAAAATGGACCCCAACAGATTTCATTTCCCAGAAGAGTGATTGAATTCTCACAGAAAGTATTTTCACTAGGTTGGACTATAGGCTGGCACAACCCATTAATTGACCAGTCATACTTCTGTAGTCTTACAAACCAGGATGAGGAGGCACAGGGGAGCTCAGAGGGACATGGATACTGTCTCCAGCGGAGAAGAGAAAGATTAAATAGTCTATTCACTATGCACCGAACTTGCCACCAAATTGCACCGAATGGTGAATTTCTCAGTTCGGTGCAATTTTGGGGCAGTTTGTCTATTCACGAAACTGTCAATTCACCAAATACAGGTGAATTAACAGCCAAATATTTATTTATTTATTTTTAAAGGGCCACATTACAATCCTCACGTTAAAACAGGGGCGCTAGGGAGAAAAAACTGCACCCGTAATTTTCTCCCTACCGCCCCCCATTTTAACGTGAAATTACAATGCAGGCGCTTAAAAAGCTGCCTGCATTGTTAGCTACGCCCTGGGATGCTTGCGGCAGTGCTGAGCTCCGCTGCGAGCATCCACTCGATGGAGTCCATAGGACTCCATTGAGTTTCCCCCTGCCGGTCACATGACCTGCCGGATCTCGCCTTGCGGCAAAGTGATGTGCAGGGAGAGACTTTTTCCGCCAGTTTCTCCCTTGATTCCCGGCGACAGAGGAGGCGGACGGAGCCGCGGTCCTCGCCGCGAGATAGGAGTTGAGTACCTGGATTTTTTGGGGGTGTTTTTGGCTGGTGCTAACGGATTCTGCAGCAGCCGGACGTTAATCTGCGTTAGGACTTTGTAATCCTAACGCTGATTAACAATTTGCGCTCCCCATGTTAAGTATAGGGAGTGCAAAGTACAGTAACCTCGCGCAGAAAAGCGCAAGGTACCAAACAGTAACGTGTTACTTAACCCATTAGCGTTTGGATTGTAATATGCGGTAGCCACCGCGGCTAACGTTAATTCTCACGCAGGTGAGGGTTAACGTTAGCACAAGGAATGTAATGTGGCCCAAAGTATTTTACCAGGAATGATACATTGATATTTCTCTCATTTTCAAGTATGTCCTGGTTCAGTTTGCTGAGGTGCATTGGTCTTCAGCGGCAGCAAAATTGTCCCAAAGCGAAGTTAGGGTTTGTCTATTCACAGAATGCCGATATGCATTGAAATGTCAGCAAAATGTCCTGATTTTTGTTGTTTCATTGGGACAGGTGTAAACAGGCGAATTCGATAGGATTCAATATAAAAACGTAATATCATTTTAAATTTTATTTTATAAGGCCGTTTATTCTTTTCATTTTCGTCCAAAAGCCTTTAAAAAAAATTATATTTTAGTACACCTTTTTGTACTTTTTATATTATTTTTATATGAAAGTTTTGTTTCCCAGTTTTTTAAAAAGTCTTTTCTTAAAATTCTGTAATGGATCTTTTACTTATTTTTTGTCGGTGGCATTCGCCAAGGCCACTTTGGTGTTTTTCACGGCATTTCAGTTCTTTTTGGCTTTTTCGTGGGGCTTCGGCGACTCCATCTTCGGCACATCACTGAAGTACAAAGTGGTGCCTTTGTGAATAGACCCCTCAAGAATAAACCACGCGGGTTCAGGATCTACAAGGTCATTTGTGAAGATGAGATGCTTAGAGATAAGTTGGTTCCATTTCATAAAGGAAGGTTCCAGCTTGATCATGACCTTATCCAGTCACCAGAATTGCCTATTTGTGGAGCTGTCTCTGTGCGGAAAACTAAGTAGCAAACTAGTTTTTCATCAACTATTGAGTAAGAGATTAAACAAACAATAACGATGCTAGTTCCGGTATTGCCTTCAATGAGTATTTTTATCTTGTCGTCATTCTATACCTAATTATCATGGACGATGCTCCTCTTGCTTCCTATTTATAAGGTGTGGATTAACAATACTTTTTTATTTATTATTATTATTCATTTGCTGATCTCTGTCCTTATTTGAAACCTGAGAGAATGGTGACTGGAAAAAATCACTCCTCTGATGTTTGGTTTCTGAGACAGTAAAGCAATATTCCACTAAAGTTGAACATGTCCTTTGATCATTTTAACGATAGGAACCATGCTGAGATGTTCAGAGTACGAAGAGGCAGTTTTCAGTGGCAGTTGGAACTGCTGAAGCTAGGAGAGACATGCCGGCAAGGGTTCTTTATTTTTTTTGCATCATGGATTCGTATAAATTACTTATTTGAACCCATGTTTAATACTATTGTATTGTTTATTATGGCCATTGAAGTCAAATAAAGTAAATAAATGCAGATCATTTACTCAGTTCCATGCAATTGACATTTTGTAATATTTATTTATCCCAGCGCACAGAAGGAAACACTATTAAAAACCTGTGGGTTTATACAGTATGTTTTATAACAGAAAGAATATGCGTTTTGTTTACAATACAGTTTGCCTAATTTTCCATCGGTGTCCAATAAAAAAATAATTACAGGTTTGCACGCTCCAGACAAAAAAAAAAATTGTCCATCTCATCGTCGTACGTCTGATTTAAACCCAATAAAATGATTAACATTTACATAATATTTCTAACCACAGACACACCATAATTTTACTCTGTCGTACATTGCTTTTCCATCACGCAGGAAATTGTTTGTTTTATTACAATGACGTTCGCGTGATTTGTGTATTAGAAATAATTTGTTACGTTAAAAAAATATATGATTTAACTTGGAGATTTGGTTATGTGTTTATTCGCATAGGGATCTCTTTAGGCATTTGAGGAGTTAAAATGTAACACATTTTTTGAAGCAGTGTCATTAATATTGATATTAAAATATCCAGCTGTAAAAGATACAGCTAAATATCTGGACCATGAGTTAATACATATTTCAGCAGGTGCCCCATTCCATTCTGCAGCAGGGCTTTCTTAGTACCCCTCAGGGTTTGGCTTAGAGTACTCTACGGTACATTATTTCTTTGATATAAAAGACAAAATAATGCATTTATCTATAGTAGATCCTGCCTCTAGGCTTCAACATATTGCTGATCATATCAAAATCTCAGACAGATATACACATGTCCTCTCACAAATGCCCACAGATATGCAGACACACTAACAGGGTTATTCAGAGAGCGGTGAAAAGCAGGAGAATGACTGGAGAATGAAAAATTCTAGGTCAAAATAGCCGATTTGGAAAGTGAGATGAAAGGGAGAATTTTTCTGGTTTGGCTATTTTGACCTAGAATTTTTCATTCTTCAGTCATTCTCCTGCTTTTCACGCTCTCTGAATAACCCTGTTAGAACTGTGCGCGTACACACAAAAACACGTGAAAGCAAGCAGTCATATGTACGCAGTGCATGCACACGTACACACATATACACCCAGGACATACTTGAAAACGAGGGAAATCTCAATGCATCCTAAATACTTTGCAAAAAAATAAATATATCATTGACAAAATCTAAATTCCATTGTGCATTTGCCCGTTGACAAAGATACTTGTGCCCATCACTTGTCCAAATTTGTTTGTGAAAATGCCAATGCATCGAGCTGGCGTATTAACAGGCCTGCGCGAGTAATGAACGCACCGATTCATGCGCGCCCAGCCAGCCACATGCAAAATGTGCTACAGCAGCTCCTGGTCCTGGTGGGGTGGTCAAATGAAAAGTGCACTGAGGCACATCGGAAAATAAATATCCACTTGTCAATCGGCTAAATGGATTTAATTCAGAAATGCGGATTTAAGGGAAATATTTAGAGGGAAGACAAGTTTAATGTTATTGATTCTTTGCAAGGGCTTTTCCCTGGCGACTAATAGCTATGTTTACAGCGCGGTCACCGATGTGTGCCTTTAACCATTTTAACCTGCGCAGAGCATGCATTAGCGCACGGGGTGTGATGGGTTAACGATTGTGTAAATGTTACTGTAGTGCAATTACAGCTTGTTGTTCAGATGAATACTCTCCACTTCTCATATAGCTCTAAATTATGGACAAATGCTTTGCAATTGTGAACTACCTACATTGTGGTTGCCTGTTCCCAGGCTTCATCAAGCCTAGCTGTCCAATGGGATTACTGTAAGCCTTCACGGCAGCCTGCCAGCCACTGATCAGAAATTCATATCCCTGGATGTTAGATTGCTCTCTTTATTCCATCCATGTGACGGCTGTGATTGCTGTCATGGTGTTTGGTTAGAAATTAACATTGTGTGGCCATTTTTTTTTTTTTTTTTACCTCCCTTCTCTCTCTTTTCCTGTATATAATCAGAGAAATAAATTAAAGACATGTAATTGATTTGTCATGAAAACAAATAAAAAAGATAATAATATTCTGCGTAGGAATCAAGCACGGAAATGTTAAAGCACGTGCAGTCGTCGTCGCCCCCCCCCCTCAGTTTCATTTAAGCAGGTGGGTGTCTTGCAGTCGCCATAAAACCCCTGTTTATAGATTAACGGGTTTGTGTGATAAATAAAAAAAATAATAACAACAATAATAAAATAATAATAAATCCAAGGGTGAAATTCCTAAATTTCAAAAAAATAATAATAAAAAGCCTTGCTCTGAACCAGATACTTTCAAGGACATGCTGAATTAATCACAAGAGGCTGGTTAGCAGGAGGTCAGAGCAAGACTCCTTAGCATCATTTTGGGTCATATGTCTAGAGGCGATTGCTGTATGTATGTGCTGTATTGCAATATCCCCCTTAGTTCTCAGTCAAAAAAAGGAGGAAGGCATATTGCGTAGGTCTCTATTGAAAGAAAAGAAACACAATGGTAAATATATTTATTTAACTTAACTTTAATATATTGCAATTAATTGTCATTAAATAGGCATTAATTTCTGTACGTTTTTACACCAAAGATATATTTTGAACATATTTTTATATTAAACAAAACTACAGCATATAATATTAGATTGCATGTCATTTAAATGTATTTTTATGTATGTATAAAATATATATATATATATATATATTTGTGTGTTTGTGAATGTGTCTGAGCTAAAAAAAATTGTATTTTTTGTAACCGCAATCATCAAATCCTTAAAATAGATAGCTGTTCATTATGTCAGTCCACACACACGTGCTAATTGTGCCCTGTCAATGGCACGTGCCAGCTAGAACGACTGTGACATGTGAGCTGTATAGCTGCTATTTACCCAGCCAAGTTAATTCATCATCCTTAATTATGGAGGGGAAAAAAAAGAGAATTAATCTTTTTTTGTTTTTCTGAAAAGAGCAAGAAAGATCTACATTTGAATGATGACATATAAGAAACATAAATAAATTGAAAATGATCGCGAGGAGACAAAATGCTGGGAATAAAGCTTCATTGATTTTGTGACGCTCATTTAAAGCAATGATGTACTCTTTGACAAGATGCAGAAGTATTGTACGTTGGAATTTTTTTCGCTTTTTTTAAAAAAAAATGCATCTCGGGATGATTCTTTTAATGTAAAAAATGACAGTAAAGAATGAATTTGTACTTTTTGCGAATGGGATCAGTTAATCTGACCTTATTAAGTGAAAAGCAATACAATATTAAGATTATATAATTGTGACCAACACGTATCACTAAATTGTCTCCAATGCTTTTGTATCAGTTTTGCAGGTTATAATTTTCTGGATACATTATTCTAAACATTGAAAAAAAATTATTTTCCTGTTGTTTCGCGACTTTCTCCAAATAAATTTTGTTAACGGTCTCAATTTTTATTGTGCTGATTGTGTCAGCATTTCTGCCAACAGACTGCTTCATTTTTGTGAAAACTGTTGAGAAATCAGTATTTAATATGATGTTACAGCATTATAAATTCTATTCATTTGTTGTTTAGTTTGCATTTTACTTATAATACTTCGGAATTCGATGATCTACATGTATGTATATCTATATTTGTCTCTATGCATACATATATACAGATAGATAAAATGTATTATATACACATACATTTTGGAAACTGAATACCTTAATATTTGCATTCTATGCTAGTAATGTTAAAGTAAATATTTGATATTAGGAAACACAAAATAATTTCCATAAGTCATTAATAGATGTGCAGTTTCAAAACTGTTTTTTTTTAACTATGTTCATATTCATTATGATGTAATGACATATTGATAATAAGATAATGTACAGAAAACACACATTTTGAGGCTTAATTTGTGACATTTGTTTTACTGACGCAGTGGATGAAAATCTGTTTTATTACAGCAATTGTTGTAACCTTTGATGTATTTTAAGAAATACCTGTTCTATAGACGCTACAGTTTATAGCAGTAATTGCATTTTAATTTACATATTT
The DNA here is from genome assembly GCA_009667805.1 of Leptobrachium leishanense. NCBI lineage: Eukaryota > Metazoa > Chordata > Amphibia > Anura > Megophryidae > Leptobrachium > Leptobrachium leishanense. Next base: position 73,194,373 of record CM019067.1, on the reverse strand, counting down.
TTGCCCATGTATTTAAGTCTAATATATACCTTAACAACGGCCAAACATTAAATCGTTTAATTCTTTTTGTTGCCTTAAAAGCAACCTAAATGTTAATGTCTACAAATACACTGAGAGTTTGTTTTCCCTTCTATTGGTTTATTTAAGATCAGCGAACATTCTAAAGGCATGATTACCAGCAACATTCGTTTTTCAATACAATAAATATAAAATAAACAAAGAAATAGGAAAACATGCAGACAATATAAATGCATTACACACTTTCTATTGCTTGAGGTTGTTATACAATTACAAAAAGCTTTGTAATATGAACTGGAATTACATACCTACAGCAAGAAAAAATATTCATATTATGTGATTGAAAATTTGAAATGTCAAATTCCGTTGCTTTAATTTTGTACAAAATCTTAAGGTTCGTGCAGCACACTTATACATATAATATGTAAAAGTTTGTTGATATAATATTATTTAATTTTGGCATTTAATTTACATGCATTTTATAACAAAGGGCTGGTTTTACACAATAGTTAATCCCTTCAAAGAGGTTCATTGCTACCAATCTATACGCTTACACTAAAAGATTCCTAATCTTAGTGACTATTAATTTGCATACTATATATTAGCTAATTTATTTTTGATTTTCATTTGCCTTTGTTTGCTGTTTTGTGTTTGCATGGCATCCATTGCACAAAGGCAAATAAAATGGAGCTTTACTCTGTCTTTTGTCTCTCTTGGGTTATAGTAAGGTAAGCTATTATGCCTCTGAAAGGTGTCAACAAGATGTATGTTTTGATTTGGTAATACATTGTCTCATATATATGTCAGTATACAGTTTTCATTCCTTATATTCTGACCCCAGGAACATTAAAACGACAACCCTCGCTTGTGTGTACTGATATAACTAAGCAAACAATAAGATTTCCATGGTTCTATATTTTTCCATATATACATATGTGGTTTTATTTTATTTGGAATATCATACAAAGATCACAAATCCTATACTGTCTCTAAAGGTTGAAAGCGCCTTTAAAGATGTGTCTTTATTGAACTAGCCATTCACATGGACAGGTGTCTGCGGCTTTCCACATATGCTATATAAACATAGAAAATCAACAATAATATACATCCATGCTCCATATGAATATGTAAATAAAGAGAAACAATAAAAAAAAATGTGTGTTCTAACCCTAGCCTCTGACAAAGACCATTTCAGTGTTTTCAAGACAAAGATGACAGGAAAGAGAGTAAACAGATTGAACAATAGGTGGCAGTGTAACCTAATAACAATGTTCTAAATGAAAGTACATTTCGATAATGACATTTATTTTGCATTTATATATGCAGCTTTGTATTAAAAGAATATATATGTGTGTGTGTGTTTGTGTGAACACTTATACTGTAGTATAGATTTTAAGTGTTGCATATTCAATTTCTTGTGACCTCTCAACCCTAAATATTTGGTTATTAACATGTGATCTGATCTTCAGATTTTTATATGTGATGATTTTTGATGATACTATTTTAAATTTAGCAAAAAAAATTTGTCGGTATATTTTAATTAAACTGAAGTTAAAAAATGCCTTTGCATGAATTATTTTCAAATTACATAATGTAATGACTGCATTTTAACATAAAAACTCCTTTGAAGTCTTGGGAGAGTTTAGGATAAGCTAAATCATTTTGATATGGAGAATACCTCATAGAATTTTTATTAATTGTAATCATTATAATCTAGACTGCAGCTTTCCTTTAAAAAAAATTACCATTTACTTTTTTAAAAAGTGCAAGCTTAAAAACAAGGCACTAAAAACAAACCTATTGATCAATAATAATTAATGACAAACAGAAAACTATGAGCCAAAGGTATGCTGCCATACCCCAAAGTTTGGTTATAATTGTATCTACTTCGTATACATCCTATATTATTTTGTAGATGATGGTACCAAAGGTAAGCATATTACCAAGCAAAACATACAGGTAATGTTTTTTTAAGGCACATATATGTGCCTTATATAGCATACATATGCTATATCTTAACAATAAAAATCGAGACACTTGCATAAACATGATGAAAAGAATAAATTCTAACAAAGAAAGAATATTTAGCGTTATAAAAACGAGGGAAGAAATGGTTATTTATTCCATATTTCTGAGAATATATAAAGTCACATTCACAATTTATGTAAAATCATTTTTGAAAAACAAATAAAAAAAGGTCGCTAAGCAATAAAAACCCTCTGTGAATAGCAGAGCTATTTTATGTCATTCATTATTTTTCATTTCAATACTGACCATTCCTAACCACATTGAAGCCCCATCTGGTATTCCAAGGCCAAATGCTTTGTTGTTACAACATTATTACAAAACCTCTTTCGCTATTATTGTAAGGAAATTAATGCATTATCTATGCACATAATAAATTACACAGACATTAATATGTCCATCACTGTAAAGATGTACAATAACTTAAATTACACTTGACTAAAATGATGTCATAACCCCTATTAAATCCAATGCATAATTAGACTGCATAAAAAGTCAATTTGTTTTTTATATAGAAAAAAAACGTAAATATGTGTATTCCTGCTAGTCCTCCACATCAGACACACACATGATGCTGAGAATGGATATGGCGTTGCAGTACAGATTTCCTGCTATTTTTTAACTATAGTTGACATCAGTCAGTTGAGCAATATATGCATGATTTTTATATATGTTGTTGCAACTATTATACTCTTTAGAAATAGTCATTGTAAAGATTTTTCACTAAGTAAAACAATTTCTTTCCACTTTAACAATCTTGTGCCTATCAAACCTAATAGGAGACCACAGGGGATTAACCAAATTATTTGAAAGGAATATTATTTGTATTATTTATGTTCTATGAGAATATTATGAGCGTATAATAATAACAACATGCTTGCAAGTGGCAAACTAATCATGACATGTACACCTAGTTACACAACTTACTGGAAATGTGCCAGACAGGCTCATCAACTTGCATTTCGACCACATGAATGTATAAGAACTTCAGATTTATAAAATGTGTAACGAACTGTTAAGAAGATGCTATACCACAGGAGGTATAGAGAATATTTGTTTGTTTTCGACTGGTCATTGGCCAGAAATAGCTGTTTGTTTTACTATATAATCAACTTGCAATAAACAGTCAAGACAACATTTTTTTCAACCGCTCTTGGCTGGCCTTAAATTTGTGGCCTGCAAGTACTCGAACAGTTAGATGTCCGTGACTGACCAGAGGTGGTGGAAACACTGGCTGGACTCTGAAGGGACCTTATTAGGGAGAACCATAACATTAGTAATTCTCAGTAATCCATCAAAATGCATCCACCAATTAGTCAGAGTTATATATCCTCTTTGAGGAAAACCAAGAATGGAAACACAGAGAGAAGGAATACCACAGGCTACCACTCCCTACAAGTGGAGATATCCCATATAAAGAAGAGATAAGTGACTCGGTCACATTCAATAAATGGAAGGGAATTTTAAATAAATAATAATAGTCGAAAACTGGGTGTGATATAAAAGGTCAAACTCCAGGTTGGCTTCAAATGTCTGCTCCAAATACAGTAAAAGACTTCATCCAATAAGGAAATGGACACCACCACCAAATGTAGGCAAAGGATCTCAATGATCAGTCGTCCTTGAAAACATTTGATTGTGTAATTCTAGACCATGTACCAATTGATGGTAATTGAAATTAACTTTCACGGAAACAGATCAAGCATCATTGTAAATAATTACAAAGATTTTTAGCTACTTGTCAATGAAAAAGAAGGGTCTAATTTATTTATTTATTATGGATTTTACCAGGAAGGATACATTGAGATTTCTCTCGTTTTCAAGTATGTCCTGGGTTCAAGAACATGGTTAGAGAAATACAAAGTAGTAAAATGCAAGAAATTAACACAAAACAAATATACAGATTAACAGAAAATAAATATGTAGGAAATATAGTCACTATGTTACATGTTTACAGGTGCATTACGTATTGAGGTATGTTAATATGGAGCTCTTAAGGGACTTTAGACTGGGGGAAGATTTGATGGCGTCTGGGAGGTTATTCTATAATTGTGGTGCTCTGTAGGAAAATGAGGATCGAGCCACTTGCTTTTTGTATTGTGGTATTGCAAGTAAGGTGCTGGTCCTGGATCAGAGGTTATAGGTATAGGGAACTGCTGAGGGAAGCAGCCTATTCAGGTAGGGTGGTAGCTTCCCAGAAAAGCTCTTAAACACCAGGTTGGAAAGGTGAAGGGTGTGTCTAGATTCCAGCGATGGCCAGTTTAGTTCTTTTAACATGTCACAATGGTGGGTCATGTAGTTACATTGTAGCCAAAGCTACAGAATGAGTTATACAATGTAGTAAGTTTCTGGAGGTGCGTTTGCGGGGCGGCTGCATACACTACATCTCCGTATTCAATAGCTGGCATAAGCATTTGCTGTACAATCTGCTTTCTTACCACCTGGCTCAGGCAGGATTTGTTTCTGTACAGGGCACCTAGTTTGGGGTAAATTTTAGATGAAAGTTTTTCAATGTAGGGGCCAAAGGATAGATTTGGGTCTAACCACATACCTAGATATTTGAGAGAAGTGACTGTGGTCAGTGTGCCATTTGATTTAGTCCTGACACATAGATGGGGTGTTTGCAATTCGTGTAGTTTAGGTGCTGTTCCAAAGAGCATTGTAACAGTTTTGTCAGCATTTAGAAAACGTTTGTTATCTGCGATCCACTTTTCTACCTCTGTGAATTGGTCTTGCAGCACAGCCTCCAGCTGTGGGAGATCTGGTTTGCTGGTATAGATTACAGTGTCGTCTGTGTACATGTGTACAGTTGAGGCTTTGCAGAGATTGAGCAGATTATTTATGAATATTGTGAATAGCAGGGGGCCGAGTATCGAGCTTTGGGGTACACCGCACGTGACTGGGAGGGGGAGGGAAGTGCAGTCAGAAATGGACACATATTGCGACCGATCAGACACATATAATTGAAACCAGGTTAGTGTGCGATCACCAATACCAGAGTTTTTAAGTTTTTGTAATAAGCTTCCATGGTCTACTATGTCAAAGGCCTTGGCAGAATCAAGGAAGATGGCTCCAGTTAGGTTTCCTTGTTCCATGCCAGGCTGGATATCATTGGAAACTTTTAAAAGGGCAGTTGTGGTTGAATGATTTGGATGGAAGCCGGATTGATCTGGGGTTAAATAGTTCCAATACTGATAGTAATCGCGTAATTGAGTGTAAACACATTTTTCCAGGATTTTTGACATTACAGGAAGCAATGATATTGGACGGTAGTTGGATACCAAAGTATTGTCTCCACTTTTATGGATAGGTACCACTCTCGCAGTCTTCCAGAGTTTGGGTATATATCCAGTCGCCAGTGACTCATTGATTAGGGTTGCGACAGGTTTTGCAATTGCAGGCGCGCTGATTTTCAGCAGCATTGCTGGGATTTGGTCAGGTCCTGAATGGTGTTTCATTTTTTGGTTACAGAGAAGTTTAGTAATGGCACTGACAGGCACCGGTCTAAAACTGAATTTCTCTTTGATACAGGGTTTTTGCACAGTTGGAAGGATCTGACTTGCGTGCTGCCTTTCTGAATGTGTTTCAATTGCTAGCTTAGCAATCAGGGTGTTGGCGCATCCAACAAAATAGTTATTAAAGGCATTTGCTACATCTAGGGGGTGTTGCAGGGTTTGGTTATTTACTTTGACAGCAGCTGGTTGGGAGTGGACAGGGGCGATTGTATGTTATTTATGATTTTCCAAAAATTTCTTGGGTTTGATATGTTATTGTTTAGACTTTCATTGAAGTATTGGGCTTTGGCCATTTTTGTTTGCTTTGTGCATGCATTCCGCCATTTTCTAATGACAATAATTTGGTAAGTAGGGAACCAGTTTATAAAATGAAGATTGTATAATCTACACATAAGGTCTCTAACGATGTTAATTAGCAAATCTTGTATGCAAATATTGCAATAGAATGTTTTAATAAAGGTAGTGGGAAATCTATAGATCTGTGATACCCTGCAGGATTTCTCGTGCACAGCCCCCATCCTCTGGTTTACTCTCCCTCGTACTGTCAGACATTCCCCTAGCTTCCCTTCCTTCAAATGCTTCCTTAAGACATTCCTATTCAGGCAAGCCTACCACCCGAATCACTAATACACCTCACTGCCCAAACCAGTCCATCACTCTCACCTTGCAGTTCCCTCCTTCTGTTTCAACCCCAACCCTTCTAGAATGTAAGTTCCCAAGGGAATAGGGCCTTCGTTTCCTCCTGTACTGGTTTGTCAAATGTTGTTCAGTCTCAAATGTACTGTAAACCCTGTCTATATTGTACCCATTATTCAGAGCTGCAGAAGATTCTTAATAAATAAATAATAATAATAATATAGTGGAAAATAATCTGAGGCTTGAGCAGCACCAAGAACAAAGTCACCTCTGGGCCCAAAAATATTGGAAGAAAAACAGGGCCGCAAGCTAAGTACAAGAAAAGTGAGGGGTCATCAACAATTCCCTTTCTGATCTTTATATATGTATTGCATAATGGGATGTAGATTCACATCCTATAACTGCTGGGGACCTGTCACACAGGGTCAGCAGAAGTACACTGGGAACTATTTGTTACCAGCTGCTCATGTCATCCACTGCAACCTGGAACTGGTGGTAATAAAGAACTTCTAAAAGCCATTTTTTCCCCCGAAAGCAAAATCACGACTTAGAATTTGGATTGGCTCAACACTTTGGAATCGCTCATTATTCTCCTTCTAGATGCACATTAATGTTTCCCGTATAAACTATAGGAAGTATTCACTTACAGTACAGTGTTGTTACAGCAACAAAGTTTTAGGCTCAGCTGGAGCAGCGACTAGAGTTGTTAGTGTTAATGAGTTAGGAGCTGATATAACAGTCCCATTCATTAAGCTAATGCCTCAGTTAATATAGGGCCCAATAAAAGCCAAAGTTTATTTATGGAAGTTCTGTATCACTCCTATACTCTAGTCCAGGGCTGTTAAATTCATGGCTCCCCAGATGTTGATGTCTACAAATCCCAGAATTCTTTCAATGCAATAGATGGCCAGGGAATCACGGGAGTTGTAGTTCAGAAATATTTGGGGGCGGAGTTTGACAGCACTGCTCTAGTCAACATAGTTTAGACATAAGGGTGTTCACCATTGTTGCAACTGCGGTGAGCTTTGGCAATCCAAAAAAGGAACATTCTTCTGAGGCAATCAAAGTTGATGCTAACAATGGTGAACAAGGGGGGCTGAGTCGAGCGGACTCGTGGTGAGGGAGCTCCTGCTGCCGAGTGATATATTGCCTGACTTTGTAACTTCAGATCCCTGCCGGTGGCTCGGTTCGACTCCAGAACCATATCGCAGTGTCCCCTGATAGTGGTGTGCCTTCCTTGACCCCCCCGGTAGGCACTATTACCCGGACCCCATGCCGAACTGCCTGCAGTATTTGGCCGGCGGCCATTTTGATTGTGGTCTACTTTTCCACTGGAGTTCTCTGCCCCGATGGGAAAAAAGAGCAAGAGGCTAGAGGGGTCAGATGCAGCCGCCCTGCCGGACATCCGGCTCTCCCTGGGTGGCTCGCTACCTGGTCCATAGCATCTGCCTCGTGTGGAGACTCCAGAGGTGATTGAGTCCCCTAATGGTTACTCTTGTTGCAGCCCAGTGGCGCCTGTTACCCCGCACCCGCAACTGTCGAATAAAGATGACATCTGGCAGTTATATGAGGACTTAAGGGCCCTGTGGCAATCTGACCGTACTCAGGTCAGAACTGAACTTTCGGCCATCTCGTCTGGCTCTGCGTCTTTGGGAGCCCGCTTGTCAGTACTGGAGGATGAGGGACCGAGAGCCCGGACCTAGATGGAAGAACTCCAGAAACAGGTCGCGGCCTTATCGGCCACAGTTATGGACTTGGAAACTAGACATCGCCGTGGCAATTTGCGGTTTAGGGGGATTCCTGAGACTGTAAGTGACGAAGCATTGCTGCCATGTGTTTTGGGCCTGGTGACCATGCTGCTGTGTTTGCCTCCAGACTCTCCTGTGCCGGTTTCCTCAGCCTTCAGAGTACGTAAGGCGGCTGCTGCGCCTACCGCAGCTCCCAGGGATGTTATTGGTGCCACCACTGACGTCTCCGCTCATGCTAAGGTGCTTAAGAAGGCGGGAAACGTCCCATCGGTGGCCTACAATGATATGCGGATAACCGTCTACCGGGACATATCATTTCTCGCCCTGCTAGCGCATCGCGGCTTCCGTGATGTGACGACCTTACTGAGAGAGTGGGGACTCTGATATCATTGGGGTCCTTCCGCCTCCTTGGTGATGTCGCATGTAGGGAATATGTGCTCAGTGTCAACTATGGACAAAGTGCGGGCTCTGCTGGATGTCGGCAGGCTGCCTCTGAACACCCCGGCATCTGTTTGTCATATCAATGCAGGAGCAAGTCCTCTGTGACTTGATCCGGGTTGATGACATATGGCCCTTTCTCCGAATAAAAGATTGACTGCACTGGTCCCCTGGGAACGGTTTACTGGGGTGGCTATACCGATGTTTTTCTAGTCGCATACTATGCTTGTTTTTGGAGAACTTTTTGACATTTGTCACCTTGATGGTGGTTGCCCCCCACTTCAATTCTTTTTTTAAAAAAAATTTGGGTCGACTTGGGGTGCGCCACAATGGCGACTACCATGGCTCTGTCTGTCATTATTGGCCCCCGAGTACCCAGGTCACGGGTACTGTCTGTCTGTCATATTGCCCTCCTCGGCCTCCCGTCATCCCCTGGGTTTGAAGGGAGCGTGCCGGGAGTGTCACGTTCATGGCCACTACCATTTTTCTCTCCTATACCACCCTCCTCCCCCCACTTTTTTTTCCTTTACCATCATACCATGGTGATGTCGGCTGTCCTTCTGCAGAGTTCCTTTATGTTTGCTCTTACCTGATGCTGAGAATATCCCCCCTTTTTCCCCTTTGTTTGCCTAGAGGCATTTTTTGAGTCCCTCCCCCCCTTATTACCTGAACTGTTTTTTTTATATGATATTTTGGCCCTGCAAGGTCATATGTGATGGTCAGTTTGTGACACTTTGTTCAAAATAAAAATCTTGAAATGAAAAACAATGGAAAACAATAATGATCAAGGGTACCACCGAGATTCATCGGTAATAGGAGTAAATTAAGGCTCTTCTCCAATTACAGTACCGGTGAATAGGGATGGTCGTTCGGTTCAATGCGTTCGAGAGTTCGCATCGAACATTGCATGTTCGCTAGTTCGCGAACTGCGAACATTTCCGCGTGTTCTTCTCGAGTTCGCCCACAATGCACCACTATGGACCACAATGCAGTTTTCCACTTCCCTGAAGCTTGTAATTGGCTAGAGCCTCGGACCGGACCACAAGACAGGTGCAAGACTATGCCAATCACGGCTCAGAGTCCTGATTGGGCAAATTTTGCTCAATCATGGGCTCACAGAGCTAACTCCCGCAGCACACTATATAAGGTTTTCGACCCAGCCCAGCCAGCACGTGTTTTTCTGCAGGAGTGAAAGGAGATTGTTCTGTCAGTGTGTCTTCTCACTGCCAGTGACAGCTATTGGGGGGGGTCTCACTTGTTGCAGATATCTGGGAATTGGTGGAAAGTGTGTCTTCTCAGTCAGTGACAGCAGCAATTTGGGGGGCTCACTTGTTGCAGATATCTGAGAATTGGTGGAAAGTGTGTCTTCTCATTCAGTGACAGCAGCAATTTGGGGGGCTCACTTGTTGCAGATATCTTGGAATTGGTGGTGGAAAGTGTGTCTTCTCAGTCAGTGACAGCAGCAATTCGGGGATATCTTCTGCATTCCCGAAACCTCCACCACTGCTTTTTTCCACAATACCACAGAGGGGTTACTTACGGTGTGAAGGCACCTGCTGCCACCAAAGGCAAAATATTTGGGTGCCCTGACGCCTGTACCAGATTTATATCAATTTAATATTTGGCCACAGGGTCCAACCCTGCACTCTTCCACAATACCACAGAGGGGTTACGGTGTGACAGCACTGTTGCTGACATTAAAGGCCCAATTTTAAAGCACCTATTGTTACTTTCATCCAAAGCCTGCATAAGTTTCACAATAATTTAGCCAAAAAGTCACTAAACTTGTTCTGCGTGTCCTAAAATGTCTCCTCTTTTCATACAGACTGCGCCCCAAGCAGTTGTTTATGGATAGATTAAAGGAAAACCATTTACCGTCTTTTGAAATGTCATTTTTTGGTTTTTACATATTTTTATACATCCGAAAAATCCACCACTTCACAGGCAGGTTATGGGGACCTCCTAGGCACGATATGTAAAGGAATTTTTCGTTTTTATTTTTACCCCTTATTTCATGGAAAACTCACTGTTCCTTTAAAAACGTTTTTTTAAAAACTTTTTTTCCTTGGCACTACCCGGACCCCCATACACCTTTTATGGCAAATATCTTGCATATATGCCCTCTTGGAGGGCACTCTAAAAAACAAACGTTCGAGTCCCATAGACTTACATTGGATTCGAACTATGTTAGCACGCGAATGCGAACTTTGGGTATTGTTTGGGTTCGACGGCGAACCGAACTCGAGCAAGTTCGGCCCATCCCTACCGGTGAATATAGTGCAGTGATTATAAAGTGGCTACCTCTTTTGAACTCCAATAGAAACAATACTAGAAAACAATGGCAATACTAGCGCTAGATAACTTCAACTGAAACACTGGTGGCAACTACAATGAAATATACATTAGATAACCTCGGCAGATACTACAGGGTGAACATTGATAGAAACCCGTAGAAAAATATGCTGAGAACTACGCTAGACAATGCGGCAGAAACTATGGTGGAAAGACTGGGGAAAAGAATGGTAAATTAGGGTGGTAGTTCTCTGAATAGAAAATTCACCATACTTTCACAGTACTTAATCCACTGCTGTTATCCAAAGTAAAAGCATTGTCCTTTCAGTGAAACAATGGTGGTCAGTGAATAACCTCTAAATTGATACGTATGTGGAAACCACAAACCTACCTGTGTTTTGGGTTTGTTTAGCTCAAAGAGAGCTAATTGTGGTCTGCAGACCACCTACACATACAAAATAAAAATGTAAACATTTATCAAAAGAACTGGAATTGTGTATTTGTAATGCTTGAAATAATTGTACAAAACATGGTAAGATTTATTTTATGTGTAGTCAACTTCACCAGGAAACAGGATGCTTTAGATCTTGTTCCACCTCACAAAGAAAGAGTACAAAGTTACTATCATACATTATTTTTTTGTTCACCTATCCACACTTAGAAAAATATTTTTACCACATTATGGTATATTACTATTTTAGCATCACCATGTATCACTGTGTGCAATTAAATTATACTGCATCTTAACTACATGAGAATAAAATAAGAAATAAGGGTTTATTCAGAGTGCACTAAAATGTCACCGACAGTTTGGTGCTTTCTTGTTCGCCGCACTTCAGCGAGTTCAATTCGCCGACCCTGTGGTATTCACTGCAGGGTACCCAAAGTGTAGCGAATCGGCCCGCCAAACGCATCCTCAGACCACTGAATCAAACGCGCAAAACTGCCACAAAACCGCCATATTGATTAAAAAAATGCAGCAACCCGTCAAATTGATTTGAAAAACTGCCGAATGCAGCTGGAACAGATCCCAAACCAGCCGTCGGAAAAAGCCACCAAGCCGCCGAACATGCGAAAAATAAAATAAAAAAGCAACTTTTAAAACGCGTTTTAAAAAAACTTGTGCATGAAAATGCCTGGAAATAATATATAAGGTCCTATGAATAATAATTAAAAAGGTCTGTTACAGAATAAAAAAAAAATCCATTAAAAAAAAAATCGGAATCAAAAATTTCTCCAAAAAATGCCTAAAATATCCTAAATAATAGATAGATAAAGAGACTTATGCTGCAAATGAAAAGAATAAACAGTTGAATAAATAGTTAAGAAAAACAGGTATTTTTTTTTCCCTTGAACCCTATGGGATTCGCCTGCTTAAACCTGAAAATCAGGGCATTTCACTGACATTTTGGTGCAGTTCAGCATTCTCTGAATAGATTAGCCATTACTTATCTATTAGGATTTCACTTCCGCTGAATGTCACCGTATTTCGCTTGCAAATCGCCAATAATAATACAGCTTTTCGAATAGCTAAATGGCTGAAAAATTGCACCGTATGGGGAGATTCACCATTCGGTGCAATTCCGTGTCCAATTCGGTGCTCTTTGAATAACCCCTATAATTATTTTTCTATCTGCACCTTATATTTATGTATGTATACTTTCATTGTACAGAATATGTTTCCATCCATAAACATTTATCCCTAATTTGTGGTGTGTAGAAATATATATATATTTTTTTTAGTTATTTAGTTTTTAATATTTTGCATTTATTACTTTGTATTTCTGTAACACTGTAACAATTTAATGTTGCTGAACCCAGGACATACTTGAAAACGAGAGAAATCTCAATGTATCCTTCCTGCTAAAATACTTTATAAATAAATAAAATAATTAAATAAATATTAAAGATGGAAATAGTGTTGAAAGAGAGTTTATTGTGATAGCAGGTGGGTTATCGCATTTCAGTGTTGCTGTAGCTTTGGGAATGCAGCAAAAAGGTGTTTATTATTTTTTTATGTGAAATGTAAATTCATCCTTAATCATATGACCATTATTCCTCTAGTTTTTAAAGTATTCATTCCTTATGTCTGTAATTCGATTTCAGAAAGGCACATTGTGGTATATTTAGTAACTGCTACAATATCTTGATGATATGTGTGTCGCAATGTCAAATTATTGTACTTCTACTACACAATATAGAAATAAGGACTTTTGAGTTTAGTAAATTTAATTCAACTGCATATAAATTGGAATTGTAATACCATGTTATCTCAGGAATATGTAATAATGATGCAAACTGTTAAGACTCATGCTTAAAATGTAATCACAGTGATACTTTCTGCCAAGGCTACAGCAAGGTCCTCCCTATAAATTGTGCTGTTTTTAAGAATGATAATTGCCAAAAGCAAAAGCATATCAGACGATATATCATAAGTGACAATGCATAATACATTAAAACAACCAATATTATGTTAAACATCTATTCAATAGGCAATACATTAAATAAATAATATACTATTAAAATATTACTAAAATATATGAACAACAATAATGTTGTATTATCTCCTTAAACCCTTTCACTACCAAAGTTCTGTTAACTAACAGGTCTATTCAAAGAAAGATGAAACTCTGGAGAACGTTTGAAGAAGTGAAAATTCTAGGTCAAAATTGCCAAACCAGAAAAATTCTGCCTCTTATCTTACTTTCCAAATAGGCTATTTTGACCTAGAATTTTCACTTCGCCGAAAGTTCTCCAGAGTTTCACCTTTCTCTGAATAACCCTGTAGATTTTGCATTTTAATATATTAAAAAGCAGTCATTACAATATCAAAACCCAATTTCCATATATTTTTTAAGGGAGGATTAGTGTGCCCCCTGTGGAGCAATGAAATTCATTCTGACAATTCACTCCTCTAATAATATTGTAAAACAAGCTACAAATAGCAGCCCCAAACCTCACTGTAACAAAAAGTTCAAAACTTTCCTGCTGCATTAGAACAGCCAGGGGGAGGGCATAATACAGGGAGAGCTCTGGGGTCACTGCTGTACAGGGATAAGATTCAGGGAGTTATAATGACTGAAAACCTAAGTACAGTACAGATAGAAGGTGTTACTGTAATCTACATACACAGGCATTAGGTCACATACAGATATTAATTTTATATTGTATTGGTATTTTTTGGAAGCTACATTGCTAATAATCACATAATGATCCGTATAAAGTCCCATCTTTAGGATACCTGACCATTTTTAGTATACCTTTTACCATATTTACAGTATTTATCACAAAAGCCATTTCTATTTGTGTGCTAATAATGCAGACCCCATGTGACATTGTGTAAGATAAAGGGCATTTTCTAGAGTTCAGAACCTATTATTCCAGCAATATATGTATGAAGGATAAACGAATGCAGAAAAAATTAAAAATGTGCAAATTTACATCATTTTTATCTATCTCAGGACATTATATGTGTGTTTCTATTTTACCCTATATTTAATTGTTAACGTCACATCCCACAATTAAAATAAATGTTATGGCATTTTTTCCAATAAAAAGCTCTTGGTAGTGAAGGAGTTATTAGTAAACACATTTATCTAAACTTTTCTTTGTTGCTATATGTAGAAAAGAAAAAATGGATTTTATTAAGCATGCACCACTTTCAATATTACACATTTTCTTGATGATGATGATATAATTTACACCATACAGTGAAGATTAAATCCAAGTGTCATGAAATTATAAAAATCACTTGTTACATATATTTCACATATGTGTGGAACAATCATTGGCACCCTTATGAATTCATATGAGAATAATATATTTGGAGTATATTCCCATTGATATAGTATATATTAGTAGACATAGGTGACTAGGAACAGGAAATTGTTCAACCATAACTTCCTGTTTCACAGGGGTGTAAATATGAGGCAATGCATAAATTCCCCAAGTCATTCACCACACGGAGTAATACTAAGGAATATAGCTGTGATGTGCTGCAAAAGGTTGTTGAGCTTCACAAAATGGTAAGTTGTTAGGAGTAAATGGTAAAGGTTTCAAAAATGGGCATTTTTGTCAACAGGGTAATAATTAAAAAATTTCAGTCAACTGGAAATGTTATGAATCAAGCTGGAAGAGAATATCTGTCTACATTGTCTCAATACATTGCAGAGGGTGGCTCAAGTGGTCAAAAATTCTGCTAGGGCCACTGTTTCGAGAATTGCAGAAGTTAGTTGCATCTTGGCATCAGAAAGTATCCAAACTGTTATCAAACGTCACATCACTACAAGTTGTTTAGAAGGGTTTTAAGAAAACAGTCTCTACTCTCAACCATATACGAACACAAACTGCTTCAGTTTGTCAGACTCTACGGGAACATCAAATGGTGCGGAGTTCTATGGTCAGACAAAACCAAAATAGAGCATTTTGGCATTAAACACCGGAGGCAAGTATAGCCACACAGAGATATATGAAAAGTACCCTATTCTCTCAAAAGATAATGAAAAAAGACATGGGTTTTTAAGAGCCTCACATGGGGCATAACCCCCCTGTATTACAACATCAGAACCAATCTGCTCACCCCAATGGGCACAACCACTAAACTAGAGACTCCAATACAAAATAATAAACTTTAATAAAAGATTACTTTATTACTGTATTGTCACGGTTCCCGGATCCCACCACGCAGTACTTAACCCCCAACACTCCACAAAACCCAGAAGCTACCAACAGTGTAGCTGTGAATGATCTCTATCTGTCTGGTCCTTAGAATTGGCCAGGTAAACTAGCTAGACAGAAAAGGGTTAACAATACGGAGAGGAGTCAGCCGAGCCAGAATCAGGAATACAGAGTTCAGAATGGTCAAATGGAATAGCCGGGTCGGTATCAGAGCAGTAGCGTAGTACAAGTAAATAGTCTAGGGCAACAGAAGGCAGAATGGTCAGAACACAAGCAGAGGTCAATAACAGGTTAAATCAATATAGCAATCAGGTACAAGGAGCTCAGGTATGGATAACCACGATCTGGCAACTTCTGAAACTAACTGAGGGTTTTTTAAAGACCTTCACCAGGCCATGCCCCCCACTCAAGCCACACCTCATGCAATCACCTCCCTGCCTGTCTCCATTTAAACCAGGCAGTGGTCAGTGAGCAGCATCAGACTTGCTGTCCTCAAGCACACAGGTAGGGCTGGAAGCCCCCAATGTTACATGTATTCTATGACTCTTTTAAATAAACACACAATAATATAACATTTATTTAAACCCACGACAAAATATTTTAGTGATATGGTGCCTCGCCAGCCCTCATGTGAGTGCTTAGGCTATTTGTTATGTTTCACATGCATGGCATCTATGATAGACCCGTAAGGATTTTAGTAACTAAAGCTCCACAAATATATAAATTTCAACCTACAAAAGGAGACCACATGCTTGATTATTAATAATATACTGTAGGCAAAAGAATACAAGCTTCTTGATTCCCAACATTTAATGCACCGTCAGATGTTCAATTATGGTCAATACTAATGTCTGGGATCCTCCCTAAAATATAAGCCACCTCCAACGATAATTGTGATTACTTAAATCTCGTCTGTCCATCTACTGATACAATTAACTTAATTCAATTGTTGGTATAATTGTAACATTTTACGATTACAACAACTGACTATTGAGCCAACTCACATTAATATCTATCAACTTCGCCCTGTAACCCAATTCAGCATAGAGGTTAATTATTGGTAACGGAGGATTTCACCAACATCATATAATCTGACTATGCAAAGTTCAAAGTCTGCAGATGGATTAGCAATATGATACCTATTTTGTGAAGTTTGGTTGCACTATGTTGATAAACGTTAGCTAGTTTGAGGGATATTTACACTGACAATACGTTACAATATGAGATCATTTTCGTGACCCAATATATGAATCCTACCTTGCATATTTGGATTGAAAGGACAATGATTCAAAACATTGATTATAAAAATCAACACACAAATGGGTTATTGGGGATCTCTGGAAAGTGATTTCCATCCTTTTGATGTGTTTTTTTTTTTCATAAATCCTATATCAACAACTTGTTCTTACCTGTTTGACAAAGTTAGCCCAGAAGATAAACTATTAATACCGATTCCTGCTGTCATATGTCTGTGATAGCTAGAACCTAACAGGTCAGAGAGGAGCCCAGCAACAATGATGGGGCCCTCAATGCAGTGTGTAGCTGTAATCACAGTCCTCCAATCACCCTTACAGGAAAGGGAGAGATATAGAGATGGTCTTGTAAAGTTAACCCTACCTCTAGCTGACCTTGTAAAGTCTTGCCCTATATGCCTAAACATTACACCTATGCCTAATCTATTCATCTCCAATCTTCTTTTCTTCTATTGTCCTGTATGCCTCCCTCCCGAAACCAATATCTCTTTAACCAATTTGCTTCAAACAGCATATTCCATGCATCATCCAGCTTCCCTTCTCTGTGCAGATAACGCATGCTTTCCTGTAAACTGATCCTGTGATGATCTCCATATGGATTGAAATTCAAGCCTTGCCAAGGGAATACAGGAAGTCTGCTCACATCAAGAAAACCCATTATGTCAAGCAGAACTGGTGAGAATTTAGACATGGAGATACAGTGGTCATTTTGTATTCCTTTGTGGTAGCTACAGAAGAAATGGATGATGATACTCATAGGTCATTCAATGCAGTATTGTATGTTACTACCCTGAAGCAAGGAAGAG
This sequence comes from Leptobrachium leishanense, assembly GCA_009667805.1. Classification (NCBI taxonomy): domain Eukaryota; kingdom Metazoa; phylum Chordata; class Amphibia; order Anura; family Megophryidae; genus Leptobrachium; species Leptobrachium leishanense. The sequence goes on along the minus strand of CM019067.1, from coordinate 73,176,965 downwards.
GTGATGTGGAGGATTACATCACTGAGATTCGGCAGAGATTCGGCACTTTGCCGTTGAATCTGAGTGGAATGAACCGGCACTAGTAGTCCACTTCAAGAACAGATTGTCAAAAGAAATTAAACATCTAATTGGCAAGGATGTGTATGCTTTCTTCTCTGGAAGACACAATGGAGCTATGTATCCAGGTTGATGGGGGATTAAGGAAGAGACAACCAGAAAGAACTACAATACATCACCCTGCACCTCCTGGGAGACCTGCCAATCCTCCACCATTACCCTTCCCAAAACATTACCCAGCCTAAGGAAGATGTTCTATTTACATGATCTAAGCAGCTCAGCATTTGAATACCTTAAACATTTGTTCATATATATTCCCATTCTATCCCTGCCTGAGACTGACAGACTCTGTTTTAGAAGTATGCAGCGACAAATCAGCAGTCAGCAGTTGGTGCAGTAATTTCACAGTGACTAAGTGAGAAAGACCTTCTTCATCACATATACAGGGTTATTCAGAGAGAGCCGATATGGCCCCGAAATTGTACCGGACAGTGAACTCCTCGTACGCTGCAATTTCGTGGCCATTTGGCTAGTCAGAAAGCAGGCAGTTTGCCAAATTGCCAGCAAAATACAGTGCCTGTTCGATGGCAGTGAACTCCCCATACAGAAGCAATGGTTAACCTATTCAGAGAACACCGAACAGCAGATAAATGTCAATGAAAATCCCTGCTGTTCGGTGGTTTAATTCGTCAGGTTTATTCAGGCAAATCCCATAGGTTCCAATGTTAAAAATATTCCCGTTTTTATATAATATCTCTTAAACCATTTATTCTTTTAATTTGCAGCAAAATGTCTGTATTTATTTTATTTTTGGGATTTTTTTAGGCATTTTTGGGGATTTTGTCTGAAAAAAAATGTATTCCAATTTTTATAAATAGCATTATATTATTTTTCTATAACAGACCATTTTATTACTATTCATAGTACCTTATATGTTAATTCCAGACACTTTCGTCCAGTGTTTTTTTCTTTCAATCGTCTTGGGGGTTTTTTTTCTACCTTGTTCGGCGGCTTGTCGGCTTTTTCCGGTGGCTGGTCGGCGCCGTGTTTGGCAGAACGTCAGCTTTTTTCAGACGTGTTTAGCAGGTTTGCAGTGGATCGTCCAGTACGTTCGGCGGGTATTCTGTGGTGTTTTCGGAGCGATTCGATGTTTCAAATCATATCGGCAGTGCATTCGGTGGGTTTTCGGCAAATTTTCACAGACTTTTCGGAGGCTTTTCCCTGCACTTCGGGGACCATGCGATGAATGCTGAATTCACCACAGGGTCTGGGAATTTGATTCCCCAAAGTGCGGGGAATGAGAAAATAACCCTTATAGTCTTTTCTCCATGATTCTCTCCTCAGCAAAAAAGAACTTTGGTGTTGGAGTCTGCAAACCTCTAGTTATCAAATTAGTACTAGAAGGATGGCCCCACCGGCTATTTTCACTTTTTCATAAAAACTTGGAATACTTAAGAAAAGCATGCAGGTTGAAACCCGGCTGGGTGGAGTAGAGGTAACATCACTGTTCTATAACCGTGGAGAGAGACTGTGGAGACACAGGTTCGATCCCAGCAGGAGCACCTCTCCGGTAAGTGTCCTTGGGCAAGACACATAACGGTATATACTCGCCACCCAGGACATACTTGAAAACGAGAAAAATCTCAATGTATCCTTCCTGGTAAAATCCTTTCTAAAAAAACTGTCTGGGCATTGTTCTTCTCACGATTTAACATGGTCATCACATACTATTCTTCTGCACTATCAGGACTCACCTATAGGTGGATATGGTGGCATATGCAAAATTATCGAACATATTGATAGAACTTTCTGGGGACATCATCAAGAAATCTTTGATTATGTAAGAAACTGTAACAAGAAAAAAGGATGTCATTTGCTCTTACCCCTGTGGCTCCATGCTAAACAAAACACATCAGAGGTTTTGGTTTGCTTGAATGACCATTAACGTTTTAAGCTCACCCGCCACTTTATGGCAAACCTTGGTTAGATGGGTCCTACCTAATGAAAGCAAGAGCTGCTTTATAAACAACTACATGTCCTCATGCTGCTTCTCAGCCAAGTGACAGACTGGTGGGTCTATAATTATACCCTCACCAGGAACATTTCCACTTTGGGATTAAAGCGATAAGGGCCTGCCCTGTTTACGTAAGAGCAAGGATGCATTCAGCAGACCACAAGGTCTACTACTACAGGTCTACTGCTACCATTACCAGTCCATTCTATTCCTTGGTGCAACATAGCAATGGCTTTTGTAGCGGATTTATACAAATGTAATGAACACACATCAATCATGATAGCCATTGGCGAAGTTGTGTTTTATTCATTCTGACCTGTCTCTAGTATTTGATTCGAACACTTACACTGTACAGCATATTTGGTTTCATTTCACTATACTTGCCTGACAATAATTATATTTTCATACATTTTGGTAATATTTTAATATTAATTTATTATTTCTTAACCACTTCGCTGCTGAGGACGCGCTCAGCGCGTCCTCAGCATTCCCGCTGGTGTGCTGAGGACGCGCTGAGCGCGTCCTCTCATTGGGGTCAGCGTTCGGCCGAGTTCCGGCCGATCGCTGGCCCCTCCGGTGCGGGCTGACATCCTGGATGTCAGCCCGGCATCCGGAACAGCAGCCGCCAGAATTAGGTGTCATCGCGGGGGCGCGATGACACCTAATTCAGGCGCCCCCCCCGCATGTGCGGAGGAGGCGCCTGAAAGGGAGGGGGGGAGGTCCTTCGGACCTCTCTCCCTCCCGATCGGCGGCTCTGCGGGGGTTAACCCAGGCATCATTTGGAAGGGCACAGCCTGCCCTTCCAAATGATGCCTGGCATTAACCCCTGGGGAGCTGGATCGCGAATCGGCGCTGAAAAGCGCACGTTCGCGATCCTTTCCCGGAGCTGGCCGACATCTTGGATGTCGGCCAAGCCTCCGGGAACTCCCCCTGAGGACTGGCGTCATCGTGCGTAGCACGATGACGCCAGTCCTGGACTTAACCCTTGACCGCCACCAACGGTGGAGATAGGGAGTTCCAATGAACTCCCTATCTCCCGATCCGTGGCAGCTAGGGGTTAAATTTTGGTATGGTTGGATCGGCCAGAGCATGGCCGTTCCAACGATACCAAACATGAAAGTGAAAAATTTTGTAAAAAATAAATAAAAATGAAAAATAAAAATAAAAACAAATTAAAAAAAAAAATTAAAAAAAAAAAATAAACACTTTTTTTATTTTTTTTGGTTTGTTAATGCAGCAATATTGTTCCCATTTCAATTATAATGTGAACAATGATGCTGCACTAACGATTTTTGTATGCGGTGCGTTTGTTAAAAATAGTGTCATTTTCCCCAAAAAAAAATGTAACGAGACCCCATCTCTAATTTTTTTAACAAGCGCACCCCATACAAAATATAACCGCAATTGCTCGCATGTTAAAATGTGGAAAAAAACACTTTACACGTTGTAAATTATTGAAAATACATATTTTATTGCATTTTTTGTTATAATATACAGACATGACATAACGTATACATATAATAATGACATATTATGAATCTACCGAGTCTGACGGAAAGAACGATATATAATATGTCTGGGTCATATACTAAAATAAGCCTTCAAAACACGTTTAAACATGATGCGCAGAACAGGTAAAAATGACCTCAGCACAGGGGCGGGAAAAGCCTCAGCAGCGAAAGGGTTAATGTATATTTTGTACAATCTTTTCTCCTGTGCCCTCTGGAACACTAGCTCAATCTGCAACAAGTTTACAACAATCCATGACATGTTTCTTTCCAAATCTTTCAGTCTTCTAGCACTTACTGAATGCTGTCTCTCCCCTTCTGACACGGCCCCATTGTTGCTCTCACACATGGTGGTCTCCACTTTAGTCACACTCCTAGGCAAGGTGTGAAGAAAAGAGGTGGTGTTGGGATCCTGCTTTCTCCCTCCTGCACCTATCAACACCTGCCCCTACTCCCCTCCTTGTCCTTCTCCTCCTTTGAAGATCACTGCATATGCCTGTTCTCCCCTCTCCTCTCTCTCTCTTTCAGAGTTGCTGTTATCTATTATCCTCCTGGATCAGCCTCCTACTTCCTTGACAATTTTGCAGCCTGGTTATACCATTTCCCATCTCCTAATGCACCAATGCTAATCCTTGTTCACTTCAATATTGCCAACTACAAACCTTTTGCCCCTGCTACTGTTTAAATACTTTCTTTCATATCCTCCTTTGATTTTTCACAGTCCACCCTAGCCCCTACTCACCATGATGTGCACTCTATTGACTTGGTGTTTTCTTACCTCTGCACCATTTCAGACGTCACCAATGGCCTGTTCCTCATTTCAGGCCACCATCTGCTCTCCTTTAACATCAACCAGTCAACAGAACCAGATTTCTCTCCTCCCTCCCATTCCTGCATCTCAAGGAATCTCCATGCCTTGGATCATCTACAATTCTCCAATTTCATTCGAAGTCCCCTCTCTCCTTCGGTTGCACAATAACCTTCCCTGACAGGACCATTTCTCTATACTAATCCTTCTTGATCTCTCAGCTGCCTTTGATACAGTCAACCATTCATCCTCCTAAAGACCCTCAGCTCTCTTGGTTTCAGTGAAAGCACTCTCTCTTGGATAAAATCTTACCTCTCCAATAGATCCTTCTCAGGATCCCTTGCTGACAATTCATCCTCTTCAATGCCTCTGTCGGCATACCCCAAGGATTGGTCCTGGGTCCTCTGCTTTTTTCATCTATACCTTCTCAACGGGTAAACTCATCACCAAATACTTCTTCAAGTATCACCTATACACTGATGACACCCAGATCTCCCTCTCCACTCCTGATCTCTCTCCCTCTGTTCTCTCTCAGGTCACTGAGTGTTTCTCTGGTATCTCTTCCTGGATGGCCTCTCACTTCCTTAAGATCAATGTGTCTAAGACTTCGCTCCTTCTTATTCCCCCCTCTAACTCTACTCTGATGTCGGCCTTTTTATAGCAGTTGACGTTATCAAGATTCTTCTTTTGGCTCAAGTCTGCTGCCTTGGAGTGACTCTTGACCTCAGTCTTTCCTTCAGCTCCCACATCCAATCACTCTCATCTTGCCAAGTTGCCACAATCACCTCTGCAATATTGCCAAAATTCATCCATATCTGACTGCTAACACCACCAAGCAACTTAGCCACTCTTTTGTTATCTCCCACCTGGACCACTGCAACAACACCCTGACTGGCCTTTCTCTCTCCTGCCTCTCCCCCTTGCAGTCCATTATAAATGCATCAGTCTGGCTTATCCATCTCACCCGTTGCTCTGTCTCTGCCACCCCTCTCTGTGAAAACCCTACACTGGCTCACTATCCATAGCAGAATCAAATTCAAACTACTCACCCTGACCTACAAAGCCCTCACTAATGCCGCATCTCACTACAGATCCTCCTGACCTACAAATCCCTCACAAATGCTGCTCCTCACTACCTGTCCTCACTAATCACCATATGCAACCCAGGTTGCCCTCTGAGATCCAAGAATGACCTGTTCCTGGCATTCTCCATCATTTGATGCTAAATAATAATAATAATAATACCACATGTGTTTATTGTGTATTTTATATACATTTTGTGATTTTATGTTTTATTGCTTAAAATTACTTTCATTTCTGTGTTATTTTTACCATTTGTCTTTGTCAAACCGCAGTTGTATTTTCCTCTACTGCTGTATTGTTACCCTTATCACCTAATACAATTTAAATTATTACAAATAATGTAATTATATGAAGGAGGAAAAAATTAATACACTAGGTTTGCCGGGGGGAAAGTCATTAATTTTTGCACATGACAATTATATGTGTAAACAAAAGAAACACATTATCCTGTCATGAAGAAACTCCAAGTGCAGAAGGTGTTAACAAACATTTGTAATGCATCATGAATTCATTCATTGATGTTCTTGAACTTTGCTAAAGGGTAATGGAATATGTATTGAAAGACATAGATTGGATAACACTGCTAGTCAGCTACTGACCAAGAGTAACTTTATTTCAACGCCACAAATTGAAAGTGAAGGTTACTTTCTGGTAGACTTTATCTTCAAGCAGTAAAACGGGTAGCTGAAGCTACATTTGAAAGTATTGATTTTGTAATTTCAGCAAATTAAGAACAAGACAGGAAACCTATTAAACCTTTCCACTGGATACTTTTGGGTGATTGCACAGCTGACATTAAAATTGCATACACCTGTCTCTTTAAAGGCTAAATATATACAAATTATGGCGAGATAGTGTCAATTAAGGAACGTGCAAATCTTAAACGTGCAAATGACATGTTAAACTTTTGATGTCTGATGATATGAATACAAAGGAGCACATCTCAAATTTTCATAAATTATAGCTTAAGTTAGATGCAGTTTTATTACATTTTAACAAATTAAGAATTTCACCAAGCCAGAAGAATTTTGTAATAATGGAAAGATGAGGACTATGGTAATATTATTATCTGTCAGAACATTATGAGTAATGATTATATAAAAATCTATATACCAAAGACAAAGCGAAAGAGAGATCAAATTATAGTCTTCTGTGTCAAAGTATAACACAGAAGTTATATTATGTTATTGCTGTAGAAAAAATCCTAAAGGTGTCTTAAAGGGATTTTGAAATTAGTTTTTTTCCAAATCATTATAATTGAATTCGCTCGTATCAACAAACTTAGAATCCTATACATTTTGTTTTAATTTGCATAGCTTCCAAAACACGAGTTTCAGCATTTCTAAGTAATTATTATCAAGCAATATATTAAAAATTATCCTTTCATGCTATTTTATTTGTATAAAAGAAACAATAAAACAGAACTAAGACATTACTTAATGCCTTGAGAAAAAAAACGTGTATGAAATACACCTAAAATTAGCATAAATTAAAAATAAATACGGTAGCACTTAAATTTGTAACAGGAAGTAGTCATTTTTATTATTCTATAATAAATGCCATTGAAAAGAATATGATCCCCTTGTGAGAATTTGTTGGTGTAGATACTATTAATTCTGGTAGGTGTTATCTCCATATTTATATAAAATGTTCTAGTTTTCCAGAAAATAGCCGGGAACTGGGACATGTGTCTGTAAGCATACAGGGCCCTATTACACTGTTCGCGCACAATTTAGCGTGTGTGCAAAAACGCATTAACGCGAGGGGAAAAACTCTTTTGCGCTGAACGTCGTATTACGGCGTTCGCACACAAAATGCGCGTTAACGTCTAACGCGAGTTACCCTGCACTAACCCAGCGTGAGTGAAAGTTTGTGTGCGCATCCCATACTTAACATTGTGAGCGCAAATGCGTTTGTGTGCTAGTACGCAGATAGTATTACAATCGATGCGCAAATTTTTACGAACGACGTTTGTGCCCATAATTTTAACGTCTTTTAACCACTTGGCTGCGGAGGACGCACTCCTGTGAGCGCGTCCTAGCACAGGAGGCAGCAATCGACCGGGATTGCGGCCGATTGCTGAGCCCCCCAGTGCGGGCTGACATCTTGGCCCCGGCGGGCCTCTCTCCCTCCCTATCGCCAGGGGCCAGCGTTTAAAGGCAGGCATCATTTGGAAGGGCACAGCCTGCCCTTCCAAACAGTGCCTGGCTTGAACCCCTCGGGGGCCGGATCACGATTCGGCACTGAAAAGCGCCGGATCGTGATCCTCTGTCGAAGCTGGCCGACATCTTGGATGTCGTCCAAGCTTCCGCGATCTCCCCCTGATGACTGGCATCATCGTGATAGCGCGATGACGTCAGTTTTAGAGTTAACCCCTAGCTGCCACCAATGGTGGAGCTAGGGGGTTCCATTGAACCCCCATCTCCCTATTCGTGGCAACTAGGGGTTAATGTTTGGCATCATTGGATCGGCCAGAGCATGGCCTTTCCAATGATACCAAATGTGACCATCTTAAAAGTTACCAAAAATAAATAAAAAATAAAAATATAAATAAAAAAATATTTAAAAAAAATAAACAGCTTTTTTTTGTTTTTTTTGTTTTGTTAATGCAGTAATATTGTTCCCATTTCAATTATAATGTGAACAATGATGCTGCACTAACGATTTTTGTATGGGGTGCGTTTGTTAAAAATAGCGTGATTTCCCCCTAAAAAAAAATGTAATGAGTCCCCATTTCTAATTTTTTTAACAAGCGCACCCCATAGAAAATATAACCGCAAACGCTCGTATGTTAAAATGTGAAAAAAAAACATTTTACACGTTGTAAATTATTGAAAATTTTAATTTTATTGCATTTTTTGTTATAATATACAGACAGGACATGATGTATACATATAATAATGATATATTATGAATCTGCCGAGTCTGCTGGAAAGACCGATATATAAAATGTCTGGGTCATATAATAAAATAAGGCTTCAAAACGTGTTTAAATATGATGAGCGAAACCGGTAAAAATGAGCTCAACACACAGGCGTGAAATGCCTCAGCAGCGAAAGGGTTAAAAGCTGGTGGTAACTGCAAATCTGAATGTTCTGGCCGAAACCAAATACACCAGCACGAAAAAAAAATACAGCACAGTATAGTTACACATTCTACACATACCCAAACAATAAAATTGAGAGGTTGTGCGTGTTTTTATTATTGCTGCAGCATATATACTCAGATTGATTTTGACAGGCGCAAAAACTGAACGGGAGACAATTGTGGTTCTTAATTCTGATTGGCTGAATCAAGTGAAAAGTGAATCAAGTGAAAAAGTCTGCCTACCGATTTCTGCGTGCAGTGTTAATTTGCTCACGTTTTCTCGCTTATTTTTTTACCTGCGATATTTTCGGACGGATGAAAAAATGTGCTCGGATTGTAATACCAGCGTTAATTTACGAGTGTTAACGCTTAAATTTTAAAAAAATTGCGCTGCGCGAGCATTTTTGCGCAAGGAATGTAATAGAGCCCACAGTCTTTTTTATTTATGTTTTTTATTTTCTAAACACAGATTTATGGAGAATTGAAAACCATAGTACAAATTCAGTTTTTGATCTGTTTTTCCCTTCTGATTTATTAAACATTGTTTATGAGCACCTGTTAATATCAGTAGCAAGTTAGGAACCCACGCTCTATTGCTTCTCGCATTGGCTTTGTAGGATAACAGTACAGACCAACAATGAAACCAAGTCCTGTAGTAAATTAACATTATATGAAGAAACATTTTCACCTTGTACATTGCTATACCTTGTCTGGCCGAAAAAAGTTACACATGGTAATATTTAATGGACCACCTGTTGCTTTGATTGCAGCAGGCATTCATCATGCCATTGTTTTGATAAGCTCATGCAATGTCACAACATTTATTTATATCCAGAGTTGCATTAATTTGTAGACAATATCTAGTATTGATGATGGGCACTGCGTAAAATCTTCTACAGCAAAACCCAAAGATTCTCAGTGGAGTTAAGGTCTTAACTCTGTGTTGGACAATCCATGGGAAGATGATGTATCATGCTCCCTGAACCGCTCTTGCACAAATTGAGCTCAATGAATCCTGGCATTACCATCTTGGAATATGCCTGCACCATCAGGGAAAAAAAAACCCATTGATGGAAAAACCTGCTCATTCAGTATATTCAGGGAATCAGATGAGCAAATTTTTTGGGCAAATAATGTTGCTGAACTTGGACCTGACCAACTGAAACAACCCCAGATCAGGACAGGTTTATACAGTCAGTGGTGACATTTTTTTTTGCTAAGCAATGTATTTGCCCATCATTAATTAGGGAGCCCATATAGGGAGTCAAGTCTTGCCTTGATCCCCAGCCCTTCACCCTTGGGTACTGTTGCTTGATTGTGTTCAATGCTGGTCAAATCAGATTGCAGTAGGAGGAAGGAGTACATTTTAGTGTGAGTGACATGTAGTGTGGAATGCACTTCCTACCCTTGCAATTGTTTACTGACTAAACTATAAGGGTTCAGCAGCCACCCATCAGTAGATAGGGGGCCAGAATCTCTATTTGTCGAAGGTGACCCTGCTTAAACAGACAATTATCCCCCAGGCTTCACTACACCACATTTGATTTTTTTTCTTCCATCGCGCTGCTTTATTTATCTGTATCTTGTTAAATCACGGATATCTGTTAACATCACACCCTCTGCCAACCTGTATTTCATATTTACAAGTAGCTACATGGAAAAATTAAGGCAGGTCAGAAACAAAAGGTTTTAGAACACTATCCAAGCACATACTGCTGTAACATTTTTAACCCCTGACACTATTGGTCGCCTCCAGAGTTTGGTCATATTCTTGGGTAATGTGCAGAAATTGTAAATAGTTGGGGTATCTGAAGGCAGGAAGTGCTAATCCTGTTCCCTTGCGACAGACCATCTGAACGTTATTCTCCAAGCTCCATGGGTTGGATACTTATTAAGCAAAGGGTGAGTATACTTGTATATGAAATGAAACTTACAAAACAGTTCTTCATTGATTGTATTGTTCAAATATATAAAGGTTCAATATGAAGAACTCTCTGGTGATCTGTTCATTTACTAGTTCTTACAAAGGACACAAGGTCATCCACTGAGACTGGAGAAAATGTTTGCTAAAGGAAAGGGTTATTAACAATAAGAATAATAAAAATGTGCAACTATGCTTCCATTTAATTTAATTGTGGAACAAAGCAAAAATATATATATTTTTTATGGATTTTCATTTCATTGTTATTGGAATAAACTCTTCTCTTCTTCTCTTGGAGTTGCTTTGTAATCCGTTCAATGTCAGTGGATGACTGTAGATCGAGATTGTGAATTCCTATAGTAATAAAAAGTTCCTTCTATATTTTTGGTCATGTTGCCATGTCTTTCACATATACTGCCGCTGTCTTTTTACCGGTATCATTTCTATCTATGTACACTGCTGCAAAATGTGTTGGCACTTTAGAAATAAAGATAATAACAATAATAATAATATAGCCTGTTGCAAAAAGTATGTGATTCTAATGCAGTGATATGTATTCACTTCTTAACCCTTGCACATTTTTTACTGCTTTTACTTAATTTTGCATTGTGGATTATATGATATTTTAGCTATCTTTCAGGTTTTTTTTCATCTATACTGTTACTACTAGATAAGCAGTGTGGCGCCATTTCTAGTGGATAAATATGTCCAATATCTAACATATTTACAATGCCTACAAATGTAACATTTCATATATAAATCTTCAAAATAATAACGGTAAAAAAAAAGAGACTGATCAGTGGTTTATATCAAGTACCGTGGAAACCTAGGGCCCTTTTCCAAGATTGGTGTAAACTTAACCAGAGCTGTTGTAAACTTAACAACTCCATAGACCTTCAATGGATCAGGTAAGTTTACAACAGCTCTGGTTAAATTTACACCAACCTTGCAATAGGGCTGTAGTTTAATAAAACGTGCTGTAACAGGACTGCGCAAAACACAGGTACTGCACATATCAATGAATAGAAAACATTGTATTAGGTGTATTAGGCTGCAAAAGGATCCTAGACAACATTTGCACAGCTTGTGCATGGAATTAACTCCTGTAGGTATATGTCACAGTGAACATTTGAAGAAGGCAATCATATTCCTGTTCCAATGCCTTTTTTCAAGATTAAATAAAACCAATTTTTCAAACTCTTCATAACTTAATTCGTCTTCCATCCATTTATCATTTTTTTACCATTCTTCTTCTGATCAATCTGTAGCCCACCTTTGAACTTTTTCACCTCGATAATAAATGTATTTAATATTGGAACCTATAATTCAAGAGGAGCTATTCAGAAAGCACTGAAATTCCATCAAAATGTCAGTGCTTTTCACATCGGTGCACCTCGGCGATTCCATTGCACAGAAACTACAGTGTTCACTATTCACCGTAGGGTCAAAGTAGTGCGCGTAGATGGAGTTGCCGAAGCCTAGTGAAAAAGTTGACAAACATCACTGAAGAGCACCGAAGACCGACGCAGAGTGGCAAACTGGCCTTTGTGAAATGCACAGAACTGGAAAAAAAAAACACAGAACACACGGAACTCTCCTATTCTCCTAATAGGTATTTAAACCAATACAAATGCATTAAAACATTTCTTAATAATATAGAAATGTCTTATAAAAACGAATGAAAACGTCTGTTATAGAATTTTTTAAAAAAAACGCCTTTTAAAAAAATTGGGGAACAAAAATTTTGTCTAAAAAAAACACAAAAAGTTGTTCAAAAAAAGAAAAAAGAAAAAAAAAGGCTTTTTGCTGAAAATGATAAGAATAGAGTTTTTTTTAAAAAAAATAAAAAAAATTTATATTAGTTTTTTTACATTGAAACCTATGGGATTCGTTTGTTTAAATCTGTTGAACTAAATCACCAAAAATCAGGGCATTGTGCCGAAACTTCGGTACAGTTCGGAGTTCTGTGAATAGACAGACCATTACTTCTCTATGGAACAATTTCACTGCCGCCAAAGACAGCCAAAGATCACCAATCTGTGGTGAACTACACCATATTTCATTGTCAATTCGCCAGTATTTGGAGAAATGACAGCTTTGTGAATAGACAAACTGCCCCGAAATTGCACTATATGGTGAAATTCACAGCTTGGTGCCCTTCGGTGTCAAGTTTGGGGCTTAGTGAACAATCCCCAAGATGTTTTTCATCACGGGAAAGAATACGTCTTTTTATTTGTAACACCATTGGTTTTTGTGACCACTGTCTGACACTCTGCATTGTTATCTGCAATTATTCCCTTTAACTTCTCATTCACGTCTACCTCCCAATTCAAACCCCTTTAGAGTATATGTTGGTAGATTAGTTTGGCCCCAATATACAGTACATTACACTTATCTGTACTGAACCTCATCTGCCACTTGCCTGTCCATCTCTTTAGTAAATGCTTCTGCAGAGATGTTACATCTTTTACAGCAGTGTTTCCCAAACCTGTCTTCAGAACCCTCAGACATGCCAGGTTTACAGGATATTGGAAGCACAGCACAGGTGATATGATTTGCTGCTCACTGGTTGCAGGATTCAATCTGCATTTCTCCAAGGTGATCTGGAAAATCTGGCCTAGTTGAGGGTCCCGACAGGTTTGGGAAACACTGCTGTACAGCCTGTCTAACCACACTAATTTTGTAACACAGACACATGTCTTGATGTAACTCTTGCAAAATCATTAATAAATATGTTACAAAGACCTAAAGGTACCCCACTTATCACTTGCGTGTGGATGTGACGTATCATGCAAGTAAGTGATAATTGAAAAGACATATCGTCAGATGAAGAAGAAAGCAACCTATCCCAGGAACTGATGGATTTGACTTATATGGAGAATGTCAACCGCTTGATGCCTGTCACTGGAACTATTTAGTGGCACTAGGGGTTGTGAGGCTCTAGAGGGATTTTTTTTTAGCTTATTCCCTGTTTTAGGTACTTGCCCCAGCCCTTGAGAATGTCTATTTTTAGACTAAAAACTAGTTTGCCAATAATACCCTAATGTACAACATGAATTACTAAATATCATAGCATTCTGTATTTCAACATCCCTGTAATACAAAGCATCTTTAGAAACTCATGAAATCATTATTGTTAGATGCAAACACTGTTTAGTGAGTATTCATACATTGAAGGAGAAAAGTCTTTCAAATTCAAGGAGCCACTTGCACAAAGGAGGCAGAATGGAGAAAAATATAGTATGTATTCACACTGCGCAGATACAGAATTAAAGCAATATCACCTACATTTCAGCACAAATAATTGTTATGATGCCTGGGCATATTGAGAAGATGAAACGTTTAACTCTTTTTCAGATATCTAATAGAGTTCTCCATAACAAACTTATTTTCGTTTTAAAGGGATATGCATGTCTAGAAATATTCTTTTTTAAATTGACATTTAAACACTTTTTATACCTATAGATAAACTAGAATAAATCAATAAAAGTTTAAAAAATGTGTAATTTTTTTATTATTTTCTTGCTTTAAACTCTGTCATTTCATCTTCTCCGGCAACACCCATCAGCTAGGGGTGTTTCTTCAGCTGGGTCCTCTCTCCTACTGTTCTGTGTGTTTATGGACATTAGTTATTCTGCCTTTCCCATTGTACAGCACTACGGAACTTGCTAGTGCTTTATAAATACCTTTGACTGTATGAACTAACACAAGTTGTGCAGCTCAGGACCTCAGACTGGGGACACAGAGGAACTGAATATTAGCTATCTCTGCAACTGTGAGAGCAAAACACACTCACCCGCTGACTCGCTCACACACACCCGCTGACTCTCTCACACAATCACGAGCTGACTCACTCACACACTCACACTCTCACACACAGACTCACTCTTCCACTGATACGCTCACTTGTGCACTTTCACAGTTTACATGCTCACTGTCTCACTCAGACTCCCTCATACAGTCACTCCCTCTCGCACCTTTTCTTGTGCTTTCTCTGCTTTATCTTGCTGTCTGCCTCTCTTTACCATTTCTTGCTGTGTCTCTGTGCTTTTCTTTGTTGTCCCTCTCTCTGGTGTCTCTTTTTCTCCATGTGTGTATGGATTTTCTTCCTTCCTTGTCGCTGCAGTAGCTGGGGGTGAAAGGTCAGCCCCATCCTCCCCTCAGCTCACAGTGCAGGAGGGAGGAGGAGCAACTTAGTCACACATGCTCAGTGCGGTTTTTATCTATACCTAGGTATACACACTGATTGGTTAGCTTAAAGTGCCTCCTGAGGTGAGCATGGAAAACGCCAAGAAAGAAAAGCAGGTAAATATGAAAAAATATCATATTTACTTGCTTTTTATGCATGCAGAATGACACTACTGACTCATTCAAAAGGCATTGCATGATTTTAAAAGCATACTAGCAAAGCATGCATGCCTCTTTAAATTCAAATACAAAGAGATATGTACAGTGCTAGCGATAGAACAAGATAATGGGGGTTTCGCTAAACACTTAGAGATGTTATTCTGTCACCCAGCAGCTTTAAGAAATCACAAACACAAAAATAGAGAAGTGTAGCATACTAGAGGTGAGCACGGCTGGAAAATTTGTTTTGTTTCAAATTAATTTCATTTTCATTATTTCATTTTGTATTTCGTTTTGTAATATCACTTTGTTTCGCTCGGTATATCGGATCCCTAAAAACCTCATTGTAAGTTAAAATCTATTCGATAGTTGATATTGATTCGCATTTCGGATCACTAAATGAGACCCCAAAAAATCAAATCCTGCTGTTAAAAGGCAAGCTAGGGTTAAATGTTGAGTTGCCCATTGGCCTGTGGTGCTGACAATTGATTCAACACCACAGGTCAATTTACAGGGATAGGGTTCTTTGTAACAGTCTAACGATTCTGATTTGTTTCATAATGCCGTTTGCTTCAGTTAGTACTTGTATGTATTGTAAGTTAATATCGATTCAATAGTTGATATCAATTTGAATTGCAGATTACTAAATAAAATCCCAAATAATCAAATCCTGCTCAGGAATCATTTAATCAATGGTTCTCTTGTGAAACAGCATTAACGAATCAAATTCGTTATATACCGTTTCATTTTCCAATCAATTTGTTATTTCGGGAGCACTTCCGAAATACAAATCAACAAAATTTCTTAATGAATTGCGATTAGTTACTAAACGAATGTATACCTCAATAGCATACCCAATATAAAGCGAGACCTTTCTTTTGGAGATTTGAAGGTACATATCACAGCTTGTAATGCAGGGTTTTGAGGCCCCTGTGTAGTATGAGTATGGAACCCAATAGCAAGCCAGAGGAGTAAGGAATGCAGAAAACCAAGTAGGATTTAAACAATCTTTAGTGAAACGAGAAGGGCAACTTAAGTCCAGTACAATGATACAACTGAGATGATCTTCTTGAGAAGTAGGGATTAGTAGCACATAGGAAAAAGTAAAAAGTCCAGAGAAATAACAAATAGTAACGAAGGTGGTAGCGTGGTCGATATGGCAATCCAGGTCGATGGACAGAAGAAGGCAGCGTGGTCGATATGGCAATCCGGGTCGATGGGCAGAAGAAGGCAGCATGGTCGATATGGCAATCCAGGTCGATGGGCAGAAGAAGGCAGCGTGGTCGATATGGCAATCCGGGTCGATGGGTAGAAGAAGGCAGCGTGGTCAATATGGCAATCTGGGTCGATGGGCAGAAGAAGGCAGCGTGGTCGATATGGCAATCCGGGTCGATGGGCAGAAGAAGGCAGCGTGGTCGATATGGCAATCCGGGTCGATGGGCAGAAGAAGGCAGCGTGGTCGATATGGCAATCCGGGTCGATGGGCAGAAGAAGGCAGCATGGTCGATATGACAATCCGGGTCGAAGATCAGAGACAGGCAACGGGTTCAGGAATACGAGGAACACTAGGAAAACTGAGGTGGAAGGCAACAGTAGAACCTGGTTAATGTGTTGAGAAGGGCGGCAGGTTTAAATAGGGTTCAAAGGATCATGGGAATACCTTTCACCTGGGTATCGGAGGTGGAGTTGAGGTACCTGAGCTTTTGGTAGGTCAATGGGAGGAATTCGAGGATCTCCAAAACAGGTGTCAAGCAGTACCTCTAATCGGCCAGCCGAGGGCGCCAGAGTACCAGACTTATCATTACTTAAAGAAGTTGGTGCTCGCGCATGCGCGCTTTCTCTTTCAGCGTCCGAATCTGGTCGGCGGCATGGGGTGTCTCCTGGGCTCCTCTCTCCACTCTGTGTCCCAGAATCCTGGAGCAGCACGCCACGAGGGACCTCAGGTGAGTATCGGGTCTTCCCCAGCATGGCGGTCCGGACCGGGAGTGGGTCGCGGAGCGGGGCATGACACAGCTTCCATAAATTTCCTCAAATATGAGCAAACATAAATGTCATAGTACAGATAGTTCAATACAATATAAAAAGACAAGATGACTTTGTGGTCCCACTCACGTTTTGAAGAGCCTTTCTGGCTCTAGAATATTTTGCCTCTGAGTTATTAGTGGCCACTAGACATGTGCACAGCACAAAATTTCATTTTGAACTAATGGATTAGTCCTAAAATGCAATTTATTTAGTTGCTAAAGAAATTCGTTTTCAGTTCTTTAGTATGAAAACGAATTTCATTAATCCGAAAACTAGTGGATACAATTACTATTGTAGTGGCTCCTCAGAGGGCTGAGATCGCTGCTTGTTACAGTATCTCTCACTCTCAGCACAATGTGGGCCATATTACATAGTTGGTGCTAACTTAACCAGAGCTGTTGTATACTTCCCAGAGCCATTATAGCCTATGGAGGTTTTCAGTTTACAACAGCTCTGGTTAAGTTAGCACCAACATTGTAATACTGCCCCGTGTCAGGCAAAGCTGTTACAGTAACTGACTGCTGCTCATCACAGCGCTCAGAGTTTCAGTAAAACTAGTAAATAATATTTTTATATATAAGAGGTTAGAACAATATTATTTCCTTGTTTTACTGAAACTCTGAGCTCTGTTACAGTCAGTTACTGTAACAGCTGAGCCTGATACATTGTACTGAGAGCTAATGTAACAAGCAGTCGATCTCCGCGCTCACAGCCACTGGATTTAAAGGGCTAAAAAAAGGCTCCTCTCTGTATAATGTTTAGAACATCCTCCTGCATTAATTAATACCCCTCTCTGTATAATGTATACAACATCCACCAGCATTAATTAATACCCCTCTCTGTATAATATATAGAACATCCTCCTGAATTAATTAATGTCCCTCTCTGTATAGAACATCCCCTCAATTTATACCTTTCTCTGTATAATGTATATAACATCCTCCTGCATTAATACCCCTCTCTGTATAATGTATAGAACATCCTCCTGCATTAATTAATGCCCCTCTCTGTATAGAACATCCTACTGCATTGGCATGTGGAGGGTGCAGAACTTCGGATGTTGCGCTCTTAATTGCTGGTCTCCTTCACTCATCAATGTAATATCACAAAAAGGACTGAAACTAAAATGTAGTGCATTTTATTTTAGTTTCTTTCGTTTTTTGTACTGAGCAGTTTCGTTTCTCTTGAGTCATACGAAAACTAAATTATCCCAAAATTTGGACTAAATCATTTTAGTACTAAAACGAATGCACATGTCTAGTGGCCACCCTTCAGCCCAATGGATCTCAACACCGACGCTGGATCTCCAATCAACAGCAGGTTCCCAAAATCTCCTTCCTCTTCCTCCCACCCGGAGCCCCAATGCACACAGTGCTACCTGTAAAGACAAATGACTGCCAGCACTCTGTCTTTACAGGCAGCACTGAAACCAGTGTATTTGGGCGCCAGTTTATTTGGATCATAATAAATTATTGCTGTGCATATGCAAGCACAAGTTGTTTAGCGCATGTTTTATCGCATACAATAAAGTATTTCACAGGCTCTTAACCTGGGCAGAGCATTGAACCAGCCTCTATAGTTACTAATAAAAGCCCTTCTATTGAGAACAAGGATGACAACATTTTCCTTGACTACTATTGATTTCTATGTGAAAGATCCCTTGTGAAATATACTAGTCACTATTTCTTTCTGCCTTTTGATAAATCCATTTTTCCAGGTTGGCAAGAGACAGACCTGGCCTAATTTTTCACTTAACCAGTTTTATCACTCTTCACCACTAATAGAAAGGAGGCCATAAATGTTATGAAAACATTAATGATGTTCCAAAAACCATAGACTATAATGTATGTAATTCTGTGACATCAAATCCTGAGGGGTGGGGGGAGGTTATCGAGTAACAATGTAACTAAACATAAAAAGAGAGCTTTACATAGATTTTTATAAATTCACTGACAAATTCTTACTAAGCTTCAAGCAAGAATATTTTTATTTCTATCTTTCTTTTTTTATTTGTTTTTTTTTCTTCTTTTTTTGCTAATAACAGAAATATGTTCACAAGATTGAAAAGTATCTTCTAAGGGCAACAATATTAATAAGAGGTATGTCAGGAAAACGCTATAACGAAAGATTGTCTATCCTGCCACAAACATGCTTAGCCTGCAGCTATGCAGACTGAAGGGGATATTAAACAATCTTTAGGTTTCTCCAGGGGATAGGTAGGGGTGAGCACACACATTTTTCAGATGTGAGGATTTCCACTGCAGAGTCAGGATATGTGAACCAAAGATTACAAATAAAACTATGGCTGGTTGAAAATGTTTCTTTTAAATATGACTTTTTCACTGAGAGCAGATAACTTGTGCTTCCAAAATCCAGTTCATGCGTTGCTTTATTGTCAGCAATGTAAAGATATTGTGATACAATAACCCTATTGGGAGGAAGGGAAGATGTCATTAAATATAGTAGCATTTAATAGGTTTCTGTACTCAGATACACTTATGCTGAGTAGGGTGTCTGCACCAAAGCAGACCTTTGATGCAAACCGTGGAGTTCATTTGCATGTCCTACCCAGCATTCCTTGCTGCATATGGGGAGTGTAGCAAATCAGCTCTGCGGGCAAAGCAGGTCTCTGATTTGCTTGGACGTGTAGATTATTTTCTAATTTTTTCATATTATTTTGGAGTATTTTATTGTGGTTTTTGTCCTCAATTTTAAGTTATATATAGCTTTATGCAACTTATTATACTGAACGCACAGATTCAGAACAAAATTATGACTCACGTCAATGGACCTGAAAAATCAAATGTGCTAGAGCGCATTCCTTAAATTAATATTATCTATATTTATATTAAACTATTTTAAGGGCCAGGATATCCTCAGTCTCTTATCTCTTCAGTTAGTTGCACGCCAGGAGTACATTTATTGCTACTGTATATCAGCCCCAAATAAAGATAATATTAACACATTAAAACATTTTTATGTTTTTGTAGGTGGGATTACAAAGAGAGTTGTTCATGTTGGGAGAATAATCTCCAAATGAACCAAAGTATCCCATATCCCTCACGTGGGAGCTAATAACTAATGGGCCTAACCACCAGGAATAAAGATGGCTGCACTAGAGAGTATAGCTTGGAACACTCCACAAGAATTTAGATGACTGCATGCACAATCTCACAGCCAGGTAAGCAATATTATGATAACTTTATGTAAAATGACTATTTTGGCGATGTTTTGTGATGCTGATGGCTTGTGTATCGAAAAATGACGCAACCTGTACCTACATTGTACCAACCTACCTTGTTCAGGACACACATGAGAGTTTTGCCCACATTCATTTTTCTTGCTCTGGGCCTCTCATTGCCGATTGCGGATGCAGGATTTTTCTAGTCCATCAATCACATCACAGTAAATCTAATGTCTGAAAAGTCCATCCCCAGGAAGAAGACTGGTCAAGTTGAAACGTTGGGGTTCTTTGGTGGTCTAATCCCTTAAACTACTCTTTGAGGAAACCATCCCAAAGTAGTTACTACTGTCTACCTGGACTTTTTCCTAGTTGTATCTGCAGTTGGTTTAGCTATTTATTCTCTTCCGTTACATTTTCTATTTGTTTGACTGTGCATGTTCCCAGGTGATTTATGTATGTATGATATCTCGGGCTTCAAAGGCACCATCTGGTGCCCCGTTATCAAGTTATCCCGTATGGTGATAGGCTTCAGAAGGTGCCCCCAAAGTTTTAGCCCTGTGGGCATAATGCCCAAGGAGCTAAAACTGCAAAATCAGCTGCTCAAAGCTCTGAAATATCAGGCTTTCAGTAGCTTTCAGCAGCTGATGCATGGAGAAATAGAAGAAAATAGACCAGTCACTAAAAAAAACCATCTACCGACCAAAAATAGGTATAAACTCAAATATGTCTTAGTTTAAAATTAATTTAAAAAGATTTTTTTTAAAAAAACAGTAGTTTCTGACAATGTTTTTTTTATAAAATCCCTTGGTAGTGAAGGAGTTAAATGGAAATGGTCCGGTTTCTTCTTTGTGCATAAAAACTCTTTTAAGAGCATATGTAGGCAGCATGAATGATCCCAATGGCTCTGAGCCTATACAGAAAATAGTTTTAAATTAGTGATGGCAAAGTTTAACCCTTTAGGGACCAATGACGTATATTGTACGTCCTGGGAAAAAATCCCGATAAGTACCAAGGACGTACCCTGTATGTCATTGTCCTTTAACCTCCCTTCCTCCCTATACTTACCTCTCTGGCCGGGGTCCCTCAGCGGTCTGACTTCCTTGAAGTCAGACCTCCATTTTTAAAGAACCCAGCCATTGCAGTGATGTTATTGCCGGGCACAATGATATCAGTTTCAGGCACCCCCCGTCACTGCCGGGAGAGAGCCTGAAAGTTAATGGGGTCCTTTGGACCCATCTCCCTCCCAATCGGCAGGAAGTTGAAAAAAAAGAGCGGCACCACTGGAAACATAGAAACATAGAAACATAGAAAAATGTCGGCAGATAAGAACCTTTCGGCCCATCTAGTCTGCCCAATTACATGGATACTTTACCTGGATTTATCTTTTCTTTAGGATAGCCTTATGCCTATCCCATGCTTGCTTAAATTCAATTACTGTTTTGGCCTCTACCACTTCTACTGGAAGACTGTTCCATGTATCCACCACCCGCTCAGTAAAATAATGCTTCCTGATGTTACTTTTAAACCTTTGCCCCTCTAATCTAAGACTATGTCCTCTTGTTTTGCTATTTTGTTTCCTTTTAAATATACTCCCTTCCTCTACCTTGTGGATTCCCTTTACGTATTTAAATGTTTCTATCATATCTCCTCTGTCTCGTCTTTTTTCCAAGCTGTACATGTTAAGATCATTAAGCCTTTCTTGGTAACTTTTCTCCTTCAAGCCGTACACCATTTTAGTAGCCCTTCTCTGAACTCTCTCCAAGATGTCTATATCCTTCTGGAGATACGGTCTCCAGTACTGCACACAGTACTCCAAGTGAGGTCTCACCAGTGCTCTGTACAGTGGCATGAGCACTTCCCTTTTCCTACTGCTAATACCTCTCCCTACACAACCAAGCATTCTGCTAGCATTTCCTGCTGCTCTATTACATTGACTACTTACCCTTAGATCCTCTGAAATAATAACCCCTAAATCCCTTTCCTCAGATGTTGAGGTTAGGACTGTATCAAATATTCTATATTCAGCCCTTGGGTTTTTACGTCCCAGGTGCATTATCTTGCACTTATCCACATTAAAACTCAATTGCCACAACTCCGACCATTTTTTTAGCTTACCTAAATCATTTGTCATTTGGCTGATCCCTCCAGGAACGTCAACCCTGTTGCAAATCTTTGTGTCATCAGCAAAAAGACATACTTTTCCATTAATACCTTCTGCAATATCACTAATAAAAATATTAAAGAGAATGGGTCCAAGTACTGACCCCTGAGGTACCCCACTGGTAACAAGACCTTGCGCCGAATAAACTCCATTTACCACAACCCTCTGTTGTCTGTCACTCAGCCACTGCCTAATCCATTCAACAATATTGGAATCCAAGCTCAAAGATTGCAATTTATTGATAAGCCTTCTATGCGGAACAGTATCAAAAGCCTTACTGAAATCTAAATAAGCAATGTCTACTGCACCACCTGTGTCTATTATTTTTGTTACCCAATCAAAAAAATCAATAAGATTAGTTTGGCATGATCTCCCTGAGGTAAACCCATGTTGTTTCTGATCCTGTAATCTATGTGTTTTTAGGTGTTCAACAATCCTTTCCTTTAACATGGTTTCCATTAATTTCCCTACTACTGACGTAAGACTAACTGGCCTATAGTTCCCCGATTCCTCCCTACTACCCTTCTTGTAAATAGGCACAACATTTGCTAATTTCCAGTCTTCTGGACGACTCCTGTTAACAAGGATTGGTTAAATAAATCTGTTAACGGTTTTGCTATTACATCACTGAGCTCTTTTAATAATTTAGGGTGGATCCCATCAGGCCCCATTGACTTATTTGTCTTTACTTTAGACAGCTGCTTTAGAACCTCCTCCTCTGTAAACTCATATGTAAATGTCTCTTTAGTGTTCTCTCCTAACTGAGGTCCCTTTCCTTCCTTTTCTTCTGCAAAGACTGAACAAAAATATTTATTGAGGCAGTCAGCGAGACTTTTATCCTCTTCTACATACCTTCCTTCCTTTGTTTTTAATCTAACTAATCCTTGTTTTACTTTTCTTTTCTCGTTTATGTATCTAAAAAATGTTTTGTCCCCCTTTTTTACTGACTGAGCTATTTTCTCTTCTGCGTGTGCTTTGGAAGCTCTTATAAATTGCTTTGCCTCTTTCTGCCTAATCTTATAGGTTTGCCTATCTTCTTCACGCTGAGTTTTTTTATAATTATTGAATGCTATCTTCTTGTTCTTCACTATTTTGGCCACTTCTGCAGAGTACCACAGTGGTTTCTTCCCTTTTTTGTTTTTGCTAACAAGCCGAATGCAATTTCCTGTGGCCTTCAATAATGCTTCCTTTAAATAATCCCATTTCTCTTGGACTCCCTTTAAATTCCTCCAGTCTGATAATGACTCCTTCACACAAAATCTCATTTTAGAAAAATCTGTTTTTTTAAAGTCTAAAACTTTTGTTTTTGTGTGGTGCGGCTCCATCCCTGTTCTTATATTAAACCATACTGACTGGTGATCACTAGATCCCAAATTTTCACCTACAACAACGTCCGATACCAAACCTCCATTTGTGAGTATTAAATCCAATATGGCCTCTTTACGGGTCGGCTCCTCAACTACTTGTGTTAGAGATAATCCCAGTAAGGAGTTTAGAATATTTGTACTCCTGGTGCACCCAGCTGTTTTGGTTTTCCAGTTCACATCAGGAAGATTAAAGTCCCCCATGATAATAACTTCCCCCTTCATTGCCATTTTGGCTATTTCCTCAAGCAGCAGATTATCTAGCTCTTCTACTTGTCCAGGGGGTCTATAGATCACACCTACACGAGCTACTGTATGATTGCCAAATGTTAGTGTAACCCAAACTGACTCTATGTTCACCTCGCTCACTTTTATTTGGTTCGTTTTTATGTTGTTTTTCACATACAGGGCCACTCCTCCTCCTTTCCTACCTTCTCTGTCTTTTCTATATAAAGAGTACCCCGGTATTGTTATGTCCCAGTTATTTTTCTCACTGAACCATGTCTCAGTAACCGCCACTAAATCTACTTTTTCAGCTGCCATCATTGCCTCCAGTTCATTGATTTTATTGACTAAACTGCGAGCATTTATAGACACGACTCTGAGCTTGTCATTTTTTACCTCGCATGTTGCTTGCACCCTCCGATTTAGTTTTAGGGGACAATCGGGCAGATTGTTTACCCTTTTGTCCCCCCCTCCTAGTTTAAATATTTCTTTGTGAAACCTTTGAACTTCTCACTGAGAACATATGTTCCCCTATGAGTAAGATGCAAACCATCTTTTTTATACAGTTCCTTTCTGTTCCAATTAGAGCTATCATGGGATACAAAGCCAAATCCTTGCTCCCGACACCATTCCCGAAGCCACAAATTGAATTCCTTATTGCGCATCTTTCTATCTTGAATGTTATGCACAGGCAAAACTTCAGAGAATGACACAGTGGACGCAATCTGCTGTATTTCACCTCCAAGAACACAAAAATCTTCCTTAATCTCAGAAACCTCATTGTTAGCCAAGTCATTTGTCCCTAGATGGACTAGAACATCTACTTCCCCTTGCTGCTTTGCTTCTTTGACAATATTGAGAATACGTCTCCTGTCTCTACGAGCAGTAGCCCCAGGAAGACATCTCACCAAACCACTACTCTCCAGCTCAACACCTCTTATGATAGAATCACCCAGCAACAATTGCCTTCTATCAAGTCGCACCTTTTCATTTTTGTCCTTGGTTGCAGTGCTGCATACCTTAGGCATAGTGGATGGTGGTTCCTCAACTATGGTGTCTGAGCCTGCATCTGTCTTACCACTACACTCTGAAAGTGCCTCAAAAGAATTAAGAAGAGCCACAGATTGTGGGACATGCTTTCTATCCACAACGCTAAGTCTACCAGATCCTACAGTAGTCCATCTGCCGCTCCTAAGAGGCCTCTGTGGCAGTGGCTTTGTAACAGTCATAGCCTGAGTTTCTCTAACAGATAATTTACAAATCTCAGACTTCAAACAGGCAATTTCCTGCTGCAATAAAGAGAACTGTCTACATATCAGGCACACTCCAAACCTCCAAAAATTGGATCTAAAAACAAACGCATGACAGCTCTTACACTGGACCAAGCCTGCCATTATAAAAGAATGGATTTAAAACCAGCAAATCTTACCTTTTTGTAGGTTTTTTACCTCCTGTCAAACCTCAGACTACCTCCAGAGTATCTCCAGAAGATCTCCTGTAAGTTCACTTTGAAGACTTCACTTAGAAGGCTTGCCAAGCTCAATTAGGAAATGGCACAGTCTGCCATTGCAGTAAACCAAAGCCTCTAATTGTGTTTTGTTTTACACAGTGTTACAGGAATAAGCACAGATGACACCTCTTTTTCTTGTTATAAATTATACGTTATGAGGAAATTAATGATATCTTTAGAAAGTCCATTTAATGGTGAGATAAACAGCATATAATATGTGTGGGTTCCATAAACGAGTATGAGGAAAATTAAAGCTAAACAAAACAGTGCAGAAATGTAAAAACAGCAGTGAGTACTTTCAGTGGTAAAATTGCCTGGTCCCTATGGCGTTAAAGCTAGAGCTTGAGGGACATTGGATTTAAGTTGGCAGGAGTGTTCTGACTTGCCTAAAGCAGAGGGGATTTAGTGAGATGCATAAAAAAATATTTAAACAGCATGCCTGTAGACATGTGCCTACTCTGCATTCATAGTGATTTGGGGGTTATAACAGCACTGATTTATTCAAGGGAACTTACAGCTCTCTAAACACTTACATTTTAATGATTAATGAATGTAGACCATGTCTTCATAAAAAGGCAGATCATTGATGAACACATGTGCAAATGTAAGATACAAATAAATGAAATTAAATGAATATAGATAATTAAGTATTATTAAAAATGTTTAAACATCTTTATTTGTGGAGGAACACTACCATTACCATGCTGCTTTATTCTTGGCCTTTACTGTTTTTATCCCTTGCCAAGGTTCTACACAGTGTACATTTTCAGTCCAATCCAATTGATATTGGATGAATTCCTGTTTTTGCCTCCAGATGTACAGCATGGAAATAAATCAATAAAGTTTTGCAATACCAAATGTGTCATGAAACAATTCCTTTTTACTTCTTGGAATCCAATCTGGTTAATCCATGCTTGGTTAATCCAGACATCATAGTGTACATGATATCTAAGTGGTTACAAATCTTCCAACAATAAGTAATATTGACAAAATGCTATGGGAAAAGCTGTCAATTCATATAAAAATTGATTCTGCTGTGTTTTATAGATTTACAAGGTTTCTGTGCTGGACTATTCCTGTTTAAAGTTTTGTCTGAATAGAAAAACTAATTTATTTTAAATATTTAACTCAGTAGTTGTCTTGGCAAAGCAAATAGAAAGATAAGCTATATGCAATTTATATCTATGCCACTTTAAATAACAGATGTATTTAATTGGTATAAAAATACACAATATTTATTACTGTATAAAATGACACTTTTCATTTTTGCATTTGTGCTTTGTTGCCTCCGTGTCTTGCATAAGTGCTCACACCCTTAAGTATAATTTGCCCTATTTACATATTCAGCTTTGACTTTATACATACTTTATTTTGAGCCATCACAGGATCTCTTTAAGAAAGTCGAAAGATAAAAAAATATATAAAAATACAATATTAAAATAATATAATGCTGCTGCATGGATTTAATATGCCTTTTTTTTCTTAGAAATTGAAAAAGTAGCTGCATAGCCCACCTTATATTACTAGACAATGCAGACATTTGAAGATATACTGATGCTGTATATTGTTCCCCTCAATCATTGCCTATTTACAAAATAAACCCTGAGGCCATATAGAACAAAAGACCCCCCCAAAAAAAAAAACAGACACAAAGGCACTGATAGTGGCATTTAAAAAATAGTAAAGACAGAGAATCAGAGAAACAAGGAGACACTGGCAGACACTGAAAGACAGACAGACTGACAGGAACTCACTGACACAATGACAGTAACAGAGACAGACACAGAGATAGCAGATACAAAAGGAAACGTGTTTTTTTTATGTAGTAAGCCAGTAATAATTAGGAATAACGCACTGAAATCCGTGCAAGCAAGAGTCTAGTAAACACACGAGGCCATATTACATACTTGGTGCTAACTTAACCAGAGCTGTTGTAAACTTCCCAGAGCCATTATAGCCTATGGAGGTTTTAAGTTTACAACAGCTCTGGTTAAGTTAGCACCAAGTATGTAATATGGCCCACTGAGTCCGATAAAGTTTGAAACATGACATAATAATTTATTATCCCAAAAATAATTGTCCAAAATAATGCTAATATTTATTTATTTTATTCTTTATTTATAAAGCGCCGACACATTCCGCAGCGCTGTACAATTGGCACAGTTTAGCCAGGTTTACAATACATTTAACAACATTTGACAAACAGTACAGGAGGAGATGAGGGCCCTATTCCCGTAGGAACTCACAATCTAGAAGGGTTAGGGTTGGAAACAGGAGGAGAGGACTGCAAGCTGAGAGTGATTGATGGTTGCATCAGTGAGTTGGGTTGTAGGCTTCCCTAAATAGGAACGTTTTAAGGGAGCGTTTGAAGGAAGAGAAATTAGGGGAAAGTCTGACAATAGGAGGGAGAATGTTTTATTTATTTGCAAAGTATTTTACCAGGAAGGATACATTGAGATTTCTCTCGTTTTCAAGTATGTCCTGGGTTCAAGAACATTGAAATTATATTCAATAATATAACACTGAAATCATTCAGAAAACAAGGGTGCAATATTAGACTTTGTATGTATGGTCTGTTTCTGATCCTTTAGTGCCACCTAGTGGCCGTTCATGACCAGGTCATGCTGCTGGAAATTATACATTGGAATATTCTTCTTTTTTTTTTAGTTTGCTGCCTGGTCCCGCCCCCTGCATCGTGTGACTCGCAGGGAGCGTTACCAGGAAAAAAGTTGACGCGATCACATTGCGGGGGACAGTGAGGGAGTGCAGAATGACGTGAGTATGCAGCCCGAATGTGGCTCTGGGTTACCGTTCGTGGTAGCGAAATTTAACCCCGAGTCACACTCGGGAATACCACCAGGGAGGTTAAAAGGCTGACCATGTTAACCAAATTTTAATGATGTGACCCCATTCTACAGCAGAGTATGGTGGTCGGGTTATGACTAAGCAGCAAATGTCACTCTACACTATATAATTTTAGTGTTGCAAAACTCAAAATTTAACTCCCGTTTGACCCTTGGTTATTTTTAGTATTTTTTATATTTATTATTATTAGCTTACAACAACATAATTATAATAACACATCAAAGACCTGCTGTTGACAAACATATTGTCCTTATTGCTACTATAATGCAGTAAAAGTCTAGAAGACTTGTAAACATTTAATTTCTATCTAAACAAGATAAAAACATTAAAGATTTCTGTAGAAGTAACAAAAAATAGTAAACACAATTAATCGGTCTAAATGGAAAGAAAGGAAAGGCACTATTTGAAATTGGCACAGAAAACAAATACTATACATTTAAAATGAACACTTTATGAAAATATCGCGCAAAATAAATAATAACAATACAACAAGAGCAACATGTCAATTTTTCACACAAAATACCTGCAATTGAACAGGTAACTCTTTTGTATTATTTAAAATTGTGCAATTTTTCATGGGAAATTTGTTAATATTAAATTTAATTCTGTAGTAGACATGTGCATTCGTTTTAGTACTAAAACGATTTAGTCCGAATTTTGGGATAATTTAGTTTTAGTATGACTCAAGAGAAACGAAACTGCTCAGTACAAAAAACGAAAGAAACTAAAATAAAATGCATTAAATTTTAGTTTCAGTCCTATTGGTGATATTATATTGATGAGTGAAGGAGACCAGCAATGAAGAGCGCAACATCGCAACATCCGAAGTTCTGCACCCTCCACATGCCAATGCAGGAGGATGTTCTATACAGAGAGGGACATTAATTCAGGAGGATGTTCTATATATTATACAGAGAGGGGTATTAATTAATGCAGGTGGATGTTGTATACATTATACAGAGAGGGGTATTAATTAATGCAGGAGGATGTTCTAAACATTATACAGAGAGGAGCCTTTTTTTTTAGCCCTTTAAATCCAGTGGCTGTGAGCGCTGAGATCGGCTGCTTGTTACATTATCTCTCAGAACAATGTATCAGGCTCAGCTGTTACAGTAACTGACTGCTGCTCATCACAGCGCTCAGAGTTTCAGTAAAACAAGGAAATAATAAATTGTTCTTTATATATAAAAATATTATTTACTAGTTTTACTGAAACTCTGAGCGCTGTGATGAGCAGCAGACAGTTACTGTAACAGCTTTGCCTGACACGGGGCAGTATTACAATGTTGGAGCTAACGTAACCAGAGCTGTTGTAACTGAAAACCTCCATAGGCTATAATAGCTCTCGGAAGTTTACAACAGCTCTGGTTAAGTTAGCACCAGCTATATAATATGGCCCACATTGTGCTGAGAGTGAGAGATACTGTAACAAGCAGCGATCTCAGCCCTCTCAGGAGCCAGTACAATTGTAATTGTATCCACTGGTTTTCGGATGAATGAAATTAGTTTTCATACTAAAGAACTGAAAACGAATTTCTTTAGCAACTAAATAAATTGCATTTTAGTACTAATGCATTAGTTCAAAACGAAATTTTGTGCTGTGCACATGTCTATTCTGTAGCATCTTGGGTCCTTTTACAAAACACATTACTCCCAGACAGTAGCTATCTCTCATTAGTATAACTTAATTATTCAACTTATTAGAGCTCTTTAATTTGTTAATGATAAAATCTGAATTAGTTCGTTTTCCTGCAAGGTAACCTTTTAATTTAAAGGAAAATGAATTTTTAAATGCTAAAAGATGCCTTTGGCAGAGGATTCTCAGTGCGTGCAGTGATGGTAGTACTCAAAGGGATATAATTGAGTCTAATTAGTTAGAGTGCAAATGAATTTTTATTTCATATAAAATATTGTCATTGATGAGCCTTGGCATTGAGCTTAAAAAGCATTCAGATTGACAGTGTGGGCTTTAAGTCGGTGCGAGAATCAAAAGCTAATTCATTGATTGCCCCTTGGAAATTTCTGTGGTTAATTGTTAGGTAATTAACATAGAGTTACAATTATATTGGCCTTAGGGGGTGATTAATGTTTCAACATGTCAAATTAGCATTGACTGCAATCTAAAAGCTTCTCTTTACACATGGTTTACAGACAGATGGCATATTGTGAATAGTAAATTGTTGGATTTTAGAGACATTTTTGAAAGGTTTAAAAGGGAGTAACTTTTGAATTACGGATGTCTATTTTTTATTTTTAAATATAGGCTTGCAGCACACACACGTGGTTATTATGTAAGAAGGAAACACAATAAGTTATGTTGAAATGTAAAATGCTTTAATTGTCAATCATCATCATTACATTAATAGCAATAATGATTATACGGTGTTAGATTTGCCTATTGAAGCATCATTGTCCCCATATAATCTTTATTTAAAGGTGTTCGAATGTCTTTTTCAAATAAATGCAGCCTAGTGGAGAATATTTTGAGGAACCTAAGGAGGATTTGGTGTTTGATTGAAGAGAACAGAATTAAAAAAAAGAGAGGAAGAAAGATACCCCTATGCTTATCCACAATTAGGGGGTAACCCTTATTTAACAATAAGCAAACACACAGAATAGGGGGGCAACAAAGATAGACCCTCTTATATAGAAAGCCAAAAAATTGGAAGTTTAGTTAACCTGCCTGGCGGTATTCCCGAGTGTGACTCAGGGTTAAATTTTGCTACCGCGAATGGTACCCTCGAGCCACACTCGGGCTGTATACTCAACGCATCCTACACTCCCTCGCTGTCGCCCGCAGTCACCGCAGTGTGATCGCGCGGCCGGCGACATGCTTCCTGGTTCTGCTCCCTGCGAGCCACGCGACCCGGGGGGGGGGGGCTGGACCAGGCGGCAAATTTGAAAATTGTAAAATTATTACAGGCTTACTATATAAAACCACACATTTCCTTTCCAAAAAAATTGAAACGCTTTTAGACACAAATTTTTTAAAAAATTAGACCGCCAGGGAGGTTAATAGTATGTTGTTTTTATATAGTGAATGCAAAGTGGTTAGGTGGGCAAGATAATTCTAGCAAGATACCAAGAAGAGGGACTGAAAACTATCACTAAAAATGTATCAATGATCCTTAAAGCTCTGGGTTGCACACCAATAGAAAGGCACTCCAGAGCGCTAGACTAAGGTACATTGAGACGGGGTAAAACGTTCATCGGGTGCTTTCTTTTCCATCTCTAAACACTTCTGGCCCTATTCCACATTAAGCAGAGAACTTGAGCCATCTATAATATAATTGAGTAAGGCTTGGCGTGTCCGTCGCCAAGCCTTACTCTGCGCATGCGCGCGCAACCAGCGGCGGTTGGTTGTGCGCGCATGCAACCGCCGCGGCACGAGCCGGCTGTGCGCTCTCCACGGCGGTTACAAGATGCACGCAGCAGCCAGGTAGAGGCTACGCTCGCAGCCTCTACCCGGCTGCCGCGCGCATCCAACCCCCGAGCGGCGGAGGGAAAGTTCCCTCGCTTCCACTCTTTGAAGGACCCAAGCCCCGGTCACGTGGGAGTCCCACGTGACCGCGACTTGGGTCCTTCAACGAGCGGAAGCGGGGAAACTTTCACTTCCCCGGCGCCGCTCGGAAAGGTAAGTATGCCGGAGCTCATGGGGCAGCTGTCCGAATGCCGATAGAGCATTCGAACAGCCGCCCCATAACTGGTCTGGGGTCTGATCTGGGGCAAATATTCATGAGAGCTTGGGGGGGCAATATCCATGAGCTGGAGGGCAATATACATGAGCTGGGGACAATATCCAGGAGCTGGGGGGCAATATCCAGGAGCTGGGGGGCAGTATCCATGAGCTGGGGACAATATCCATGAGCTGGGGACAATATCCAGGAGCTGGGGGGCAATATCCAGGAGCTAGGGGGCAGTATCCATGAGCTGGGGACAATATCCATGAGCTGGGGGGCAGTATCCATGAGCTGGGGGCAGTATCCAGGAGCTGGGGGGCAATATCCAGGAGCTGGGGGGCAGTATCCAGGAGCTGGGGGGCAATATCCAGGAGATGGGGGCAATATCCAGGAGCTGGGGGGCAATATCCATGAGCTGGGGCCATATCCACGAGCTGGGCCAGTATCCACGTGCTGGGGCAATATCCACGTGCTGGGGCAATATCCACGAGCTGGGGCAATATCCACGAGCTGGGGCAGTATCCACGCGCTGGGGCAATATCCATGAGCTTGGGCATATATCCATGAGCAGGGGCAGTATATCCACAATAGACTGCCCTCTGGGCAGGCTTTCCACCTTGTACAACATAACTGCTCAAGCGCTCAGCTTAACTTTTTCATATCCTATTCCATCTGAGACACAATATCTGGTTGCGTCTTAGACATTGTGGCTGCTTACTGCAGATTAACATCTCCTATAAATTATATAGGAGACATTATTTATTTATTTATAAAGTATTTTACCAGGAAGGATACTTTGAGATTTCTCTCATTTTCAAGTATGTCCTTAATTTGGACCCTTCAGAGG
The DNA here is from genome assembly GCA_009667805.1 of Leptobrachium leishanense. Lineage (NCBI taxonomy): Eukaryota > Metazoa > Chordata > Amphibia > Anura > Megophryidae > Leptobrachium > Leptobrachium leishanense. Next base: position 73,144,279 of record CM019067.1, on the reverse strand, counting down.
AAGGACAAGTGAAGAGAATAATGGTCTCCAATTGTCCGTCCTTTAACCCCTAAGACCCTGTCTTAGGCACACCTTGAGTTAACTCTCCTTCTGCGCAGGGAGAGAGAGAAATCCGTTAAGAAAACACACGAGGCATGTTTTAGTCTGGCATCTCTCTCTGCCTTCCAACGGTTCTTTGACACTTATTTATACCCTGTGTCAAGGCGTTGGCTCTTTATTTCATTAGTTAACATTTCAAAACATAACATAGTTCATTGGCCAGTTTCAATACAGGTCTGGTGACACATTTCTAGACAGTCCCGTGGCCTCGGCATGTGATTTCTTGAGACATGCTATCTCTTGAGACATGCTATCTCTTGAGACATCCTATCTCTTGAGACATGCTATCTCTCAGCATTTCTTGAGACATCAACATTTCTTCATTCCAGAGACATTTACAAACATATTGGGAAGTGAAACTTAATCCTATAATACTGCTGATTATCAACTTATCTTAAAACTATTTCTTATATTTTAAACCTTAATTTAACTATTAATATTATAATTCATGGGGTGTTATTTAACTACTTATAGGGTCCTTCTTATAGGTTAGCAGATGGTGGTCTGAGGATTCCTTTTCCTTCAATCCCCTCTTAGAATCATAGTATGATCATACTATTTGATTCTTTCTTTGTTTCATCTATCTACTGTAAGTTAGTATGGGTTGGGGAGCGAGACCCTGTAAAGCTTCGCGAGTATAATTAACAAATCTCTGCTGGTTATAATATAAATAGTTAATCCAATCTACATTCTTATTAATAATAACAAGAGGTGCTAGGAATGACTCAAACCCTGTCTTTACCTGATCCCTTGCTTTAAATTCATCAGGGACCCCTCTTGGTACCCCTATAACATCAATATAGACATGCGGATCAAGACTACCTTGTGGGCTTGGGACTTCCCTTTTCCTGCGACGTGTGCTAATATTTGGAATTTCCTCAGGATCCGAAACAATATGAAATCCCATTATGGCCTTAGCTAGGGCACATTCACCTGACCATTGAAGGGGCAGACGCGCCCTAATCTTGAGGTCTCCACATATCCAGTAGAGATCCCCAATCAGAAAAACTTGATTCTGTAACTTAATACTGTTGATATTGCTATAATTGGCACAATAACCCTCGGGGAAGAAGGTGAGGTTCCTACCTTTTCCTACTGACCTATAGCAGGTATAGTTCCCTGGGTAAACATATATCCCTTCTCCTGGTTGTGGGAGGCGTGTTAGTATGGGGTAGCTATTCTTCCAATATTCACATAAACTCTGGCTATCAGTGGTGTTAGTATATAAACTAAGAAAACATTCTTCTTCATCTTGCGGAATATTAAAAGGTACGGTGCCTAGATGTGGCCTAGCAGCACCACACACATAACAATTTGTACGGTTATTGTTTAGGGCACTAAATTTTACCCATTCTAGCCAAACATTTACATCTGCAAATCCTGTTTCCATTACTATGCTGTCTTCATAGGTGGGATTGGCTATTGATTTGGTGTTAGGTAGGAGAGGAGGAGGTCTCACTACCTCTCCATATTTCCTGGGTAGGAATGGGTTCTCTTCCTTCTTATAAATGGCCATATCTTGGAGTTTGAACTTGTATCGAGGGAATTTGGTTGTGGCAGTTGCGTATATTCCCATTACATAGACACCCGTGTCGGCCTGGGAAGGGTGTTGTATAGTCAGCGTCAATTGTACTGACTGAGCTCCGCTTCTGATTGAGCACCGCCACCCACCTCTCCCAATTAAAGTCATACGATTTAATAGGCTTTGTCCCTCGGAACTGCGTCGTCGTGCGGCGCTATCTGGTTTATATCCCCATCTGTTAACTACGGCATCAGAGGTACCATATCCCATATTGCCCGTGTCCCACCCCACTGCGCCCCAATAATCACAATTATGTCCCCAGTACTCATCGGTTACACATATATATACAGTTGCCTTGTACAGTATCATACTGCAGTAATGGTGGATAATAAAGAAACAACAGTGGCCAGACAGTGATGGTTTGGGTTGGGGTTCTTTCTGGTAGGGGGTGTGGACAATAGGGGTTGTGATATATGTTCCGAAGGGGGGGGTAAACATATTATTTCAGTCTTTTTCTTCCCCCACATGCGTCTCCATACTCTTCGAAAAGGATCCTTGGTTGTCATTTTCTCCTTGTTGGAAACCAGGGCTATCTGCCCTCGTGAGTGTCTCTTGTTCCGGGTCCTCTTCCTGATGGAGGCCAAGGCTATTAGCTGCCCCCGTTAGTACCCCTTGTTGAGTCCTTTGTTGAATCCGCTTGACTCGAGAGGGTCCCTTGTTGAATCCACTTGACTCGAGAGGGTCCCTTGTTGAATCCGCTTGACTCGAGAGGCGTGAATCCAGACTGGGCTGTCCTCTGTCAGTATAGCTGTGCGGGTTACGGCTACCACCGTGGTCCATAGGCGAAATCCTCTGGTCTTTTTCCTTTCTGTAGCCGCTTTACCAGTACCTTGTCTCCTGGATTAAATGGGTGGGTAGGTTTGTCTGAAAGAAAGGGAGACTTAAATATAACTTCGTCTCTGGTTGTCTCGAGGGTTGAGATCAGCTGCCTAACATATTCATCCCTTATCTGCTCTAAGTCCCCTGTCTCCACTGTTAGCCTACCTGTAGACCATGGTAATGGAAAGGGTCTGCCCATAAGTATCTCGAAGGGGGAGTAGCCTGTGTTCCTATTAACCGCCATTCTGATTTCAGCCAGAATGATGGGGAGTACCAATTTCCAATTCTTTAGCTCTTCTGTGGTTGCATATTTTTGTAAAGTACAAAATAATTGGTCCCTATCCATTGTGGGAGGTCGCAAAACCCGGCATTACTAGTTTAGCTATGTCCTGTTGTGCTGCTCGTTTAGCTGCTTGGTCAGCCAGATGATTCCCTTTTGCAATAGGATCTGAGGCTCTGGTGTGTGCTCTAAAATGTAACACCGCTATCTGAGAGGGCATAAGAACGCTTGCTAGGAGGTCCGTGACCAGGGTCGAATGGGAAATCTTCTTGCCATCTGCGGCCACAAATCCCCTCTTTTCCCATATCGTCCCATGGTCATGGACCATACCATAAACCTATTTGGAGTCAGTGTATATCGTGACAGGTCTACCCGCATAGAGCCTGCATGATAAGTGTTGTCATTGGGGCGGGTACAGGAGCCGTCAACAAAGACGACATCTGCGTCCGGAACAGGTGTTGACATGAGATCAAGGCGGGGTGCAGTTTCAGACGCAATGGAGAGAGCACAGTCATGTTCGAGTGGGATGGTATCTGAGGGATTCTTAAGACCCAGTAAAGCGTTTAGGATTGGTGCTGGACCAGAGACACTTGAACTGTATGCTATGTGCAGTGCAGGGTTGCTTAGCAGTGTGACTTCATATCCACTAAAGCGCTGTGACATGTGCCGTGTATGTATGCCCTTAAGTAAAAATAAAACATCATGGGTTGTGTGTAGGTGAGTTTCGTACCCCAATGTGTATTGGCTTGCCATACTAACGGCCATTGCACATGCTGCCAGGGCACGCAAACAGGCCGGCATCCCTTGTACCGTTACTGGCAAAATCTTTGAAAAAAAAAAAAAAATACTACGGGGCACAACCGGCCCCCATGTTCTTGCGTCAGTACCGCGGCCATGGTTTTACAATTGTCCCTTGCAAACAGATGAAATGAAAGTACATAATCAGGGAGGCCTAGCGCGGGGCTTATCATCATTGCATTTCTGAGAACCTTAAAAGCATTTAACATTTCATTAGACCACGTTATCATATTGGATTGACCCAACAGGGTGGCTTGTCTCAGAATGTTATCGTAGTAGGAGCAGTCAGGGATCCACTGTCTGCAATAGTTTATCATGCCTAAGAATGACAGCATGTCCTTCTTAGTTTTCGGGTTGACCAGGCCCGTGACAGACTGGACTCTCTTCTGACTGATGCTCCGTTCCCCCTGTCTGAGAACAAACCCTAAATATTCAACTTGCATTTGACACCACTGCATTTTTTATTTTTTTTTTAAGGGAAACCTTGTGCCCACATTCCTGTAACCAACGAGGAAGTGATTTACCATCCTCCCGGCAGGCCTCCTCTGATGGACTGCATACGAGGAGATCATCCACGTATTGCAGCAGGACAGAACCATGGCTGGGGTGCCAGAATTTCAGAGTGGCCTGCAGTACAATACTGTAGACCACCGGGGCATCAATGTACCCCTGAGATAACCTTTTCCATGTAAATTGGGTGCCGTCAAATGTGAATGCGAACAGCAATGCCGTTTCCGGATGTACAGGGATGCTAAAAAATGCATTCTTCAGGTCAATTACAGAAAAATGTGTATGTGTCGCTGATATTGATGACAGAAGTGACGTGACATCTGGGACAATTGGCGCAATTAGAATCACTAGGGAATTAACTGCGCGCAAGTCTTGAACGAACCTGACAGTCCCGTCAGCTTTGTTCACGGGGTTAATTGGGGTACTGAAGGGGAAGACTACAGGTTCCAGGATACCATCCTGTAGAAACTGGTCAATCATAGGACATAGTCCGTCCTCTTTCTCTTTTTGACAATGTTTAAAAATTCTATTAATATCTTCTATTTCTAAGTAACTTATTCCCCACGGTCATAAATGGAAAATGGGTTTTGTTGGTGTTATTCTCATATCTTAGGGCTTATTAATGGCGATCCTTTGTTATATATGAGTGGCCATAATAACGAAAGGCAGTATATATTCTTCTGCTTTTTTTTTTTTTTTTTTCTTTTCTCTTTTACTTCCTCTTTTTTTTTTTCCCGTCTTTGGATGTGGATGGGGCCGGAGGTTTCAAATCCTCCATTGCCCCCACCGCACCCAAGACCTCTGTCTCAGTAAAGGGACGGATATATGGATTGTCTATAAGACGGAGGGGGTCGTGGTTCCCAGCTGGCACGGGGTATTTCTTGTTTATTCCGTGGTATACTCTGTTCTATTTTATGCAGTCTGGCGCTGTCAGAGGACAATGGGGTCCCTCTTCTACATTGTTTCACCATTAATCATTGTCCCCCCCTCCCCAATTTCATATACTGCATGTCCCACTGAGGGTCTCCCTGATAATAGGGCCATGCCTCGGTGTCGTCGAGACATAATCCTTTCACTATATCCATATAAAATGGGCTGTGGTCTCCCTGTCTGAGGAAAGGATCACAACTCCCACTGCTTCTGTCCATCCCGCTAGATTATCTATCCATGGGTTAATTAAATAGCAATCTGTGCCCCCTACTCGTACTACATAATCTTTACAAAACTCTCCTATTTTCGGTAAGGGATATTCTTTAACCTTGCTACTTAAAATACCCATGGCTAGTTGTACAATTGAATAATCAGGCAGGTAAAATAGAGAAAGAAAGAAAAAAGAGAGGCTCTTCACAGCGCTCGAAAAGAAAAACAACTTAAATTCTTACTATATATATATATATATATATATATATCTCTATATATGCTACATGGATCAACAAAAGATGAGCTAATTTAAGGGTAAGTAATAAAAACTTATTTAGTGAATCCTCCCCTAATCTCGAGAATCAAACTTCTAATCTTTTACTTTTATTTTGTAGTTATATAATTCCTTCATATCATAAACAAAAATTTATAAACCACAATCCAATAGTATATAAAAACTAGCTTCACAATATATATATCTCCGGTTAGTAACTGCATACATGACCAACATCATCCACCCCATCAGTCAGCAACTAACACACAAATGGCCAACAAACACCTCTGCTTAATACAACATGCACCTCACAGCAAACAATGTCCAACCAGTCAGCTCTTATATATACATATATATATACACAGTACCATCAGTATACAAAGGGGCAAAAGTCTGCATACTTTACAGATTTTCCTGCCACCCAATTAACTTATCACTCTAATAATATATACTTTAACAATATATACATATATATATATACATATACATAACGACTTTTCCGCCTCACCTTGCGGATTGTTCGTTATTTTAACTTATACTTAACACTCTAATATTCTTATACTCTAATATTCTTATACTCTATACATTTTATGAGGGTTAACGCAAGGTGTGATCAATTGGACATATAATGTCCCTTCTATTGAGTGTGGTCCCTGACCTACTCCATCTTTAAATAAACGGCCCCTGGCATCGTTTTCTTTTAATTCTATAATAAACGGCCCCTGGCAACGTTTTTCTTTTAATACTATAGGACATGGACAACTAACTTTAGTTCGAGATAAACGTTGTCATTGCCCTCGTCCAGACAAGACAATATACTCACCAGGACGAGGGGTGACCGTTCATGTCGGCAGTGCCTCCAGATTGAAGAGAATAATGGTCTCCAATTGTCCGTCCTTTAACCCCTAAGACCCTGTCTTAGGCACACCTTGAGTTAACTCTCCTTCTGCGCAGGGAGAGAGAGAAATCCGTTAAGAAAACACACGAGGCATGTTTTAGTCTGGCATCTCTCTCTGCCTTCCAACGGTTCTTTGACACTTATTTATACCCTGTGTCAAGGCGTTGGCTCTTTATTTCATTAGTTAACATTTCAAAACATAACATAGTTCATTGGCCAGTTTCAATACAGGTCTGGTGACACATTTCTAGACAGTCCCGTGGCCTCGGCATGTGATTTCTTGAGACATGCTATCTCTTGAGACATGCTATCTCTTGAGACATCCTATCTCTTGAGACATGCTATCTCTCAGCATTTCTTGAGACATCAACATTTCTTCATTCCAGAGACATTTACAAACATATTGGGAAGTGAAACTTAATCCTATAATACTGCTGATTATCAACTTATCTTAAAACTATTTCTTATATTTTAAACCTTAATTTAACTATTAATATTATAATTCATGGGGTGTTATTTAACTACTTATAGGGTCCTTCTTATAGGTTAGCAGATGGTGGTCTGAGGATTCCTTTTCCTTCAACAAGCTATTCCAACCTAGCTTGTTCTTCATCTCCACCTGGCAATATGCAGCAATTAATAATCTCTTTCAAACACTGGTGTTTGTGCAGTGGTGCAATCACTTTCACTTAACACATTAATTTAACCCCACAAAAAAACCCATCTCAAATCCATCAGTGAAGAAAGTGGTGCAATCCACCGCCTCCTCTTCTGTTGGTAGCTGAACACTGGGAACAAATAGTTCCTAGTGCTCCTCCACAAATTTTTCTGCCGGTCCGTAGAGCAAAAGCGTCTCTTTGTGTCTGGCTAAATGGACTCCCACCTATGGACTTCTGAAGATGATAACAGGGACGGAGCATAGTGAAACTGCCGTTATCCTAAAACACTTCGGTAGTATTTGGACTCGAGCTACTGACAAAGTGACTTAGTTATAATACAGGGGTTAAAAGTGAGATGCTAATGGGAAATGGCTGGAACATGTATTTTCCATTAGCATCTGACTTTTAACTTCAACTGTGGAATAAGGCCCTTTGTTGCCTTCTTTCTAGTAAGGATGTATTATTAGGGCGTACAAATTGATTATAGTAGCTGAGATAGATCCAGGCCACTGTATATTTTCAATCTCCCCACATTACCTGTGTTTTTCTAGAAACATGGAACTAGACATGTGCACAGCACAAAATTTCGTTTTGAACTAATGGATTAGTCCTAAAATACAATTTATTTAGTTGCTAAAGAAATTCGTTTTCAGTTCTTTAGTATGAAAACTAATTTCATTCATCAGAAAACCAGTGGATACAATTACTATTGTAGTGGCTCCTCAGAGGGCTGAGATCGCTACTTGTTACAGTATCTCTCACTCTCAGCACAATGTGGGCCATATTACATAGTTGGTGCTAACTTAACCAGAGCTGTTGTAAACTTCCCAGAGCCATTATAGCCTATGGAGATTTTCAGTTTACAACAGCTCTGGTTAAGTTAGCACCAACATTGTAATACTGCCCCGTGTCAGGCAAAGCTGTTACAGTAACTGAGAGCTGCTCATCACAGCGCTCAGAGTTTCAGTAAAACTAGTAAATAATATTTTTATATAGAAGAGGTTAGAACAATATTATTTCCTTCTTTTACTGAAACTGAGCGCTGTTAGTCAGTTACTGTAACAGCTGAGCCTGATACATTGTACTGAGATAATGTAACAAGCAGCCGATCTCCGCGCTCACAGCCACTGGATTTAAAGGGCTGAAAAAAAAGGATCCTCTCTGTATAATGTCTAGAACATCCTCCTGCATTAATTAATACCCCTCTCTGTATAATGTATACAACATCCACCTGCATTAATACCCCTCTCTGTATAGTATATAGAACATCCTCCTGAATTAATTAATGTTCCTCTCCTGTATAGAACATCCTCCTCAATTTATACCTTTCTCTGTATAATGTATAGAACATCCTCCTGCATTAATACCCCTCTCTCTATAGTATAGAACATCCACCTGCATTAATTAATGCCCCTCTCTGTATAGAACATCCTACTGCATTGGCATGTGGAGTGTGCAGAACTTCGGATGTTGCGATGTTGCGCTCTTCATTGCTGGTCTCCTTCACTCATCAATGTAATATCACAAAAAGGACTGAAACTAAAATGTAGTGCATTTTATTTTAGTTTCTTTCATTTTTTGTACTGAGCAGTTTCGTTTCTCTTGAGTCATACGAAAACTAAATTATCCCAAAATTCGGACTAAATCGTTTTAGTACTAAAACGAATGCACATGTCTACATGGAACTGAGTATTTACTTTCCCTGTTAGGACACAGAGTGACATTGATGTCTGAGGTGGCCCTAAACTAAGTGCCAAGTCAAGCATCTGAATCTTTTTCTATTAGTTCTCACAATAGCTTGGAAGATTGTGTTTGACCAATTGATACATCTCACCCTGAACCCCATTTGAAACATCAATTCATATTGATATACCGAAAAAAATCATACATTGAAGAACTGTCAGGGTTATTCAGAGAAAAGTGGAAACTAGGAGAATGAATGGAGAAGTGGAAATTCTAGGTCAAAATAGCCAAACCAGAAAAAAATTTCTCCCATTTATCTCACTTTCCAAATAGGCTATTTGGTCTGCCAGTTCTCCTGGTTTTAACCTTTCTCTGAATAACCCTGTGTGTTAACTCATTAGATATGTCATCAGATCAAAAATTAAATCTCCATTCAAATTTACCAGTTAGTACCTCAACATGATGATTTTTGAGCCAGTTCTACATAGTTTTGTAGAACCCACCTCTTCAGGTCTCCACCAATTCTGGTGGGAATGATTAGCCATATACATTAATATGTCTAGCAATAGTTTTTTTTGTGTGGGTTTTTTTGAGAAAGGATTTTACCAGGAAGGATACATTGAGATTTCTCTCGTTTTCAAGTATGCCCTGGGTGGCGAGTATGTACCGTTAGGTGTCTTGCCCAAGGACACTTACTGGTGAGGTGCTCGTTGGGATCAAACCCATGTCTCCACAGGCTCTCTCCACGCAGAGCAGTGATGTTACCTCTACTCCACCCAACCGAAAGTTGCTTCTTTGCATTATTTTTTTCCCTAGAAAATAAACCAGTTTTTGTTCTTATGTGTTTATATTGTTTATGTTTGTTTAGTACATACTGCCTGATACAGAATTACATGAACCAAACGTTTTCTCTAAAATGTGATGGACTCTTTCCCAGTGTATCAAGATGCACTTTTTTAACATTCTGTTATCGAAAGTGTGGTCTTGCATTATTATGCAATTTGTAACATCCATCAATAACACATTTGATACTAAAGACTTGTTTTCCATAAAACATGGCTTGATTCGATAATTCTATCAGCTAAGCAAGATACCAGCTTAAATGAAGCAGATTTTAAGAACTTGATTAAAATATTTAAAAGCTGTCATGCAATCTTTCCAAATCATTCCAAAGTCCTTTTTAAATGTATTTCATAAACTTCAGCACACTTTCTATGGATTTATCTCTTAATACCTTAAATATTCACCTCCTTTTTATATTAAAAAAAAAAAGCTATTGTACTTTATGATACCCATTTGGAAATTATAGTTAATATCTACTGATATTTGCATGTTTTAGATTTGAGACAACTGACCTATATAGATGTGACCCGTTTAAATTCTCCAAATACACAGTACATTAAGGATGTCATGCTGAGAACATTTCTGTTTTTTTTAAACCATTTTAATCACGAGTTGTTCTACAAAAAAATTAAGAATAAATCAGAATATGAGGAAAGGATTAATTCAAATGCATATTAGAAGAGTAAAGAAATCTCAGAGACAAGACTAATCATCATTTAGATTATCAGTGAAAGATGATTAAAAACAATGGATTGTATGACAAGTTATGTTGATGCCTGGTTTCCTGCAGCCAAATGTTTTAGCTTCATAAATGAAAAAAAAAGCCTAAGCTGCTTACTGCAAAAGAAAGTAATCATTTAAATGAGAAACTTAAGATTTTTCAAATTACATACTTCATCAAGTTAAGTCTATTTTAACTTGAAATACGCAGTAGATGAGTTATTTCAGTATAGTTGTGTTTAATATTTTAATAACAAAACCTAAATGGAAAAAAATCATTTGCAGTGCTGGAAACGAAGACATGTCTATGCAACAGGAAAGAAATACATTTTATTCCGTTCGTTGCAAAAATTAAAAATAATGTACTTAGAAAATATTTGAGTTGTCAGAAAAATGAATGTACTGATGTGATTGTTGCGGCTCCTTGTTACTGCTTTTTATGTTTATTACTTTCTTTCATTATCTAAAAATCTGAGTTTTCAGAAATGACAAATATAAATGTAGATTATTTAAATACATGCTTCAATATTTTTAAATTAATTGGTAAAACATACAGCATAGAATTAGTTTACAATGGAAAACTTCCACAATGAATTACTTTACATTTCAACGGTTACTTTCGGAGTTTAAAGTTTTCAAAAGTCGTATTGTTAAATATAGAAACTTAGACAGAGAAGGAGATAGATAGATGTTGGCGTGTTGTATAGTATTTATTTCCAGCGAGCCTTAATTACATTTTTATTTTTTATATGTTATAATATATGTTTATTTTATTTTTAGTAAAATGGATAGTTTTTTGAATTCATGGTCGATAGAGGCTGTGTCATTAAATCGGTCTTCTTGCTAATCTGCCTTTTTATTTTCACAACTTACTTTTCCATATCCATAGTTCTAGCAACTAATCATTTAAAGTTATTTATTTATTTAATTAATTTATTTATAAAGGATTTTACCAGGAAGGATACATTGAGATTTCTCTCTTTTTCAAGTATGTCCTGGGTTCAAGAACATTGTTACAGAAATACAAAGTAGTACAATGCAAGATATTAACACAAAACAAATATACAGATTAACAGAAAATAAATATGTAGGAAATATAGTCACTATGTTACATGTTTACAGGTGCATTACGTATTGAGGTATGTTAATATGGAGCTCTTAAGGGACTTCAGACTGGAGGAAGATTTGATGGCGTCTGGGAGGTTATTCCATAATTGTGGTGCGCTGTAGGAAAATGAGGTTCGAGCCACTTTCTTTTTGTATTGTGGTATTGCAAGTAAGGTGTAGGTCCTGGATCGGAGGTTATAGGAGGAGGGAACTGCTGAGGGAAGCAGCCTATTCAGGTAGGGTGGTAGCTTCCCAGAAAAGCTCTTAAACACAAGGTTGGAAAGGTGTGTCTAGATTCCAGCGACGGCCAGTTTAGTTCTTTTAACATGTCACAATGGTGGGTCATGTAGTTACATTGTAGCACAAAGCGACAGAATGAGTTATACAATGTAGTAAGTTTCTGGAGGTGCGTTTGCGGGGCGCAGCTGCATACATTACATCTCCGTATTCAATAGCTGGCATAAGCATTTGTTGTACAATCTGCTTTCTTACCGCGGGGCTCAGGCAGGATTTGTTTCTGTACAGGGCACCTAGTTTGGGGTAAAGTTTAGATGAAAGGTTTTCGATGTGGGGGCCAAAGGAAATATTTGAGTGTAACCACATACCTAGATATTTGAGAGAAGCGACTGTGGTCAACGTGCCATTTGATTTTGTCCTGACACATAGATGGGGTGTTAGCAATTTGTGTAGTTTAGGTGCTGTTCCAAAGAGCATTGTAACAGTTTTGTCAGCATTTAGAAAACGTTTGTTATCTTTGATCCACTTTTCTACCTCTGTGAATTGGTCTTGCAGTATGGCCTCCAGCTGTGGGAGAGCTGGTTTGCTATTATAGATTACAGTGTCGTCTGCATATATGTGTACAGTTGAGGCTTTGCAGACATTGGGCAGATCATTTATGAATATTGTGAATAGCAGGGGGCCGAGTATCGAGCCTTGGGGTACACCGCTCGTGACTGGGAGGGAAGTGCTTTCAGAAATGGACACATATTGCGACCAATAAGACACATATGATTCAAACCAGGTTAGCGTGCGATCACCAATACCAGAGTTTTAAGTTTCTGTAATAAGATGCCATGGTCTACTGTGTTAAAGGCCTTGGTAAAATCAAGTAATATGGCTCCAGTTAAGTTTCCTTGTTCCATACTAGCCTGGATATCATTGGAAACTTTTAAAAGGGCAGTTGTGGTTGAATGATTTGGACGGAAGCCGGATTGATCTGGGGTTAAATAGTTAAAATACTGATAGTGTCATGCCTCGGCGGCTGGTGCGGTCCCGGCGTTCTTCCCCGCGGCTCTGGGGTCAGCATCTCCCCCGCGTTCTTTCCCTGCGCTGTATGCGCGCGCACCGCCGGCATCTCCGGATTTAGCTCCTCCAGCAGCGCAACGTCATCACGCCTCCATTTGGGTCTCCCTACAGCATGTGACCCGCTGGGCCAATCGGATAGCAGGGTGCGGGATTTAAACTTGCTCTGGCCATTCCTCTATGCCCTTTCGTGGTTCTGCTAGTCTGACCCTTAAGTGCTTGTGTATTACACCTTTGACGGATATTTTGTGTATGACCTGGCTTTCCATTTTGACTTGTGAACTTCTTATTCCCTTGACTCGGCTATTGTTACTCGACTCTGCTTTTTGCCTATTCCCTACTTTGGCTCGTATTATACCACTCCATACCTACCTGTCTTTATACCAGCCACTCTAAGGAATGGTTCCTGTCCTCCTCGTTTGTGTGTCCCTGCCTTTATAGGTTCACCTCCAGTTGTTGTGGAACCCAGCCATCATAAGGACTGGTATCGCATCTAGGTTTAGGGTTACCTATTGTTTTATTGGCACTACTGAAGCACACCTTTGATTTTACGTGTGTTGGCTTGACATCACAAAAGGGCCATGGACCTAGCAGGGACTGCCCAACAATTATCGGGTTTAGAGATTCGTTTGGAGGATCAGGATCACCGACTTGATCAATTCGCCCAAGCCCTCCAAACGTTGTTAGCTCGTACTGCCCCTACACCGTTAGAGGCGCATCCTCCTGTCAATCCGCCTATTTCTGAACCGTTTGCCACGCCGAGCCCGTGTCCCAATTTGCTTCCACCGATACGTTATGGTGGCGACCCTATTGCCTGTAGAGGATTTATCAACCAGATCTCTATCCACTTTGAGCTAAACCCTTGGTCTTACCCCACAGATCGTGTGAAGGTAGCCTTTGTTATTAATCATCTGGCTGATAAAGCATTGTGTTGGGCTAACCCCCTCTGGGATACTGACAAGCCCATTGTGTATAACTATTGGGAATGTATGAATGCTTTCCGCAGAGTGTTTGACCCCCCTGGTCGTAAGACCAATGCTGCTAAATCCTTGTTACGCCTGCGCCAAGGTGCTAAATCCCTGGGTGATTACGCACTGGAGTTTAGATCCTTAGCTTCTGAATTGAATTGGAACGATGAGGCTTTGATAGCAGTGTTCTTAGAAGGTTTGAACGATGAGCTCCAGGACGAAGTAGTGGCCCAAGACCTTCCAGATGCTCTGGAGGATCTGATCACCTACTTGTCCTTCATAGATGAACATATTCGCCATCGTAAGAATACTAAGGATAAAGCTAGAAAACTACCTCTTAGGGTACCTTCCCAACACCCTTTTCCCGCACTCCCAGAGTCTACTTCTCTTCCCGAGCCCATGCAGCTAGATAGCACTAAACTCCCTGAAACCGAAAAGCAACGCCGTCGACGTGAGGGATTGTGCTTCTATTGTGGTTTAGGGGGCCATTTGCTTAAAGGCTGCCCCAAACGCCCTCAGGGTCCTGCGGGAAACTAGCATGCCTAAGTGCCTCTAGGGGACAACTCTTAGGTTCATTTCCCTCATCCCCTAAACTCGAAAATAGACTCCGGGTTCCGGTCACTCTCTGTTTTGAGAGCCCCCTCAACCCGGTGAATCTCTATGCCCTGGTTGACTCTGGTGCTGCCGATAATTTTATCGATCTTGTTTGTGCTCGTAAACATGCTATTCCTTTGATAGAGAAGAAAACACCTCTACTGGTACAGGCCATTGACAGCAGACCCCTTGAAACCCCTTTTGTCCTCTTCGAGACTCCAGACATTACTGTTAAGATAGGATTGTGTCATATAGAAAAGATGTTCTTTCATGTCATTTCTTCACCCTCCTATCCCATCGTCCTGGGGTATCCTTGGTTAACCCGTCATAACCCTGTAATAGATTGGCGAGCTCGTCAAATTGCGAAGTGGGATAAAGATTGCATATCTTCCTGTATAGAGATCCCCTTATCCGTCAACATCCTGAATTTACCTACGGCTCCCCCTCTGATGACTACTATACCTTCTCCATACTCTGATTTGGCACCCGTATTCGATAAGAAAGAGGCCGATAGACTACCTCCACATCGTTTGTACGATTGCGCTATCGACCTTCTTCCCGGTACCACTCCTCCTCGAGGGGTTGTCTATCCTTTATCTGAAAAAGAGCATAAGGTATTGGAGGAGTATATTACTGATTCCCTTAACAAAGGGTTTATTCGTCCTTCTTCCTCTCCCACTGGAGCGGGATTCTTCTTTGTTCGGAAAAAAGAGGGAGACCTCAGACCCTGCATTGACTTTCGCGGGTTGAACAAAATTACCGTAAAGAATGCCTACCCCATTCCACTCATCCCCGAGTTATTTGATCGCTTGAAATATTCTAAAATATTTTCTAAATTGGATCTCAGAGGAGCGTACAACCTGATTTGAATCAAACACGGGGATGAGTGGAAAACTGCGTTCAATACTAGATTAGGGCACTATGAATACCTAGTTATGCCCTTTGGTTTATGCAATGCTCCAGCAGTGTTTCAGGCGTTTATTAATGATGTGTTACGGGAATACACTCCCTATTTTGTCATTGTCTACCTTGACGATGTGTTGATACATTCCCCCGACTTGAAAACCCACCATCAACATGTACGACTCGTCTTGTCTAAACTGTTATCCAATGGTCTCTATTGTAAACTCGAGAAATGCTTATTTGACGTCCAACAGGTACAATGTTTAGGCTATGTAATCTCTTCTTCTGGCTTCATGATGGACCCCAAGAAACTAGATGCTATCGTTCATTGGCCTCTTCCCAAGGGTCTCAAGGCCATTCAAAGATTTATAGGCTTCTCTAACTATTATAGAAGATTTATTAAGGGTTTCTCGTCCATCATAGCACCTATTACAGCATTGACAAAAAAGGGAATTGATACTCAGAATTGGCCCCCCATTGCTTTGGAAGCTTTCGGGAAGGTGAAAAACGGCATTTTCCACTGCTCCCATCCTCCATCACCCCGATCGAACTAGACCCTTCGTGTTAGAAGTGGATGCCTCAGAGACCGGGGTGGGAGCTGTGTTATCCCAACGTCCGGCCGACGACAAACCTATGCAACCTTGTGGTTTTTATTCTAGGAAACTGTCACCTACCGAGGCCCGTTACGACATTGGTGACAGGGAATTGTTAGCCATTATACTCGCCTTAAAAGAATGGCGCCACCTCTTGGAGGGGTCTAATTGTCCGTTCTCCATTATCACTGACCATAAGAATCTGATTTACCTGTCTGAGGCTGAAAGGTTGAACCCCAGACAAGCCTGATGGGCCCTCTTTCTTACCCGATTTGACTTCATCATTTCTTACAGACCCGGGTCTAAAAATATTAAGGCTGATGCACTCTCCAGACAGCACGAACCCCTATCTACTCAAGTACCGGTACCAGCCCCCATAGTTCCCGAAAGGAAAATCTTAGCCTCTCTGAGTACACAGGTCGACTCATCTCTATGGAATCTTTTACTGTCAAAACAATCTCTAGCACCTCCGTCTAAACCACCTAATAAAATGTTTGTTCCTCCTGTAGAGGTACACACTGTCTTACGACTCTTTCACAAATCCAAATTCGCTGGACATTTTGGGGTAAAAAAGACTCTAAACTTGATTAAAAGAAACCTTTGGTGGCCTACACTTACCAATGATGTGAAAGAATACGTAACCACCTGTTTTGTTTGTACCCGTTCTAAACCCTCCCGTCTTAGCCCTACTGGTCTTCTCCAACCTCTACCTGTCCCTGAGCGCCCTTGGTCTCATTTAGCTATGGACTTCTTGGTGGAATTAACCCCTTCATTTGGCCATACAGTGATTTTTGTCGTTGTTGATCACTTCTCCAAAATGGCACATTTCATTCAAGGAAACTCCCATCCTCTAGCGAGCTGGTACAGATTTTTACCAAAGAAATATTTAGACTTCATGGTGTTCCGAATGTTCTCGTCTCGGATCGCGGTTCTCAATTTATCTCTAGGTTTTGGAGAGGCTTCTGTCACCAGTCAGGCGTTAAACTGTCCTTTTCCTCCACGTACCACCCACAAACGAACGTATTAGCCGAAAGAACCAATCAAACGCTCGAGAATTATTTAAGGTGTTTTATTTCAGACGCGCAAGATGATTGGGTTACTCTATTACCATGGGCGGAGTTTGCGTATAACAATGCCACATCTTCATCGACCAAGTATTCTCCTTTTGAAATAGTCACTGGTATGCATCCCACTGTTTTCCCATCCTCATTTCTACCTCAGAATATTCCTGCCCTAGAAGAACACCTATGTAATCTACGTGCGATTTGGGAAAAGACTAAAATGAATCTTGAGTCCGCTTCTTTGGCTCAGAAGCGTTCGGCAGACCGCAGGCGCAGACTTCCGCCAGTTTATCATGTAGGGGACAGGGTTTGGCTCAGCACACGTCACATCCGGTTGAAAGTCCCTTCCATGAAATTCGCACCTCGGTTTATAGGCCTGTATAGAATTCTTAGGTGCATTAATCCCGTCTCGTACGCTCTGCAGTGGCCTGTCTCTCTTCGTATCCCTAACTCCTTTCATGTCTCCTTACTGAAACCCCTCAAGTGCAACCGTTTTACCCATCCTGACTCTCTTCCTCCTCCTCCTGTAGTGGTAGACGGGAATCCCGAGTATGAGGTTGAGTCCATTCTGGATTCCCGCCGTTTTCGTAATCGGTTGCAGTATCTGGTTCATTGGAAGGGTTATGGTCCCGTGGATTGTACATGGGTTTCGTCGCGTGACATTCATGCTCCCCGTTTAGTGTCTGATTTTCATCGTCGTTTTCCCGATAAACCGGCTCCTGGCCGCCCGGTGGGCGTTCCTCGGGGAGGGTGTGCTGTCATGCCTCGGCGGCTGGTGCGGCCCTGGCGTTCTTCCCCGCGGCTCCGGGGTCAGCGTCTCCCCCGCGTTCTTTCCCTGCGCTGTATGCGCGCGTGCCGCTGGCATCTCCGGATTTAGCTCCTCCAGCGGCGAGACGTCATCACGCCTCCATTTGGGTCTCCCTACAGCATGTGACCCGCTGGGCCAATCGGATAGCAGGGCGCGGGATTTAAACTTGCTCTGGCCATTCCTCTATGCCCTTTCGTGGTTCTGCTAGTCTGACCCTTAAGTGCTTGTGTATTACACCTTTGACGGATATTTTGTGTATGACCTGGCTTTCCATTTTGACTTGTGAACTTCTTATTCCCTTGACTCGGCTATTGTTACTCGACTCTGCTTTTTGCCTATTCCCTACTTTGGCTCGTATTATACCACTCCATACCTACCTGTCTTTATACCAGCCACTCTAAGGACTGGTTCCTGTCCTCCTCGTTTGTGTGTCCCTGCCTTCTAGGTTCACCTCCAGTTGTTGTGGAACCCAGCCATCATAAGGACTGGTATCGCATCTAGGTTTATGGTTACCTATTGTTTTATTGGCACTACTGAAGCACACCTTTGATTTTACGTGTGTTGGCTTGACATCTAGTAATCGCATAATTGAATGTAAACAAATTTATCCAGAATTTTTGACATTACAGGAAGCAATGATATTGGACGGTAGTTGGATACCAAAGTATTGTCTCCACTTTTATGGATAGGTACCACTCTCGCAGTCTTCCAGAGTTTGGGTATATTTCCAGTCACCAGTGATTCATTGATTAGGGTTGCGACAGGTTTTGCAATTGCCAGCGCGCTGATTTTCAGCAGCACTGCTGGGATTTGGTCAGGTCCTGACTGGTGTTTCATTTTTTGGTTACAGAGAAGTTTAGTAATGACATTGACAGGCACCAGTCTAAAAATGAATTTCCCTTTGATACAGGGTTTTTGCACAGTTGGAAGGATCTGACTTGTGTGCTGCATTTCTGAATGTGTTTGAATTGCTAGCTTAGCAATCAGGGTGTTAGCGCATCCAACAAAATAGTTATTAAAGGCATTTGCTACATCTAGGGGGTGTTGCAGGGTTTGGTTTTTTACTTTGACAGCAGCAGGTTGGGAGTCGACAAGGGGCGATTGTATGTTATTTATGATTTTCCAAAAATTTCTCGGGATTGATATGTTATTGTTTAGATTTTCATTGAAGTATTGGGCTTTGGTCATTTTTGTTTGCTTTGTGCATGCATGCCGCCATTTTCGGCATTCACAGTGATATGTTTAAAGCTATGCTGCACCAATGCAATAAATTTGTAACTCCCCGCCCCCCAATGTAAAATCTACTCTTTTGCTCTATACTTTATATTGTGGGCCATTCGGCTATTCAGAGAACAGGCACTTCGCCAAATTTTGGCAAACTGCCAGCAAGTAAGGTGCCTGTTCGAAGGCAGTGAAATTCCCCATAGAGAAACAATGGTTAATCTATTCAGAGACACCGAACAGCAGAGAAAAGTTGCCAATGTGCCCTGCTGTTGGGATTTTTCATTCAGCAGGTTTATTTAGGTGAATCCCATAGGCTACAATGTTAAAAATATTCCGATTTTTATTCAATATCAAATAAAATGTTTATTATTTTAATGTACAGTAAAAAAGTATCTTTATCTATTGATTTTTTTAGGATCTTTAAGGCATTTTTTGGGATTTTTTAGCCAAAATTTTATTTCTGTTTTTTTAAAAAAGTGTTTTTTTCTTTTTTTCATGTAGCAGACTTTTTTATTATCATTCATGGGATCTTATATGTAAATTCCAGACATTTTTTGTTCAGTAGTTGTATTGCAAACAGCGTTTCAATTTTGACACTTTCAAATCTTTTTTTTTTTTTACCCTGTTCATCAGCTTGTCAGCTTTTTCCGTCTGCTAGTCTTTGCTGTGTTCGATAGCTCGTAGGCTTTTTCCGAAATGTTCGGTGTGTTTTTTACAGCGTTTCCGGTGGGTTTTCGGCAGTTTTTTCGTCAGGTGTTCGACAGGTTTTTCCTGAAAAATGCTATAACAATCTCCATTTTAGTATAGATTTCTTTTTAAAGAGTAACCCATTTGAGGAGAACATACAACCACAAAGGTTTGGATGATAAATTGCAGAAAAATAAGTTTACACACTGTAATTGATTGAATTCTCAAAGGAAATTTGCCCTTTTTTATTATAGCATTCTGAAGAGACATGACGTATACACACAGTAATGATATATGTTTAATTTGCTGAGGCTGCTGAACAAAAGATATATGATTTTCCAAGGTCCTATAATAAACCATGACTTCAAATCACATTTAACAGTAATGAGCAGAATATGGTGTTCATGAGCTCAGCATACAGGGTGAAATTGCTTAGCAGTGAAGGGGTTAAGATCCGCAATTACAGTAAAATGTGCAACCTCAATATTGCGATATTAAAACACATAAGTCTGTAGAATAAGACTTCCACTGTCATATTATAATGCTCAAGTCCTTAAATATTTCCACTGCTACAGCGAAAAAAAATGCAAGTCCATACTTTAACATTTTACATTTATGTTCACAACCTGCAAGTCTGTACTTTAATATTCCACTGTTATATTCACAACCCACAAGTCCGTTGTTTAACATTTCCACAGCAAAAACACACACACGTCCAAGTTCTAACATTAAAATGTGCAATCTTTGTACAGTTAGAGCTGGACCCAATACTTAAAATGTCTCTACAAGCATCAAAAAAGCAATTTATCAACACCATTCAGCATTTGCTATTTTTTTGTAAATCTATCAGCATACCGATAAAATTGAATTGAATTGCTAAAGTTGATATATTAAGACAGACTGGGGAAGTACAAAAATCCAGACTCGAACAGATGGTTCTTGAGGGCAAGGGCAGGAAACATACTTGTATGACCCGCAGATGCATTCTACGACCCTTACATATTGGGTAGGTTCCAGATTGCAGCTTGATCGGAATTGCTGCTCAAGGTGTTATCTTAAAGGCTCAGTTGGAATCGGGCTTGCTTATATTACATATGGGTACATTTAAAAGATCAGATAATTATTTTGAATTCTGTAGAACGCAAACGTGCCAACATTTTCTCTGTCATTTAAAGCACAGAAAATTAGAAAGTATTGCAATATGTCATTAAAGGGCTTAAATTTAATTTATGCTGTTAGCTGTCTTATTTTTTACCATATTGCTATAACATTTTGGCACTATGTAAGCTTTAATGATAATATATAACACATTATATATAATTGCATATCAAATATAATTTCTAACAGATATTGATAATTTAACTTGCTTTTGAGTTTTAAGTTATAAATGAAAAAAATATTTTATACAAACAAAAAAATTCACAAATAAATGCATAATCAAATTTCTTTGCTTCCGAATAATATACTCTGTGTCACACATAGTTTTTCAAAGTTGATTTTTGCCGTTCTGATTGCACAATCAATTCCTGTCATGGGCCACTGACTATTAAGTGTGTCAACTGACTGAATATAATACAGGGTAAAAGGCATCAACATAGTAGATGCTAAAATTTCTAAAACCAATGACCATAAATATTTAATCCACAGTGAACATCATTGAGCACATGTTTATGTTTATTTTATTCATTTTAGAAATAAATGCCAGTTAAGTGGCATCTGGCTACAACTCTAGATGTATTTGTCTGGAACTACAGAAGTGACTTGTTAATAAAAGTAAATAGCTCTTCTTAGAATCAAAGTAATTGAATAAGGCATTTCCAATTTGAGAATCCATATTACATCATATTTTCCTCTTTTTAGATTTTAGCTGCCAAAATGATATTTCATTGCATGTTTCTATTGTATAATAGCTACTGGATACGAGTTGAGCTGAAATAAAAGAAACAATTCAAATGTAACCCCTGTAAGGATTCACCAGATGTTGTAGACATATTTATATTGATCAGCCTCTATAAATATTGAACAAAGGTTATTGACATTAGAAAATAATAATTTCTTTAATAGATTAATTCTAAATTGAACTTTTAACATCTATCGATTGACCAAATCATGAGTCTACTTGGAGTGCACACAGTAAATGGATATGCATGTTAAAAATAGAAGAAAAACCTCTGTCAACTAGGGGAAGTGAGATTTCTAATGGAGGTGGGAGAGCAGTTTTTGGTTTAAGATGGAATAAATTGGAACCGACATGTGGCAAAACAAGGCTTTCCAATTCTGCATCCAAAATATTTGGGTTGGTTAAGGTTTTCTGGAACCATCATTGAAGCTGAAAGAGAAATAACTCTTCAAATCGTTTTCATAGACAAGTTTGAGATTTTTTGAAACTGTTGAGGCTCGTGGAGTGTCTGCACAAAGCACCTTTCAGTTCATTTCCAGTTTGAAGTGTTTTTCTTATTCTCTCACAAGCAAGAAAGAGAATAACCATGTGGAGCAGAAAATGGTGTTCATGAGCTCAGCATACAGGGTGAAATGGCTCATCAATGAAGGGGTTAAGATACACAATTACAGTAAAATAAGCAACCTGAATATTGTAATATTAAAACACACAACTCTGTACAATAAGACTTACAATGTCATATTATAATGTGCAAGTCCTTAAATATTTCACCTGCTACAGTGCAAAAAAATGCAAGTCCATACTTTAACATTTTACAGTTATGTTCACAACCTGCAAGCCTGTACTTTAATATTCCACTGTTATATTCTCAACCCACGTGCCCGTAGTTTAACATTTCCACAGCAAAATCACACACGTCCGGGATCTAACATTAAAATGCGTAATCCTTGTACAGTTTTATTTTTATTTATTTATAAAGGATTTTACCAGGAAGGATACATTGAGATTTCTCTCGTTTTCAAGTTCAGTTAGAGCTGGACCCAATACTAGGGGAAGTGAGATTTCTAATGGAGGTGGGAGAGCAGTTTGTGGTTGAAGATGGAATAAATTGGAACCGACATGTGGCAAAACTAGGCTTTCCAATTCTGCATCCAAAATATTTGGGTTGGTCTAGGTTTCCTGGAACCATCATTGAAGCTGAAAGAAAAATAACTCTCCAAATCGTTTTCATAGACAAGTCTGAGATTTTTTGAAACTGTTTCAGTTCATTTCCAGTTTAAAGTGTTTTTCTTATACTCACACAAGCAAGAAAGATTAACTCTGGTAATAAACTGTGGCTGGGCTGCAATATATTAAACTTTTTAAAGTGGTCAGGATGTGAGGAGTGCCCCCTCCCTTCTAACCCTCCCTCCTCCCCTGATGTGAAGATATCACTGAGTGTAGTTGATTAGTTTCTTTCACCCCATACCAGCATCACCAGCAGGTGGGATTGTGACTTTCCCAGAGGTTGGTCATCAGATCAGCACTAGTGACATCAGCATGCAGAGAGCATGCCAACGTCACCCTCTGAGACTGTCTGTGACAGTAGACCCTTGAACCCCCTTGGGGTATGTGGATCCAATATTGCTTTTTGGAGGCATGGGACTGCAGGTTCTGGTGGGTTTGATATGTCATATTGTCCCCGCACCCGCTCCTATGTCTAAGTCATCCTGTGTCATCAGTGTGTCTGTGGTTTATGTATTTATTGTTATTGTTAATATTGTTATTGTCCATGTTTATATGTTACTATTATTGTTAACTTCATTATTGCGCATGTCAGTAGAGCCCTTTCCTGCTAGAATTTGCTTTACAGCTGTGGAAGGTTTGAGTGGTCTTTTTTTGCCAAACATTGCTGCTCTATAAGACTATTGTCTGTTTGTGCTATCTGTTATCTAATTTATTCAGACAGTCTGATGCTTAAGCTGTGATTACATGACACTCTATTGTTTCATGTTCAAACAATGTATTGGGTTATGGCTGGGGTCTGTGTATCACCAGAGTGTTTGCCGTTTTGGTCCGTGCAGGACGTGAAAAGGCGCCCGCCAGATTGAAAGCCACTCCTCTAAAGTATGCTCATTGCCCTGATGTGGATTTACCTCCTCTCAGTGCTCATTCGTATTTGTTTCTGCTATTACTCATTACTGACCTCTGCTTGTCTGACATACTCTTCTGGCTCTTCATCCTTTGGCTTCTGTCCTGACTATTCTCACTGGGATATGACCCCTGGCATCTGGCTGATGTTCTCTCTGGCGGAATGACCCCTGGCATCTGGCTGTCACTCTCTCTGGCGTCCCGGCGCTTGACTTTTTTCAGATACCCTGTGTGTTAAGCTGCAGTTAACCATGTGTGTCAGGTTGCTATTCAATACACGCTGTATCTGTGTATGTATTATACTGGTTATGGTTATAGGTAGTCGCACCGGCCATTCAAAGGATTGGAAGTATAGAATAGCTGTGCTGCGTATAAGGATCAGATTTATACTTATAGATGAGGAACGTGACACAGATGAGGAGAGGGGCAACATGATATCATCTTACATTGGTCTCTAGGTCTCTTCTTGTACTGTGTAAATTTGTCTCATATGTTTCATCCAAGTCTGTCTGTGTTACCCCATCAATGAGTCCTGCCTTATTTCTGGGGAATGCGATAACCACTCTTTCATTGTACCTGTCCTTTTGCTTCAGCTCGAGGCTGGATAAGGCATGAAATATCACTGGTGGGAGAGTAAATCACTTTGAAATAAAATTTTAAAAGTAATTCAATTGTGAAGAGCCTGTCAGAAGCATCTGCCCAATTATTTAAGGGCAAAAAGAGAAACTATTTTTATTTGTGAATCCCTTAAAGAATTTGTTGGCTCATTAAAATATAACCAAGTAAGGTAATTAGTTAATACCATTATTCACACAGCCTTTCGGTAGTAGAGTTACATAGAGTATGTCTTGACAACCTTTCTTCCATACAGGGATAAGTAGATAAATATATTGCTCAGAGATAAATCACATATGCATACGTAATGCTTTTCTGCCAACTACAACACAAATCAAATATTACTTAATTCAACTAGTACATGAATTAATTAAAACATGGAGTATTTACACATAAATTATAATAGTGATTAGCATTATTTTTGCATAATTTCAATTTGATTCCTTAAGGTTTTTTTTCTAAAAATCAATTATTAGAATACAAATGGACAGATATTTAAACAACCTGGTGGTGAGCTAACAAGACAGGTTAATGAAAGGGCCACTGTAATTCAATGTATTAAAATTACTGAATATTCTTCACATTTACAAATACATTTCTATTTGGAACAAATCCTACTAACCCCCAACTAAAAAATGAACACTGGACATTGCTATTTTCTTCAGATTTTTCCTCAGACACCTGATTAAATAAGCGTTTCCCATGTTTAAATCTTTTAAATACTATTCCTTGGTTTCTCTGGCTGTGAAGACTTTCAACAATCAGTTCCCAGTGTTCTTCAGAGACTCCTTCCATGACCTACTGCACAATCAAGCTCTTTCAGAGCTTGTGTAGGGATACACTGGGCTCCATGGTGTCCTATGGACTTCAGGTGCCAATACCCAAGGCACCCACAGCACCACTGCCGGTGTCCCCCTGTGGCTCAAAATTATTCCGGTCGTAGCTGCAAGTACAGTGGCTTTACAATGGCTGGGTAGTCATCAGGCCAATTATGTTTCGCAAAGATGTCGCATGTTGGTATTTTGGCCTTTTAGTATTTATCGCAGATAAATTCAACTTTAGACTGGTCAAAAAAGTGTGTATATATATATATATATATACAGTTGTGTTTAAAATTATTCAACCCCCACTGAAATTGAGTGTTGTGGCCAGTTTGACATTGATTTTGATCATTCAGTCATCTTACTTACAATTAAATCAAAGAGGCACGTGTAGGTCAGACAAATATAACATAACATTTATAATGAAATAACCACAAATGTCTTTTCTGTATTCACATCATTATTAGTTTTATTCAACCCCCAAGTGACATTCAATCTTAGTACTTAGTACAACATCCTTTTACAGTTATAACCGCTTTTAAACGTGAAGCATAGCTTGACACAAGTATCTTGCAGCGATCTACGGGTATCTTCGCCCATTCGTCATGGGCAAAAGCCTCCAGTTCAGTCACATTCTTAGGCTTGCACACTGCAACTGCTTTCTTTAAGTCCCACCAGAGGTTCTCAATTGGATTTAAGTCAGGTGACTGCGATGGCCACTCCAAAATGTTCCAGCCTTTAATCTGCAACCATGCTCTAGTGGACTTGGAGGTATGCTTGGGATCATTGTCCTGTTGAAAGGTCCAACGTCTCCCAAGCCTCAGGTTTGTGACGGACTGCATCACATTGTTATCCAATATCTCCTGGTACTGAAGAGAATTCATGGTACCTTGCACACGCTGAAGCTTCCCTGTACCTGCAGAAGCAAAACAGCCCCAAAGCATGATTGACCCCCCGCCATGCTTCACAGTAGGCAAGGTGTTCTTTTCTTCATAGGCCTTGTTCTTCCTCCTCCAAACATAGCGTTGATCCATGGGCCCAAACAGTTCTAATTTTGTTTCATCAGTCCACAGAACACTATCCCAAAACTTCTGTGGTTTGTCCACATGACTTTTGGCATACTGCAGTCAACTCTTCTTATTCTTTGGAGACAGCAAGGGGGTGCGCCTGGGAGTTCTGGCATGAAGGCCTTCATTACGCAGTGTGTGCCGTATTGTCTGAGCTGAAACTTCAGTACCCACATCTGACAAATCTTTTCTCAGTTCCTCAGCAGTCACACGGGGACTTTTCTCCACTCTACGCTTCAGGTAGCGCACAGCAGTCGAAGTCAGCATCTTCTTTCTGCCATGACCAGGTAGCGTTTCAACAGTGCCCTTTGCCTTGAATTTGCGAATGATGCTACCTATGGTCTCTCTTGGTATGTTTAACATCTTTGCAATCTTCTTATAGCCATTGCCCTTCCTGTGAAGAGTAATCACCTCTTCTCTTGTCTTCCTGGACCATTCTCTTGACTTCACCATGTTTGTAACCACACCAGTAAATGTCTAGAAGGAGCTGAGTATCACAGTCACTTTAAAGCTGCCTAATTGGTGCTTATTATGCTTTATTGCTGCTCCGTGACATCCACAGGTGTTTTCAATACCTGATTGAAAGCAATTGAATGAACCTCTGTTCTTCAGAGTGGTAGTCTTTAAGGGGTTGAATAATTGTGTCAATGAAGAATTCACAAAAGAAACATTTACTACTGTATTACAAAACCAATTGATGTCATTTTAGTTGCATATGGTTCTTTAAAAAGTCCTTGTAGGATTTCATTCTGAATACAATTACAAATGTACACTAAATTCCCTAAAACCCTTTACAGCATTGGGGGTTGAATAATTTTGAACACAACTGTATATGTACAGTTGTGTTCAAAATTATTCAACCCCCACTGAAATTGAGTGTTTTGGCCAGTCTGACATTGATTTTGATCATTCAGTCATCTTGCTTACAATTAAATCAAACAGGCATGTGTAGGTCAGACAAATAGAACATAACATTTATAATGAAATAACCACAAATGTCTTTTCTGTGCTCACATCATTATCAGTTTTATTC
Organism: Leptobrachium leishanense; assembly: GCA_009667805.1. Lineage (NCBI taxonomy): Eukaryota > Metazoa > Chordata > Amphibia > Anura > Megophryidae > Leptobrachium > Leptobrachium leishanense. The sequence goes on along the minus strand of CM019067.1, from coordinate 73,117,161 downwards.
AACCCCCAAGTGACATTCAATCTTAGTACTTAGTACAACATCCTTTTACAGTTATAACAGCTTTTAAACGTGAAGCATAGCTTGACACAAGTGTCTTACAGCGATCTACGGGTATCTTCGCCCATTCGTCATGGACAAAAGCCTCCAGTTCAGTCACATTCTTAGGTTTACGCACTGCAACTGCTTTCTTTAAGTCCCACCAGAGGTTCTCAATCGGATTTAAGTCAGGTGACTGCGATGGCCACTCCAAAATGTTCCAGCCTTTAATCTGCAACCATGCTCTAGTGGATTTGGAGGTATGCTTGGGATCATTGTCCTGTTGAAAGGTCCAACGTCTCCCAAGCCTCAGGTTTGTGACAGACTGCATCACATTGTCATCCAATATCTCCTGGTACTGAAGAGAATTCATGGTACCTTGCACACGCTGAAGCTTCCCTGTACCTGCAGAAGCAAAACAGCCCCAAAGCATGAATGACCCCTGCCATGCTTCACAGTAGGCAAGGTGTTCTTTTCTTCATAGGCCTTGTTCTTCCTCCTCCAAACATAGCGTTGATCCATGGGCCCAAACAGTTCTAATTTTGTTTCATCAGTCCACAGAACACTATCCAAAAACTTCTGTGGTTTGTCCACATGACTTTTGGCATACTGCAGTCAACTCTTCTTATTCTTTGGAGACAGCAAGGGGGTGCGCCTGGGAGTTCTGGCATGGAGGCCTTCATTACGCAGTGTGCGCCATATTGTCTGAGCTGAAACTTCAGTACCCACATCTGACAAATCTTTTCTCAGTTCCTCAGCAGTCACACGGGGACTTTTCTCCACTCTACGCTTCAGGTAGCGCACAGCAGTCGAAGTCAGCATCTTCTTTCTGTCACGACCAGGTAGCGTTTCAACAGTGCCCTTTGCCTTGAATTTGCGAATGATGCTTCCTATGGTCTCTCTTTGTATGTTTAACATCTTTGCAATCTTCTTATAGCCATTGCCCTTCCTGTGAAGAGTAATCACCTCTTCTCTTGTCTTCCTGGACCATTCTCTTGACTTCACCATGTTGGTAACCACACCCGTAAATGTCTAGAAGGAGCGGAGTATCACAGTCATTTTAAAGCTGCCTAATTGGTGCTTATTACAAAACCAATTGTATATATTATTATATGTATATAATGTGGAAACTGTGCATATTAAATGACTGAATAGGTTTTGCAGCTATTAAAATAAACTGACTTTAGCACAGTTATATTACTCTGTAAGAGCACTTGGTACCCCTCAAGCTATTTATTTTGCTCTACACCAGTTTTTCCCAAACCTGTCCTCAGGACACTCCGCCTCGCCAGGTTTGCTAGATATGTGAAGCACAGCACAGGTGATATGATTTGCTGCTCAGTGATTTCAGGATTCAGTCTGCATTTCCCCAAGGTGATCTCCAAAATCTGGCCTGGTTGAGGGTCCCGAGGAGAGGTTTGGGAAACACTGCTCTACACATAGACTTCATAACAGCAAATTCTGCTCACCACTGTGTCAATAGCATCAGAGACCTGCATTTAAAATCCACATTGTGTACAGAGCCCTTTTACTGAGATCAGAAAGGAAATAAGTCACTGTTATTTAGATGAGCAACTTAAAATTCATGTTTTGTTTTATGAATAGCCCTAAATCAAGGAATGAGGTTCTTGTTTGTTTACTTACATTTAAATCAAACGTTTTACATTTTACACATGAGTATAAACATCTGAAAACATACTGCGCTTTCAGTCTAGAGTTTTGCTATTAATCTAGCTGTTCTTCTGCTTAACCTTTATATTTAACCCTTTCGCTGTTGAGGCATTTCCCGCCTGTGTGCTGAGGTCATTTTTACCGGTTTTGCTCATCATGTTTAAACGTGTTTTGAAGGCTTATTTTAATATATGACCCAGACATATTATATATCGTTCTTTCCGACAGACTCGGCAGATTCATAATATGTCATTATTATATGAATACGTCATGACCTGTCTGTATATTATAGCAAAAAATGCAATAAAATATGAATTTTCAATAATTTACAACGTGTAAAGTGTTTTTTTTCCACATTTTAACATGCGAGCAATAGCGGTTATATTTTGTATGGGGTGCGCTTGTTAAAAAATTAGAGATGGGGTCTCGTTACATTTTGTTTTGGGGAAAATTACGCGATTTTTAACAAACGCACTGCCTACAAAAATAATTAGTGCAGCATCATTGTTCACATTATAATTGAAATGGGAACAATATTGCTGCATTAACGAACCAAAAAAAAGAAAAAAAAACTTGTTTTTTTTTTTAAAAATATTTTTGTATTTTTATTTTTTATTTTTTTTAAAAAACTTTTTTCATAGTCATGTTTGGTATTGTTGGAACGGCCATGCTCTGGCCGATCCAACAATATCAAACATTAACCCCTAACTGCCACGGATCGGGAGATAGGGGGTTCATTGGAACCCCCTATCTCCACCATTGGTGGCAGTTAGGGGTTAACTCCAGGACTGGCGTCATCGTGCTATGCACAATGACGCCAGTCCTCAGGGGGCATTCCCGGAAGCTTGGCCAACATCCAAGATGTCGGCCAGCTCCGGGAAAGGATCACGAACCGGCGCTTTTCGGTTCCTGGATTAACCCCCTGCACCCCGGCGATCGAGAGGGAGAGAGGTCCGAAGGACCTCCCCCCCTCCCTTTCAGGTGCCTCCTCCGCACATGCAGGGGGGGCGCCTGAATTAGATGTCATCGCGCCGACGCGATGACATCTAATTGTGCCGGCGGCGGTTCCGGGTGCTGGGCTGACATCGAGGATGTCCGCCCGCACCGGGGGGCACAGCGATCGGCCGGAACCCGGACGATCGCTGGCCCCAAAGGGAGGACGCGCTCAGCGCATCCTCCACAAGGAACGCTACCTGCGGGTTGACGCCCTGAGCGCATCCTCTGCAGCGAAGGGGTTAAGCTTGTATTTTCATGGGAATGGGCACAACATAATTATGAAACAAAACAAAACAAAACAATGACTGTTAGCTTTTCACTAAATGCAAGTGATTTGTCAATCACTTTTGCTGTCTTCCATACCCCCCCCCCCATTTTTTCCCCTGATCAAACATCCGGGAGGAAAGGGGAAGATTATGAAATATGCAAAACATAAATATCCAATATTATTTATTATTGATACTATTTCAAATAGGTGTGCACCAGAGATCTACAGGATTATTATCTTATGTGATCAGGATGATAGTTTATAAAAATGGGGCTCTCTTCCAACCCTGACTGTTATAATCTTACCAGAGCTATTACAGGGTCCTATGCCATTGTTGTCGATAAAATAATTACAGGAAACATTCCATGTAACGTCTCCTGTAGTTATCTTACCGTGGGGAATCACTATTACATTTATGCTGCAAACTGGACAGTTCGAATTTAGTGTTTCTGTGCTTGAGGTTACTGTACATAATCGTCTCCTATACTTATTATGGGAGTCGTTAATTTACACCTCTACATGGAAGCGCAGGCTATTCCAATGTAGTCTGCACTTCCACTTGGAAAATGGTATTTCACAATGAGAAAACATCTCCTTGAAGCTGGTGTCAAGTTATTTTGCATTTGCAAATTCACATAACATGCTATATAAACTTCCCATTAAATCCCATCATAACCTCTCATCCCACGTTGGAGAGGGTGGCAGGATCCGCCGCTTCCTTTTGCTAAGAGCAGATGAGACTGGGAACAAATAGTACCAAGTCTCCCTCTGTGATTCCTCCGTGGCGAGAGTGCGCTTACACAGAACTCGTGGCTGGAACACACAAGGGTCCATGGAGTCCTATGGACTCCACCACCCAATACTCACTGGCGTCGGTCTGGTATTGGGCAGCCTTGAGCCTCGTCCCAGACTCAGGTACTAATAAAGCACTTACTCCAGAATACGGATGGCAAAATGGAAACAGTAAACAAAATCTGCAGGCACAGATTTTCCTGCTTGCCATCTCCATTTTATCGCCAACTATGGAATAGGGCTCTGCCCCATAGTCTATGAAGTTGTTAAGTTTACAACAGCACTGGTTAAGTTTACCCCAAGGTTGGACTACGGCCCCACTTGCTTTGGCTTTGGCTGTTCTGCAACTAGTGTTGCCAGATCGGCCATGTTTTCTTGGACACATATTTTCCATTTCATTTTGTACCCAATGCAATAAACCACTTTGCCAACCCAATTCAAAACAAGCGTGTGTTTCCATGGGATGTAGTGTCATATGACACCTAATATTCTACCAATCACATGACTAAACGTCAAAAAATTTTTATCAGCTTTTGCTTTGAAAAGCGTGAAGTTATTCAACAATGTACCATTAACTTTTTACTAAGGGGTAAAATCACTAAACACCATTGTGTTAGTTCAACAGTGGATTTTCTTTCTTCAGCTCATTCTTTGACTGAGCAGCCCTAAAATCTTATATATCCAGGGAAGTTCCGATGAAGGTGAGTGTTAAAGACAAGTGGGGATCAGGGGTTGGACCACCATTATTTAGCAGAAGTCAATGTAACAATGAATCAGAAACTCACATTCGATTTATCTGGCGGAGCAGTTTCTTAAAGCGAGGGAGGATAATCATATCATCTCATCTCCAAATCTATATAATGTACTTCACATATCAGAGAACTACATAGAGAGATGAGGAACCAGTAAACCAGGGTCCAGCAACCTTGGCCCCCCAGATGATTTGGAACTGCATTTTCCATGATATTTAGTCAACCTATTATGTGTATGAGCATCATGGGAGATGTAGTTCCAAAACACCTGGAGGATCAAGGTTGCTGATCCCTGCTGTGAACCTTGTGAGAGGGTAGGGTGCAACACAGGTAGGTAGTCGGTGTCACCTATTATAATACCCACGACAGGGAGCTGTACTCAACCTAAACACATAGGGCTCTATTACATTCTTCACGCAAAAATGCACGGTAAACGCATGAATTTTTGCGAGAAGCGTCAAACGTTAACGTTTGTAAATCAACGCTGGTATTACAATCCTCGCGCATTTTTTCATCCGTCAAAAACTGTTTTTCTCCCTACGTGCGGTCGCCTGCATGCAGTTTGGCCGCTTGCCTGGGATCCACCTGACCAGCTCAGCCGCGTTCTCGCAAGATCCTGGAGTTCACCTGAACTCCGCGATCTCGAGAGATTGCAGCTGGTGGATCCCAGGCGAGCGGCCAAGCTTCATGCCGGTTGCCACTCGTAGGGAGAAAAACAGTCGGCGGCCAGCGGGTCGGTAATATTTTCTCTGGGAGAGCAATTGCCCCGTTGCCCCCCCCTGGATCTGCCCCTAGTTCAAGTTACAGTAGGCAAGCTGTATGCTAGAGGTTCAGGCAGAGCCAAGAGTGGAATAGCGAATCTCAGTGATAAGATAACTTCGAGACATTATGTATTGTCAACCTCGGAATAGCACCCCACATGTCTTAATCATGGAATTGCTGTCTACAGCTATATCGTAAACTTTGTAAGTCACCTACTGATGACCGGGTCGGATGCAGGGAGACAAAAAATATACAAAAAGTACGCAAACACATAACTGTGGAATAATATATATACAGTTGTGTTCAAAATTATTCAACCCCCACTGAAATTGAGTGTTTTGGCCAGTTTGACATTGATTTTGATCATTCAGTCATCTTGCTTACAATTAAATCAAAGAGGCACGTGTAGGTCAGACAAATATAACATAACATTTATAATGAAATAACCACAAATGTCTTTTCTGTGCTCACATCATTATCAGTTTTATTCAACCCCCAAGTGACATTCAATCTTAGTACTTAGTACAACATCCTTTTACAGTTATAACAGCTTTTAAACGTGAAGCATAGCTTGACACAAGTGTCTTGCAGCGATCTACGGGTATCTTCGCCCATTCGTCATGGTTGAAAACACTTGAATGAACCTCTGTTCTTCAGAGTGGTAGTCTTTAAGGGGTTGAATAATTGTGTCAATGAAGAATTCACAAACGAAACATTTACTACTGTATTACAAAACCAATTGATGTCATTTTAGTTGCATATGGTTCTTTAAAAAGTCCTTGTAGGATTTCATTCTGAATACAATTACAAATGTACACTAAATTCCCTAAAACCCTTTACAGCATTGGGGGTTGAATAATTTTGAACACAACTGTATTTATTATATATAGGCCACGGCTAAAAACTCAACACAATAACCCACCATAATGACATAACCACTCCCATAACAAAATTAAAACAATAACCCAGTGCTGAAAAAGGACTCCCCACAACTAGGGATGAGCCGAACACCCCGAGTTCGGTTCGCATTCGAACTCTCGAAATGTTCGAATTCGAACTTGAACTCGAACTCAAACTCAATGGGGTTGAAAATTCGATTTTTAGAGTGCCCTCCAAGAGGGCATATATGCTAGATATTTGCCATAAAAGGTGTATGGGGGTCCGGGTAGTGCCCTGGGGACAGGAAACAAGGACAAAAAGTAAAAAAAAAAGTTTTTAAAGGGACAGTGAGTTTTCCATGAAATAAGGGTTAAAAATAAAAACGAAAAATTCCTTCAAATATCGTGCCTAGGAGGTCCCCATAACCTGCCCGTGAAGTGGCGGATTTCTAGGATGTATAGAAACATGTAAAAACCAAAAAATGACATTTCAAATGACGGTAAATGGTTTTCCTTTAATCTATCCATAAACAACTGCTTGGGGCGGCAGTCTGTATGAAAAGAGGAGACATTTTCGGACACGCAGAAAAAGTTTAGTGATTTTTTGGCTAAATTATTGTGAAACTTATGCAGGCTTTGGATGAAAGTAACAATAGGTGCTTTAAAATTGGACCTTTAGCGTTGGCAACAGTGCCGTCACACCGTAACCCCTCTGAGGATATGAATCTGGTACAGGCGTCAGTGGCAGTGCACCCAAATATTGTGCCTTTGGTGCCAGGCCAGCAAGTGCCATCATACAGTAACCCCTCTGTGGTATTGTGGAAGAGTGCAGGGGTGGACCATGCGGTCAGGGCTAGACTATTTTGCGCACTAGGCAAGACCAGCTACTTGCACCCCCCAAAAAAAAAAAAAACTACACAACACGAAACTGCTAAATTTCTTTTTATTTAAGAATAAAGTTTGAAAAGCACCAATAGTAAAGGTAATATAAATAAACTGTATTAAACCATTTTAAATTAACTCTATTAAACAAATTAAAATTAACTGTATTGAACAAATATAAATTAACAAAAAAAAATAAGAGTTGTCACGTAAGTTTCAATCTCAGACACATCAAAATTTCACTTTGCGTACCTTATCCTTTGCAAATTTTCATCATGCGTATATATATATATTGCCCAGGCCAGCTCACATCATGCTCACAGACAGTCACAGATGCACCATCATCATAGTCTTGCGCAGCCTATTGCACTAGGGTGTGCACCCAAAAGCTCAAACACATGAAAAAAAAATTATGTTATACATATATATATATATATATATATACACACACGCACCCTTATGCATACATACACACGCATATACTCTCACACATTCAGCCTAAATATATCATTACAATCAGGGTAATCCAAAGAGAATTGAAAAGTCGCCGCACGTTCGGTGACTTTTCGTTCTCTTCAATTCGGTTTGTTTTGACGATCCCAGTTCGGCAACCCTGCAGTGTATTCAGCAAGCACCCCAGGGTCCCCGAATTGCAGGGAAAGGTCGCCGCAAACCCGCCGAAAACTAACTGCAAAACCCGGCGAATGCACGTCGAAAACCCGCAAAAACATCTAGATTAACCCGCCGGAAAAAGCCGAGCAGGAGACAATCACACGCAGCAAAGCCGCCGGAAAAAGCCGACACCGCAGGCGAATGGAGTGAATAAATTAGCAAAACAGTTTGCTTGAATGTTTGAAAAGTGAAACGCTGTTTGCAAAGAAACTACTGAGCGAAAATGTCTGAAATTTACATATGAGGTCCAGGGAATGAAAATAAAAAGGGCTGTTACAGAAAAAATAAGTAAAAATAAATAAATAGGAAAATGCTTAAAATATCCTAAAAAAAATCTATAAATAAAGAGACTTTTTACTGCAGAATTTTATAATGAACGGTTTATTAGATTTTGAATTAAAACAGGAATATTTTTAACATTGAAGCCTATGGGATTCGCCTGAATAAACTTGCCGAATTAAACCACCGAACAGCAGGGCATTTCGGGAACCTTTCACTGCTAGTTTTTGTTCTCTGAATAGCCGAAGCATTGCTTTTTTATGGGGATTTCACTGCCCTCGAACAGGCACCGAACAGGCACCGTATGTGCAGGCAATTCGCCAAGATTTGGCGTATTGCCTGCTCTCTGGATAGCCGAATGGCCAGGAAAGGTAACCGAACGATGATTTTCAGCGTTCGGTTACCTTTCTCCAGCCATTCGGATCTCTTTGGATAACCCTGTATGTTTATAATTCAGAGGTGCAGCAACCTTGGCCATCCAGTTGTTTTTGAACTACATTTCCCATGAGTCTCGACTAACAAAATTAGTGGCAGAGTATTGTGGCCGATTGTGTTTTATGACTATCAGGGTTAGTCAGAGAGAGGTGAAACTCAGGAGAATGACTGGAGAAGTGAAAATTCTAGGTCAAAATAGCCAAACCAGAAAAATTCTCCCATTTATCTCACTTTCCAAATCGGCTATTTGGTCCAGATTGTTCTCTTTTTCCTGCCATTCTCCTTGTTTTCACCTTTCTCTGAACAACCCTGAGAGAGAGGTGAAAGCCAGGAGAACTGGCAGGAGAAGAGAACAATCTAGAACAAATAGACGATTTGGAAAGTGAGATAAATGGGAGAATTTTTCTGGTTTGGCTATTTTGACCTCGCATTTTCTCTTCTCCAGTCATTCTCCTGAGTTTCATCTTTCTCTGAATAACCCTGTCAGGGTTATTCAGAGAGCGGTGAAAAGCAGGAGAATGACTGGAGAATGGAAAATTCTAGGTCAAAATAGCTGATTTGGAAAGTGAGATAAATGGGAGAATTTTTATGGTTTGGCTATTTTGACCTAGAATTTTCACTTCTCCAGTTATTCTCCTGCTTTTCACCGCTCTCTGAATAACCCTGTGAATGTTTAATCTTGAGGTGAAAAATAACATTGCTTTAGATGTTAAAAGCCGGCAATGAGGAAATTTAGTTTTTTTTCACACACCTGTTAAATGCAGCATATTAGAAGCAGTTTTAGGAGGGAAATTAACACTTCTCACTCAGAACACCACACACCTTCATTCTACATACAATGTATCAAATTCATTACACCAGACAAAAAACACCTGGTGTTTACCGTTTGAGAAACACAGGTCATTTAGAGGTGAGAATCTTTGCAAGTACACATTAGCTTTTAATTCAATATCTAATAAACTGTTTCTTATAATAATCTGCAGTAAAGAGTCTCTTTATTTCTAGATTTTTTAGTATTTTTTAAGCATTTTTTATATTTTTTTCAAAATTTCCTTTTTTTTGCGAACTCGAACCGAACACACCCAAAAAGTTCGAATCAAACTCCGAACTGATCGAACCAAACAGCTCATCCCTACCCACAACCACCACACACCTCCAAACCAACCAACCACCAAAAAACTTCCCAACTCCGAAACCATCTGACCAAAGTAATCCTAACTAAAAACGAACCCCTAGCCAGCACTGCCTACAAGCCCCCGCCGTGACAAAGGAGCCCAACGAAAAAACCAACCCAACCTGGAATTAAATAAAACAGGGAGGGAGGGTGGGGATTTTCACCGCTCTACCTCAGAAGAAAAAGGTGCGCAGAGCCTCTCCACATGCGCCTTAAGTACCCTCCTGTCGACTCCTCCCACACCACTCCCGCTCAATCTCCTCACCCGCTGCAAAACCTTCTAGAAAAATCCTCCCTGCGTCCTGGCATCAGAGGCAACTTAAGGGCCCTACGCCTTAGGTGCTTCAGGCCTTATTAAGCCGCCTACTGATGACCGGGTCGGATGCAGGGAGACAAAAAATACACAAAAAATACGCAAACACATAACTGTGGAATAATATATATATTTATTATTTATAGGCCACAGCTAAAAACTCCACACAATAACCCACCATAATGACATAACCACTCCCATAACAAAATTAAAACACTAACCCAGTGCTGAAAGAGGACTCCCCACAACCACCACACACCTCCAAACCAACCAACCACCAAAAAGCTTCCCAACTCCCAACCAGCTGACCAAAGTAATCCTAACTAAAAATGAAACACTAGCCAGCACTGCCTACAAGCCCCCGCCATGAGCTCCTCACATAACCCCCTTATGGGAGAGCTCCCCCACCAAGAAAAAACAGGGCTTGTTCAAGCCCTTCCTTGGGTCCCAGGATGAACAGGTCCTTGCCCACATCCGTCAGGTGAACTCCATCAGCCATAAAATAACACTCCGCCTCCTCCTCTTCAAAAGGTAGATGTCGCACCACCACACCCTCCATCCTCCTCACAAACCTTTGCATGCAGTGATTCAGCTTGATACGGCCAAGCCGCACCGCCTCCTCATTCTCCGTCTACTCCCACACCATCCTTGGCATCACCTCGGACCACACCACCACTGTCCAAGGAGACCACACCCTCAAATGCCGCAGATCTTCCTGCTTCTGCTCCAGCAGCATACAAAGAGGGACCACACCCAAATTGTTCCCTCCCATGTGAACCACCAGCACATGGGGAACTTCACCGTGCCTCAGGGCACCCAAAATCGTCGGCTTAAACTCCTCCCATAGGAGTCCACGGATTCCGATCCACCGTACCCGTGTTGCCGACCCAAGCAGATCCATCCGAACTCCAGAGGATCGCACCAACGCCCTTCTTCTTGCCCAAAAAATCAGCGAGTCTCCAATGATCCACACCACTCTTGGAGGATCTGCAAAAACAAAAACAAATTACCAACATCTCCACCACACAAAATACTTTAAAAGAAAAAACTCCCCACCAAACCACCACACATCCCACCAAATAAACCATGACCATACCTGTAAAGAAAAAAACATATCATAAACCAACACCAACTCCTTGCCTCCAAACACTCCAAACCCCCACACTCAACCCCAAACAACCAACAAATTTACAAAGATAAAATAGAATAAATATATATATTCCGTATAAAAGGTATAATTCATATTTCATGTATAAGTTTGATATTTTTCATATTTAAAAATTTCTCTTTTTATTCTTTTTTTTTTTTAATTGAAAAAACATAACATAACATACAGCAAACTGTTCTCCACATTACCTCCCAGCTTTAACAAATGTTTACAAAATTCATGACACCAAACCAGGACGAACGTAAGACTTAAAAGCCCTTGAGTTCCATCCTCCCAATTCTTGAATTTCCGTTGCCGACAAACCCAACCTTGAAGCTTCTGTTGCTGCCCCAATACGAAAGGAGTGAGAACCAAATTCCTTCGGATTTCTCCCTAAACTCAACAAACCCTTCTAAAAAATAGAAATAAACTGATACCTAGATAAAGCTGACCCGTCCGCGTGACATAAAAAAGCCACACAAGACTCCACTTGTACCTCCAAAAACATTTTAACGTTCTCCACTGGACAAACCACACAGTTATCCACACTGAATAAACCAACTCTACGCCCCCTACCCAACTGATCCGTCTTGGAATAAGCAACCCAAATAACCAGATCATTAACTCGCAACCAAACCGCATCAGCTCCCAAACCACCACCTCCTCTGCTAGAATTACACACCAGCTCACCCACTCAAAATGCCCCAAAAAACCCTAAACAAAAGGCCGCCCTCATAAGCAGAACCTCATAAGGTGAAGAACAAACGCTCCCCACAAAATTCCATAGACCCTCCAATAATTGTCTTGAAACTGGACGCCGAGCGTTCACCCTGCATCTCCCCTTCACATAACCCCGAACTGCACATCTGATCACAAAATCCTTGGTGACATCTCTTTTCCCCGATACCTGAAAAAGGAAAGCCAAGGCGGCTAAAGACTGCTGAACCACTCCAGGAGATGCCCTAGACTCAAATAACCGAATGAAGTATGCTCTGAGCAGACTTTCCTCATCCAAACCACCCACTGACACGTACCTGAACCGCTCAGCCAAAGCGTCCCAATCCCTCCATACTCGCGAGTAGGCCTTCCAAGATGACTCAGACAAAGAACCTCTCACCCATCTTCCAAAAATTCCGAGCCTAGCTGCCAAAGGCCCTCCGGACAAGGTGTGCCCACCTCCTCTGCCAACGGAGCCAGGGAACGAAACCTGTCCCACTGAAAACGAGACAAAGCATCCGCCACTGAGTTAAGGCGACCCGGAACATGCCTTGCCCTGCATAAAACATCAAACTTAAGACACATCAACGCAAATCTTTTCAGCAATCCGATGACTGGCAATGATGAAGCTGACAAAGAATTAACCGCCGACACCACTGCCATGTTGTCAGAACGGAACAGAATCCTTCTCCCCTCCAGAGCACCTCCCTACAGCTCCAAGGCCACCACTAATGGAAACAACTCCAAAAAAGCCAAATTCCGCACCAAGGAAGATGCCAACCAACTATCAGGCCAACGAGAAGCACAACAACGTCCCCCAAAATATACCCCAAAACCAACACCTCCCGAGGCATCCGTGAAAAATTCCAGCTCCTTCGCCAAAACCTCTTTTGAAGGGAATAAGGCCACCCCATTAAACACCACCAAAAAGGATTTCCACACTTCCAAATCTTCCTTCATGGCACCAGATATTCTAAGAAAGTGATGACCTTCCCGAATACCCCGTGTCACCAAAGCCAATCCACGTAAAAAGACTCTTCCAACCGGAGTGACCCTGCACGCAAAATTCAAATGACCAATCAGCGATTGCAGCTCTCTCAATTGTAATTTTTTAACCGACAGGGCCCCTTCTACTTGCCTCAAAGCTTCCACCACATTTTTAACAGGTAAACTACACTCACCCGTTACTGAATCAATCTCAATTCCCAAGAAAGTGATAACCGACGCTGGACCTTCCGTTTTATCAGAAGCCAAAGGAACACCAAATCGGTGTGCCACCCACTGAAAAGATCGAAGAATGTGCAGACACTCTCCTGTCCCTTCCCTTCCCACACACAAAAAATCATTCAGATAATGAGTCAGATTGTTCGACCCTGCCACTTCACGGCCCACCCATTCCAAAAATGTACTGAAACATTCAAAAAAGGAACAGGAAATGGAACAACCCATAGGCAAACATAAATCCACATAAAATTCGCCTTCAAACCAAAATCCCAGAAGATGATGACACGAAGGATGAATAGGTAATAGCCGAAAAGCCGACTCAATATCCACCTTAGCCATTAAAGCCCCTGGTCCTGCATCACGAACCAAACTAACCGCAGAATCAAATGACACGTATGACACAGAAGCCAACTCCTCATCAATATCATCATTCACCGATTTCCCCCGTGGAAAGGATAAATGATGAATCAAACGAAACTCTCCTGCCTTCTACTTCGACACAACCCCCAAAGGGGATATCCTCAAATCCCGCACCGGAGGAGACGAGAATGGACCTGCCATCCTACCAGCCCCAATCTCCTTAAACACCTTCTCCCGAACTACCTCCGGATACACTCTAGCCGACTTCAAATTTCTTAGCTTGCCACCCCCTGGCCTTGCCACAAAAGGAATCCGAAAACCAACACCAAAACCGTCACGTAAAAACTCTGCATCTCTATGTCTTCCGTAAAGCCTTAGCCATGGTAACATCGCATTGAGTTTCTCCGGGGAAGCTCCCCTCTCCAGACCCTCCAAAAGGCAGACCTCCTTGTCTTGCCCTCTTAAAACATCTGGACAATGAATGTAATCCTCCACAATTTGAACATTCGTGCTTGTACCTGCACCCCGCACCAAACTTGCACTGACCCTCATTAAACTGCCAGCACGATCCCTTTTTAACACCTGCCAGTCGGGAACTGACTCCTCCCCCATTGGCTCCCCCTAGAAAAGGCAACGCCTTTTGTGCCCCCATCAAACGCAACCACAGCGTAATGTCCAATTGATCCCACCCCATGCCTGGGTGAGCCGCCAAACATTGCCTAAACTGCTCATCGTATTTCCACCACGCCCGACCACCATAAGTTCGATAAGCCTCCCAAATCCCATCCACATAACAAAAAAGACCCGAACAGTGCTGTGGGCTCTTTTCCCCAACCACACTTGCCAAAATACAGAAAGCCTGGAGCCAATTCCTGAATGACTTAGGAATCCTCCGAAACCTCTTCTTCCTTTCCTCCTCTTCCTTTAAACCGTCCTTAGATTAATCATCTTTTACCCCAGCCACCTCATCCAATGGAAGTAGGGAAAAAAGTTCCACATACTCCCCCCGCCATATGCCTTCTTTAACCTCCTGCTTCAAATGAAACCTCGAAGGCCCAGAAAATGACACGTAAGCATTCCTCCTTGCCACATCCGCCACTCTTGCGAACTCACCGAGTGAACCCACATCGTCACTTGGCCCATTTGAAGCCATAACTTCACCACCAAGAGCTCCACCAGCTCTCACAACTGGCCCACCTGCACCCTTCCATGCCTGAGCCAAATCCACACCCTGGTTCACACCCCTTGGTGAAACCGACCAAGCCTCAAAGGCACCCTGTAAAAAAGACATGAAAGAACCCACATCACCACCATTTCCGTTACCTGTCGCCACACGAGGTCCACCCGAACTTCCTGGAACCTCCAGCACCACTGACTCCAAACCTCCTGCACCACCTCCACCAACTCCAGCAGCCTGGAAACCACCCACAGGCTGTGGACTCCTCTCCGGAACCATTGGAACTGTGGATGAAAAATTAATAGTGCGATGAGCCCCAGAACCCAAAGTACCAAAATCATCAACTCGCTCCCTCACACCAACATCTGGAGCCCCATCATCTCCACCAACTGAACACCAATTTACTTCAAGCTCCTGAGTGCCCTCATCCCGCACACCAACACCCTGGGCCACACCACCGTCCACATCCCTATATACCAACTGTTTTACCGCCGAAACATCAGTCCCTGAGACAGCTCTTGCTCCTCCTCTGGGACCCCTGGCGGATCACCGACATCTCCTTCTCCCCGAGGAACTCCTCGAACTCCGCACTCCTTCTCTCCTGGTAGAGCTCCCCACACCACCCCTCCGACCGGAAGGATCCTTAGCCCCCGATGCCGGCCTCAAGCTCCTACCTTCCACACGCCTGGAAGCGCTCATGCCAGCCACATTTCCAACTGTGTCACCACCAGCCAACATCCGTTGAACCAACCGACCATGACCTCTCACAGCCTCCAATCTCAATCTCTCGGCCGCCGATACATCACCGCACCGGAGGCCTCGAATCCTGGCAGGCCGAGAACCCCCTTTCGCCGCCAACACCTCTGACAGGCTTCTTCTGGCCCACTCCACACCACGATGCCGAGCCGCCTCCCGCACTTCCACCAGTAGCGACTCCAGCTCACCACCTACCGCCATTCCCAAAACAATACTTTAAGGCAAAAAGCCGAAAAAAACCACTGCTTCTCTGACGCAGCACAGATTTTCACCGCTCTACCTCAGGAGAAAAAGGCGCGCAGAGCCTCTCCACACGCGCCTTAAGTACCCTCCTGTCGACTCCTCCCACACCACTCCCACTCAATCTCCTCACGCGCTGCAAAACCTTCTAGAAAAATCCTCCCTGCGTCCTGGCATCAGAGGCAACTTAAGGGCACTACGCCTTAGGTGCTTCAGGCCTTATTTATCTGGGGTATGCAGAATACATATGCTGCAGGAAATCTAGCTCTCTTGATTAGTGAATGGAATACCCCACTACAATATATTAATGTGACATACTGCAAGGAAGGGCATCCCTACAGCACATAGAAATCAATTAACTGGCTAAGATGCTGAGGTTACATGAGACTGTTTCCCTACAGCAATGCATGATTTCTACATAGTGCAGGGGAGCACTTTGACATATTTACCATTAACATATGGGAATTGTTTTACCCTGTTCGCAATAGAAAATTGCATCCCATAATCCTCTATGTTCTTGCGGCGGTATTATGGAAAACAGTTTGGTAGTGAAGGAGTTGAGGGATCTCAAATTTCATGCATGCTAAAATAGCAAATAGTAGACAAGAAATAAAGTAGATTGATAAATAAAAAATATAGAAAATAAATCATATTTGAAATACAAACTAACATAACAATACTTGCACAATTGGAAGTATAACGTCAATGACAGCTACAGTAAGATGGCACATCTTCAAAAAACTATGTTGAAGAACTTATGTACAGTAGTCATCACATAAATTTTAAAAAAATCACAGCAAAGAAAATGTTATGCAGTAAAGAGCTGGAGGCATAACCCACTGCATTATCTTTTGCTTTGTTTTAACGTCCCAGCGCTGAATTTCCACTTACTATCTATGTAGGTTGGAGAGTGTTTTGCTTCTGTAACAGCAAATTTAAAACAGTGGGAGAGAAACAGTATTTGCAGGTGGTCTGCAAATAAGAATTTTAATGCTCCATACTCTCAACTTTAAGTGTCATGGCTAATAAGCATTTCAGCAATTTATCTGTTCCTCAAATTCCATTTTCTTTTTGAATTACCACATAAAAAGGTATCTTACATGTGCATTTCTTGTGCTTTCTATTACAAGTTAAACTATGCACCTTCAGAGTGCTATGCTATTATTTTACTCTAATGCTAGCAATCAAAAAGTGTTGATCTGTGACCTTAATGTCAATGTTGATATTTTTTAAGGTCATCTCAGTAATTTTATTTTTGTTTCCTGGCATGGGAAAGTTGCTGTTTTTTTTTTGTTTGTTTGTTTTCATTTTCCATTATCAAAACACCTTTTGGAAAATGAAAAACAAATTAAATGTTAAACTGCTAAATGAGCAAAGTGCATTAAGGCTAACTGTACAGTATATGTCAAATATGCAGTGAAAGAAACAAACTCTACAAAGCATAACCCCTTCACTACTAAGATTGACTTAACTTAGTCATCAAAATCACCTACAGGGGTTTGAGAACAGATTAAGTCAATCTGGTCTTATTCTTGAGCAGTGCAAATAAATTTTATTTATTGCAAACAAAATTAATTTGGTCAGTGAGCTCGAAATTCTAGCACATTGGAGATTACAATGTGCTAGAATGGCTTGAACAGCTGGGTGATATTCGTGTCTCCTGTTGGAGATATGGTAGTCCAAGCTGCACTGTAGCAGCAGTAGCACTTTATGACCAGCAGGTAGAGTCATTTACTTGTCATACAGTGTAGACGGTATGGAAATTTACTGTTGGAATTTACAGCAGATTTCTCTTGCAAGAATACTGTAAAATTGTTTTCCATTTCACCACTGGTTCCTGACAGTGGCTATATTGAAAAACACCTCTGGTGAAGGCGTTAAAATGATGACGACATTTTTTTTTTTAGAACTAAGCAGGATTTTGTGGACAGATTACCACAAGGCTTAACGGTATAGAAGTTAGAACTGTAACCTGTAGTACTCCAAGCAAGGGAGATAATACAGAAATCTAAATATCACTCTGCAACAAATGGTTTCGTGACCAAGAGTTTACAGAGTGAAAGCACTTTAACTATATCCAGATAGACACAGAGTATTGAGACATGAACAGAGCTTGGTTTAACCAAAATGTGGTTAATTGTTGGTTCTGGGTTCAGCACCAATGAGGGTTGTTATATATGCAGGGTTGGTAACAGAAATAATACTCTTATACTTGTTATTGATAACATAGAGTAAATGCTCAATACATTCAGCATCCTGCAGGGCAGACCTGCAATCAGAGATAATGTGCTTGGGTTTGTATAGAGACTTGGCACACAGCAAGTAATTTAAGTGGTTGGTAGATTCTGCAACCTGCAGGGCAACCCCACAATCAGAGACTATGCGATATGCTTTGCAATTAAACCTGGCACTTAATAAGCAACTTGAACTGTTGATCGATTTAGCAACCTGAAAGGCAGACCCACAAACTGAAATCATGCAGTACAACATAAGCATACACTCTGTGATCACAGCATACAACATACACATACAAGGGAATCAGAAGAAGAATCGTCAGTAGGCAGTCCGGGTCATAAACAAAAGCAAGGTCCTCGTACTAGCAAAAATCGGACACAGTGCAAGAGCACCACTGAGACAGAACTCAAGAGTCAGCTGGCGATGCAGAAAAATGACTCCACGTCAGGTGACGAGCACAGTCACGTGCCCTCTACTTAAGGCCGGTGGCTCTGCGTCATCATGCCAAGCCCCGCCCCATCAGACGCTCATCGGCCAGCCTGTAAGCCTTTCACCCGACCAGCCAGTGATGCCGCCGAGTGCCCAGACCCCCCAGGCAGCGCCGTGGAGGCTAATGATGTGACAGTTGCTCATGTGAATATAATTCTCACATAACCAAGAAAGCAAAGTATTAAAACTTAAACTTCAGCCAAGAACAAATAAAAAGTGTAAACACGTAATAGAATCATCCAGACGCATTTCGCCCACAGATTTGGCTAAAAGTGTCCCATAGGATTCTTTCCAAGGGTTGTCTGGATTTATGACTGGGAGTAGCAAGGCAGATGGGTAGCCCTCGTTAAATGACACACAAGCGATACATCAAGAGCTGTGTGCTCTAAGTCACGTGAGTGAAGTGAACTGTTAATTTGTGACTCAGGACCACTGATAAATTGTGCTGCTGCACTATACATTTATTTTTCTTTTGAGGTCTTCGGGTGTGGAAGATTTATGAAGGCCCCTGCATCTAATTGTTAAGCATGCAATAAGAATTGGTCGTGCAACACAAGGTGCTTTACAGGTATCAGGTATTACAGGTGTGGAAAATGATGTGGCTGGATGCGACAGGGGCACGCCTCTTTTTTGGTATATATTGTAACTGTGTTATTGTTTTGGTTAGTGTTTCTTTCTCTCTTCATCTTTTTATTGTGCGCCACATGATTTGTTACATTTAATTTGAAATACCTCTCTATACCTCAGCAGTCCCAAGGAGCGTTTGAAACATCTATGAATTTATGAATTGAAAATTTGAAAAAAACATAAAAGTGTTAAAGAAAATCCCATCAGCTTGGTGAAACGTATCGGGAATCCCAGGTTCCTAACATTGCTAGTGGTAATAATCCATGTTAATGCTATTCAGTCTAGAGGACATTAGACCCCAGTAAATCTTATCAAAAGATCCTAGATCAGGAAAAAGAGGTCAGTGCCTCCTGTATGAAATATAGGATTCAATAAAAATGCAGTAACTGAGTGCTAAAGCCCAGTGAAGGGTTCCCTGTGTGCTGGAAAGGCTAGCTGTGGAGTAACAATTGCCTGAGGCACAGAAGTAATTTACGGTGCCTACCGCAATAATTACCAATCGGCATTGAACTTCGAAAGTTGGTAAAACATGACTGTCATACAAAGAAAGGAACTGTTCTATCTCATCACATTAAATAGCTGTGGGTTACTCTCTAAAAAAAGGCAAACAACCACTTTAGTTGTGGTTTCTGCCTTTACTCAGTTTTATCACTACTTTTAATAGTGTCATTATTACTAACAAGTATCAACAAACCTCCACATGCTTGGTTGTGCAGCTAATTTCTCATTTGAAACAGCATATCCTCTTGCCAGAAGTACCGAGAATCATTGGCAGTCTTGATTGCACTGTTTACCCACAAATTCATTATTTCCCAATTAATTGCCTCTATTTTCTCTTCACATGGGAATTTGGCTTTTGTTAATTAGCTAAATGTAAAATACTGGTTCTTTTCTTACAAACAACTGAATCTGCATACATAGTCATTGACGGTGCTATTTTACAGACAGGCACTCCTTTTGGGTCTTCCACCATGTATTTTAATACTTCAAGTAAATTATAGGGGAGTAATTTAGATTAAATTCATTAATAATAGAATGTCTGCAAAAAAAATCTGAAAACAAGATGAATTATACAGTATCCTTTCAACTTTATGAACAAATCTAATTAGAGATATTTAATATGAAAACGGCAAATTATTTTTAATAGAGAACACTTATTCACCATTTGTGTATACCCAATTTGTAATTAAGAAATCTGTAGCTCCGGTTAATTTCAGGTAACGATTTTTTTTAGTACGCTAGAGGCATAGGGCGGTCTATTTTATAATTAGACTTTGAATGCCAAGGTTATGATCAATAGGAATTAAAAGACCATTTAAAAAGCTCAGCGTAAAGAATTTATTAAGACAAACAATTTTCAATTGCTTTAAATGTCATAATGCAGAAACTACGCTGAAATCTTTGCAAGTACAACAGTAATGTGTTCAATTATTAAGAATGCAATACTAAGCTAATTAAGAAAATTATTCCTGTTTCAGCCATTAGCACTTTTTCTATACTATCCAGAAAGTGTTATATTCTGAACATTATTATTAATTGAGTGGATTTTAAATGAAGACACATTGACTTGGATATATAGAGCTTATTGTTATCATTATTGATGTACCACGGTCCTTCACATTTTACTGAGCCTAACTGTTGTATTACATTAGGTGGTTTAGGATTTGTGGAAAATCCAGGATAAATCTTGGAGACTCCTTCAATTATATCTGTTACAACAGTAAAAGAAACGAGAAAGGCACAAACAGAAATATTGGTCCTCTTTCTTAATCTAATATTTCGTAGCACATGCATTGAGAGACCATAGCTGCAATCACGCACTTTGTGTAGGTCTGAATAAGCTTTCTACACTTTTCGCCTGGGATCTTGGTTCACTCTTCTTGTGCAAACTGTTCCATTTCTCACGGGGTTGATGAGTGCCTACAGCTCACTCTCGCCACAGTTGATGGAGGGGATTTATATCTGAGACACAGAGGTCTCATCAGAACAGTTCAATGTTTAATTGTCATATCCACACTTGGGTGCTTTTTGAAGTATGTTTTGTGTCATTATCCTGTTGGAGAACCCATGACCTGTGACTGAGGTACAACTTTCTGACTCTGAGCTCCATAACGCCTTGCTAGTCTTCTGACTTCATTGCATTCTGCACAGATTCCAGTGACAAAGGCAGCAAAGCAACCCAAAGCATCATTGTGGTACCTCCACGTTTTAGAGTAAAGATGGTGTTTCTTTTCTCTGAAACCTTCTATTTTACTTCTGTAAACACACAGGTCTATTCAAAGAAAGGTGAAAACCAGGAGAATGACTGGAGAAGCGAAAATTCTAGGTCAAAATTGCCAAACCAGAAAAATTCTCCCATTTATCTCACTTTCCAAATTGGCTATTTGGTCTAGATTGTTCTCTTCTCCTGCCAGTTCTCCTGTTTTTCACCTTTCTCTGAATAACCCTGATTGAGTTGGGATTTGCCAAAAAGCTCTACTTTTATTTCGTCTTTTGCAAAACACATTCTTCCACAAGGATTTTGGCTTGTCAACATGCATTTTTGGCACACTCCAGTTGGTTGTTTTCTAATTCTGTCTAATGAGATAATGGTACATTATTTGAATAAAATGCAAGGGTATCAACAATTTTGGTCACAACTGTATATTCACCAAATGTCAAAATGTCAAAAATGTGAGGTCTTACAGTTCACACAAGTAAATCACTGATGGAAAACTTATAATTGACTTTTAACTGCAGGTAATGATGATGCTATGGTTAAAACAATGAAAATGAAATTAACCAAGTTAGTTCAAAACCTAAGCAAATAAAGCACAGAAAAACCTATCAGGGTTATTCAAAGAGAATCGAAGAGCCACCGCACGTTCGGTGACTCTTTGTTCTCTTCAATTCGTTTCGATTTGGTGATCCCATTTCGGTGACCCTGCTGTGTATTCAGCAAGCACCAAAGGGCCGCCGGAATGCAGGGAAAAGTCGCCGCAAACCTGCCGAAAACTCACAACAAAACGAGGGCGAATGCACACCGAAACCCGCAAAATCATCTGGATTAACCCGCCGAAGACGCCGGAGAAACCCGAGCAGGAGCCGATCAGAGCGCAGAGCAGCGCTCGGATAAACCCGACACCGCAGACGAAGGAGGTGAAGGGAAAAAGAAAACAGTACGCTTGAATGTTTGAAAAGTGAAACGCTGTTTGCAAAGAAACTACTGAGCGAAAATGTCTGAAATTCACATATGAGATCCAATGAATGATAATTAAAAAGGGCTGTTACAGAAAAAATAAGAAAAGTTAAAAAAAAATTAAACTAAATTCGAAAAAAGTTTTTTGAAAAAAAATCCGGAAAAATGTTTAAAAGATCCTAAAAAAATCTATAAATAAAGAGACTTGTTACTGCAGAATATTATAATGAATGGTTTATTAGATATTGAATTAAAATGGGAATATTTTTAACATTGAAGCCTATGGGATTCGCCTGAATAAATCTGTCGAACGAAGCAACAGAACAGCAGGGCATTTCGGCAACTTTTCCCTGCTGGTTTTTGTTCTCTGAATAGACGAAGCTATGGGGATTTCACTGCCCTCGAACAGGCACCGAACAGGCACCATATGTGCAGGCAATTCACCAAGATTTGGTGAATTGCCTGCTCTCTGAATAGCCGAATGGCCAAGAAAGGTAACTGAATACTGATTTTCAGCGTTCAGTTACCTTTCGGCAGCCATTCGGATCTCTTTGAATAACCCTGTATATGTCTCTAATTGTTTGCATAATGTTTTTATGCATTCATAAAAATGGCTTCCCTACAGAATGATTCAATGATTTTTTAAAAAAAACAAACAATTCTTTTTTTAATCAAAAAATTCAGAACGACCCAAATTTATCCAGTAATATTTTATTTGGATGCATCTCGGTTCAGCATTTCTGCTATTCAGGGAATCTTATGTTCCGATATTCCAAATTGCTGATATTTGGCAAAATATCAATGCAGTCTGAATTGCTAAAAAAAAATCTAAAAGGGAATAGGAATCACTGTCTATATCTCTGAACTGGTTGTGATATTACATTGCTGTAGTGTCTCTTTATAGTGGCTGTTGTTGTACAATAGATTTTACAAGGATCCCTCAGACTTTTTTTTTGTCTAAATGTCTATTTAAATTATATAATTTGATTTATTATTAATATTCATATTTTACTTAAGTTAATTATTGCTGTTAATGCTTTTAATGATTTTTTTTCTCAAGACACATACTTTTTTGCATGCTCATTGTTCAAACACCATTCAATGGATGTTTTTATTGTGATCAATCTCATGCTTAAAGAATGAATTTAGATAATTGTCTTTCAATTGTTTTAGAAAAAAATTATTTTTTTAATTATATTACACGAGGTTGTACAAATCGTAACCCCTTCACTAAGAGTTTTTTGTTGAAAATATTTTTATTATAACATTTATTTGAAACATTGATTGTAAAGTTAGAGTTTAGTAGAAATTTAGCAAATACATGTGTAGCGCTCACTCCCGGAGGAGCCGCTGAAAATGAACCACGGGTCAGTCTCCCCGCACTAGGGAATAAATATACTCCAACACCGCTGTGAGTTTTTATCATTTAAATAGTTTACTAAAATAATAAGCAGATGTTGAGACACGGTATTCACAGATATTATTACAGTACTTTCGTATTGCGGTAAAACGCGTAGCGGAAAAGAAACGAAACACGAGGCTTCGTATTTCGGAAGAATAAAATATTCGCAACCGAACAGAAAAATATATGCAATTACTCAATAGTTCGGAAAAAAAAAGACACGTAGCGAACCCAAAATACAATCTCTTCGTATTACGATAAACGCGCAGCGGAAAGAGAAAAATATTGTATTCGGAACGTATCTTTAACCCCCGTTCCGAATCGTAACAGAATGAGTCCTGCACAGGTTAAGTCCCGGAATGTAAAAGGTGTGTATGTGTGTATGGTACCCGGGTACTGTTCAACTGGCCAGTGAATTTACTTAAGGAATGTCTTCGACTAGTCAAGTTGGGGCCCTGTGGACTTTAAAGAGAAAACAGCAGCGTGTCCTTTAATCACAAAACAGCCTTGGAGGCCTCTCACCCATCCGACGATTGCTTTAGGCTCCGCTGACCCAGGACGTCTCTCCGCTCGATTTTGACTGGGGATACTAGCGGCCGGATCCGTTGTCTGACTTTATGCAGCTTGTCCAGCTCACCGCCTGCTCTCCGTACCCGATCAACTCGCGGTGACTCCTCACTCGAGGTCTTCGGTTCCTCCGGTCTGCAGCAATTCCTGGATTCTGGCAAGTCTCCTTCTCCTCTCAGGTTGAGTGACCCAATAAGGACTGACAGGTCTCACTCAGGCTCTGGCCTAGGCCCTCTCGCGATCTCTTCAGTGCGTCTGCTTCTCTCGTTCCCTGGCGCGCTCTGGCGCGTTCTCCACGAGGTGGAGGATGTAAGTCCGTTGGGTCCCACCCACTTCCTGTCCTTTTGCAAAGCACGCCGGGAAATGTAGTCCCAATGTCCAGTGTCTCCAATCGCGATTGTCTCCATCTTGTGGCCAAAAATAGGTACTGCCAGCAGCAAGATTTTAACACAGCGCTACACATGTTTGTATTGAGCTGGTTAAAAATGTGTATAATGTATATTCACAATTTTTTATTGTTTCATTTATTCATATATCCATTACAGAAATATTTTTGTGATGAAAGGTTCTAAACTCTAGATGGTGTCCCTTGCATTACACAATTTCAAACGGGGTCTGCAGTATTAGCGTACAGGCAGAAATGATCTGTATATGGAGATTACAGTGTCACCTTGCATCTGTAATATACAGGGATTTTCAGCAATTATAACCCATGAATCTTATTCCTGTGCAGTAGTGAGTGACCCCAGAGCTTTGCTTATATTCTGCCCTCTCCCTGGCTGTTGTAATGCAGCAGCAACCTTTTGAACTTTTTGTTACAGTAAGGTTTGGGGCTGCTATTTGCAACGTCTTTAGAGTTCTCCATATGGGGACACTACTTTTGTCTTTTTAAAAGTAATGCAGTTTGGGGTTTTGAAATGCTAATTATTGCTTTTCAATGTATTACTATGCAAAATCAAGTTAGCTTGCTTTTGGTAGTGACAGGGTTAAGCATGATTAAGACGGAAGGAAAGCTAAACTGTCCTGTAAAAATAACTTATACATTTATTTAGGCTATATATATATATATATATATTAGTTTATAGAAAGTTTACTGAAATTGTATGATGGCAACAAGACTCAAAATCAGGCAGATCTTAAGAGCTTGTCTATTTTATAAAGATCTTGCATTTCATTTCCAGTAAATGTAACATGTATATTGTTATTCCACTTCAGTTTTTGTTTGAGGAAGCATGAAAGTCTTAAAAATGGTAGAATATTCATAATTCGGTTTTATTCTTTATTTTCATTTTTATGCATCCGCGAAACTCCGTTTATGTAGTCTTATTATGCAGCATTTAAAAATGAAAAATATCTTATTGAGGTGATTATATTTTGTTTCCTCTAGTAACAAGTTTAACTTAAATACCAATAAAAATTTAAATATAAATGATCTATAAATATAATTCCAAATGATAACATCTTCAGATCGTGAATATCCGTTCACAGGAATTGAAAGTGTTACAAATCCTTTTTATTTTTTTCCCCTGATGTTTATAATAGACTGCTAAGGCTGGGGTCAGACCAGCGCACTTTTAACGTGCGTTCTGGCGCACATAATTACGGCCGCACTAGCAGCAGATGACAGGCAATGACGGCCAATATACGATGTACGGCTGCACAAAAGTCCTCCGGCCGTGCAACGCAAGTGGAATTTGAACGCATTTGTTTGAGTACGCAGAACCGCTAGTACTGACGTACTGATTGCGCAGCTGCAGCATAGCGGCGTGTTTGCGTGATTAGGAGATGTCAGACGCTGCTAATGTCCAGCCTACATAACGTCCAGACTCAAAAAGAGTTTTATTGATGATCCGTACAAAATCACGCCCGAAAATGCACGTCGTCTGACCGTTTTTGCACATTCCGTGAAAAAATACGTCAATGCGTTCGGACGCACTTTTTCACGTTCGCGGGAAAAATGCTTTCGTCTGACCCTAGCCTTAAATTGCATCATGATTTCCCCATTAAAGGGGGAAAAAATCCTCTTTATTCTTGTATTCAAGTGTTAGGGATGTGCAGAGAAAAAGGAAGTACAGTTGCAAGAAAAAGTATGTGAACCCTTTGGGATTTCGTGGAGTTTTGCATGAATTGGTCATAAAATGTGCTCTGATCTTCATCTAAGTCACAACAATTTGAAAAACACAGTCTGCTTAAAATAATACAACACAAACATTAGTTTTCATGTGTTTATTTCACAGTGCAGGGTGGAAAAAGTATGTGAACCCCTAGCCTAATGACTTCTCCAACAGCTAATTGGAGCCAGGAGTGAGCCAACCTTGAGTCCAATCAGTGTGATATTATTGGATGTGTTGCTGAAAGCTGTCCTGCCCTTTAAAAACACACACCAGTTTTGGGTTTACTGGTTTCAAGAAGCACTGCCTGATGTGAACCATGTCACACAGAAAAGAGCTCTCAGAAGACCTACGATCAAGAATTGTTGACTTGCATGAAGCTGGAAAGGGTTACAAAAGTATCTCCAAAAGCCTTGATGTTCATGTGTCCACGGTAAGACAGACTGTCTACAAATGGAGAAAGTTCAGCACTGTTGCTACTCTCCCTAGGTGTGGTCGTCCTGTAAAGTTGACTGCAAGAGCACAGCGCAGAATGCTTAATGAGGTAAAGAAGAATCCTAGAGTGTCAGCTAAAGACATACAGAAATCTCTGGCACATGCTAACATTTTTGTTGACACATCTACAATAAGGAAAACATTAAACAAGAATGGAGTACATGGGAGGACACCACGGAGGAAGCCATTGCTGTCCAAAAAGAATATTGCAGCACATTTGAAGTTTGCAAAAGATCACCTGGATGTTCCACAGCACTACTGGCAAAATATTCTGTGGACAGATGAAACCAAAATTGAGTTGTTTGGAAAAAACACACAACACTATGTGTGGAGAAAAAAAGGCACAGCACACCAACATCAAAACCTCATCCCCACTGTAAAACATGGCGGAGGGAGCATCATGGTTTGGGGCTGCTTTGCTGCCTCAGGGCCTGGACGGATTGTTGTCATTGATGGAAAAATGAATTCCAGAGTTTATCAAGACATTTTGCAGGAAAACGTAAGACCATCTGTCTGCCAACTGAAGCTCCGCAGAGGATGGGTGATGCAACAGGACAATGACCCAAAGCATACAAGTATTTCAACAAAAGAATGGCTTCAACAAAACAAAATACACCTTCTGGAGTGGCCCAGTCAGAGTCCTGACCTCAACCCGATTGAAATGCTGTGGCATGACCTTAAGAGAGCGATTGACACCAGACATCCCAAGAATATTGCTATACTGAAACAGTTTTGTGAAGAGGAGTGGTCCAAAATTACTCCAGATCGTTGTGCAGGTCTGATCTGCAACTACAGGAAACATTTGGTTGAGGTTATTGCTGCCAAAGGAGGGTCAACCAGTTATTAAGTCCAAAGGTTCACATACTTTTTCCACCCTGCACTGTGAATGTTCTGTTCAATAAAAACATGAAAACATATAATGTTTGTGTTGTATTATTTTAAGCAGACTGTGTTTTTCAAATAGTTGTGACTTAGATGAAGATCAGAGCACATTTTATGACCAATTCATGCAAAACTCCACGAAATCCCAAAGGGTTCACATTCTTTTTCTTGCAACTGTATAATTAATTTAGTATTAGTCTTCTAAGGTTGCTTCCAGCATTCATATTTAAAAATGTTGATGTTTTATGCTAATGTCCATACACTGAGAAAAAGACTCACAAAACTCGGGAAAGTACCTGGGTAGTTTATGATTCTCTCGTAATATCAAAAGATATATGTACCAATCTTCCATGGTCAACAATGAACATACTATTTGATTCAACCCCTTCACTACCAAGAGATTTTCCAAAAAAATTGACAGAAACCAGTGTTTTTTGTAAAACCATTTTTAATTAATTATAAAGTACAAAATATTTGAGCTTATACCCATTATATGTCTTAATGTAAATAACCTATTTTTGGCCCGTAGATGGTGTCATCTACTGCCAAATTGAGGTAGAGGTTTGAGCAGCTGGATTATTTTCTTCTATTTCTCCCTGCATCGGCTGCTGAAAGCCCGATATTTCAGGGCTTTCAGCAGCTGATTTTACAGTATTAGCTCTTTGGGCATTATGCCCACAGGGCTAAAACTTGTGGGGCACCTTCTGTAGCCCAAAGGCAAGCAAAATTAATTTGCAGCAAATGAATTTCATTTGCTTTTAGGCTGCAGATCAGCATACTGAGATATCTCGATATCGGGGCACCAGATGGTGCCTTTGAAGCCCGGGATATCTCGATCGGTAGTTAAGGCGTTAAAGAATAAAAAGTGTCTTGGGACACCACAAATAACCATAATGTCACTGTAATATTCAAAGAAAATAAACTATACATTATATATTATTCATGATAGGTGTAAATATGATATATACTGGATATATATTTATTGGATTATGTAATTTTAATCTTCAAACAATAAATATTTAAAATTTTTACCAAGTCCTTGAGTGCCTCTCCATTCCGTATTTATATATATATATATATATATATATATATATATATATGTGTATATATATATATATATTACATGGGGTGGGATAGCACTTTATAGTACAGGAATTGATGTATAAATGAATAATAGAGTATTACATTTAAAAGCCCTGTGTATTAACCTCCCATGCGGTCTAATTTTTTCAAAATTTCGTGGCTAAAAGCGTCTAAATTTTTTTTTAAAGGAAATGTGTTTTTGTACATAGTTAGCCTGTAATAATTAGGAATCACGCACTGAAGTCCGTGCAATCAAGAGTCCTTACTGGTAAAATCCTTTATAAATAAATAAATAAAAAATAAATAGTAAATACACTGAGTCCGATAAAGTTTGAAACACGACATAATAATTTATTATCCCAAAAATAATTATCCAAAATAACGCAAATAAATGATATTCAATAAAATACAACAAAAAACACTGAAATCTGTCTGAAAACAAGGGTGAGACGATTTATGGTCTGTTTCTTATCCTGTAGTGCCACCTAGTGGCCGTTCATTAACATTGCACTTTGGATTATACAGTGTTTTATAATTGTTTTCTAAGTTTGCTGCTAGTCCCGCCCCCTGCATCGTGTGACTCGCAGGGAGCCTAACCAGGAAGCAGCTCACCGCGATCACACTGCGCAGGACAGCGAGGGAGCCAGGAGGAGGTGAGTATGCATCCAGCCCGAGTGTGGCTCGGGGTTACCGTTTGTGGTAGTGATGTTTAACCCCAAGTCACACTCGGGAATACCGCCAGGGAGGTTAACGTAACCTTTAAAATTGGAAATGTATAGTCATAACTTAAATGTAGGAAAAAAAACGCAGTTGTGCACATAATTAAATTATTTAAATCATGGAAATTTCAATATTTTAAACCTTTATTCATTCATCTTTTACAGAAATGTTGGGATAAAAAGTTTTAGACACTAAAATATGGTGCACGTCTTGCACAAGTTTAGCTGCGTGTGAAATGTACTTTTAGAATAAAAGTAAAAATGACCTGTGTCAAATGAAAAATTTATAATATAAATGGTAAATAAACAAAGTTGTGTCTGATTGTGATTTTGCACGTTTCTGGCATCTCTGTAGCTGCCATAACTCAGAAAAAAGAATTGAACCTTTTGTAAAAAAAGAAAGAAACCTCTGGTCTTTCTAGGTTCTTTACAGTAATACTAGGTGACACAAATAATATGTAAATGAAAATAAGCATTTCGCTTTCGGGAGAGCATCATATTATGAAAGGTATGTAATCAGGATTTGTCTTTTTTATCATTTTTATTTGTGTATACCGTAGATACTCGAGTATAACGCGACCCGAATATAACGCGATGGGTAGAGATTCATTATGGAAATGAGAGAATACTCAAGACTCGAATATAACATGAGGAGCAAAATTATAAAAGTATACTGTACCAGTAAACAAAATCCTTTGAGGTTCTCTTAACACAGACAGGCCAGGATACTTTGTAGCTGTTACTAAGTATGAAGCCACTGCCCACCTGTCTTCTTTACTTGTGATAAGATGGCCGGCGGAGCAAGGTGACCAACGCAGTGAATCATTCACTGATAGCTAGCAAGCCGAGAGGTGTTGTTTTCTGACCTTTGGCTCCAGCAGACAGGCTCATTCACTGCGCCATCTGCCAATAGCCGCCCCCCCCGAATGAGCTCCTGATGTCACTGTATAGGTGCCGCACGATTCTCCTCACATTCAGAATGTGAGGAGAATCACTCAGCGATCTTGAATGATTGGCTTAAACCGAGTGTGCCCTCTGGCCGTGATGGATCCCACCTCTTCTGAATCCGGGAGTTCCTGAAGTGTTAGCGGGTGTCAGGGAGCCCACATTCACTTCAGGGAGACTACCGGAACTTCAGGGAGACTTGGGATCTCTGAGCTTTTTTTTACACGCGATGCAGATGTCTCGATTATAATGTGACCCCCCCAATTTTAAGGTAAATTTTTGTCACCAAAACCTAGCGGTATACTCGAGTATCTACTATCTACAGTACATGTTTTTGGCTGTGAATTTGTTTAATCCTTGTTAAACGAATTAATAATCTAATGTGAAACAATGTAACTACTATGCTAGAACACTATTCAGGGAATTCTTATTATTATAAACTGATTATTTAGATACTCTCATTATTACAATTAGTAGAATAAGACAGGATGGTTTAAAACAATATAAGTAAAGTCAAAGTAAACATGTATTGATAATGGTGGAGATGAATGCAGAAGAGGAAGTTTACTGTGGTGTGCCATTTTACTACATGAGATAGTGATGTGACTGGAAAGGCTACTCAAAGTAAAAGCTTTCACTCTCGGTGGTTCAATAATGTTGCTCCTGAAGGATATACATAGTTGTTGCTTTTGTTATATTGTTTTTATCTTCAAGAATAATTATGGAATGTATCCAACATTCAGAACTCAGCATTCATTCCATTCCTTCATACCACAATATCCCACCTTTATGTTTGTCCATGAACTTCATACAGCATTTCTGACATAGTCTTTTAGGTGGTTTTGCGTTCCTCTGTTACTATTATTGGCTTCTTTTGTCTTCTAAAATGCTCTCTGTATAGGACAGCCTAGATGGTGCATATTTCTACTATGAGAAAGAGTATCCTGGACAGAGTAACTGCTGGTGAGCCATAAGTG
The DNA here is from genome assembly GCA_009667805.1 of Leptobrachium leishanense. Taxonomy (NCBI): domain Eukaryota; kingdom Metazoa; phylum Chordata; class Amphibia; order Anura; family Megophryidae; genus Leptobrachium; species Leptobrachium leishanense. The sequence continues at coordinate 73,085,920 of CM019067.1, read as the reverse complement.
CACAAAGTCAACAGCACTCTCGTACACCAGGAAGGTCGAAATGAGACATGTCCCAGTTCAACATGTCTGGTTTTATAAGATCTGGAGTTGTGGACTGGATATCAACCACAAACAAATTAATGTTTGTAAAGCGCAGGGTAGAATGTCTATCAGAATGGGGACATAACCCAGAGTGTACCCACTCCTATAGCAAAATGGAGAAATAACCTGAAACTTAGGCAGCAATGTGGTAGACAATAGGAACAATAATGAAACATAACTTTATAGTAATGTAGATAAAACTATCAGACAATACACAACCAACAAATAACGTGTATGAATCTGAAAACTGTGTGAGATTGTTGCTTACAATGCCAATAGTAAGTAGTGGAGGTAGAAGTAAATAAATAAATATCTCCAAAAGGTCTCAAAAGATAAACAGATTATAATATCCCAGAAAAAAGGATAATAGTAGTGAAGCAAAGGCTTATAAACTTATAAATTAAAAAGGGACAGCCGTCCGAAATCACAAACAGTACCAGCTAAGCTAACCTCGGCGATTCGTGCCAAACTGTACACCACTATACTAAAGTTAGAGACATATATATTGGACCGCCATCATAGGAAGACAATATTGGCAACAACGAAAGACATCAAACAGTTAAAAACACCAACATTTAGACACTCGACACATTTTGCTGCTAATATGCTGTTGGGGACTGCACTGGTATATGCTATAAAAAGGTATCTTCGGTACAACCACAGTTACTGACAATGAATTGACTAAAATATGTACACTTAAACGCATTCATGCGCCATAGCTTTCCATACTCAGAAACCAGTTTATAAACTGATGCATAGGTGGAGTCATATGTCAGCCAAATTAGCAAAGATCCTCCTGGGGTGAATGATTCATTTCATATCTGGTGGAGGTGTCCCATGATCACCCAGTTCAAAAAGCAAGTCAATGCAGTCTTAGAGGAGCTGGTGGCTGCTCTTCCCCTTTACTTTGGAAGCCATGCAAGTACACAACACCATTCTCAACATTTCAAATTTCAACCTATAAAAATCCCATAGACATTAGCTTGTTGAATGCAACAAAAGCAGTTATACCAGCACATTGGAAAGACCTAACAGTCAAAAACATAAGAATATTAGTGGAACTGACAAATTCTGCCGAGGGGACATTGGAGCCACACAATACCTGCTGGTTTTACTGCCCATACTATAGTGTTCCCAGGAGGGCCAGAGCAACACATACTGGTGCAACTGAAAAATGAGCTAACATACACTTGAGTCCTGCCTCCCCATTAGTCCCATCACCTGGGAGTCATCACTTTCCCATCAAATGGGCATATGAAGGACTTTCTTATTGCTGTAAGAGGCCTATCTTCCATGTCTTTTTTATTATGTTACTTCCTGTCGTGAATGTTGACTCTACATTAAAATCTGTTACTGCCAATGTCCTTCTCTTATGTGTGATGTAACTTATTATCTCGTTCTTTAAAATCTAATAAAACGGTATCTTCAGTAAGCATTTTTTTTGTATGTAAACATGTATGCATGTAAACAGTCCTTCTCTGTTATCGTTGTGTCATTGTGCAGCACTATATTCTTTAGAAACAGTTTTGTTGGTGGATAATGTATTCTTTGAAAGCACACTATTATATATATCTGACGTTCTTTTTGATTGTCATTGGTAAAAACATATCTATAGTACAAAGCTGACTTATAAAATAGCACATTTTAACAATCAGCTTGGTGTTTTAATAATAATGCTGCAATAGTTTCTAACGTGATTAGCTGTCTATAAATTTTAATATAAAAGGCAAGGCCATTCTCCTCCTGTCCTCTTATGTCCTCTTATAATTGTTTTTGCTAGTCAGTGTTTGAATTGTCAGTCTAACAGGGTTATTCAAAAAGAATTGAAAAGTCACCATACGATCGGTGACTTTTCGACTCCTGCACTTCGGAGCGATTTGCAATCCTATTTCGCCGACCCTGCGGTGTTTTCAGCAAGAACCGCAGGGCCCCCGTAGTGCAGAGAAAACCCACTGCAAACCCGAACACTCGCCGCAAACCTGCCGAACACTCACCAAAACCCACAGAAAACAGCTGGATTAACCCCACCGAATACGCCGTAAAAAAAACCAACTAGTCACTGATCACAGTGCAGAGCAGCCGTTGGAAAAACCCGACACGCAGACGAACGAGGTGCGGAAAAAAAAACCAGTATGCTTGAAAGTTTGAGATTTGGAACGCTGTTTGCAAAAAAACTACTGAACAAAAATGCCTGGAATTTACATATAAGATCCAATGAAAGATAATAAAAAGGGCAGTTACAGTAAAAAGAAAAGACGATTAAAAAAAAAGGAAAAAAGTTTGCCAAAACAAATATGAAAATATGCCTAACAGATCCAAAAAAAATTCTATAAATAGAGAGACTTTTTGCTGCAGAATATAATATTAAACGATTTATTAGATATTGAATTAAAACAGGAATATTTTTAACATTGAAGCCTATGGGAATCGCCTGAATAAATCTGTCGAATGAAACCACCGAACAGCAGGGAATTTCGGCAGCTTTTCACTGCTGTTTTGTGTTCTCTGAATAGATGAAGCATTGCTTCTCTATGGGGGATTTCACTGCTCTCGAACAGGCTTAACACCGTCGAACTGCAGATTTTTCTTAACTCTGTTATTCTTCTAAAATGGTATTTAAACCAATAAAAATGCATGAAAATGTGCGCAAATAATAAAATATGTCCTATAAAAAATAATAAAAAGGTCCATTACAAAATTTTAAAAAAGCACCTTTTAAAAAAAGGGAATCAAAAATTTAGTCTAAAAAAATACAAGAAGGTGTTCCAAAAAATAAATAAATAAAAAGACGTTTTGCTGAAAATGTAAAGAATAGATGGTTTAATAAAAAAATCCCATGGCATTCGCCTGTTTAATCAAGTTGAACTGAATCACCAAAAATCAGTACATTTCATTGACACTTTAGTGAAGTTCAGCATTCTCTGAATAGATTAACCTTTACTTCTCTATGGGACAATATTGCTGCCGTCGAAGATTGCCGATCTGCAGCGATATGCAGCGAACTGCACACTATTTCGCTGTCAATTCACCAATATTTTGCAAATTGACAGCTTAGTGAGTAGATGAACTGCCACGAAATTGCACCCAACAGAGAAATTCACCGCTCGGTGCAATTCGGTGGCAAGTTCGTCGCTTTCTGAATAACCCCTTTAGTATTAAGATGATCATTACTATTATACATTTAACCGTATCAATTACAACTTAATTCTTATGTGTTCTTCCTATGCCTACAACATAGTGTCATTTGCAAATTTGCCATATAGTTGAGCAGTGAGAAAGCAGAACCTCTTCAATAAAACACATAAATCTTAAACCTAATTTGTGCATTTACACATTTATGTCATTTGCTCTATTTTAGCAGTTATGACAATTTGTGTAAGTTTTTGAAACAATAAAACAAAACTATTATTTACCCATAATAAGCCTTTTAAGGTTTTTTTGCACACATGACAAGTCCAGTCATACTACTGCACCAATTAAAGCCGGGGTCAGACGAGCGCACTATGTGTAGCTTTGTGACACTTCGACGGGGCCAGCCACACACTGAATCGAATTGCGCACGCTACGGCGGGCGTGCTGCGGACGTTTTGAAACCTTCCCTGTCGAAGCGCTACGATGCGCGTTCGATGGGGCTGCAAAAGTGCGGTCCTCCATAGGAGGATTGAGCCTTGCATCGCAGAGCGCAATAACTGTGCTCAGCGAAGTGGCCAGACAGGTGCCAGACGGCCAGACTCTCGTGGACGTTCCTTCTGCTCTTAAAAATGCTCGTCTGGCCCCAGCCTTAGTTACAAATGTTACAACAACGGCAATAGTCATAAATAGCCATATTCCCCACCACTACCACCACAAGAGCAAACCCTCCATTCTCATCTACCAGATGGAGAAGCTCCATTTCTTCACCCTATTTTCCCCAGTTATTGACCATATTCCCCATTTCACTTCCTTCCACCAGAATTAGTATCCCCATTCTTTCCACCTTCCTTCTCCTAGAGTGACAGGCCCCATTCCAACTTGCCTAATATGATAAGCCCCATAAAAATAAGAAGTCCCATACCTCCCTCCTCCAAAGCAAGAGTCCTCACCAACTCTTTACTCCAGTTTGAGAGTCCCAGTTCATCTTCCTTCCCCAAAGAAGATCTTGATTTCCTCACCTCTGCTGCAAGAACGCTCAGCCTATTTTCTCTCACAGTATGCCACTGAGTTCCCACAAGAAGTGGTATGGTGGGCAGAGGAAGCAGCGTGGACCATGGAAGCTTTATGACCCTGACACTATATATGTCTTCTGCAATACACCTGTAGCTGCTGCAGTCACAGGATGCACTGCTCAGGGGTGTCAGTCACCCTCTGAAGGGGTCCCTTTCTATTGTGAACCAATACCAAAAAGTCTTATCACCTCCATCTGGAATAAAATTATTGTACAAACTGAATGTAACTCTTTTAATGACAATGGGGGTCTATAAAGTAACTCAGACTATTATTCATTATCAAATATTATGCTAATTTTTCTCCATGGGTTAAAGTTATATTGGTTCATCTAGTGAACAAATATTCCAGGAAAATAAAATCTTTTGTATGTTAACAGATTGAAACCTCTTTCAGTTCTTTATTATTTTCACCTTCACTTCATTGTAATATTTGATATTAGCACTGTTTGTTTTTAAAGTGCTAAGTGACATAACATTTTTGAAAATACATATTGGGAGTGGATGAGTTTATGACCTTTGCCCAGGAATGCTTTCAATCTTTTGTCAGTCTTTCTGTATCAGATTCCCAAAGATAGATTTGCATATATAACTTATGAACGAGAACAGCCGGTGACTCTATGATCAGAAAATCAGAAGATGAATAGACTTGAGATGAACAGTCCTATAATGAACATTCCTTTGATCACACATTTATCAGCAGAGCACACACATTCTTCTTACCTGGTGCTTCAATGGATACAGCCTGGGCAAAAGTTGTTAATCAATAGTCCACAAAAAAGTTATATAAAAAATGAAAAATCCACTTTAACCAGGTTTGTTGCTTGCAAAGTAATCTCATACACTGCATGGAATGTTTATTAAAATAGCGAACACCTGAACAATCATTCTTCAGAGTAAATAAAAGATTGTTTTGAATGTATAAAATCCAGATTTCAGTGAATAATATGCAATTTTGACAGCCGTATCATCAATAATACCTAGATAAGCGTGATATGATGAATCATCCTCTGGTTAACAATCCTATGATAGAGTCTCAATACCAGGGACAAAGCTTTTTGTGTGTGATTTGTCGGGGTATATTCACAGTGCTGAGTGGAGCACCATTTGAAATAGCCTAGTATAGGAGTCTATCAGGGTTATTCAGAGAAAGGTGAAACTCTGGAGAACTTTTGGAGAAGTGAAAATTCTAGGTCAAATAGCTGATTTCAAAAGTGAGATATATGGGAGAATTTTTCTGGTTTGGCTATTTTGACCTAGAATTTTCACTGCTCCAAAAGTTCTCCAGAGTTTCACCTTTCTCTGAATAACCCTGTATCGGTGCATTTTTTGGACAGTAGAGTAACCCTGTTATGCAGCACAGCAAAAGACAGCAAACGCTTTTCATTTGATATGGTCAATTGGCTCATTCTTTCTACAGCTTGGGTGAGCAGTAAAATTTTTTCACTTTCATATTGAAGAATATATCATTTTTGTTTATTTTTGCTAGTAAACCACACACATAAGCAATGCTGCCAACATTTTAGAATGCTTCATATATCATTAGTTTGAATATAAAGTTTAAATAAAAAGATGGAAATAGAGCAGGCTCCAGACACGGTGCCTGGGCATTAGACTAAGCACAAACTTATACATAAAAGAAAACCAAAATGTAAATAGTAGTACACTACACTTTCACATTTTACTACAAATAAATAACAAATATATGCAAGAACGTAACTCTTTAACAACTACTCTGCATCTCCTTCTCTCCTGGATCGTGTCAATGAATGTCTCTCCGCCATCTTTAACCAGATGTCTTCCCGTTTCCTTAAACTTAATCTTGCTAAACAGAAATTCTTCTCATTCCTACTTCCAAAAAAGACACCACGCCACCTATCTCTCTATGCATAAATGGAATTCTCATTGGTCTGACACCTCAAGCTCACTACACTGGTGTCACTTTCGACTCTGACCTTACGTTTTCTTCCTGCATACAAACAGGGTCCAAATCGTATTATCATCAACTTAAAAACATTGATAACATCCACCCCTTTCTGATGCAAGATACTGCAAAGGTGCTTTTCCATACTTTTATTATACTGTGGCTTGATTACTGTAACTCGCTCGTTAATGGCCTCCCAACGCCTGCATTGGCCCCTTGAAATCTGTGATGAATGCAGCTAAAAGGCTTATATTTCTCATTCGACACTGCTCACATATTTTCCCCTTCTGCTGGTCCCTTCACTGGCTTCCTGTACCTTTCAGGATACGATTTAAAATACTGACACTCAAGTTCAAAGCCCTCAATTACAGCACACCCATTAAATATTTTCCTTACTTCACAATACATCCCTTCAAGATCACTCTGATCAGCAGATGACCTCCACCTGTCCTTTTTACCACCCACACCAACTCTTGAGTCCAAGCCTTCTCAATGGCAGTTCCACTCCTGTGGTATGACCTACCTTGTCTTATCAGACTCTCCCTTATTTTTCCAGCCGTCAAGAAATCCCTCAAAGCCCATCTCTTCAGATTAGCATACCACATTACTGATGTCAGCCTATCCATCTCCTCACCTACCCCCATATCATGATAGCTATAGCTATCGCTGCCATATCCTCACTCTTTCTGAAACACTAGTCTAGTGATCCTAATGAATACTGTCTCGAGGCAAGATGAATGTGCTGCATTGGATTAGCTCCCTGTTCTCACTCTGAATCGTTATTAAACTTTGTATAGAAGCCATTAATCCCTTCACTACAGAGATCGAGATATCTCGGGCTTGATCTGCCCCGATCTGTTGATTTGCAGCCCAAAACCAAATGAAATTAGTTTGCTGCAAACAAATTTCATTTTCTTTTGGGCTGTAGAAGGTGCCCCTAAAGTTTTAGTCCTGTGGACATAATGCCAAAAGAGCATAAAATGTAAAATTGGCTGATGAATGCTCTGAAATATTGGACTTTCAGCAGCCAATGCAGGGGATAAAAGAAAAAAAATTGACCTGCAGCTCAAACCTCTGTAACTCAGTTTGGCAGTAGATAGCGCCATCTACTGGCCAAATAGGTTATTTACAGTAATAACTATTACTGTATAATTAATTAAGTATGATTTTGCAAAAAAAACCTTTGTTTTCTGACAAGGTTTTTTTGGAAAATCACTTGGTAGTGAAGGGGTTACTGAACGGTAAGTAGTTGCAATGAAAGCTCGGTCAGAATAGCATTTTGAATTCTTAACCATATCATGGATGTTAGCCCTGCTGCCGGGACCTCGCCTTGCCCACTGACGTCATCACTGAAGTTTTTACATTTTCAGTAAATGTGTGGTCCCTTTACTTTCTTAATTTGAGAATTAGAAAAGCATATTAAATATTTTTGCTACTTGCATATATTTACTAACTATTATTTTGCGTAAAATAATGCAATTCAATTATATATTTTTTTCCCAAGGCAAGGTAAATATTCTTTTTTGGTCCCTTTTTCCATTTTAATGAATGTATTATGGACATGAGTAGATCTGGATTCTGAAAGCAAACGACATTTATTATCATCAATTTAAAATTGGAATTTGCTAGTCTTTAGTTTCAGTGTTGAATTAAAATATATATCTGACAGAAGTGACATCCATAGACAAAGAACTGTATGATTAATACTTTAAATTATTAATTTGTTTCTGTGTGAATTCGTTGATTATAACTTGGCCCTTTTAACGTTTCGTAATTTCAAGTTTTTATGATTCCACTTTAAGATCAGAATGTTTTATTTCTACCCATTTTTTATATCAAGAGTCATTAAACAATAGAGAAAAATTGCTTGAAAGTCATTAGCAAAATTTGCATGCACATTTCATCACTCATCTTTATGTAAAGCTAATGCATAAATGAAACTTGGAGAATGAAATTAAAAATAGATAGCATGGTTTAGGAAGTAATAAATCACAGGGTCCTAAAGCTGTAGGGCACTTGAAGTTGAGCTTCAAAAATATATGCACTAGGGCAGCATTCCCTATTGTGCAATCTGGTCCTGATGAGGATTGAGCATGTTGTGCCAATCCATCTCGTTTTGGCAAAACACAAGGTTATCACTGTGGGGTGGAACCACTGGGAAAGCAGTTGGCTTTGATGGCTTGGCGAATCAAGTGCGAACCCTGAAATCTGCACAAGACAGCCTGGAACTCTCAGAGATCACTGCCTGCACGTTCTCATCGAAAGAAGGTAGTAAAATCAGGCATTCCTCAATAATGAGCGCCAAACAAAAGCAGAAAAGAACAAGTCATCATTTTTGAGTGTAAATACTGTACAGTATATGTCCACATTTCTATATTTCATTAAACATTGTTTGCTGACTGCTATTGATTATGCCAATATTCATTTTATCACACATAGCGGAGCCCGAATAGGGAAGATTTAATCAATTCCATTTAAATATATATTTCATTTATTTATTTATTTATAAAGTATTTTACCAGGAAGGATACACTGAGATTTCTCTCGTTTTCAAGTATGTCCTGGGTTCAAGAAACTTTGAATTCTTACGGTCGTTACAAAAATACAAAGTAATAAAATGCAAGATATTAAAAACAAAACACAAATCTACAGATTAACACAGGAAAAAAAATGTAGGAAATATATTCACTATGTTACATGTTTACAGGTGCATTCTGTATCGAGGTATGTTAATAGAGATCTCTTAAGGGACTTTAGACTGGGGGAAGATTTGATGGTGTCTGGGAGGTTATTCCATATTTGCGGTGTTCTTTAGGAAAATGAGGATATTTAACTGTCATCTGTTTAATTGTTATTTCTAAATTTGTGTATAAATGTGTTGCTATAAAAATGTTCATGTGATAGTTACATAGTTACATAGTTACATAGTTACATAGTTATATAGGCTGAAAAAAGACATGCGTCCATCGGGTTCAGCCTCTCCCACATAACCTACTGCTGTTGATCCAAAAGAAGGCAAAAAACCCAGTCTGAAATGCTTGCCAATATGCAACATACTGGGAAAAAATTCCTTCTTGACCCCAGAATGGCGTCAGATTTCTCCTTGGATCAAGAAGCTTTTACCCACATATTAAATATTATAACCCTTAATATTCTGTGTCTGCAGGAAGTCATCTAGTCGTTTTTTAAAAGTCTGTACAGACTCTGACCCAACCACCTCAACAGGCAGAGAATTCCACAGCTTTATTGTTCTCACCGTAAAATAACCCTTCCTATGCTTTAAGCTAAATTTTCTTTCATCCAGTCTAAATGGATGACCCCTTGTCCTATGTATAGTCCTGTTAATGAATAGGTTATCAGACAATGGTTGATAATGGCCCGTATATATTTATATAAGGTTATCAGATCCCCTCTAAGGCGCCGGTTCTCTAAACTAAACAGGTTTAAGCTTGTTAATCTTGCCTCATAACTTAACCCTTCCATTCCCCTTATTAATTTAGTTGCCCGTCTCTGCACTTTTTCTAACGCTATAATATCTTTTTTTAAGACCGGTGCCCAAAATTGCACGGCATATTCAAGGTGCGGCCTGACCATTGATTTATACAGAGGCAAAATTATGTTTTCATCCCGTGAGTGAACTCCCCTTTTAATGCATGCCAATACGTTGCTTGCCTTGGCGGCTGCTGTTTGACATTGCACATTGTTACTTAGTGTAAGGTCCTGGAGGCCCTCACCCCCTGGCGCCCCTTTTTGTGTCTTTTACTACATGTCCCCTGCAGATTCCAAAACCCTTGTATAAACAATTCACCTTCCTGATTCTACCGTTCTGGCCCTGGATCCACACCTGCCCTTCATCCTCCCTGATTAGCCCTGCATATAAGGGAGTCCCACCCTCAACCCTGGACTTCCACATTGAAGTTACTGACTGCGTTACCTGTTTACTAAAGCTCCCTGAAACCGCCTGACCATCTCCTGAACTCTCTGCTAAGACCCCAAGGACCTTCTGCTATTTATCTGGACTCTCATTGCTTCACTCACCGGTAACCCTCCCATCCTGCTCCCCCTCTGTCCCCATCTAAGCCTTGCCGTGTACCGAACCCCTGCTGTACCACGACTATTCTCTGCCAGCCTTGCCGTGTACCGAACCCCTGCTGTACCACCGACTATTCTCTGCCAGCCTTGCCGTGTACCGAACCCCCTTGCTGAACCCTGACGACGCCATTGCCTGTACCCTGTCTGATTTCATGCCACTGTGTTTACCTGCAATAAACACTCATTGCTATTCTGAATCTGCCTTCATCACTGCATCCTGGGCTCACAACCCCAACCTGCTACACCCACCGCAGTCAAACCCTTACACTTAGTTTGAAGTCTATGATTATTCCCAAATCCTTCTCCTGCTTGGATTTCCCTAACTCCGTACCATTTAGGGTATAAATTACTTGTGTGTTCTTCACTCCAAAGTGCATAACTTTGCATTTATCTACATTAAATTTCATCTGCCATTTAAGTGCCCAGTCCCCCAATCTATCTAAATCCCTCTGTAGCGAAGTAACATCCTGCTCACATTGTATTACTTTTCCTAGTTTTGTGTCATCTGCAAACACTGATACATGACTTTCAATGCCTATCTCAAGGTCATTTATAAATAAATTGAATAGTATTGGTCCTATAACAGACCCCTGAGGGACACCGCTTACCACTGGTGTCCATCTTGAAGGCTAGGGACAGATGAGCGCATTTTCTGCGGCCACCGTCAAAATGTACGTCGATGCGTGCGCACGCATTTTTTCACGGAATACGCTTAAGTGGTCAGACGATGCGCAATTCTGGACGTATTTCATGACGATGGGGTGAAAAGAAGTCTAGGGAAATCCGGCTGTTTGAACGTTATGTTGGCCGCACACTAGCAGCGTCTGACATCTCCTAATCACGCACACACGCTGCTATGCGGCCGCAGCGCACTCTGTACGTCAGTACCAGCGGTTTAACGTTCTCGAAAAAATGCGTTCATTTTCCACTTGCGTTGCGCGGCCGGACTTTTGTGCGACCGTACTTCGTATATTGGCTGTCATTGCCCGGCATCTGCTGCTAGTGCGGCCGTGATTATGTGCGCCAGAACGCGCGTTCGCACTGCCTCAGTCTGACCCTAGCCGAAAATGTACCATTTATGACCACTCTCTGTACCCTATCTTTTAGCCAGTTTTCTATCCAAGAACAAGTATTTTCATCTAGACCAATTTTTCTTAATTTAAATAGTAACCTTTTGTGTGGAACTGTGTCGAAAGCTTTGGCAAAATCTAAGTAAATCACATCCACTGTGACCCCCTGATCTATACTTCTACTTACTTCCTCATAGAACGTAATTAGGTTAGTCTGACATGATCTGTGTTTCATGAAACCATGCTGATTTTTGCCAATAACATTATACCTCCCAATAAATTCCTGAATATTATCCCTTAGTAACCCCTCGAATACTTTCCCAGCCACAGATGTTAAGCTCACAGGTCTATAATTCCCAGGCACAAATTTTAAACCTTTCTTAAATATAGAGACGACGTCACCTTTTCTCCAATCCTCTGGTACTATACTATATATAGTAAGCATACCAGCAGTTTTCCACCGTTTACTAATGTACAATATTGTAGTCATACAGGAAACTAGTCCATCCATGGTTCCTGATGATGCCGTATTGTGAGCGTTATGCCTATTTTTGTATCTTAACCTGCTTGGCGGTATTCCCGATTGTGACTCGGGGTTAAATTTCACTACCGCGATCGGTAACCCCGAGCCACACTCGGGCTGTATACTCACCTCATCCTGCGCTCCCTCGCCGTCCCCTGCAGTCACCGCAGTGTGATTGCGGCGGCCAGCAACTTGCTTCCTGGTTCCGCTCCCTGCGAGCCACGCGACGCAGGGGGCGTGACCAGGTGACAAATTTGAAAACTGGAAAAAAAATATATTTTGAAACTGGAAAAATGACTGTAAAATGGTAAACAGTAAAAAGTAAAATGTTAACAGTCCCATGTTACACTAGTGCTTGCTGCTTGCCCAGATCCAACTGATGAAGCTGGGCGAGCACCAGCAAAAGCCCTATTACATTTTAGAAATAATTTTTATGTGCTTTTTATTTCTGTAAAGCTGCTTTGAGAATAAATCCTCTATTATATTGCACCCCTTTTTCTGAAAGATTTCAGTGTTTTTGGTTTGATTATATTATTGAATATAATTTATTTGCATTAATTTGGATAATTATTTTTGGGATAATAAATTATAATTTTGTGTTTCAAACTTTATCTGACTACGTGTGTTTACTAGACACTTGTTTGCACAGATTTCAGTGAGTTATTCCTAATTATTACAGGCTTACTATATAAAACAACACATTTCCTTTCCAAAAAAATTTAACGCTTTTAGACACAAGTTTTTTTAAAAAATCACACCGCCAGGGAGGTTAACAGTCACTCTCTTTACCTATACCAGCATGTGCTTTATTACTTTGTATACATTCATCATATAGAATCTGTTACTATATTTAATGTATGAGATTGATATACCAATTATACTTTTTGCTCTTTTTATATTTTATTACTCAGTACTTGTGAATTGTAACAAGTGCATGTGGGGTATTTCTGTTACTTAATGTCATTTGTGTTCCATTTTGCCCTGAGTAGTATTGGGTGGAATTTATGGTTGTTATAGTTAATAAAGTGTATTTTATCTTTTCTTTGCACTATAGGCACAGACTGTGGTGTTAGCCAACGAACATAGTATTTATTGAGTTGCTCGGTGTGTGGGTTAGGCCCGTTATATTAAATCGGTTAATTGTACAGTTGTTTTAGGTCCTTTCTTGGTCCAGTTTTTATCTTTTGTCTGTCTACTGTTTCAGGTTTTCCGTGGCAATTTACCCAAGGAAAATCTCAGCTCACACAAATTAACAAAATCCAGGAATAGTGAATCCATGCCACATACATTTTAATGTATGATCTCCATAATTTTCCAATATCTTCTGATTATTTTGTTAGTATATATTAAAAAACTTCTAGTTATTTGTATTGTTGGACTTTTGAAAATATTCGTAGATCATGGACTCAAATCAACAAAGCGGGGCAAATGATCAGTTAATTAAAATACAAATAATTGCTCACTGTCAAAATCAAATAGTAAAAGACAGGATGATATATTACATAAACATCACTGAAAATTATTTGGTTGACTGAGCAAAATGCATTATCGACAAGCTTATAGAAGAGGAATGAACCTACAGGAGGCTTAAATGTTACATATAATATGCTAATAACCACAAGAAAAGCAATTAATACTATTTGGTGCTGCGGCATGCTTACTGGCACTATGAGATTGCAAATTAAAATAAAATAACTGGATATAAGGAGGTCTTGTAAACTAGCAGAACCATCAGGGATTGAAAAAATTAAGTAGGATAATTAAGAAAGAGAGGACGAACATAATATACTCTTACTATGAAAGCTATTTCTTTATGAGCAGTTAAACAGGAATAAACATGTCTGAAATACAATATCAGTGTTATCCAAAGAACACCGAATTGGCCATGGAATTGCACCGAACAGCCAACTATTTCGTGGTCATTCGGCTATTCAAATTCAGGGAAATTCGCCAAATATTGCAAATTGCCAACGAAATCTGGTGATCTTCGACAGCAGTGAACTCCCCATAGAGAAGTAATGGTTAATCTATTCAGAGAACATCAGACAGCACTGAAATGTCAGTGAAATGCCCTGATTTCCGTGCTTTCGTTTGACAGGTTTAATCAGGCTAATCCCATAGGTTTCAATGTTAAAAAAAATAGGTAATCAAAAATTGTATTAAACCAAGAAAGCATTTCCGTGGCGTCTACAAAACATATGAACAACAAATACATCAAAAAGTAGATGTGATGGGGGAGCTAAGAATTAACTTTTTGCGGTCCAATAAACTTTCACGAAGTGCGCCAGTCATACTCATTTAATTTCCACAAAAAAAACACACACTTTTAAGTTTTATGTAACAGTTACAATTACTATTCTAAAACCTTATATTATTTAGTATTCATATTTTCTCATTGTATGACACTTTTTAACCCCTTCACTGCTGAGTCATTTCACTTCTGTGTGCTGAACTCAATTTGACCGTTTTGTGCTCATCATGTTTGATATATTCTTTTTTATGGTAGACTCTGCAGATTCATAATATATTATTATTATATGTATACGTCATGTCCTGCCAGAATGCTATAACAAAAAATGTAAAAAAAATGTGAATTCCAATTAAAATTTCAATCATCTATAGGGTGTAAAATAATTTTTTTCACATTTTAATGTCCAAGCCTTTGCAGTTATATATTTTATGGGGTACACTTGTTATACAATTTAGAAATGAGAACCCGTTACTGTATTTTTAAGAGAAAGAAAAAGCGAAAATACGCGATTTTAGTTAAAACTGAAATAAATAAATTTTTTGTTAGTGCTGCGTCATTGTTCACATTATGATTAAAAAGTGAACAATGCTGCATTAATATTTTTTTTTATTCTTTATTTTATTTTTTATTTATTCTTTACCCTTACCTTGCTCATGTTTGATATCATTGGAAAGGTCATGCTCTGGCTTTTCATACAATATCAAACATGGCCCTCTAGCTGCCACCGATAGTGGGGTCATTTGGACCAATCCATCTCCCTATCTCTACCGTAGGGTTTCCATAGAGAAACTCCTTGGCAGCTAGGGATTAATTCCATAACTGACGTCACTGCGCTGATGCGTGATGACATCAGCGTGCAAGGGGAAGCCCTGGAGGCTTGGCTGCCATCCAAAATGTCAGCCACCTCTGGGAGCAATCTGCGATCTGACGACAATTGTCGCTGGATTGCGAACCAACAACTAAGGGGTTAAAGAGAGCCATTGCACACTGTGACCTTTCAAGCGATGCCTCTCTTGACCAGGTATCCCTCGGCGATGGAGAGATAGAGGGGTCCAAAGGACCACCCCTCCCATTCAGGTAATCCCATTGCTCTGGCGGGGAGGGCACCTGAACCTGACGTCATCATGCCTGGCATCACGATGATGTCAGTGCGCCGAGAAAGGTATAAAACCAGAGGTCTGACTTTGTGGGACCCTGGAGAGACAGGTGAGTATCAGGCAGGCAGGCGGGCGTGCTAGTCATGTTGGAATGTATCTGACATTGGACCGCAACCAGCAAAAGGTTGTGTCGGATATATTTCTCGACATAGGACTGGAAAGGGATAAAGATTATGTATGTGAGCAACCACATACACAAATTAACAATAAATAGCTTGCAACTTTTCGTGGGGGGAATGAACTTTGTCTCTATTTATTCCTCAAAAACCCTTTAAAGCATCATCATTTTCAGTGTATTTGGCCTACAGCAAGCTTGATGAATGTTGTATTCAATATATACATAATTAGCCATAAATATTTAACAAAGTCCTACTCTAGGTCTCTGAAAGATGTTCTTTAAAAGAGGAAAGATTTATTTTAACAGTATTTATACACATACAGTATATTGACATTTCAGTCCCCCCAATGACTTTTCTCAAGTCTTGAGAAAAGCAGCCACGGAGAACTGAAACATTGATTTATTTGATATGTTCATAATCATAAGTTATACATACTATAGGGTGAAATTATTAGAGGTGCTATTTGTTTTTCCTGCTTTAAACTATATGTATTTTTAAAACCACCAGCTCTTTTTGCCCTTTTTCCATTACTATTCTGGACTTGGCTTATAAAGTTTAAAATGTAATGAACAATAACGAATGTTTTCCATTTTCCTTTGCGAGCATAAAACCAAGAATTCACGATTTTTCTCTCTCTCGTACCATTTTTGATGCTTAATGGATTTTTTAAAAGAACATAAAACAGATAGAAGCTAGCGTGAGACTTAACAAAATATCGTGATAGGTGCCTTACATTACACATTTGCTTGAAATGTAAGTTCTTTGTCATATGGAGTATAAGTCTCAGAATATTTATTTTTTGTATTTTATACTGTTGGGACTGGAATATGACAGTTAAGTTAAAATTTGATTGAATAAGTGGTTTCACAGCAATCTTCAAACATAAAGCTTGTTCAGGTCTAAATAAACTAGTAAAGTACATATTTTCTATCTAGTCTGTCCTTTCATCTTTGTTGAAAAAAAAGCGATGTATGCAGTAATATTAGAAAAAACATGGTTTAGA
The DNA here is from genome assembly GCA_009667805.1 of Leptobrachium leishanense. NCBI lineage: Eukaryota > Metazoa > Chordata > Amphibia > Anura > Megophryidae > Leptobrachium > Leptobrachium leishanense. Next base: position 73,069,498 of record CM019067.1, on the reverse strand, counting down.
AAGTGCCAATTGTATGTACTATTTCATACTTTTCTAAAGTAATGCACATTTCAGCCTAGATGAAAGCAAATGTATTTTCATCAAAGGTCTCCATTTAGATTGGAAGAAAGAACTTGCAAGCTTGTACTAATTTAAATTTTAACAAGGAAAATAACAGTAAGGATATATATAAAGATATATTCAGGTTAATATATACATATGTGTAATCCAAGACTGATTTTTGTACATACAGAATTTGATGATCCAGCTTGCAATGAATGCCAAAAAAGAGCAATTTCCATTCCATAAAATAATTGTTGTGTCATCGCTAGGTCAGATATGAAGTGATACAAATTCGACGTTTAATGATATTTTTAAAACTCTGTTTTTCAAAACCATCGTAGATTATAACATTATGCTAGTAGAAGGAAAAATGTATTAAAAATATTTCTTTTTTTGGAGAAAGTATTTTACCAGGAAGGATACATTGAGACTTCTCTTGTTTTCAAGTATGTCCTAGGTTAGTGAATATGTACCGTTAGGTGTCTTGCCCAAGGACACTTACTGGAGAGGTGCTCTTGCCAGGATTTGAACCTGTGTCTCCACGGTCTCCACAGTCATAGAGCAGTGATGTTACCTCTACTCCACCCAGCCAGTACAAAACAGTATTGAGATTTAAACTCCCTCGGCATAATATTTAAACAAACCTAACCAGGTCTACTTTGCCATCCTTCACAATCTAGGGAGGTAACACATGCATGAACAAGAAAAAATCCAAGAATGCCAGATTGTTGCTCAGGGGATCTTTAGCAGCCCATTCACCCTATTTTAACTTGCAACAAAGTAGAAACTTGGCACTCGAATATGGCAAAAAATACCTGTTATTTAGGTCAGCTTGAGAAAGACTGCCTAGACAGCAGAAACTTTGCTGCCGCTGACCTAATAAACTGGTACTTTTTGCCATATTCGTAATGATAGGTTTCTCCTTTTGTTGCTAACATTGCCATCCTTTTCAGAAGTTGTCTATTTCGTTGTTTCTCCAACCTGTCTTTGGCACCCCAAACCAGGCCACATTTTGCAGATCACCTTGGGGGAAATGCAGACTGAATCCTGCAATCAATGAGCAGAACATTATATCACCTGTGCTGTGCTTCAGATATCTGCAAAATCTGGTTGGGGGTCCCAAGGAATGGTTTGAGAAACACTGGTCTATCTCATCAGGATCGTATGCCCCATGGATGAGCTAATGGTCCTACTGAAGGCAATATATCAGGAATGTTAAACTCCAGCCCCCCCAGATGTTGAAGCATGCAATTCCTTGAATTCTTGAATGCAATAGAAGGTCAAAGAATCATGGGAGCTGTAGCTCGGCAGCATCAGGGGGGCTGGAGTCTGACAGCCACGCCATGTTGTTTTTTGAAAATATGGATCCAGACTACCTTCAATCCATACAAAGCTAGTACTTCATTGTTATTAGCTGCCACCAATGGAAGAACATACAGTTACAGTTGCAGTTACAAGTTTTTATAACGCACTAACAAGTTCCGCAGCGCTGTACAATTTCAGAGCACAAACATGAGACATACGCGATAAATAAGGAAAAGACAACCCTGCCCGTAGGATAGCTTGTCTAGGAGATACAGCACTTTAACCAAGTGCTCAGCCTGACATCACGTGAGCTTACAATCTAAGGGAACATACGCCTTTTTTTACCCCATTTTTTCTTCTCTTGGGTTGTTAGGTCTCATGTGATTGATCCATACCATTTCCTCGTGGCTTGTAACTGAAAACTTGACCACAAGTTGATAAACTCAGTGCGCCCCACTTGTAATTGCTACTTGACTTTTACCTAATGTCACATGCTGTTATCTTGGCCTTTAAATAAAGTCAACTGAAAAAAAATGTTTGGCATAACCATGTCAGTGGACTATTAAATTAATTAATCTACCCAACATTGGGCCACATTACACTCCTGACGTTAACGCTCACTTGCGTGAGCATTAACGTTAACTGTGGTGTCTACTGCATATTACGATCCAAACGCAAACGGGATAAGTAACCTGTTTGCGTTTGGTACCTTGCGCTTTTCACGCGAGGCGAGATCCGGCTTGTTATGTGACTGTCAGGGGGAAACTCAATGGAGTCCTATGGACTCCATCGAGTGGATGCTCGCAGCTGCGCTCAGATTATACTATTATTAAGATACTTAATAGAGTATCTTTTTCATGATGGAAATATGATTTCCAATACAAAATTTACCACATTTTTCTGTAGTTTGTGTATATATACAAGTGTAAGTGTTGTAATTCAAATAAATGGTTGACCACTTACCCATTTTTTAATTACCTTTAGGAAAAAAGTAATTGAAACAACACATAAAGTATTTTTATATTAATAAGGCTTGAGGAAATGTTATACTAATGTTTAATGTACTTATTGATGACTAGATATCAAATAACCCAATTGATTACTTTCTACATACTAATCTGTGTGAAATGGCCTGAATACATGTTCTGTGCACAAATGCAATATAAATATTTAATTAGAATATGTAATGTGAATCATTATATTTTCCAGAAACATACATCAATGTTATTAAAATAATCAACTATGTCTTCCAGTAACAACTTTGAAAATGTGTCGTGTCCACTAAACATATACAGTACTTGTATTCTAGTACATTCTTAACTAAAAAATGTGTGGCATTTTTAACCTGTTACCGCCGAGGAGCATACTATGCTGTCCCCTCGGCGGGTGGGCCTTGAAGCCGCTAAAGGCATAGCACACCCCGTTAACTTCAATGGGCCTCTGTGCTCCACCCACCAGTTGGCGTGTGGCATGTGCCATTGCATGCAGCAGTACAGACTGAACTTGGGAGGAGGGGTCTCTCCACAGCCAGCAGCCGGCCAGCAGGGAGTACTAGTACGCCCGCAAGCGTTAACGCCCCGCTGCTGGGCACAACCCACCTGTTAGCCAGGGATTAAAGTGCACCTGTCTCACTACAGAATGGTCCCCTTGCACAGTCAGTGTATTGGGCTGACTGTCACTTCGGTCATGACAGGAAAATAGCACAGCATTCAGAGGGAGGAGAGAATGGTCCTATAGAGCTCTGCTCACATCTGTCCTCACTTCGGCATGCCAAAATCCTGTAGGGGGTGGGTGAAAGCTAAATACGTAATATCACTGCAAGTATCGTTGATCTATATAAAGAGAGAGGTGCCCTATTAAATGGGAAAAGGTAGCTCTGCCCATGATGGTGGCACTTTAAACCTTCACTACCAAATTCAAGTTAACTTTGCATTGTAATACATTGAAAAGCAGTAATTAGCATGTCATACTCCATTTGCATATCTTTGTAAGGCAGGATTAGTGTGCCCCCTGCAAAGAAACAAAATTCATTGTGAATATTTACCACTCTCCCTCTCTAATACTGTAAAAGAAGTTTCAGAGAGCAACCCCTAACATCCCTGTAACAAAAAGTTCCAAAACTTCTGCATTACAATAACCAGGGAGAGGGCAAAATACATAGAGAACTCTTGGCTCACCCACTGCTGTACAGGGTTACGATTCAGGGGATTATAATGATTGAAAATCCCTGTACAGTACAGTTACAATGTGTTACTGTAATTTGCATATACAGGCATTATGCCACATACAGATATAGTGTGAAGTTTGGGTTGTGGGAACCTGGAGCGCATTTCGGGACAAGCCCATACATAGTACTAAGAAGCCCTTAAGCCAGGTATGATGCCAGTCCTTGATGGGGCTGGATTTAGCAATGATGAAGCAGAGAGGTGACCTAGAAGGCAGGGACACCAGTCTTTAGGTAGCTAGCAATAAACGACAGAACAGAGGGAAAATAGAGCAATATATATATATATATTTAAAATTTGTCATTTATTTTTAATATTTTTTTTTATTATTATTTTTACAGTCTGTTAGCTAGGGTATATGCATTAAAGAATGTATACTGTCATGTCGCAATCTAAGAGAATTCCGTCGCTCATCCCATGTTAACGGGTAGCACTATGTTTTAACATTATTATATTATTTTTCTGATTAAATTATTGGGGATAAATGTCCCTATGCCAGACCCTGGGGTAAAACCTGATGTCACTGTTGCCTGTTTACAGCTATGTTTTCATTTGTGCTTGCTATATTGTATTCTCCTCCTTTGCCTTTATACATCAACCATTCCCTTTAAGGCTAGTGGTTTTTGCTTTTACCTTATGATTGTATGTGGTTTTCAGCCACCCTCTCGGCTTCCTTAATTGTCATGGTAACGTGGCATTGTGCCACAGCTTCATGACGTCAATGCGCCAGCACCTCTGGCACTTCTGGATTTTCCTAGTCTGGGCGTAGCAGGCCACGAGATGGGGACTGGTAAGTGCAAAACCTATTTCCCTATATACAGGGTTTTATTTTATTTAAGACGTACCTTGATAAAGGCCTCTAGTGGCCGAAACTTCATTTTTTAATGTAACAAATAAACTTGGATTTTAGAAGTCCATGTGTGCCTCCATCTACCTATTTTATAATATGCACAATAATATGCAAAATAATTGAGCCACGCAACAGGGGAAATAAAGATAATTGAGTCTTGTTAGCCAAAAGCCAGGTCAATAAAGGGAATAAGAGGTATACAGGTCCATTAGCCAAAGCCGGGTCAAAAGGGAAATAGAGATACACGAGTCCGTTAGCTGAAGACGGCTCAAAACACGAGTAATCAGGTAAAATACAAAATACTGTATTGTATTGTATTGTCTGAATAAACTGAGAACCTCGAAAGGGCGCCTATAGCTTGGCATTTGCTGTTTAAATGGGGCGTTCTTTTACCTGATTGGCTGGCTTGATCTGAGAGCGTCAGAACGTGTGCGTGCACATTGGCACATGTGTGATAACACCACAACATCACCTTTTATGCAGCTGGTGGGCCTGTCGTGCACATCACAGACTCAGGGCACCAGCTCGGCGGAGTGTCCCGTGAGTCCAGAAGAAGATTCAAGGGGATCCACCAGGATGTCTGAATGAGGTCTGACATGTAGATATTAGCTTTATATTCTATTGGAATTTGTGGAAGCTGCATTGCTAATCTCAGTATGATCATTACAAATCCACATATGCAGGACATCTGAGCATTTTATCTATTTATCATATTTACTGTATTTGACACAATGGCCATTTCTGACGGTTTGCTGATAATGCAAACCCCATGTGACATTGTGCAAAATAAGGGACACCATCTAGAGTTAAAAACCTTTCATTCCAACAATAGTTCTATAAAGGATAACGAATACATGACACATTAAAATTGAGCAAATTATCATTTATTTAAATTTTTGAATTATGTCAGAACAATTTCTGTGAAAAAACTTTATTTAATGCTATATTTAATTGTTGACACAGTTAATCAGAGAGTGCCAGAAGGTTGTCTGTGGTGTGGTCAGGAGTGACTTAACAAGAGGAATACGACAACTGTAGCCAAATTCTTTGACCTGTCTTTGTGTGGTGGCTCTTGATGCCTTGACCCGAGCCTCAGTCCATTCCTTGTGAAGTTCACCCAAATTCGTGAATCAATTTTGCTTGAGAAGTCTCTCAAGGCTGCGGTTCTCTCGTTTGGTTGTGCATCTTTTTCATCCACACTTTTTCCTTCCACTCAACTTTCTGTTAACATGCTTGAATACAGCACTCTGTGAACAGCCAGCTTCTTTGGCAATGAATATTTGTGGCTTACCCTCCTTGTGAAGGGTGTCAATGATTGCCTAGTGGACAACTGTCAGATCAGCAGTCCTCCCCATGATTGTGTAGCCTAGTGAACCAAACTGAGAGACCATTTTGAAGGCTCAGGTAACCTTTGCAGGTGTTTTGAGTTGATTAGCTGATTGACATGTCAACATATTCTAATTTGTTGAGATAGTGAATTGGTGGGTTTTTGTTAAATGTGAGCCAAATCATCACAATTAAAAGAACCAAAGACTTAAACAACTTCAGTCTGTGTACATTGATTTTATTTAATACACACGTTTCACAATTTGAGTTGAATTAATTAAATAAATTAACTTTTCCACGACATTCTAATTTATTGAGATACACCTGTGTATCTACAGTATATAAATATACATATATTGTTACCATTAAAGTTAGTGCTTATTATTACAGCTTGAGCTGTCTGTATAGTTCCCTACTGGAAATATCCTGGTGGTGCCATTCTGGAGGTCTGGGTGAGAGCTGGAATCTGAATGACTCCTGAGGACCGATAGTTGCTGGAGTATACCACTACAAGGACTTTGGATATTCCATACCGAGGATCTAGGTGAGAGCCTGATTTCAAGGGGTGTCTTGCAGTTAGAAGAGTGTGCTAACTACAGAGTGCTAACTTTTGAGTACAATTGCCCTGGGGGCTCTTTTATAGTGTTTTTTAGGCTAGGGTCAGACGAAAGCATTTTTCCCCGCGAACGTGAAAAAGTGCGTCCGAACGCATTGACGTATTTTTTCATGGAATGCGCAAAAACGGTCAGACGATGCGCATTTTCGGGCGTGATTTTGTACGGATCGTCAATAAAACTCTTTTTGCGTCTGGACGTTATGTAGGCTGGACATTAGCAGTGTCTGACATCTCCTAATCACGCACACACGCCGCTATGCCGCAGCTGCGCACTCAGTACGTCAGTACTAGTGGTTCAGCGTTCTCAAAAAAATGCGTTCAAATTCCACTTGCGTTGCACGGCCGGACTTTTGTGCGGCCGTACATCGTATATTGGCCGTCATTGCCCGTCATCTGCTGCTAGTGCGGCCGTAATTATGTGCGCCAGAACGCACGTTAAAAGTGCGCTGGTCTGACCCCAGCCTTAATGTATGGTCTGCACCATGTATCCATAATTTTAATTTCAGATACATCTCCCATTTTCTCATATTTTTATGCTGTTTTTAATTCGCGCTTGATGGGAAGGCATTTGTAGGAGTTAGCAGATATGTTTGAAAAAGTGTTTATTTAATATATTTTTTATTTATCTTTATTCAGTGGGTGGTCACGTTTGTTGTGTAGTTATAATTTAGGGATTACCTTGGGGGAAATGCAGACTGAATCCTGAAATCCTGAAATCACTGAGCAGCAAATCATATCACCTGTGCTGCACTTCAGACATTTGATAATATCAGATAAACCTGACCTTTTTGGGGTACTTGAGGACAGGGTTGGAAAAAATATCCTAGTGAGATCTTTATGCTCAAGGTTAGATTTAGCAGCAAACATCAGTAGATCTCACCTCTCAATAAATACGAATTTCTCAAAGATTGCTCATTATAACTAGTACTAAAATGATTCCTCATAGCTTTTGTCACCGACCTAATACAGCCTGTCAAATTAAATATGTAGCAACATTTTAAAGTCAAGGTTTTTTAACAATGAAGCTAAAATATGCAGCAACTGTTACACTGCAGAATAAATAAAAGTTATTACTATTCATTATAACGTAATTTGAAGTGTTATCTTAATTTTAAAATTGCATTTATAGTTCTGCAGACTTTATACCACTTTGCACCTTATAATAGGTATACATAATGGAAATAGGTACTGTATTATTAGGCATAAAAGTAGGGATTCTGATTGATTCATTCTGAATAGGCAGTGTTTTTATAAGAGTTTTAAAACTGCCACAGTAATATGGTGAATCTACTCCCGAGTCTTTACATTTCATTTTGATGTACTAGATTATGTGAAACAGTTCACAAAGTCATTGGTCCAATTTATCAAACAGAACTTTTCTGATGCAGCATTAGGAAATAGGTTTGTGATTAATGTCAATGATAGTTGTGGACTGTCCTTACTAGCATATGATTTATTCAAAAGTAAGAGAACAAAACAAATAAAAATGTATTAAATCAACTCAGTGCATATTTTTTTCATTTGTTTTTCGACAGCCCTGACAAGTTCTCCCCTACAGTTATTATTCATAACTATGACTTTACAGGCAACTTTATTCTAAATGGCGCTTTTTTATGTTTCGCTACTAAAGACATTATAGATTTGTCATGTGAAACCAAATGTAACCTAATGTGGGAAAGAATGATGTCAAGGAGGAGAATATTAATGTGCAAAAAGAACTAGAAATGTATGGCACTTTAAGTGGTGAGAGGGCACCTATTAGATAAAAAAGGTAAGAAAAATTGAACTGTTTCACTTAATAAAACACTTTATCATGTGCAACATATATATAGCAGAATAGTCATCAATTGAAATGACGGAATAGCTCTGTAAGCATGAATCAGAAGATATCTGAATATTAAACGCGGAATAATAAGTAAAGGAATAATAGAGAACATCTCTTTCTATATAGATTTGAACCTTAAAAACTTGGAATATTTAATAGAAAATTGATACTGACCAACCAATCAGTTCACCATCTGTATATTTATACTCTTTGGCAGAGGTAAAAATGACAGGGGTTATTCAGAGCGCACCAAAATGTCAACCAACATTTACGTGCTCTCTCGTTCCCTGCACTTCAGGGAATCACATTTCCCAGCCCTGCGGTGAATTCAGCATTCACCCCAGGGTCCCCGAAGTGCAGGGAAAGGCCACCGAACGGATCGGAAAAATCGCTGAAAAATTGCCGAAAATTGCTGAAAATCTGCCGATACAAAAATATCAGATCACTTCAAACCGCCGCAGAAAACTCATAGAACGTACCCGACCGCACCCCTCCGAAGACTGAAGACCAGCTGCCAAAAAGTCGGCAAGCCGACACATTGGGGTAAAAAAAATAAAAATGTCTGGAATAAACATATAAGGTCCTATGAATAATAATAAAAAGGTCTTTTCCAGGAAAAAATTAACCACCATTTAAAAAATAAAAAATCAGAAAAAGTTTTGCCAGAAAAATCTCGAAAAAACATAAAAATATCCTGAAAATAAATAGTAAAGAGACTTTTTGCTGAAAATTAAAAGAATAAATGGATTATTAGATACTGCATATAAACGGAAATATTTTAACATTGAAACCTGAAGGGATTCGCCTGATTAAACCTGCCGAATGAAACCACCGAACATCAGAGAATTTCACTGACATTTCTCTGCTGTTCAGTGTTCTCTGAATAGATTAACCATTGCTTCTCTATGGGGATTTCACTTACATCAAACAGCCACTGTATTTCGCTGGCAATTTGCTAATATTTTTGAAATTGCCAGGTTTTGAATAGCCAAGTGGTCCCGAAATTGCACCGTACGGGGATATTCACCATTCGGTGCAATTTTGGGGCCAGTTCGGCTCTCTCTGAATAACCCTGTCTAAGTATTGCACATATAGTACCCTTCTGTACCAGACATGTAATGTAGGAACATACACTGACCTGCCACAACAATAAAACAATGTTGGAACAGCTCATTCTTCTCCTCCTAGGCACACAGTAACAGCTCCAACACAAAGTATAGGGGCCGTTGATTTACTGTAACTGACTTGCAGCTCAGTTGTAATACTGGTAGCATCCATTAAGCTATCGGCTGCAGCCAAAATGTCTATCAATCTGATGGCCTACCAGTCCAGTTGTGATCTAGCCTATTGTACAGTATACGCAAATATGTGAAATTCATTTTTTTCATTCCTTTCTCTTTCCTGCAGGGAGATCTCTGAGATATTTCCCTGATCCAGTAACATTAGTTTTATGTGTTGGGATTTTTCGTCATTGCCTCAGGATTTTTTTTAATAAAAGTCTTACAAATCAGAGCATTTTAAGATTTTTTCTTGGATCACTATAGAAAGTTAAGTTTTATCTCTGTTATACCACTTTTTATAGTATTCACTTTTTATAGTATTGAGTGTCCGGCGCTAGGTTTTTTTCTTTTTTCTTTTTGCAGAAATCAACAGATAGGCAAATTTTTACACATTCTGAAAGTGATTACCTTCTAGTGGTCCACTGTAGTCTAAACGATTCACTCAAGTTCCAATCATATCATCTGGGCTGTGCTTCAGATATCAGAAAAATCTGGCCTGATAGGGGGACCTGAGGAGCATTGCTGAAAGTTTCCAAAGGTGACTCACAATAATCAGCAGTTACAGTTACTGCTCATCAGCTGTTGGAGGGACTCTAACTTAATAGGCATTGGGACGGTAAGCCCTTGGGCTAGCTGGTATGTTATGTATGAATAATGTTATTCTCCATCTGTCTATTGTTATGGTGCATCCGTTGTTATCTGCTGAAAGGATGGCTGGTTGGGTTATTTTAGGAATTTGTTATCTGTCTATATTTGGTCTTTGTTAATCTGCCTTGTCAGGCAAAAACTGCCCCATTATCTGCTGTTTTAGACTGTAACCCTGTTTACCATCAATGGCTGTCATTGTATCCTGCCTAGAAATGTTGATGCAATGTTTATCTCTCTGTCTGTACCAGGTATGAATATGTATCCTTCTACTTAGGCTAGGGTCAGACTGAGGCAGTGCGAACGTGCGTTCTGGCGCACATAATCACTAGCAGCAGATGCGGGCAATGACAGCCAATATACGAAGTACGGTCGCACAAAAGTCCGGCCGCGCAACGCAAGTGGAAAATGAACGCATTTTTGAACGTTAAACCGCTGGTACTGACGTACAGAGTGCGCTCATAGCAGCGTGTGTGCGTGATTAGGAGATGTCAGACGCTGCTAGTGTGAACATAACGTTCAAACAGCCGGATTTGACTTCTTTTTACCCATCTCATGAAATACGTGAATTGCGCATCGTCTGACCACTTAAGCGTATTCGTGAATGCGTGCGCACGCATCGACGTACATTTTGACGGTGGCCGCAGAAAATGCGCTCATGTCCCTAGCTTAGAAGCATACTGAAGAAACTTCACAAAATCACAGCATGGGAAACCTACACCCTTTCCCAAGGGGGGTTATGATGTAGTGCTGTAACATGCCAGGGTGGTTTGTTTCATTGGTCTTATGCCCCTCGTGGGATTGTATATATTCAATAAAGGCGTTCATTGTGTCTGTTCCAGCGAAAACCTCCAGATATACATATGTCTTATTTCTGGAGGATGCTAGCAAGGCTCTCTACGTGTCCCGATCCTTAAGCTTCATCTGAGGACTGGAAAAAGGCCTGAGAGTCTGCTAGGAAGAAGACAGGGGTCTGGCAAGGAAGCAGTATTGACAGATGTGACACGAGTCGGGGTACTGAGATCTGTTATATTCTGGAGCCACTGATTTGTGTTAATCTTCATACAATCCTAAAAAAAATTAAATCCTTGAAAACGAAAAGTGCCTTTTTGAATTATTCATTTCAAAAACCCCAATAAAGGACCATCCTAATGGATTTTGCAAGTAAGCATTAATAAGTCCAACATAATACAAAATGCTGCTTAATCTATATATTAATAATTATCAGTTAATAACCTAAAAAGGGAACACAATGTGAAATAACTGAGAACCTGGTGTAAAAAGCTAAGCAAGAACCTAGTCTAAAACAGCAATGTACTCCATTCTATTAAATTTGTTAAGAGATAAACTTGCAAACAGAAAAGTATTATCAATTTTACCATTTTATTTGCCATGACATGCAAAAAACGCATAGGCATATGGTGGGTTTCTAGCATAGAAATCAGTAGAGCTGGAAAAATCTTTGCCTTCCTATTGGCAACGTAAGATCTACACACAGATACATTATTGGTTCGTTTAGAATTTAAATAAAGTTAATACAGAAATCTTTTTTAATACATCAAATAATACAAAAACCTTAAATGCATTTAGTCCATTTTTAATATGTAACGCCATATATAGCATGTCTAGTATTATCAGATGAATGTGACCACTTGATTCGATACTTGAATTTTTTTCTCGTTGATTTCCTGTGTGTGATGATGTCAGTGCACCAGGGCAAGGTTACATAGAAGATCAGACTTCCAGGATGTCAGACCACTGCCAGACAACGGCCAGATCGACCGCGATCTGCCTTGTCACGACGTGTGAGGGACGTCATCCGCATACTGTTTGGACTCCCTAGGATGTCCCCCACACGTCATCCGCAGCAAACCTTTTAAACTCTAGAAGCAGCAATTTTTTAAAGAAGATTCTTAAAACTACATAAAGGTTTGCATTAAAATATTCTATACATACCTCTGGTCCCACAGAGGACATCATGATGCACTGTCTCCTCTTACCCTTTACAGGACATTGAGAACAAATAGTCTGTGGGATCCAGGAGATGATACCAGGTATGTCAGCAGCTCCTTTCTATTATGAGTTAAAGCGCCAACACTGCAGAATCGGGCCAGTGATAGGAAGCTCCTAATGGTTAACAGAACATTTACATTTATTCAGTGGTCAGGATGTGTGGATTGCCCCCACCTGACCCCAGCCTTTCCCGTTTTTTCTAAAATGCTGGCTGAAGTGAATTTCAAGGCTGTCGATTACTAATCAGTTACTGACGTCGGCACACAGGAAGTGTACCGACGTCACAATCTCTGAGACCAATAACGATTGGCGCTGTGCATTCACACAGTTCCAATGCATCATTCTGCGCAGGTGCTACAGGACTTGCATGCGAAAAGTATGCAAGTCCTGATGCGGTGCACAATTTGAAAGTAGTTCAGAGAGTGCAAATTGCGCAGAAAAGCCTCAGGAACCTCAGAGTTCTGGAGTACCTGAGCCGTAAAGGAGGAGCTGCTCTCGGCAAAGGGAGAAAAAGTGTGTAAATTGAGGCAAAATAAATAAATAAATGGGCAAAGGCTGTCAGCAACCTGTGCCCAATAATGTAAAGGCAGAAAAAGGGACCTCCACTTTTCAGTGGAGTGTTCCTTCAACATCCTGGATTTTTCCAAAGTGGCTTCCTATCATCATCACAATGTGTCGTAAAAGTGTTTCTAAGTTAGATTATGAGGAGTATCCTTTAGCCCTTTCCTGCTGTCGGGCAAACTATGCTTTCTCTGCGGCTGGTGAGCCATAACGCTGCAGGGCAGCATAGCATGCTCCGCTGGCACCTATGGCCTGTTACAGTCCTACCCACCAGTTGGTGCGTGTTATTGGCTGCATCGGGACGACCGCCAATGATGTGCACCACTCGTCAGCTGCATAGGTAGCCTGGAGGAGGGGCCCACTGCAGCAGCCTGCTAGCAGGGCATACTAGTACGCCTCGTCGGCATTAAACCCTTCCCTCGGGACAACCTGCCTGGCGAGTAAAGGGTTAAGGTTGGCTATCCGCTTAAGACCTGTATATGTTTATGAAGTGTGACTTTCAGAGCATAAAAAATATGTTATATCCAAGCCCATGTTTTATTTAGTAACACATGAACATTTCATTTGTTATTTATATGCTTTTTATGTGTATATAAAATGTACTTTTATATGAATGTGTATGCATATAATTTGTAAACCATGATTTCTCTTTGTGAAGATGTAATAAACTAAAATCATCTTAAATGAAAATGATGATGTCAGTATTGCTATAGAATGACTTAAACGCAAGTTCCCCTAATTTGCTACCCCATAAGTGACAACACTAGAATGATATTAATAAGATTCGTAATTGTGCTCGCCAGATTAAAATCCCATTTCATTTTTATGCTATTTCTTTGGTGGTATTGTGGTGTATTCACATAGCTACCTCTGAATGAATGTCAACTTGTTTTACCTCGCCTGTAACAGATCGATACTTCATTAGACTGAATTGTCTTGTGCCCATGGAACCTTGAAACTGTGGCTTAATTACCACTCCTATTATGCAGTGATTCAAAAAAGCTGTGTTCAGCTTTGTCATTCTAAACAAAAGCCATTCTGTTGTCCAGTATTAGGTAAAATGCACTTTTGAACCAGAGAAATGACACTGTTTAATAGCTTAACACATAAAAAGGGAAATAAGAATCACAATCCACTGATAATCAGCTATGAGAAGATACAGTGGAAAGGCAATCAGTTTCCAAATTTTAAACAAGGCTGGCTTCTTCATTTTGATAATTGTCCATTCATTATGAGATAATTGCAAAAAAAAAAAAGTGATTGAAAGAGTGGAGATGGAGAAGAAGTGTAGTCAAATGGCAATCATGACAAATGACATCTCTTGTCTCAGAGTCATTTTTCTTCACTAGACTGATTTGTCATCCTCACTTTTGACATTTTTCATTCTGCTGTGAAATCACTTTGACAGAATGAGATATTTCTACCCTCGCTAGTGGGACGCAGAAGATGGTTTCACGGCATCTTTTTTATGTCTCTGTTTGATTACCAAACAACAAACCTCGAATGATACTTTTAAATCCCTTAAAACATTTTTAAATAATATACGTAATAATAATAATATATTTCATATTGCATATTAAAATATATTACATAAATAAAATATATATATATATAATATATATATATATGTTATAAAGGCAAACATTGTATTAATATTTAGTGTCTTGCATCTCCAAATAATTACAATAGAAATATATAAAAATTTAATTTTCTTGACTTGAGATACTTATTTGATTCTTCCCATTTTCAAAATATAATCTCTTATTATGATTGCTACCTAACACATTTTAGACATAATACAATAATTCCTAGCTTGCTATGCAGAACTGAAATACATTATTACATAAGCAAGTCGCTTGGCATCTCAGTTAACCTTACATTAAATCTCTGATTGTACTCCTAAGGATTCATTAAAGTCAATTTGAAATTTTGCATTGCCCCATCCTATGTAATTTGCAACACGCTTTTGCACAGGTTTGCCTTTCGCTACCACGTCAACAGATTGCAGCATGAAATGTAACTTAATCTGCTGATTGAAGAAGTCTTCCATTGATTTCAGGGGAAATCTATTAGACTATTAATGCTGCAGATATGTGTTATAGTTACAGTTGTTACATTTTATTGACCATTTTGGTTTTAATAAAGACCCCTTTAGTGTCCATTATTATGAGGATAATTCATACTTTAAATACTCTGCTGCTTTCTTTATATTTCGAGTTTCACTAATAATGTAGTGCACCTGAAATGCATCTTCTTTATTCAATTCTGGCTTCTTTGTTCTAATTCCATTGTGTTCATTATTTTGCATTCAATCATTTAAGTTATGAACATATTTTAGATTAATCCAAATTTGTATATCAACCTTGCGTTAAGGGACATACAGTACATTGTATTACTGGTAGTGTTGATAGAGGTGTAAACGTTGCTTGTCCTTAAAATGAATAGGAGGGGTTCATTAGTAACACTGAATATTGTTGATAAATCAAATGGACTCCATGGAGGCTCATGCTGCCGGGTCACATGACCGTCAGGATCTCGCCTTTTGTAAGATCCTGCAGGTCTGCCGAGTGATCACGTAGGGAGACTGGGGAATTGTTTCCCCCAATCTCACTCTGTTCCCGGCGGCCTGAAGCGGCAGATCAAGCCGCCATTCTTGCCACGGGAAGAGAGGTGAGTATGTGATTTTTTTGGTGACTGTGACTGGTTGCATAATCTGACCTTAGCAAAAAAAAGCCATATAGTATGCATGGTACTGGCAAGGAGGGTTCTGTGTTATTACAGACCATAGATGCAAAACAAAGTGAGAAGTTGGGGACCTCATTTGCATGTCCTACCCAGAGTTCTTTGCTGCATTTCGGTAATGTAGCACATGAGCTCTGTAAGCAGTTTTGTGAATTCCTGGGGTGTGTAACTGTGCTCTACAACTATAAACTTCATTGTGTGGAGGCTTTTAATCTCACTTTTTTGCCCTCCACCACAACTTAAATGCGTGTATATATATATATATATATATATATATATATAGATATACGCATTTAAGCCCATCTTTGACAGATCCTATCTAACTTGACCGAGTCCGCACTTACAGGATCAACTCACCCTGGAGCTCCCAGGCAGCTCGAGGTCTTTATAGGCTGTCATGGTGGAGCACCTGTGAACAGGGAGGGGTGTATTTTATGTCTTAGATGTACCCGCTTAGTTTTGTGGTTGAGTGCAACCTTTTGCTGTTTTGTATTTTATATACAGGGAGCTGACAACTCCCATTTGGTATGCACCCCTCCCTGTTCACAGGTGCTCCATCATGGCAGCCTATAAAGGCCTCGAGCTGCCGGGGAGCTCCAGGGTGAGTTGATCCTGTAAGTGCGGACTCGGTCAAGTTAGATAGGACCTGTCAAAGATGGGGTACATTAAGCAAATTATGATCATAACTTTGTGAACTGAATCCCCATCATTTTACCTCAGTCAGGTTCTTTGAGTATTTTTAAAACTGTGTTTTTTACACAGAAAATGATGGAAGAAGGTGGTCAATAATATGGAGTGCTCTTTCTTGGTGTTTCATATATCTATATATACATAATTTTTTTACCGACATGTTAAAAAGTCCCATAGCCAGACACAATATATCTGGCTAACCACCGAGATTCATGTCAGAAAAGAAGTGCTCAGTTTCCAAGGACGGCACTTAGAGCGCTTCAGTATCCAAGCTATATTGATAAAGTGGCAATTTTGTTTGTGTCACTTGGTATTCAGCTATATGAGTCCCAGTGACATGTCGGAGAATATAACACTCTGACAGGGGCAGCACAACCACCTGACTTCCCTGCTGTTCATGAATCCGAGGAAGGGCTTCTGAAACACCAACAAAGGAGTTATTCACAGAGAGCCAAATTTGCCACCGAATTGCACCAAACTGTGTATTTCACTGTAAGGTGCAATTCAGCTATTCAGAAAGCTGGCACTTCGCCAAATGTTGGCGAATTGCCAGCGAAATACAGCAAAATTCCATTGTAGTGTAATTCCCCATAGAGAAGTATTGCCTAAACTATTCAGATAATGCCGAACAGCATCGAAAAGTTGGCGAAATGCCCAGATTTTCCATGCTTTCGTTTGACAGGTTTAAACAGGTGAATCCCTTAGGTTTCAATGCAAAAAATATTCCCAGTTTTTATCAACTTTTTATTCAACCGTTTATTCTTTTCATTTTCAGCAAAAGGTATTTCTATTTATTTATTTTTTAGAATTTTTAGTCATTTTTCTGAATTTTTTTCAGCGAAATGTTTGATACCGATTTTTTTAAAATGGCTTTTTTAAAAAAATCACAGACCTTTTTATTGTGATTCATAAGACCTTATATATTATTTCCATGCATTTGTATGCATTATATTTGTTTAAAGAGCCTTTTAAAAATTGCAGTTTTTTTTTTAACCCCTGTTCAGCAGCTGGTTGGCTTTTTTCAGCGCCGGAAGAAAGAGCACCGAAATTTCAGTGCTCTTTGAATAACCCCTCAAGTCGGATTAGGCAGCACCACACCCAGAAGGTGGACACTGCCTATAGAACTGTGACATAGGCCTTTATTCCCAGAGTAGGCTCCAGAAGAGGTGAGTGGTTCTACATATATTATTTGAACTATAAAAAAAGCAGCCACGTAATACTCTATGAGGTGCGCCTTGTCTATCCTTTTGTCAAGGAACCCCGGAAATAGAGAGGGCTGGGGTGCCCTTTGGAAGTTGATACACCACTTTGTTTACAGAGCCAGTTTACCACAGGCTCTGAACTATGTGAGTGGGAATTTCATATTTTTATCCATAGTTAACTCTTTCAAAGCAATATTGCACTATTATTGTAGTACCAACTGGGTGGAGCAGAGGTAACATCACTACTCTTTAACCGTGGAGACTGTGGACACACAGGTTCGAATCGCAGCCAGAGCACCTCTTCAGTAAGTGTCCTTGGGCAAGACACCTAACGGTACATATTTGCCACCCAGGACATACTTGAAAACGAGAGAAATCTCAATCTATCCTTCCTGGTAAAATACTTTCTAAAAAAAAACACAGAAGGTTGTACATAGTAACATTTTTGTTCTGATTTCTGAAAAGCACTGCATGATTTACCTTGAATGTGAATATATAATACTGTATATGAATTTGTTATAAAGAGCACTGTATCTTGTGCACATTATTCTCCCACAGTAAACCTATTTTTAATCGTGCTCTGGCCTTTCCAACGATACCAAGCAAGGCCCAGTATATCTTGTACAGTTTAGGAGATAAGGGAGTCCAGAGGACCCTCCTATCTCCTGTATTAGGATTTCCCTGCCTGGCTGGGGAGAGGCTCCTTTATGAAGTCATCAAGGCCATGCACGGTGACGTCAGTGGGCGGGAGATGTCTCAAGGTGTGGTCTGGCTACCAGGAAGTCAGACCAGACCAGGATTCCCCCCAGACCCGCGGAGGTCTCCACTGAGGCTGCGAGGAAACCATGACGTTTGGGGGATGTCCTCTGCATGCTGCGGGGTATCCCCATGACGTTCCACACACGTTTTCCGCAGCCAAGGGGTTAAAGCACACAGTGATTGGGTAAGAAGAGGAACATAAAAGGAGGATCACACAGCTAGAATGCAACAATGTACATTTTGAATTGTTTCACTTCTGCTTTTACTATCTCCCTGTAGAGAAATAGAAAACTGACACAATTATATACTTAATTGTTGCATATCACATGTATACAAAAATGGGTGAAATTACGTATAACAAACAAGTTTGTGTCTGTGCATCATAATATATTACTATAGGTTTAAACTAGAAAATGTAATATATAGCAGGCACTAAGTTGGCACTGATAGGACCTGCTGCAGGTGATGTACTATTTCTGCAACATTTCAATGTTCTTGAACCCAGGACATACTTGAAAATGAGAGAAATATCAATGTATCCTTCCTGGTAAAATCCTTTGCAAATAAATAAGTGTACATTGAAGAGCTAGCAGGCGTATGCAATATGTAACCAATTCCTCATCAATTTAATACTTAAAGCCAGTATCCTATGGAAAAGACACGTGAAGAAAGTCTTGTCAAAAAAAGATGTGTGTATAATCAAGACACGATAGAAAATGACGTGTCTTCAAAAACCTAACCACACTGTTTAACCCTAAACCTAACCCTTATTTCTAATCCTAAAACCAGAACATCGACTGAGAGAAACGGTTTTCAGATTGGAAATGCGTCCAATTTGGGGTGAGTCTTTTTTTTTCCTTGTCTTTTTCAAAGATGTCTTTTTTTAATGGGACATTTTTTAAAGATACTTCTTTTTTAACTTACCACTAAGTCTTCATGAAGTTTTTATTTTCATCAACATGTTTTTACACTGTTAGTAATTGTACAACTTGGTAGTCGCTTACAACAGACTATGGGCTCTATTACATTCTTCACGCAAACGCAGGGCTGTAGGAAGGGCGAGGCGAGTGAGGCGCTCGCCTCAGGCGCAGCTGCGAGGAGGCGCAGCCAGTGCCGGCAGTTCCTCGCAGCTGCCACAACCCGGGGAAGAAAACTCTTGAATCCCCGGCCGCCGTTTCACATGCAGGCAGGGCGCACAGTGATGATGTTAGAGGGAGGCAGAGAGCCGGCTGCTGAGAGGAAAGCTGAGAGGCTGCACCCCACCCACTAAGTCCCTGCTGATTGGCTGGAGCGCACACTGCTTTGAGTACCGAAAACTACATGTTCCAGCATGCTCTTCTCCCCTGTACAGGAAGCCTCACCTGTCACCCAATGTACAGGAAGAGGCTCATGCAGGCTATGTGCTTCTCACTGTGTGTATCCAAGAAGCTGACCTGTCTGAGGGTTATTATTCACCCTGTAAGTCATCCGTCCCAGCTGCATTCCTTATACACTGACCATCTCTGGTGACCCCTGGACCCACTGTCAATGCAAGTCATGGTGTGCTGGGAGCCAAAATGCCCTGTGTACATATTCATGTAATTGAAATATAACATTTCTGTGTATGGGTATGTAATCTTCTAGAGTGTGTGTTAGCCTGAATACATATGTATGTAGCTGTGCATGGTGTGAGTGTGTTAGTCTGGATATATGTGTGTGTATATAGCTGTATATAGTGTGTGCTAGCCTGGATATATGTGTGTGTGCATATAGCTGTATATATTGTGTGCTAGTCTGGATATATGTGTGTGCATATAGTTGTATATAGTGTGTGCTAGCCTAGATATGTGTGTGCATATAACTGTATATAGTGTGTGCATATAACTGTATATAGTGTGTGCATATAGCTGTATATTGTGTGTGCTGGCCTGGATATATGTGTGTGCATATAGCTGTATATAGTGTGTGCTGGCCTGGATATATGTGTGTGCATATAGCTGTATATAGTGTGTGCAAGCCTGGATATATGTGTGTGCATATAGCTGTATATAGTGTGTGCAAGCCTGGATATATGTGTGTGCATAGTTTTTGCAGGTTGGGATGTCTGGTCAGGGACTTGGATTTTTAAAATCTTTCATTAAATTACCTTTCTCTTCATGCTGCACCTTCTCTTTACGCTCTGCTCTTAAGATGAGGAAAGCACTGCGTGAAGTGGGATCTGACGTGTGGAGGTGTGCAGTAATATGAGGGGGGCGAGGAACATCCCTGCTTACCACACACACTGTCGCACATGCCACCACGTGCAGCATCCTCCTTCACACTATGCATTCATATCTTCAGAGCACATCGTAAAGAGAAAGGTAACTTTCCAGCCTGCCAGGATATGAGAACATGTCAACATTAACCCCCAAGTGCATGTTTTCAAATTCTAAATAATGAATACAGAAGGAATTAAAGGATCCTAGGCCCCAATGAATATTAAAAAAACCTGGGAGATTATATACCTGGCGTCGCAAAAAAAAGCTTGTCTTTTTTTTTGGCAACGCCAGGTATTTTATTCCATCTTTTGCCCTGAAAAAACTGCCTCCACATAATCCTTTAACACCTCCATGAACTCATGTAAGAGACCAATCCTGCTCTTCCAAGTGTGTATTACATGAGTATACTGTATTGGAAACGGAGTCTATCCCACCCGACAAAACGTCCCCATATAAAATAAAAGATCACCCTACTGAAAAACAGTTCTAATATTATTGAATTTCTTGTTATTTATTAACTACTTTCATCAAAATAACCTATGTAAAAATAACGTGTGTGGGGGGGGGTGCGCAATTTTCTGTTCTTGCCTCGGGTACAAAAGGAGCTAGCTACGGCTCTGCACAAACGTTAACGCGTGCGCAAAAACACATTAACGCAAGGGGCAAAACCCTTTGCGCAGAACATCGTATTACAACGTCCGCGCAAAAAATGCGCGTTAACGTCTAACGCGGGTTACCCTGCGCGAACTCTTTGCGAGCGTACTATACTTTGCGCGTCCTATACTTAACATTGCGAGCACAAATGCATTGGTGCGCTGGTACGCGTATAGTATTACAATCTATTCGCAAATTTTAACGGGCAACGTTTGCGCGCATAATTTTGACGTCTTTTAATAGCTGGTGTTAATGGCAAATCTGAATGTCCTGGCTGAACCCAAATACACCAGCACGAAAAAAAAAAATACAGCAAAGTATAGTTACACATTCTACACATACCCAAACAATAAAATTGATAAGTTGTGCGTGTTTTTATTATTGCTTCAACACATATACTCAGATTGATTTTGACAGGCGCAAAAACTTAACGGGAGACAATTGTGGTTCTTAATTCTGATTGACTGAATCGCATGAAGAAACAGTCCGCACACCGATTTCTGCGCAGCGTTAATGCGCGCGCGTTTTTGCGCGTCTTTTTTACAAGCGTTATTTTTTGACGGATGAAAAGGTGCGCTCGGATTGTAATACCAGCGTTAATTTACGTGCGTTAATGTTTAACGCTTCGCACAAATTAACGCGCTGCGCGAGCGTTTTTGCGCAAAGAATGTAATAGTGCCCTATATGTATAGAGTTAAGATTCTTTTTGATGTAATTTTGCTTGGAGGCCTCCACATTTTTTTGAACTAATTGAAGTCGTCTTTCACTTTATACACCCCTTTGGAATATGGCAGCACCAGAGTGGGTGAGAGTGGAAGGTTGTTGCTGCTCTTGGAGAAGAGAATTTAAGAGAGCCATCTAATAAAGCTCATCTGTTCTCCTTCTTTTGATTCCAAAACAGCTCTCTCAGGGTGCCCGACTGCCTCTTGGTAACCCTTCGTTTCTTTTGCTTCTTGTACCTTTTCCCAAAGGTTGAATGCTTGGAAGTAAAGGCCGAGGAGACGTGCTAGTAAGTCTGACTAATAGAAAGTACGTAGCAGGACTTGGGGCATCCCAGGTGTAAGACAAAAAAAATTCAAAGGCATTAGTTTCTGGTGGAGAATAGGAGTATATAAAACATACAGGGTTATTCAGAGAGAGGTGAAAACCAGAATTGGCAGGAGAATTAGCAGGAGAAGAGAATAATCTAGACCAAATAGCTGATTTGGAAAGTGAGATAAATGGGAGAATTTCTATAGTTTCGCTATTTTGACCTAGAATTTTCAATTCTCCAGTCCTTCTCCTGGTTTTCACCTCTCTCTGAATAACCCTGATAGCTTTCATTGAGTATTGTAATAAAAAGGTAGAAGTAAAGTATCACTTGGTAAAAATGTTCAAAGTGTAACAAGAAACAAACAGAAAGAAACAGAAAAAAATAGAGATTGAAATAATAGGGGGTAACAGGGTCTACAAGCGGTAACGTTTAGCACTGAAAAACCACCGGGTACTAATGGTAAAGCTTAGCAGAAGTGATAACAGATAAACTAACAAGGAAATTGGCCTTCATGGGCTTGAGCTGGAGAGACACAGAAGATCCTGAGATAAGTGGCTTGGTAAGGTAATTAAACGGGACATCCAATCCCCTTGAGGATAATGTGGTCTAAAGGTGGGACCAGTTGGCAGTGCTAATACTTAGTTCACGTGCTTTTGCCCACAAGCTTAATGTGACTTGCATGAGGCCCTTTACTGACGCTGGTTGATAAATCAGATTATGATAGAGACATGATAGAGCCTATTTTAACTGTTCATCCAGAAATAAAAGATGTCGGTATAAATATAGTGGCTAAATGTACACTAATAGAGCATATATGAGTCTATATATCAATAGCAAAATCGTGTTGCAACACTTCATTGCAAGTTTGCCTCGTCAAAGTATTTGACATGTAACTTTACACAATATACAATGTTTTACACCTTCATTACCGAATGATTTTTCAAAAATAAAAAACACTGTGAAGAACCAGTGGTTTTTTGGAAAATATTTTTTTAATTAATTGTACAGCAAAAAATATTTGGGAACATTCCCAATATATTCCTCACGGTAATAACCTATCTACCAGGTATATGTCACCAGCTGCTGACCAAATGGAGTTACTTCGATTCTGAGCTCTGTGCAGGATCAGCTGGAGAGATGTCCATTAGAGGCATTCCCCAGCTGTTTGTATAATGTGTTAGCACCTTAGTATCATGCCTACAGTGCTAACATTTTTGAGGCACCTTCTGGAGCCCAAATGCAAACAGATTTCCTTTGCAACAAATTAATTTTATTTACAATGATACATTATAGTACCAGATTATGCTAAAGGAACACTAACACCAAAAAATGAAATGTCCTTATTGTGTTTATTTTATGTTGCTGATATCTTACATGTTCTTTGTTTTTCTCTTGTATGTTTAGATAAGAAAATATTTTACTCTATACGTGTCACTGGGTGCAACCATTGTGTGATCTTCTGTGTTGTAAACTGCCCCCCTCCAAATCTTTACCTCACTTGGTTATCACTGTGTGTCATTGGCCGTATAATGGTGTCTACTGGTCAAACACTGACTCACAGCTTTGTATTGTGTGGGGTGTATTCAAAGGACATCACCGGGGGTAGATTAGTAGTCTTTAACAAGCCCTGTCATATCTCATTCAGCTGCCATCTCTTATCTCAGTTACCCTGAACAACAATACCTGCCTGCTGCCTTATGTAAACAGTCCCTCCTCCACCTCATTAACTGGTAAATAATGTAGATTAGATAAACAAGAGCCACAAAGCAAAACTTTTGGTAAATGTTGCATCATGGGAAAAATGGAAACGAGAGATCAAAACCTTTCTCCCCCCCCCCTTCTACATGCATTTACTTCAAACAACGGAAAAAAAAACAGAAGCATATCTATACTATAATTGAGTAAGGCTTGGCGTGTCCGTCGCCAAGCCTTACTCTGCGCATGCGCGCGCAACCAGCGGCGGTTGGTTGCGCGCGCATGCAACCGCCGCGGCACGAGCCGGCTGCCGGCTCGCCGCGGCGGTTACAAAATGCACACAGCAGCCGGGTAGAGGCTGCGCTCGCAGCCTCTACCCGGCTGCCGCGCGCATCCAACCCCCGAGCGGCGAAGGGAAAGTTCCCTCTGCCGCTCGGGGGTTGGATGCGCGCGGCAGCCGGGTAGAGGCTGCGAGCGCAGCCTCTACCCGGCTGCTGTGTGCATCCAACCCGTCCCCCGAGCGGCGAAGGGAAAGTTCCCTCGCTTCCGCTCTTTGAAGGACCCAAGCCCCGGTCACGTGACCGCGGCTTGGGTCCTTCAAAGACCGGAAGCGGGGAAACTTTCACTTCCCTGGCGCCGCTCGGAAAGGTAAGTATGGCGCGGACGGCGGAGCTCATGGGGCGGCTGTCCGAATGCCAATAGAGCATTCGAACAGCCGCCCCATGTCTGGTCTGGGGTCTGATCTGGGGTATATATCCATGAGAGCTTGGGGGGGCAATATCCACGAGCCGGGGGTCAATATCCACGAGCTGGGGGTCAATATCCACGAGCTGGGGGCCAATATCCATAAGCTGGGGGGCAATATCCATGAGCTGGGGGGCAATATCCATGAGCTGGGGGGCAGTATCCACGAGCTGGGGGTCAATATCCACGAGCTGGGGGCCAATATCCACGAGCTGGGGGCCAATATCCATAAGCTGGGGGGCAGTATCCATGAGCTGGGGGGCAGTATCCACGAGCTGGGGGCCAATATCCACGAGCTGGGGGCCAATATCCACGAGCTGGGGGCCAGTATCCACGTGCTGGGGCAATATCCACGACCTGGGGCAGTATCCAAGAGCTGGGGCAATATCCAAGAGCTGGGGCAATATCCACGAGCTGGGGCAATATCCACGAGCTGGGGCAGTATCCAAGAGCTGGGGCAATATCCAAGAGCTGGGGCAATATCCACGAGCTGGGGCAATATCCACGAGCTGGGGCAGTATCCACGTGCTGGGGAAATATCCAAGAGCTGGGGCAATATCCACGTGCTGGGGCAGTATCCACGTGCTGGGGCAGTATCCACGTGCTGGGGCAATATCCACGAGCTGGGGCAATGTCCACGAGCTGGGGCAGTATCCACGTGCTGCGGCAATATCCATGAGCTGGGGCAGTATCCACGAGCTGGGGCAGTATCCACGTGCTGGGGCAATATCCATGAGCTGGGGCATATATCCATGAGCAGGGGCAGTATATCCACAATAGACTGCCCTCTGGGCAGGCTTTCCACCTTGTGTTTTATAATATGGTTTTATATGAAATGCACAAGTAATCTATTTGCAGCTTATGTATGTGGTAGTGTCCCTTTAACACAATCTGGGGCTGGTGTGTTTGCTACTGCTAATCAAGTATACATTATCACAATAGTGAAGGGGTTAATGTATATCTGTTCTTGTTCACAGCATTGAAATAAAATACTTCTCGTTCTATTACTATTAACAATTTGTTAATTCATCCATTTTCAATAGTGTTTTCTTTGTTTAGAATAAAATAAAAGCATGTATTTTATTTCCAGTTTTTATTATTTTCACAGTTATCATTATTGAAGTTATTAGTGCTGCTACTTTTCAAGTCATGGCCAGCATGTTGTACAAATTGGTTTGCTCATTTGTGATTGCCGGATATTCTATATTAATAATGCATATTATTTTGTCAAAAAAATATGTTGTAGAAAAGTATTCTCCTTAATTCCATTTGCCAGCAAAACACTACATAAAATTATTCATGGGGAAAAAAACTGTCATCTCTGCAATACACTGATAAAGCTAAGGGCTAATATGTTTAGATATTTTTGTCACTCATTTATCATGTGACCTCTCATGCTATCATTAATAACACCGAGGGACACAGCAGATGCTCTAAAATAAGGGTGTGGGAAAGTCAGATTGCTTCTCTAACAAGTAATGGTCAGTCATAGCAATTTATGTTTTCCTTTTGGTAAAACCTTGATGGAAGGGAAAAATCTATTATTAAAATTTGATATTACTGTGTAGGCGCTGTCATCTAGAATCTTCATCATCTGTGATGAAAAGACTGTTGTTAATAAAAGAAAATAGGATTCATTGTGCTTCTTTTTTTAATTGGTTAACATGTTCATGTTTCCAGGCCTTTTCACGCAGTAGTTTTTTTTTCCAAACAGTTTTTAAAAGTTGGATTTTTTTTTACCCATTCTGGCTGGTTGGTGCTCTGTTTGTCGGAGCGTCTGCTTTTTTTGGATGCATTCGGGGGGTTTTTTGGCAGTTTTTCAGATGCGCTCTGTGGCTTGTTCCCTGCAGTTCGTGGACCCTGCGGTGAATGCTGAATTCACCGCAGGGTTGGCGAAACGGACTCGCTGAAGTGCGGGGAACGGTAGAGCATCGAAATGTCGGTCACCTTTCGGTGCTCTCTGATTATCCCTGATAGTTTATTAAGTATTAATGTAATTTAAGTTAGGATTAGAATTAGCATTAGGATTAGGATTAGATCTTTGTTAGGGTTAGGGTTAGGGGCAGGGATAGTAAAGATTTTTTACATTTATTTAAACAACAACACTGCCATTATTTGAAGTCGGAGCGTAAATTCATACGATAGCAATAGTGTTGTTTGAATAAACTTCACTGATTTTCACTTCATTTAATGGCAATGCTGTTGCTTCACACTCTTCTTGACTATTTTACCTACTTGATGTAAACATGCATTATTTTAAATATGATGACTCTATTTACTCACCAATTACTGTAGCAGGGCACTTGGATGTGACTCTTCAATGGTAAACCATTTATTTTCCACCAGCCGATTCACAGTGCTTATGGTGGTCTAGTACAAGAGGTGGAAAACCTTGAGTAACGTCTTCTACTTTCCAGAACAAGCCTGTGCATGTGTTAGAACACAAATGTGAAAACAGACTGTCTCCCAGCAGTTGATCAAACTAGAAAACTAGAGGAACTAATTTACACTGCTGAGGTGAAGCTGGAAATGCACAACGCACGCTGGTTATACTGGATTTATTATGGTGTACATACTCGCTGAAGAAGTTGTGAGGTGCTGTGATTGGGAATCAAAACCTCAGCCCACTCACCCCTACAGGATAATGTGTGAAATCTCATACCGCTGTTTGATCTTCATCATCAAAGAATGCTCATAACTCCTACATTCTCTTCTTGGTGCAAGCCCAAGCTCCCTTTAACAGTAGTGATTGAGGAATCTTTAAGTTGTATTGTATTTTATTCACCAAACCTATATGCATCGCATCCCTCTGTATGCTTGACTTGTGTACCTTCTATCGTTTTCTGATATTTTCCATTCTGTACATGTCCTTGATCTTAATTATGCTAAAAATAAAATGAAACACATTATATAAAAAATGTGAATGCAGACTAGTCATATGGAGAAGGCCTCAATACTCAGGAGGATTTTGGCCACACTGGAGCAAGCCTCGGGCTTCTGGACACCTGCGAGCAGTCCTCGGGCATCTTGTCACCAGTGAGTGCTTGCAGTTACATGAGGAATGAATATACATTTTCTGTAGCAATCAAACATAATCCCTTACTGTAGAAGGAGACCGTTTACATTGAAACCCACAAGTAGGCATGAGCCTTTCTTGCCAGACCTTTCTCTGAAGGAAACATAGGTTTGCCCATTGCCAGTTTTATTGCCAATATCTTTGGATTCAGTGCCAGGTGTTTACATAGTATACACCAGTGTTTCCCAAACCTGTCCTCAGGACCCACTGACATGCCAGGTTTGCAGGATATCTGAAGCACAGCACAGGTGATATGATTTGCTGCTCAGTGTTTGCAGTATTCAGTCTGTATTTCCCCCAAGGTGATCTGCAAAATCTGGCCTGGTTGAGGGTCCTGAGGACAGGTTTGGGAAACACTGGTATACACAGTATGGGTGGTACATTTTTGCTCACTTGTCACTTGATCAGGCCTCAGGGCTTTATTATATTTACAGACTGGTTAGACAGTGTAGTTATCAACAAATCAAACCGGGATTTTAATGCTTTTGCTTCATCTGACAAACCAGAGGCACTTAAATGTATCACATAGACCCTTTTCACCTCCTGAACCTCTTCACTACCAAGTAATTTTCCATAAACCACAGGTAGGACCCGGCAGGTTTATTGAAAATCATGTTCCATTACCCAGATGGTAAAAATGTACAGAAGTCTCTCTACTATACCTTTTCACTGTCAGCAAGCCCTATTTGACAGGCAGAGACTTCATGTGTCCTTGAAGAAAAATTTGTCTCACAGCTTTGC
Source organism: Leptobrachium leishanense (assembly GCA_009667805.1). NCBI lineage: Eukaryota > Metazoa > Chordata > Amphibia > Anura > Megophryidae > Leptobrachium > Leptobrachium leishanense. The sequence continues at coordinate 73,041,237 of CM019067.1, read as the reverse complement.
AAACAATTTTAGCAGCTCAGCTGTCATCTCCTATGTGTTGAAACATTAGGGGCACATTTTGGGGTCTATTTGCACCAAAATTTTGTTTTCATCAAAAAAAATATACATTTTGCTCCAGACGTCGACCATATACTCAATCATGGTAGTGAAGAACAAAGCTGCGCCAGACCACCAGTCACTAAAATAATTGTCTCAGAGATTGAGATCCTTAGAATTGTGGTCGGGTAGAAAAAAAGAGAAACACATTCCAATGCGCAAACTGGTACCTATCTAACACTTCTAATACTATAAAGAGAGATTTATCTCTATGTGGCGTTTCTTACAATACTATATGTCTATACATACATATTCCAGTGCAATGTTATAAACAATAATTGCATAGACAGTTGGTGCAATATATCATAGTCCTTGCGTATTGCAATGTGGTGGTAACAATGCCACCTAGTGTCCGTATTGGTAATTGTCCTTCAGTAGGAATTCTTGTGCATATTTGAAATGCCGGGAATTCCTTTAATTGAATCAGTTCATAGCACTTCCACAGATTCCAGTGTCCTCTATCTTTCTTGTACCTCCAAGAGAGTGGAATTAGGGTTGTGTCGTAGATCAATGATGTATTATAGTCTGGATAAATGGAGCACACTTACGCAGATATGGTCTTGAAATGCAAGCTGCTGGTTAGTGAAAGCTGCTGGTTAGTGAAACCACAATCTTCCTTTGGTGTTTCCTCCTCTGCTCCTGTTCTGATTGCTCTCAGGACCCGATAAATACAAAACTGTCCTTGTTTGGGTGCTAGGATTTTGCAGTGGTGCCTTGGCCAAAAACCACTGGATGCAAGGATTACAAAAATGTGGGTTTATTCACATAATATACACAGCTAAAAAACAATAAATATGGGCTTAATATAAAATAGTGAGATATTCGGTGTAAGTCCTTTAAACCGCGCTTCACCGCTCAAAAGGCAGATTCATCAGTCATCAATCACTAAATCACTGGATGCAGGGATTACCAAAATGTGGGTTTATTCACATAATATACACAGCTAAAAAACAATAAATATGAGCTTAATATAAAATAGTGAGATATTTGGTGTAAGTCCTTTAAAACGCATTTCACCGCTCAAAAGGCTGATTGATGACTCATGAAGTCGCCTTTTGAGCGGTGAAACGCGTTTTAAAGGACTTACACCGAATATCTCACTATTTTATGCTTTATTAAACCCATATTTATTGTTTTTTAACTGTGTATACTATGTGAATAAACCCATGTTTTTCTAATCCCTGCATCCAGTGTTTTTTGGCCAAGGCACCACTGCAAATTCCTAGCACCCAAACAAGGGCAGTTTTGGATGTACCTTGTCCTGAGAGCAATCAGAACAGGAGCAGAGGAGAAAACACCAAAGGAGGAAAAAACGCTAACCAGCTGCTTGCATTTCAAGACCATATCTGCGTAAGTGTGCTCCATTAAGGCTAGGGTCAGACTGAGGCAGTGCGAACGCGCGTTCTGGCGCACTTAATCACGGCCGCACTAGCAGCAGATGCCGGGCAATGACGGCCAATATACGAAGTACGGTCGCACAAAAGTCCGGCTGCGCAACGCAAGTGGAAAATGAACGCATTTTTTCGAGAACGTTAAACCACTAGTACTGACGTACAGAGTGCGCTGCGTCCGCTAGCGGCGTGTGTGTGTGATTTGGAGATGTCAGACACTGCTAATGTCCGGCCAACATAACGTCCAGATGCAAGAAGTGTTTTATTGATGATCCGTACAAAATCACGGATGAAACTGCGCATCGTATGACCGCTATTGCGTATTCCGTGAAAAAATACGTCCATTCTTCGAACGCACATTTTCACGGACAACGTGAAAAATGCGTTAGTCTGACCCTAGCCTTATCCAGACTATAATACATCATTGATCTACGACACAACCCTAATTCCACTCTCTTGGAGGTACAAGAAAGATAGAGGACACTGGAATCTGTGGAAGTGCTATGAACTGATATAATTAAAGGAATTCCCGGCATTTCAAATATGCACAAGAATTCATACTGAAGGACAATTACCAATACGGACACTAGGTGGCATTGTTACCACCACATTGCAATACGCAAGGACTATGATATATTGCGCCAACTGTCTATGCAATTATTGTTTATAACATTTCACTGGAATATGTATGTATAGACCTATAGTATTGTGAGAAACGCCACATAGAGATAAATCTCTCTTTTTAGTATTAGAAGTGTCAGATAGGTACCAGTTTGCGCATTGGAATGTGTTTCTATTTTTTTCTATACTGTATCTTTGGACAGAGTGTTTTGGGGTTTGACTGTGCCAACACACTCATTACAAAGCAGCATTCATAAGGTACCCACACCACCTTATCCAGCGCTCTATATATAGGTATTGTGCACTAGTTTTTTGCATGATCCCTTGTATATCCTACACCCAAAAACAGACATATGACCAGAAAATACAATCTAGGTCTGCCCCAAGCAGACTCCCACAGAAACAGGACAGAAAAATAACTGGGTGGCAGTGGGGTAGACATATCTATTTATAGTAATGTAAGAGATCTGTCTTTTGTCCTGAGACGAGGAGCTACCCTCCACTATACCTGTATGCATTATGTAGAACAGTGTTTCTCAACTCCGGGCCTCAAGTACCCTTGACAGGCCAGGTTTGCAGATATGTGAAGCACAGCACAGGTGATATGATTGTCTGCTCAGCGATTGCAGGATTCAGTCTGCTTTTCCACAAGGTAATCCGTAATATCTGTCCTGGTAGGAGTACTTGAGACCAGGGATGAGAAACACTGATGTAAAACAACTGGATCAACGTGATCCATGAAAACCGAAGCACAGAGAAGCAAAAAAAAAAACGTTGCACAGCTGACAGTCAGCGTTGACAGATAGTTCCATTTGAATTGTCCTAACATTATATTTGTGATTGCTAGAACATTTATTAGATACCTCAGTATAAAATTTTAATAACTGTCCTATCATCGTTGGCTTCCATAAACTGAATAAAACATCCCATCCTTTACTCACTCAGCCGCGCAATTTATTTCTTCAAAAAACATAAATAAAACAAGCTAAAATGAGGAAGTAGTCTCCATTTTATCAATTCTTTAGGGAAGTTTGAACGGTCACAAAACAAATCAAAATGGCAGTTCTGCTGAAAGTCTGAGAAGAAGAATTACATTAATTCCCTGTGTGTCTGTAAATAACAACAAAGGAAAAAAAAATGGTGACGAAAAGAAAAAAATAGAAAGCAAGAAGGGACGGAATTTCCAGAACCATCATGCCGTGCAGATATTTGGTTTCATGTCATGTAGATGTATCCCGGCGGGTGCCGATTTCTCAATGTGAAGACATTCAATAGAGAGGAGAATCGTTTTCCTGAAAAAAAGATTTGCATTTGCGTTATTGATTGCACATTTCCTATGATTATATTACATATGATCTAAAATAATGGTAATTAATTGATACCTATTATACACCCGTGGGCTGTCCACACGGATAAAAGCAGGTACAGCAATATATATGCTGCATAGAATTTAGGTAAATTACAGGGTAATTCAAAGAGAATCGAAAAGCCACCGCACGTCCGGTGACTTTTTGTTCTCTTCAATTCGGTTCGTTTTGCCGATCCCATTTCGGCGACCCTGCGGTGTATTCGGGAAGCACCACAGGGTCCCCGAATTGCAGGGAAAGGCTGCCGCAAACCCAACGAAAACTGACCGCAAAACCCGGTAAATGTACGCCGAAAACCCGTAAAAAACATATGCAATAACCCGCCGAAAATGCCGGAAAAACCCGAGCAGGAGCCGATTACACGCAGCGAAGCCGCTGGAAAAAGCCGACACCGCAGACGAATGGAGTGAATAAATTAGCAAAACAGTTTGCTTGAATGTTTGAAAAATGAAACGCTGTTTGCAAAGAAACTACTTAGCGAAAATGTCTGAAATTTACATATGAGGTCCAAGAAATGATAATAAAAAGGGCTGTTACAGAAAAAAAGAAGCAAACTTAACCACTTGAATGCTAAGGACGCGCTCAGCGCGTCCTCAGCATTCCGCTGGTATGCGGAGGACGCGCTGAGCGCGTCCTCGCATTGGGGTCAGCGTTCGGCGGGTTCCGGCCGATCGCTGGCCCCTCCGGTGCGGGCTGACATCCTGGATGTCAGCCCGGCATCCGGAGCAGTGGCCGCCATTATTATGTGTCATCGCGCCCCCGCGATGACACATAATTCAGGCGCCCCCCCCGCATGTGCGGAGGAGGCGCCTGAAAGGGAGGGGGGGGAGGTCCTTCGGACCTCTCTCCCTCCCGATCGGCGGCTCACAGGGGCTTAACCCAGGCATCATTTGGAAGGGCACAGCCTGCCCTTCCAAATGATGCCTGGCATTAACCCCTGGGGAGCTGGATCGCAAATCGGCGCTGAAAAGCGCCGATTTGCGATCCTTCCCGGGAGCTGGCCGACATCTTGGATGTCGGCCAAGCTTCCGGGAACTCCCCCAGAGGACTGGCGTCATCGTGCGCAGCACGATGACGCCAGTCCTAGCATTAACCCCTAACTGCCACGAAGTGTGGAGATAGGGAGTTCCAATGAACTCCCTATCTCCCGATCCGTGGCAGTTAGGGGTTAAATTTTGATATCGTTGGATCGGCCAGAGCATGGCCGTTCCAACGATACCAAACATGAAAGTAAAAAAATTGTAAAAAAAAAAAAAAGAAAAATAAAAAAAAAAATTAAAAAAAAAAAATAATAAAAAAAAATAAACACTTTTTTTTTTTTTTTTGTTTTGTTAATGCAGCAATATTGTTCCCATTTCAATTATAATGTGAACAATGATGCTGCATTAACGATTTTTGTATGCGGTGCGTTTGTTAAAAATGGTGTCATTTTCCCCAAAAAAAAAAGTAACGAGACCCCATCTCTAATTTTTTTAACAAGCGCACCCCATACAAAATATAACCGCAATTGCTCGCATGTTAAAATGTGGAAAAAAACACTTTACACGCTGTAAATTATTGAAAATACATATTTTATTGCATTTTTTGTTATAATATACAAACATGACATAACGTATACATATAATAATGACATATTATGAATCTACCGAGTCTGACGGAAAGAACGATATATAATATGTCGATGTCATATACTAAAATAAGCCTTCAAAACACGTTTAAACATGATGCGCAAAACAGGTAAAAAATGACCTCAGCACAGGGGCGGGAAAAGCCTCAGCAGCGAAAGGTTAAAAAAAATAAAAAAAATATGATTTTTTTTAAAAGAAAAAGAAAAGAAAAATGCTTAAAATATCCAAAAAAATCTATAAATAAAGAGACTCTTTACTGCAGAATTTTATAATGAATGGTTTATTATATATTGAATTAAAATATTCAATGTTAAAATTTTTAACATTGAAGCCTATGTATGGGATTTGCCTGAATAAACATGCCGAATTAAACCACCGAATGGCAGGGCATTTCGGGAACCTTTCACTGCTGGTTTTTGTTCTCTGAATAGCCGAAGCATTGCATATGGGGATTCACTGCCCTCAAACAGGCACCGAACAGGCACCGTATGTGCAGGCAATTCGTCAGGATTTGGCGTATTGCCTGCTCTCTGGATAGCCGAATGGCCAGGAAAGGTAACCGAACGCTGATTTTCAGCGTTCGGTTACCTTTTTCCAGCAATTCGGATCTCTTTGGATAACCCTGATAGTGTTACTGCACTGATCCTATAATTTAATTCTCCCATGTATATATTTTATTAATGTGCTGTGTAAAAAGCCAACTTGAGGCTTCGAAAGAAACACCCCTAAAGAGTTCTTGAAAATAAAGTTAAAACAGGATATATTGATTGAAAACATGCAGATGTTAATTTTAAAAATGAAGCATTAAGCATTACCTCAATCTCATCCTCCAAGTAAAGTGCCTTTGTTATTTATAAGGGATTTCTAATTATTCATGCAGCAACAAATCTCATCTTGTCCTTCAAGCAATTTATATAAGGCAAGGGGCAATATATATATATAATTTGAAAACGTGTCCCAGGTGCGAGACTGCAAGATCAGAAGGCAATAAACCAACGGATTTGATATCTCAATATGACCATATTATCATTACTGTTACAGCGACACGGTGTACGTATTGCAAAGCATCAATATTCCTAATTAAACATATTGAGATATGCAATCACAGATGGGGATAACTGTGAAATCAAAATGCAAAAACAGTTAGGTCAATTCACTAACAGGTCTATTCAAAGAAAGGTGAAACTCAGGAGAACTGGCAGGAGAAGTAAAAATTCGAGGTCAAAATAGCCAAAGCAGAAAAATTCTCCCATTTATCTCACTTTCCAAATCTGCTATTTGGTCTAGATTGTTCTCTTCTCCTGCCAGTTCTCCTGGTTTTCACCTTTCGTTGAATAGATCTGATAAGGGTGTCGTCTTGAGAACTGACAGGAGAAGAGAACAATCTAGACCAAACAGCTGATTAGAAAAGTGAGGTAAATGGGAGAATTTTTCTGCTTTGGCTATTTTGACCTAGAATTTTCACTTCTGCCAGTTCTCCAGAGTTTCACCCTTTAGCGAATAGACCTGTATGTGTATTTGAGGTCTCCGTCTTTGTTCGTATAGCTACTGGTGGGACGTTTCTCTTTAAAAAAAAAAGAGGGGGGGACCCCTGAAAGCTCTTCGTTGGCCAAGAATTATGAGGGATGTATGAGAACTGAGATTTACAGGGTTATTCAGAGAGTGGTGAAAAGCAGGAGAATGGCTGGAGAATGGAAAATTCTAGGTCAAAATAGCCGATTTGGAAAGTGAGATGAATGGGAGAATTTTTCTGACTTGACCTAGATTTTTTCATTCTCCAGTCATTCTCCTGCTTTTCACCGCTCTCTGAATAACCCTGTATATATCATGCTCACCCTTGCAAGACACAAACAGGTCTATTCACTAAAGGTGAAAGTCAGGAGATGACTGGAGAATTGAAAATTCAAGGTCAAAATAGCCAAACCAGAAAAATTCTCCCATTTATCTCACTTTCCAAATCGGCTATTTTGTCTAGATTGTTCTCTTCTCCTGACAGTTCTCCTGACTTCACCCTTCAGTGAATAGACCTGTATGGCAAGATAAATGGTCAAGAAGGGGTTAATTGCAAACTATATTTAATTACCATAAATGTACGGATTGTCAAGCCATTTATCTTGAAAGTAAATATTTCTTCGTGAAACAAAAAAAATCATTTCACAGAAAATGGTTTCTAAAATAGAGACAAAAAGGCCATATTAGGGAAATTTGTAATTCAATGGGAAATCAAGTGCAATATATTCATGTTTAATGAATATATGGGAAATCTAAAGTACCTGTGCAAGCTGCAAAAAAAATAATAACACATCTGGTATTTCACAGCTGCATCCACTGATAATTAACTTGACATTTTAGTAACTTGCTGTAGTTTAATAATTACAATACCGTCCATAGTATTTTTGTATTACTTCGCTAAAAATATCGATCTGCGGTATAGGAAACTTCACCCTATACTATCAGGGTTATTCAAAGAGATCCGAATTGCTGGAGAAAGGTAACCGAACGCTGAAAATCAGCGTTCGGTTACCTTTCTTGGCCATTCGGCTATCCAGAGAGCAGGCAATTCGATAAATCTTGGCGAATTGCCTGCACATACGGTACCTGTTCGGTGCCTGTTCGAGGGCAGTGAAATCCCCATAGAGAAGCAATGCTTCGTCTATTCAGAGAACAAAAAACAGCAGTGACAGGTTCCCGAAATGCCCTGCCATTCGGTGGTTTAATTTGGCAGGTTTATTCAAGCGAATCCCATAGACTTCAATGCTAAAAATAATCCCGTTTTAATTCAATATCTAATAAACCGTCTATTATGATATTCTGCAGTAAAAAGTCTCTTTATTGATAGATTTTTTTATGATATTTTAAGCATTTTTTGGGAATTTCTTTCTGAAAAAAATTTCCGATTTATTTTTCTAACTTTACTTATTTTTTCTGTAACAGCCCTTTCTATTATCACTCCCTGGACCTCATATGTAAATTTCAGACATTTACGCTCAGTAGTTTCTTTGCAAAGAGCGTTTCACTTTTCAAACATTCAAGCAAACAGTTTTTCTAATTTATTCACTGCATTCGTCTGTGGTGTTGGGTTTTTCCGGCGGCTGCGCTGCTTGTGATCGGCTTTTTCCGGTGTTTTCGGCGGGTTAATCCAGACGTTTTTCTGGGTTTTGGTGTGCGTTTGCCCTCGTTTTGCGGTGAGTTTTCTGTGGGTAGCGGGGACCTTTCCCTGCAATTCGGGGACCCTGTGGTGCTTGCTGAATACACCGCAGGGTCACCGAAATGGGATCGCCAAATCGAACCGAATTGAAGAGAACGAAAAGTCACCGAACGTGCGGTGGCTTTTCGATTCTCTTTGAATAACCCTGCATGAAACAGAATGTGTAAAAAAAAAGGTGATTCATATCTTACGATTTATGATTAAACAAGAAAAACAATGCAAACAAGATTGTTAATTGCATTATATAATTTATACATTTAAAGGTAGATGATATTATACACACAAACACACACACACATACACACACATACATATATATATATACAGTTGCACATGAAGAGAGAATAGCAAAAAATCACAGTAGCTTTCTTAAAATTTCATGTCAGTAATGACAACTGTGACCTACAGAGGTAGCCCTTTCCTAATAAAGAAAATATGAACAAAACCTGAATTCCCTGATTTCTCACCAAAATGAATAAACTGGTAAGCAAATACAATAAAATAACAAAAAAATAAAATTCATTCAGGATTCAAATGAACCAAGCGTTAAAATATAAAAATCTAAATTTTGCCATTGGCTTAAGATTCTGAAAACAACACCACGCATTGACTGTACTGATTTCTGTCTTTGTACAACGCTGTGGAATCTGTTGGTGTTCAATAAAGTCGTAGAAATAGTAATTTTCGATAAACCTAAAAGAGCAGCACTGGATATCAGGATCATGTACACAATGTACAGAAAAATGTTATTTGGAGTGACTCGTCAAAGGAAATTTCTATGCGTATTATGTATTTAGTGGATAGGTGCTCCTAGCTTATTAAAATTCAAGGGCAAAGCATATATGAATAAGCAATAATGTGATATATGCAAGATGGGTCATAAAATAACAATTCTCTGATGTACTTGGTAATGTTGGTTGTTTTTATCTATCATCAAGGTTATAAAAAAAATCTAAAAGCATACTGTCAGCAAAAAAAAATACATTTACTGATGTTTAATAATAATTTTAATCATATATATATATATATATATATATATATTTAAATATATATGTGTGATAGTCAAGGACATTATCTGTGGACGCTGGGATTTACAGAAATAGTTAGACTGACATTTTTGTGTGCATGTAAATAAAGCAAGGACCACAAACAAAGAATTCAATCACATATACTAGCATTCTGCAGTAAAGGATAGATTGCCTGCTTGCTACCAATCAGCAAGTGGTTGCTATAGCTACAAGGTCATGAAATATGCCTTATCCCCAGTTGTCCAAGGCTTCCACGTGTCACTTCTGAAACTATGAATTTTATATACAGGTCAGGAGATGAATACCTAAGAAATAAACTGAGAACTGGACCATAATTACAGATAATGCTTTTATATATCTCTGCATTTATTTATTTTTGTAATACTTGTAAATTGTACACGGACTGCTGGTTTGATGTAAAATTGTGGGCCATTATATATTATGTGTTTTTAATTACTAGGAATATATAGCAATATATATATTTTTTATATTTATTTTAAGAAAACCTCTCCTTTTTATCTTGCTGATGTTTTTGAATGATTCACATTTTAATGAACAATAGCATTTTGTTCTTATTTATTAATCTGATTGTTGTTTTTGATGCGGAATTCTATTTTAGAACTTTGGAATAATTGTGATTTTAATAAGGCATAAGGTAACACGTGTGTATATGCTAGGTATACACTGTATGCAGTTTTACTATCCCGAAAAGTTGGCTGTGCATATCACCTATGGGAAAATTATTTAATTACGATATTTAATTCAATTATTAAACGGAATGTATATTAGTGAATTATTTGATGTATGCATATATATAAGGTTTGACCTATATAGGAAAAAAACAATAGGATGTCTCATGGAAACATATATATATATATTGCATTTAAACACTATTCCAAAAACGCATTTGTTTCTTATGTGCATTTTTATTTATTTTTCGCCAGAAAATATTTTATTTTGCATTTTAAAATGGTAATTTTGATTGTTTATATTCTGATGGCATAATTTTGCATGTAAAAACCGTGTCAAATTCTGATTCAACAGAAATGTATTCTAAAAGAAAATGCATCACTTTTTTCTTTTTTTTTTCTTTTTTTACATTTTACCATTATTTTTTAGACTACTTTTGCATTCATTGATGTTTAAAGAGTGAAATAAAATGACATAATAGTAGATATATTGGTCCAGCTCTTTTCTGGATTGTAGCTTTTGTTCAGATGAACTTGTTTTTCTTTTCTTTCTTTTTTTTTTTTGTTGGTCAGGAAAGATTAGTCCTTACATTGATAACAATCCTTCCTATTTTTTTCCCCTTTTTTTGTGCAGAAAGCAGCATTCAAATGAGAAACTAAGTACATTTCTTTTCAACAGGCAATTTACCCCATGATGAGATATGCTTTCACTTATTTTTCTTTGACATTCTAGCATCTAGCGGCACAGCAGGTATCCAGAGGTTAGGCTTCAAATAAAGGATAACTACATTCTTACATTAATAGATGCCATTGTATGAATTTGTCATATTATTGCAGCATTTAGTCCCTTTAATTGTGCTTTTAAAATTATACATGATAAAGCTGTCCAGACTGAGGTTGCAAAATATCCTACCCATTCTTTAATAATAATAGTTCTGTTTCTAGATGGCTCTCGTGTGATTTTTTATTTTATTATTTTTTTCCTTTACACCCATTTTTAAAATCCGCTCTTTTTATTCTTATGGTAGAAAGACTAATGATTTACAGATTATACAACTGTATAATCTGTACAAACACGCACACACATATATATGTATAGCACAAATTTATAAAAAATAATAACAATTCACAGTTATATGTACTCGATAAGCTACATACCTGCACCAAACCACTTCCCATTAGGACGTCCCACCGTATGTGTGACACAGCATTTGTTTTACCTTCTGAAACAATATCTGTTCATCTTTACTATAACATTTTTTGTTGTTGACCTTTTTTGTGTGGTCATTCAAGTCTTGGTTGTATGTCTTCTGGCCTACACACAACCTTGCCTATTAGTCAGTCCCCAAACCATTGATGTGAACCATCAGCCCTATGATTTCTGTGGTTCATTCATTTTTGTGGTTCTTTAACGATCTCTGCCCCAGCTCTAAATCCTGCCTTTATTGTAGACGGAGCTGACAACAGGCAGCCTTGTCTTTCATTTCCTTGATGTACTTTGTACTGCAGTATGGCTTTTGTTAGTATTGATGCAAACATTACCATAAACCACCACCTAGGGACAAGAAACAATTGACTAACTGTTTTCAAATCCAATACACTTAAGTTGATCAGACACAAAGTTTAAGTACAGTTTGCTATAACAGCAGCGATGCTGTGTGGCCTCAACCTCTATAGACTGAAATATAAAGGTCAATGGCTTGTAGATACTGATGTCAAGACCGAGTACAATGCTATGTGTATCTGAAGTGAATGTACAGAGACTGAAACCCATTCCTTTACTACTCCAAACAGATACCAATTTCCCACCGTAAGTTTAAATCGGACCACAAATTATCTGCTTCTCAATACGGATGCATATATTAAATAAATTCGTAATATATGCAAATTTACCCACAAATATTAGAATTACCACTAAAATAAAAGCGTGCTTTAGAAATAACACGGATATCTCTCTTTTATCTTATTTTTTATCTCTACGCGTCTATATGACAATCGGCTGTGATTTAAGCAATTTGTAACAACGCTAACCTAAATATCAAGCCCCGTCCACGCACAATATTCTTAGTTAAATTTTAAACAGGAGGCTGAGAGTCACTGAACTCATTAAAACAGATTATTCCATGGCATATGGAGGATTTTCAAAGTTAGCACTATGATAAATGCAAAACAGCGGCTGACCCTTTTTGTGTAGAGAGCACTGCAGGGTCATTTGTTTTTTGAGCCTCGTTAGATGCTGGATTCAGGTCTTTGTAAAATGGGCCATCACTTTCCATATGATGCTTCAAAGATGGCAGATGAATCTTTGAAGTTTTTTTTTTTTTTTCCCCTTCTCCATCAAAATTAAATAGGGACTTGCTTAAAAATACATGAAGAAAAAATAATGCAAATAAGAAGGTAATACACCCACAGATAAAGAAACATAGATACAGAAAGCAGTAAACGATGTGTCCTTAATCAGCATAAATAAAAAAAAAAAACACTTTGAATTTCAGTTTTAATAAAATAAATAATATATATTATATATATTATATTATATACAAAAAATATACAGTCCTGTTCTGCTGAATTGATATTTTTTAAGCTCTACTACTGTATTATCCTACTTTATGAAAGACAGATCTCAGTTCACAGCACCAACTGTTTAGCATATAAACTGTGTGATTTCAAAGTAGAAGCAATCAATTTATTTTATATTTAATGCCTTATTGTTAATTAATATCAAGATTAATCATTTATACACTTGAAATTTTAGATGTTTGTTACACGTGGGAATATCTCATTCTACTCAAAAAAATGTAAAAAAAAAAATCTTTGGTTTTCACAATAATATATTTTTGTTATTTTTTTTATATTTGTTAATTACTCAGCTGAATTAGTTAAAATCAATACCAGCAAACTTCTATTTTTTTATATGTTTATTAGTGACAATCACCCAATTTATCAATCTGTTTGATAATTAATGAATATAATGAAAGGAATAATTTTAAGCTAAAATGGTATAAAATGAAATAATTTTGGAGGCGAGAATGTTTATCATTGTAATTATTCATAATGACAAATTTAAAATAGAACCCAGTAATGTCCATTCTCTCAGCATACGCAGGAGAGCACAAGTGATTTAGGTTTTTGGTTCAGCATGTCACAGCCCTCTTGACATCATTTTATTTTTAACCATCATCCGATGGACCGTGCAAGATATATAGGGGTTGATGACTTTAGCTGCTGAATTTATTTCCAGCTTCTCAGGCTGAAATACCTTTTAGTGTGATTCGTGATGCCACACATACATTTACAATTGTATATTAGTCTATTTGGACACCCTGACCAACGTTTATAAATAAAATATAAGATTTAAGATGATTATCTCAGTGCATAAGATCAGTGTATGATATGAGCAATTAAGCGTCTAATAAAGACAAACAGCAACGTGTAGATATGGCTTTATAACCAATAGGAGGCAACATTACCCCATGTACCATTTATGTTCAAAAATACATTTTGAAAAAAACAACTGAATTTAAATATGCTTGTATTTAGCATGTTGTATTGATTTTCTTATAGTTTTACTGCTCAAATTAACTTGAACCCCTAAATTAAACACTGCGTGCTAGATTGCATAGTGAACTTGGACTGTAGCATTCGGATATGTAAACGTAAGGCTAGGGTCAGACGAACGCATTTTTCGCGTTATCCGTGAAAAAGTGCGTTCGAACGAATGGACGCATTTTTTCACAGAATACGCGATAGCGGTCATACGATGCACATTTTCGTCCGTGATTTTGTACGGATCATCAATAAAACACTTTTTGTGTCTGGACGTTATGTTGGCCCGACATTAGCAGCGTCTGACATCTCCAAATCATGCACACACGCCGCTAGCGGACGCAGCGCACTCTGTACGGCCGTACTAGCGGTTTGATGTTCTCGAAAAAATGCGTTCGTTTGCCACTTGCGTTCCGCAGCCGCACTTTTGTGCGGTCGTTCTTCGTATGCTGCCTGGCATTGGACGTCATTTGCTGCTAGCACGGCCGTGATTTAGTGCTGCTAAACGCACGTTGATACTGCGTTAGTCTGACCCTAGCCTTAAGGCTAGATAAGTGACTTTAACGAATGCTGTCCTGATTACCTTCCTAACGCTAAACACGTCAAAAATCCGTTAGTGCATCTGTGATTGCACTAGCTTCCGTGATCTTATTGTACTTTGCTAATCTATACTTAAAATGGGGATCAGTAATTAGCGTAAGGGTAAGTAAGAAATTGCAAAGTCCTAGCGCTAATTACTGCAGCCATGGGCTAAACAAAATTTTAGCTACCCCTAAAAGTTGGTGCTAACTGATTGCGCATTTGCAAAATCATTTAGCACCCCATAAAACCCATAGAATGGTGGCCCAATCTGTACAAATAGTCCCCAGTCTCCCTCCGCGATCAATCCGCAGCGCTGAGTGATTTTGCAAGAGGGAGACTGCTCAGGACTAGTGGCCCGGTAGCACAACCCTCCAAGGAGTTCTAGGGACTCCAGTAGGTGATAATCGCTGTGATGTGGAAATGCTACCGCAGGTATCATTGAGGTTAGCGCTGCGTTCCTGGGTTAGGTACTGAAGTAGCGCCTGGAATCTAATGCTAAAATGGGGACGCTATGGGGACACATACATCTGCAGGTTTTCCACGTTAGTGTCCCCATTTTATTGTTCACTTAGTAATCAAGCTCCATGTATTTATACTTGAAGGCCCAAATTTTTTAAATTGGAAATAAAAAACCAATTACTTTTAATGGAAAAGTATGTCTTTTTGCTGATGACACAAAGATTTGCAACAGGGTTGTCGTTCCTGGAGGGATCAGCCAAATGACAAATGATTTAGGTAAACTAAAAAAATGCTCGAAGCTGTGGCAATTGAGTTTTAATGTGAGTAAGTGCAAGATAATGCACCTGGGACGTAAAAACCCAAGGGCTGAATATAGAATATTTGATACAGTCCTAACCTCAACATCTGAGGAAAGGGATTTAGGGGTTATTATTTCAGAGGATCTAAGGGTAAGTAGTCAATGAAATAGAGCAGCAGGAAATGCTAGCAGAATGCTTGGTTGTGTAGGGAGAGGTATTAGCAGTAGGAAAAGGGAAGTGCTCATGCCACTGTACAGAGCACTGGTGAGACCTCACTTGGAGTACTGTGTGCAGTACTGGAGACCGTATCTCCAGAAGGATATAGACATCTTAGAGAGAGTTCAGAGAAGGGCTACTAAAATGGTGTACGGCTTGAAGGAGAAAAGTTACCAGGAAAGGCTTAATGATCTTAACATGTACAGCTTGGAAAAAAGACGAGACAGAGGAGATATGATAGAAACATTTAAATACGTAAAGGGAATCCACAAGGTAGAGGAAGGGAGTATATTTAAAAGGAAACAAAGTAGCAAAACAAGAGGACATAGTCTTAGATTAGAGGGGTAAAGGATTAAAAGTAACATCAGGAAGCATTATTTTACTGAGAGGGTGGTGGATACATGGAACAGCCTTACAGTTGAAGTGGTAGAGGCTAAAACAGTAATTGAATTTAAGCAGGCATGGGATAGGCATAAGGCTATCCTAAACAAAAGATAAATCCAGGTAAAGTATCCATGTAATTGGGCAGACTAGATGAGTTGAAAGGTTCTTATCTGCCGACATTTTTCTATGTTTCTATATACAAAATATTATTTTCAGTGTATATTTGTAATACAGTACCATCTCCACATGTTCATGCATTATTATACTTAATACTTCATTATGTACTAGGTTTAAGCATCTTGCCAACGTATACCCAATCAAGATCAGATCAGGTTTATGTGACCTCTGAAGTGATAAAGGAAGGACACAAGGAGCTGTAAACTGTCAGTTCTTGAATTTCATATTTTGGAAGCAGGAGAAATGGGCAAGTGAAGAGATCTGAATGACTCTGACAAGGGCCAGCTAGTGATGGCTAGACATCTGGGTCAGAGCAACTCCAAAATTACCCTTTTTTGGGGGTACCCGTTATGCAGTGTTTAGTACATACCAAATGTGGTGCGAGGACAAACAACCAATGAACAGATATCAGGAAGAAGGCTAGCCCATTTAGTCCATCTCCCAGAAGAGTTACTGTAGCTCAAACTGCTGAAAAACCTAAAGCTAGCCATGATAGAATGGTTTCATAACACACTTGACAGGTACCACCTACCTTTAGAATGTTACAGATGATGTACACCAATTCACGGCAATGGTGCTCCCTACCAGCAGAGGCCTCTTTCAGCAGGATAATGCGCCCTGCCTTACTGCAAAAATTGCTCAGGAATGGTTTACGGCTTCATCATCAATTGATCTCAGTGTGCGAAATATAAGGTGAGTAATGGCAGTGGCATTGTTTGCTATGTAATAAAAAGTGGACAATGATTCTGACTTAAAGGGGAAAAGGGCCTTTTCTTATATCCCTTACTCTTTACCTTAAAGGTAATAAGTGCATATAGATCTTTTACTATACCAGGACACACATTCCCTGTTCCAGATGCAACTTTCTTCCTATTGTTCCTATTGTTCCCAAGGAGCTACTCTGCGTTTCAAATTAAACTAAATCCAACTTTTCTTTTACAGAAATTATCCTTCCCAGGGTCTCCAACCACCATGAAATAGTCGGCAAATGTTTGACATAATTTCATTGAGGTGTGTATAGTCTATAGTACAGAATAAAATGCTTTTATAATAAGTATAAGAAAAAGGTTTATAAAAGTCTTATGCTTGTTTTGTAATTAAAATCCAATTATAATTTCACCAAGTATAAAAACTTAACAATGTTAACATTACATAAAGATCCCTAGTTAAATAATTACGTAAGACATAATATATTCAAAATGCAGACACAATAACGAGTGGTATTTGCCAAGTATTTTTTTCTGCTGGTATTTCCATTCTCAGAAATACAGCTGGGCAGGTAAAAGTCTTGGATTTTGCTGATAATTTGTTAATCATTGTTAATAAGGAAGATGTGAATAATTTCAGTGAAAGATAGAAGAAGCTTGAAAGAACTTCATTTTCACAATTTAATTGGGTAAAAAGAAAAGTAATTCTTTTTGGAAGGTGGCAAAAAATAATGTGTCCTCTTCTTTTCTTGTCTGATAAAATACAGAGGAAATGTTCCAGTATTGAGAATCTATCATTTTTATCTCAATCTTTTCATTGTTTAGCATAGACATCACACATTATAGATGACATAGTAAAAGTACTTCACATATGTGTGTACATGTGAAACAATACTTTACTGCAAGAGCTACACAGTGTAACTGTCAGAAATTGCTCCACCAGGTCCGGGTCCCGACATTGCTCCCTGCAGGTCCCCTGTCCTGTGCGCGCTCCTCCACGGCTTCTGCATCCTATGTGCGTGCAGCTGGTTTCAGCGTCTTTATGCCACCGGTGTCACGTCACGCTTGTGACGTCATTACGTCCGCGTTGGCTCTTCCTGGCGTCATGTGATCCAGGCCACCAATCACAGATTAAGGTGCTATATTTTAACCCCCTTAACCTAATTCTCACGGCCCTTAGGGTTTCAGTTCTGCTGGCCCTTAAGTGCCCTTTTGTTGCTATTACTTACTCTCTCTGACTGATTTACTGTTTTTGACTGCTTACCTGTGCACCTCTATACCAGTGTTTCCCAAACCTGTCCTCAGGACCCTCCGCCTCACCAGGTTTTCCAGATATCTGAAACACAGGTGATATGACAGGTGATATGATTTGCTGCTCAGTAGGGATGAGCTGTTTGGGGTCGGACGGTTCGGGGTTCGACCCGAACTTAGCCTGTTCGAGCGGATTGCGAACCCCGAACATTTCCAGGTGTTCGCCGCATGTTCGACCACAATGGACCACAATGCATTTTCCCACTGCCTAAAGCTCCTAATTGGCTACAGCCTTGCACCTGACCACAGGTCTGGTGCAAGACTGCTTGAACACTATGCCAATCACCGCTCAGAGTCCTGATTGGGCAAATTTGCCCAATCATGGGCTCACAGAGCTAAGTCCCGCAGCACACTATATAAGGTTTCCACGCAGAGCTTCTGCACGCATTTCAGAGGAGATTTCAAAGGAGATAGTTGTGTGTGTTGTCACTGCCGATCTGCCACGCTACTGGGGGGGTCTGGGGGTCTCATTTCGACCAAATATCAGGGAATTTAGATGATGTGTGTCTTGTCACTGTGCCAGCAAGTTTATTTGGGGTTTACAACTTTATTTAAAACATTTGTGAATTGAGGTGATTTTCTGGGTCTTGTCACTGTGCCAGCAAATCTTTTTGGCTCATTTATACCAAATATTAGGGAATTTAGGTGATGTGTGTCTTGTCATTGTGCCAGCAAGTTTTTTTGGGGTTACAACTTTATTTAAAACATTTGTGAATTGAGGTGATTTTCTGGGTCTTGTCACTGTGCCAGCAAGTCTTTTTGGGTGTCATTTCTACCAAATATCAGGGAATTTAGGTGATGTGTGTCTTGTCACTGTGCCAGCAAGTTTTTTTGGGGTTTACAACTTTATTTAAAACATTTGTGAATTGAGGTGATTTTCTGGGTCTTGTCACTGTGCCAGCAAGTCTTTTTGGGGCTCACTATTTTCTTTAAAACACTTGTGAATTAAGTTGATCTGTGTCTCATCATACAAACAGTACCACGCTGTATTTTGGGGCTCACTAATTTCTTTAAAACACTTGGGAATTAAGGTGATCTGTGTCTCGTCACACAAACAGTACCACGCTGTATTTTGGGGCTCACTAATTTCTTTAAAACACTTGGGAATTAAGGTGATCTGTGTCTAGTCATACAAACAGTACCACGCTGTATTTTGGGGCTCACTAATTTCTTTAAAACACTTGGAATTAAGGTGATCTGCGTCTCGTCATACAAACAGTACCACGCTGTATTTTGGGGCTCACTAATTTCTTTAAAACACTTGGGAATTAAGGTGATCTGTGTCTCGTCATACAAACAGTACCACGCTGTATTTTGGGGCTCACTAATTTCTTTAAAACACTTGTGAATCAAGGTGATCTTCTGTGTCTCGTCACACAGCCAGCAAGTTTTTTTGGGGCTCACTAATTTCTTTAAAGCACTTGGGAATTAAGGTGATCTGTGTCTCGTCATACAAACAGTACCACGCTGTATTTTGGGGCTCACTAATTTCTTTAAAACACTTGGGAATTAAGGTGATCTGTGTCTCGTCATACAAACAGTACCACGCTGTATTTTGGGGCTCACTAATTTCTTTAAAACACTTGTGAATCAAGGTGATCTTCTGTGTCTCGTCACACAGCCAGCAAGTTTTTTTGGGGCTCACTAATTTCTTTAAAGCACTTGGGAATTAAGGTGATCTGTGTCTCGTCATACAAACAGTACCACTCTGTATTTTGGGGCTCACTAATTTCTTTAACCCTTTCACTGCTGAGGACGTGTGGGGAACGTCCTCATTGACTCCTAGGGAAAGATAGGTGGTTCCTTTGAACCCCAATATCTCCCGACTGTTGGCAGCTAGCAGGATCATGTGTGGTAGCATTAGAAAGGCCAGCGTATGGCCTTTCCAATGATTCCAAGCATGACCATGTTTAAAGTAAATAAAAATAATAAAAATAACAACAACACTTTTCTTTTCATTAAGACGTGAAATGGCTTAGCAGTGAAGGGGTTAAAACACTTGGGAATTAAGGTGATCTGTGTCTCGTCATACAAACAGTACCACGCTGTATTTTGGGGCTCACTAATTTCTTTAAAACACTTGGGAATTAAGGTGATCTGTGTCTCGTCATACAAAAAGTACCACGCTGTATTTTGGGGCTCACTAATTTCTTTAAAACACTTGGGAATTAAGGTGTTCTGTCTCTTGTCACTGGCTGCCAGCTATCAGTGTGTCTCACTGAGTTATACCAGAGTTATTTAAATCTTTATACCAGAGTTGAATCAGAGTTCTTTATATATTAATCTATATATCACTCACCATGTCTGAAAGAACAAAAAGGACATGCAGACGCTCCCAGACACAGATAAGAGGGCAAGCAGCCCCTGTGTCGGGAGGCTGTGTCTCAGATCGTGGTGGACGTGGTGCATCCTCTGCAGGGGCAAGCCTGTCCTTTCTAACTGGTGCTGGCCGTCTTCTTAACCTGCAGCAACATAGAGAGGATTTGGTGGATTGGCTAGCCAGGCCATCCTCATCCTCCGAGTCCTCTGCCAGCCAGGCTTCTAGTGCTTTACAGTCCACCTCAGCTGCCAAAGCATCTAATGCAGCCTCCATGTCCACAGCTACTCCTGCCGTAGCCTCGCTATCACACACGGAGGAGTCAGCTGAATTGTTTGACTACAATGAGAGTGACATGCTGCTTGAGGATGCGCAGCAAGTACAGTGCTCTGATTCAATCTCTGAGGTTGTGCAAGGGAGTATAATCAACCTAGAGGAAGGGGGTGCCAGTGATGACACACAAATAACTGGCACTCATGTTGCCCCAGCAGCTGCAGCATACTGCCAAGTTGGCTCCAGTGACGAGGAGATAGGGGGTGAAGATGACATTGATGATGAGGTCACTGACTCCACCTGGGTGCCAGATCGAACTGAGGAATCAAGTGAAGAGGAGGGGGAGGAGGAGGAGGCACAGCAAACACGAGGCACAACATCCTCTGTGACCAACCGTAGCACTAGCCAGTCCAAGGCATCACATGTCAGAGCTGCTCCGGTGCAGAGTGCTGTTGTCTCAAAGAACACATGCAGGAACTCTGCTGTCTGGGAGTTCTTTAAGAAATGTGCAGCAGACCCCACCGTTGCTGTTTGTAATCTATGTCAGAGGAGGCTGAAGCGTGGGATAAACACCGGACACTTGGGTACCACGTGCTTGAGGCGACATATGAACAAGTGCCACACATCCCGGTGGCGCAAAACTTTGCGTAGGTCCTCCTCCTCCTCATCTGTCTCTACCCACACTGTATGTCCTGCCATGCAATTGCCTACAACCTCCACCGACAGGGATGATGCTACAGTAATGGATGTACCAGCAGGTCCTTCCTCACAATGTGACATCATCCCAGTAGCTGAAGATTTACGCAGTGAGATTACGTTGCCGCAGCTGCTGCAGCGAAAGAAAAAATATAGTCCCAACCAACCCCAAGCACAGCGTCTAAATGCCAGCTTAGCAAAATTACTCGCATTGCAGCTGCTGCCTTTCCAGCTGGTGGACTCTGCTCCCTTCCGTGAATTTGCTGAATGCGCTGTACCACAGTGGCAGGTTCCAAAACACCATTACTTTTCACGCAAGCCCATTCCAGCACTATACCAGCACGTGGAAGACAATGTTATCGAGTCATTGGGTAAGGCAGTCAGCAGCAAGGTGCATGTGACTTTAGACACGTGATCCAGCAAGCATGGACAGGGTCGTTACATTTCCTTCACGGCACACTGGGTAACTCTGATTGCAGCTGGGAGGGATCCAAGACGGGGCTCTGTGCTGGAGCTTGTTCATCCACCACGCCTCCAGAAAGCTGCATGTATGAGGTCTGTCTGCTCCACCACCACCACCTCTTCCTCCTCCTCCTTCTCTGTCTCTGGCGAAGTGGCAGTTAAACCGATGCCTGACAGGGTCTTCGCAATGGCTCAAGCAAAAAGATGCCATACTGTGCTTGAGCTGGTTTGTTTAGGGGACAGGAGCCACACCGGGTCAGAAATTTTGTCAGCTCTGCAGGGGCAGGTGCAGAGATGGTTAACACCACGCCAGCTTGGACCACATGGTCCACCCCTGCACTCTTCCACAATACTACAGAGGGGTTACTGTATGATGATACTTGATGGCCTGGCATTAAAGGCACAATATCTGGGTGCACTGATGCCCATTAACAGATAAAAAAAACACTTTTCAATATAGGACCACATGGTCCACCCCTGCACTCTTCCACAATACCACAGAGGGGTTACTGTATGATGATACTTGATGACCTGGCATTAAAGGCACAATATCTGGGTGCACTGACGCCCATTACCAGATCAAAAAAATTTCAATATAGGACCACATGGTCCACCCCTGCACTCTTCCACAATACTACAGAGGGGTTACTGTATGATGATACTTGCTGGCCTGGCATATAGGCTGGGGTCAGACGAGCGCAGTGTTAACGTCCGTGTTGCCGCACATAAGTACGTCCGTGATAGCATACAATTGTGTTAAATGGAGCCCCACACACGAAGTACGTCCGCAAAGAAGTGCGGAGGCATGACGGACGCTGCAAACGGACGCAGGTTAGGCAAGAACGTAATACTGCTAGAACGGATGTGCGGAGTGCGCCACGTCCACAACGTCCGCATAGCTTTGTGTGTGAGTGATGGAGCGTGGTCAGACGGACTGCATTTATACATCCAGCATTTTTGACGGACAGAATGTTTTTTCATTGTAATTTATTTTCCCTGCTACATCAGTCAAAAAATCCGTCAGTGAAAAAAACGGACTATGTGGCCACTACCTTGTCGTCAGTCAGAAAGTACGTCCGTACTGCACGGACGCACAGTCCGTAGAAAATGCGCTCATCTGACCCTAGCCTAAAGGCACAATATCTGGTTGCACTGACGCCCATTACCAGATCAAAAACCTTTCAATATAGGACCACATGGTCCACCCCTGCACTCTTCCACAATATCACAGAGGGGTTAGGCTAGGGTCAGATGAGCGCATTTTCTATGGACGGTGCGTCCGTGCAGTACGGACGTACTTACTGACTGACGACAAGGTAGTGGCCACACAGTTGGTTTTTTTCACTGACGTATTTTTTCACTGTTTTAGCAGGGAAAATGAATTACAATGAAAGAACATTCTGTCCGTCAAAAATTCTGGACGTATAAATGCAGTCCGTCTGACCTTGTTGCATCACTCACACACAAAGCTATGCGGACGTTGTGGACGTGGCGCACTCTGCACGTCCGTTCTAGCAGTATTACGTTCTTGCCTAACCTGTGTCCGTTTGCAGCGTCCGTCAGCCCCCGCACTTCTGTGCGGACGTACTTCGTGTGTGGGGCTCCATTTAACACAATTGTATGCTATCACGGACGTACTTATGTGCGGGCAACACGGACGTTAACACTGCTTTCGTCTGACCCCAGCCTTACTGTATGATGATACTTGCTGGCCTGGCAGTCTTGCACCAAAGGCAGAATATCTGGGTGCACTGACGCCTTAACCAGATGAATATCTTTTTAATATAGGACCGCAAGGTTCACCCCTGCACTCTTCCACAATAACACAGAGGGGTTACTGTATGATGATACTTGCTGGCCTGGCATTAAAGGCACAATATCTGGGTGCACTGACGCCCATTACCAGATCAAAAACTTTTCAATATAGGACCGCAAAGTCCACCCCTGCACTCTTCCACCATACCACAGAGGGGTTACTGTATGATGATACTTGATGGCCTGGCATTAAAGGCACAATATCTGGGTGCACTGACGCCCATTAACAGATAAAAAAAACACTTTTCAATATAGGACCACATGGTCCACCCCTGCACTCTTCCACAATACCACAGAGTGGTTACTGTATTATGATGGCACTTGCAGGCCTGGCACCAAAAGTACAATATCTGGGTGCACTGACGCCTTGACCAGAATCATATCTTTTCAATATAGGACCACATGGTCCACCCCTGCATTCTTCCACAATACCACAGAGGGGTTACTGTATGATGATACTTGATGGCCTGGCATTAAAGGCACAATATCTGGGTGCACTGACGCCCATTACCAGATCAAAAAAACACTTTTCAATATAGGACCACATGGTTCACCCCTGCACTCTTCCACAATACCACAGAGGAGTTACTGTATGATGATACTTGATGGCCTGGCATTAAAGGCACAATATCTGGGTGCACTGACGCCCATTACCAGATCAAAAATTTTTCAATATAGGACCACATGGTCCACCCCTGCACTCTTCCACAATACTACAGAGGGGTTACTGTATGATGATACTTGATGGCCTGGCATTCAAGGCACAATATCTGGGTGCACTGACACCCATTAACAGATAAAAAAAACACTTTTCAATATAGGACCACATGGTCCACCCCTGAACTCTTCCACAATACCACAGAGGGGTTACTGTATGATAGTACTTTCATGCCTGGCACTAAAGGCACAATATCTGGGTGCACTGCCCTTGACGCCTGTATCAGATTCATATCCTCAGAGGGGTTACGGTGTGACGGCACTGTTGCCGACGCTAAAAGCCCAATTTTAAAGCACCTATTGTTACTTTCATCCAAAGCCTGCATAAGTTTCACAATAATTTAGCCCAAAAAAACACTAAACTTTTTCTGCGCGTCCTAAAATGTCTTTTCATACAGACTGCCGCCCAAAGCAGTTGTTTATGGATAGATTAAAGGAAAAGCATTTACCGTCATATGAAACGTCATTTTTTTGTTTTTAGGTGTTTCTATACATCCTAGAAATCCGCCACTTCACGGGCAGGTTATGGGGACCTCCTAGGCACAATATTTGAAGGAATTTTTTGTTTTTATTTTTAACCCTTATTTCATGGAAAACTCACTGTCCCTTTAAAAACATTTTTTTTAAAACTTTTTGTCCTTGTTTCCTGTCCCCCAGGGCACTACCCGGACCCCCATACACCTTTTATGGCAAATATGTAGCATATATGCCCTCTTGGAGGGCACTCTAAAAAACCGAATTTTCAGCCCCATTGACTTGCATGGGGGTTCGGGTTCAGTCCCGAACAAATGAGAAGTTCGGTTCGGGCTCGAACTGAACTCGGGGAGTGTTCGGCTCATCCCTACTGCTCAGTGATTGCAGGATTCAATCTGTATTTCCCCAAGGTGATCTGCAAAATCTGGCCTGGTTGAGGGTCCCGAGGACAGGTTTGGGAAACACTGCTCTGTACCCTTTGACTTGGATTTCCATTTGACCATTCTACCGGCTTTATAACGGTTCCCTGTTTCCAAGCTTTGCCTGTTCTCCTCACTCTTCTTTTTCCGTGCCTCTCCTGTCGTATCTTGCCCGCCATACAAGCACTGGTGTTTCACTTCCTTTTTGCTGTCCCTGCATTATAGGGCCACCATTTACAATTGCTAAACCCAGCCACCTGAAGGACTGGTACGAAACCTGGGTGAAGGGCTTCTTGGTCCTACGTCTCGAGCTAGCCAGTAGCACGCCCCCAGAGATACCCTGAACCAGCCTCACAGTAACATAAATTTAATAGGCTAGATGGGAACAAGAGGCAAGGAGAAACCATCAACACTTGTGCCTACATAGGCCTCTGGCAGAACCAGGTGTGGGAGATGGATAAAGGTTGGTATCACTGGAGCTGGGGGTATGATTGGTGGGTGGTGTCATGACCCAACTACGCGCGCTGCTGCGCAAAGACGCCGGGTTAAGCCACGCACTATCTGTCTATCCTAGACCCAGATAATTACGTGCGCTTCTTTACCCGTCTAGGCCGCACTACCTCTCACAGCAGGCACGTATGGCGCGATATACTGATCCCAGGATTGCAACGCAGCACAAGTCTTCTCCTGACGCGCGTACTCACTACGTCTCTCACAATCCTGGAACTCACTTTCTTATTCTATTAGTAATGATGCCACCAGTCCTCACGGACACTACGCGCGTTGCAACAGGAGACGCAGGGCTTACCCGCCGCACTATACTAGACTTGACAGTGACTACGGATCCCACAATTCCCTGCCGTTTCCTGATGACCGCAACACGCAATTTCTTATATATAATCGAGCTTAAGGCAAATAGCATTACTCCCAATCTCTTAGTTAGCGTGAATTTCATCAGCCAGAGTCAAACTTAAATACTTTTTGTTTATTTATGATAGAAGAATCACAGTGCTTGGATACATAAAGAATTATAACTAGAATAAATCAATTAATTACTTACAATACACAGCAGAATATAAAGAAAAAGGTGTTAATCACAGAGCCTTACTTACGACGGAATAATCAGTAACTGGCATTACAAAACAGATTTCAAATCAACGCACTGGACGGCCTGCCAATGGGTGAACCAGGGGCGTTTCTGCTATATGTTATGTTCAGCCTGTGAAAAACTCGCAAAGTCACAGAAGTTTGCATGTTTGTATCGAAAGGATTTTCCCATCAATCGAAGCACGCAACTTAAAAGTTGGCGAGTTGCTCCTGTATCTTGGAAATCACATCCTGTTTAGCTATTTGTTAGTTTTGTGAATAGGCAAAGGTGTTTGTGGACCTTTGGTGTTTATTGAGCAATTTCAAATCTTTTATATTTCACAAAATAAGCAGTTTTGTGGAAGGGGTTTCCCTTCTGCACCATCTTGGACAGCTTGAAAGTTTGCTTCTAAAGTTCGCATTTGCGAATTCCTATACTTATCCTCTCCTCTGTACATATATACTTATAAGGATGGTGTTCTTGCGTGCCTACTGGCTAGGTTTAAATGTTAATAAATTTGCTTAGTGGCGCAAAATGCGGAACCCGCAAGTTTTTAGAAGCCTACATTTTCTGAGAAGTCATGGGTTATTCTATCCCGCCCCAAGACTTTTTGTGTGTGCAGTGTAAATTATTGTATTGAATTCCAGCAGTTACTTTAGATCAGTGAGAGTCAGTTAAATAGAGAGTGTTTCATTTTGAGTTCACTTTTAATTTCTACTCAGGCAGTAAATTAACTGGCTATACAATTCCTATTATTTTAACCCCTTTACTATCATTGTCAAGTATACTGGATGTTCAAAAACTTGTGCAGAAGTCCAACATTGGGTATAATCGATCTGGTCTTTAACTGTAGTAATGCAAAGGAATTAAATTTATCGCAAATGAAAGTAATTTGCGTATTGGTCAGCAGAACATATTACCCTAGATGCAAAATACTTGAGGGGTTAATCAGAAAGCACCGAAGTTTCCACCGAATTGAACTGAACGGTGAATTTCACCATAAGGTGCAATTTTGTGCCAGTTCTGACAGTGCTTCCCTACCCTTCCCAGTCACATGTGGTGTACCCCAAGGATCAATACACAGCCCCCTGTTATTCACGATATTCATAAATGATCTGCCCAATGTCTGCATAGCATCAACTGCACATGTACGCAGACGACACCGTAATCTATACCAGCAAACCAAATCTCCTGCAGCTGGAGGCCGTGCTGCAAGAACAATTCAGAGGTAGAAAAGTGGATCAAAGATAACAAACTTTTTGTAAATACTGACAAAACTGTAACGATGCTCTTTGGAACAGAACCTAAACTACATAAATTGCAAAATCTCCATCTATGTGTGGGGACAAAATCAAATGGCACACTGACCACAGTCACTTCTCCCAAATATCTAGGTATGTAGTTAGACCTAAATCTATCCTTTGGCCCCCACATCAACAAACTCTCTTCTAAACCTTACCCCAAACTAGGTGCCCTGTACAGAAACAAATCGTGCGTGAGCCCCGCGGTAAGAAAGCAGATTGTGCAACAAATGCTTATGTCGTCTATTGAATACGGAGATGTAGTGTATGTAGCTGCCCTGCAAACAAACCTTCAAAAACTTACTGCATTGCATAACTCATTCTGTCGCTTTGTGCTACAATGTAACTACATGACCCACCATTGTGATATGTTAAAAGAGTTAAACTGGCCGTCACTGGAATCCAAATGCACCCTTCACCTTTCCAACCTGGTGTTTAAGAGTTTTTCTGGGAAGCTACCACCCTTACTGAATAGTAGGGATGTGTGTGTAGTTCCGAATTGATTTTCGCATGAAACAACTCGATTCGTTCCTTCGGTTGCGTCCGAAGCAGCGAAATCCACACTATACAAAATAGATGTCGATATGAAAACTAAACAATTTCGTTATTTCGTATAGACATTAAAATTGTAAAATTGTAAGTAATTTCCGTTCTATTTGTAATTTTGGGTCTGTTTCATGGTTTCTAGTCCAGCCACTGACTCTCTGTGCCCAGTCCAGCTTTCCAACATCCTTGTGTTGTCTGTGTCAGCTCTATCCATACCCCGTCATTTGTTCTCACTTCGCCTGCATTTCTGTTTCCCTGCTATTCAATAAAACCTCTGTTATACATCAGCAAAGGTCTCGGTCCCCTTTGTATCAGTGCATCCTGGGTTCACACCTTCACCTCCTGGTAGAGCTCTCTGACAAACTACAGTATGAGGACTACTGCCCATACTGCTACCCCCTGTATTGGCACCACCACCACTATTAGCACTTGTAGTTAGCATAATGAGGTTAGCACATCATCTCTTCTGCACAGTTCACCATCCAGGAGAACAATGCTGTTTTTAAGACCGTTTACTGCTGCACTGAAGCAAACATTTCCCAGAGTAGTAGGAGAAGCAGCTGTGTTTGAAACCCATGCAGGGCTCACACAACTTTCATAAGGCAGTAGCAGCAGAAGCAATATTAGCCCAAATAAATCTGCCACAAAGGATGGCATGTACTAACTAGGGATGCGCTGTTCGGTTCGATCTGTTCGGTGTTCGATTCGAACATCGCCCGTTCGGCTGTTCGTCGGACTCCGAACATTTCCGCGTGTTCGCCCACAATGCACCACAATGGACCACAATGCACTTTTCCACTGGCCTGAAGCTTGTAATTGGCTTCAGATTTGCACCTGACCACAGATCAGGTGCAAGACAGGTGCAAAACTATGCCAATCACGGCTCAGAGTCCTGATTGGGCAAATTTTGCCCAATCATAAGCTCACAGAGCTAAGTCCCGCAGCACACTATATAAGGCGTCCCTCGCAGCTACAGCACGTGTTTTTTGAGAAGAGATTGTTCTGTTAGTGTGTATTCTCAGTGCCAGCATGTCACGGATCCCCCTGATAATCAACAGTGTGGTCCCTTTACGCAGACCGCTCTCTACCCTTCCGATCCTTGAATTAAAACTTGAAAGAAACAATGACCATCTCGCTTGTCTGGAGTTTAAACGTTTGGCATCTCCAATGTACGTGAGATTCTTATGGTCGGTTATGATAACAATGGGGTCCTTAGACCCTTCTAATAAGTATCTCCATTCTGCCAAGGCCGCGATGACTGCTAATAACTCTCTATTTCCAATGTCATAGTTCTTCTCTGCTGGAGACAACTTTCGAGAATAGAAGCCGCATGGATGCAAGGGTTTGTCAGGAGCCTCCCTTTGGGACAAGACTGCACCAAGGCCTAGTTCGGAGGCGTCAACTTCTACTTGGAAAGGCAGAGCCGGATCTGGATGCCGGAGAACAGGGGCAGTAGTAAAGGCTTGCTTTAGTGTCTCAAAGGCTTGAGTGGCTTGAGGTGTCCATTTCTGATTTCCCACCCCTTTCTTTGTCATAGCCGTGAGAGGGGCCACCAAGGCCGAGAAATCTTTAATGAACCTTCTGTAATAAACAAGAAATGGTGCAGCGCCACACAACATGCATCCACCACCAGGGTGCCCAGATAGCCAATCTCAGGATATAGTGGTTTCCCCTATACCATTACACACAATAATGAAATGAATGACCTGGATCGGCGCGAATAATGCCCTCTGGGGTCCTGGAATCTCACGTACATATGTGTAAAAAGGAGACAGATAATAGTGCAACACTGATATTATACAGATTATATAAGTGTATATGAAATATATCCCACTCACAAATATAGAGCCATAACACTGGCTCTAAGTGGGTCCAGGCATGTGGGTGATTGTCTTCAGTTTCTTAGGTGACCCCCACCTTACAGCAAATTTTATTTGGGGGAGCTCACATAGCTCATGGATATATGCCCATAGGTTTTTTTGGATGGGAAAAAAACCCAAAGGAAAAACCACCAATGATCCGGGAAACAGCACCAGCAATTCAGGAAACAGCAAAGCAGGAAACAAAATTGAAGGTAGAAAATAAAATTTATTAAAATATAATTAAAATAACCACCAGAACGCGTTTCGCCGCATCAAGTAGCGGCTTCATCAGCTGGAATGGTTGTAATGGGCTTGTTGGCCCTTTTATAGTGTCCATAGTCAGTTTTAATTGTCCCCATGTGTCCTGTTTGCTGTCCTGATTAGTTCTTCCGTTTTCAGCGGCGTCTGGTGCTGGGCGCCGCCATTTTGCGCATGCGCGGTTTACTTCCGCGTTCCACCGCGTTCCAAACGCCTATTTTCTTACTTCCGCGTTCCACTGCGTTCCAAGCATCGTTATTTTACTTCCGGTTGGCGGTTTCTTAACCAGAGGGTGGAATAGATACAGAGTTCTCTCTTTCTTCAAAACCTTCAGAGCCCGGGGCTTCAACAAAGCCTAATTCCCTTTTATTATATACAGTGTAAAAACCAGAAACAGAAAATTGCATGTATTAGGCTCAAATGAGATCAACATAATATAAAATGAATTGTGCACCCCGCATGGTCTCTCTGTAAACCAATATTATATTTCTATCTACTACATAAAAAAGGGGGGGGATGGAGACTATTTTATATATATTAAACTTTTAGAAAAATTATCTTCAAGTCTCTATTATTTGTATAAGTCAACAGTGACCCTTTAATTGCTTTCCCATTTAGTGAAAAGTGATTAGTGCTGTATTATAAATATTATAGTTTTATATATATTTAAAAATATTAATTGGTGCAATATATTAATAGTATAAACCTCTTTAATACAAATGTTATACTAAATTATTATTAAAGTGCCATTTTGCTAGATATGTGTTAAATTGAATACTTTATCATTTTTAAAGTGCTTTTATTCAGAGTGTTCACTATGGGCTATATGTCTAAAATATATAGCAATATCCTAAATTTAGAATGATAAAAAATCTCATTTTGAGAGTATTCTATAAAGTGCCATATAGTTCCTAGCTATTTTTTAGGTGTTAATTATATACCCAATCGAGTGTATTATTAATTTCAAGTGCTTAAATAGAGTGAAAAAAAAAAAAAAAAAAATAAATAAATAATATATAATTTTATAGCTCTATTTTCTTTATATTTTCTTCCTTTCTTTCCCTTTCCTATCTCACAATTTTCCCACATACGGTATTTTACCTTTATTTATATGTAGCCCCTTTCATCATAAAAGGTGAAGAGGATAGGTATATATTTTATTCTACGACCCCGAGAGGTGCACAACAAACTCTTAAAAACTCTTAAAAGATTTATAAAAGATTCATAAAAAATGGACCACCTCAAAATCATTATTTAACCCATTTGGTGCCATAGTACCCATTTCATAAATGGTCCGCATCTCCTCTTGTCCCAACTTATTAATGATATTATCGTCTATGTTAACTCTATGTATTTTCTTAAGGTCCTAAGACCTAATCACCTTTTTGGATAGTCTCAATAGTCAAGTTTGGGGTATTACATTAGAAAATAAATGGAGTAGGGAGAAAATAACTTTTCTTGACCTAGAAATTTATATCAGTGAAGGGTTTGTTAAATGTAAAACCTTTTTCAAAGAGGTAGATACTAATACCTATATAAATACTACAAGTTGCCACAATCCATCGTGGCTTAAAGGGGTGCCCAAGGGGCAATTCATGCGCTTGAGGAGGAATTGCTCAGACCTCAACATTTTTGAGCAACAGGCTAATCAATTAAAAGAGAAATTCCTAGAAAAGGGGTATAATGCCCTAGAGTTGGATACAATTATTGACCAACTCAAACAGGAGGATCGGACAAACCTACTTCAATATAAACCCAAAAAAACCATCAAAGAAGGTGAAGTTTTATTTCTGTGTGACTACAGTAGTAAAGCCAACAATATGAAGAAAATAATCAAAAAACATTGGCATGTCCTTCAGAAAGATAAGGATTTAAATAGTATATTGGGGGAACAGCCAAAAATAGTATTTAGAGGAGTAAAGAACTTAAAAATGAATTTGGTACATAGTAAACCTAAAAATAAAAAATAAATCATAATCAATTCAATCTAAAAAATGGCTTCTACGTCTGTGGACAATGTCTCGCCTGCAGGTCGACTAGTAATAGGAAAGATTGCAGAACAGAATATATGAATAGAAAAATCAACCAAAAGACACAAATAAAAGAAGTTCTTAATTGTTGCTCAAAAAGCGTAATATATCTTTTAGAATGTCCTTGTGGCCTCCAATACGTTGGCCGCACAAAAAGGGCCCTAAATGTAAGAATTTCGGAACATGTTAGAAACATAAAAAAATTGTATGAAAAACATTCCGTTTCATTACATTTTAAGCTCCAACATGGAGGTTCTCCAGTAGGTTTGAGATTTATGGCCATTAAGAAAATACATAGAGTTAACATAGACGATAATATCATTAATAAGTTGGGACAAGAGGAGATGCGGACCATTTATGAAATGGGTACTATGGCACCAAATGGGTTAAATAATGATTTTGAGGTGGTCCATTTTTTATGAATCTTTTATAAATCTTTTAAGAGTTTTTAAGAGTTTGTTGTGCACCTCTCGGGGTCGTAGAATAAAATATATACCTATCCTCTTCACCTTTTTATGATGAAAGGGGCTACATATAAATAAAGGTAAAATACCGTATGTGGGAAAATTGTGAGATAGGAAAGGGAAAGAAAGGGAAGAAAATATAAAGAAAATAGAGCTATAAAATTATATATTTATTTATTTATTTTTTTATTTTTTTTTTCACTCTATTTAAGCACTTGAAATTAATAATACACTCGATTGGGTATATAATTAACACCTAAAAAATAGCTAGGAACTATATGGCACTTTATAGAATACTCTCAAAATGAGATTTCTTATCATTCTAAATTTAGGATATTGCTATATATTTTAGACATATAGCCCATAGTGAACACTCTGAATAAAAGCACTTTAAAAATGATAAAGTATTCAATTTAAACATATCTAGCAAAATGGCACTTTAATAATAATTTAGTATAACATTTGTATTAAAGAGGTTTATACTATTAATATATTGCACCAATTAATATTTTTAAATATATAAAACTATAATATTTATAATACAGCACTAATCACTTTTCACTAAATGGGAAAGCAATTAAAGGGTCACTGTTGACTTATACAAATAATAGAGACTTGAAGATAATTTTTCTAAAAGTTTAATATATATAAAATAGTCTCCATCCCCCCCCCTTTTTTATGTAGTAGATAGAAATATAATATTGGTTTACAGAGAGACCATGCGGGGTGCACAATTCATTTTATATTATGTTGATCTCATTTGAGCCTAATACATGCAATTTTCTGTTTCTGGTTTTTACACTGTATATAATAAAAGGGAATTAGGCTTTGTTGAAGCCCCGGGCTCTGAAGGTTTTGAAGAAAGAGAGAACTCTGTATCTATTCCACCCTCTGGTTAAGAAACCGCCAACCGGAAGTAAAATAACGATGCTTGGAACGCAGTGGAACGCGGAAGTAAGAAAATAGGCGTTTGGAACGCGGTGGAACGCGGAAGTAAACCGCGCATGCGCAAAATGGCGGCGCCCAGCACCAGACGCCGCTGAAAACGGAAGAACTAATCAGGACAGCAAACAGGACACATGGGGACAATTAAAACTGACTATGGACACTATAAAAGGCCAACAAGCCCATTACAACCATTCCAGCTGATGAAGCCGCTACTTGATGCGGCGAAACGCGTTCTGGTGGTTATTTTAATTATATTTTAATAAATTTTATTTTCTACCTTCAATTTTGTTTCCTGCTTTGCTGTTTCCTGAATTGCTGGTGCTGTTTCCCGGATCATTGGTGGTTTTTCCTTTGGGTTTTTTTTCCCATCCAAAAAAAACCTATGGGCATATATCCATGAGCTATGTGAGCTCCCCAAAATAAAATTTGCTGTAAGGTGGGGGTCACCTAAGAACTGAAGACAATCACCCACATGCCTGGACCCACTTAGAGCCAGTGTTATGGCTCTATATTTGTGAGTGGGATATATTTCATATACACTTATATAATCTGTATAATATCAGTGTTGCACTATTATCTGTCTCCTTTTTACACATATGTACGTGAGATTCCAGGACCCCAGAGGGCATTATTCGCGCCGATCCAGGTCATTCATTTCAACCTTCTGTAATAATTCGTAAACCCCAGAAACCTCTGAATGGCTTTAAGTCCTTGGGGTAGAGGCCAGTCGAGAATAGCTGAGAGCTTCTTAGGGTCCATTTGAAACCCTCCAGGGGTTATAATATAACCAAGGAATTGCACGGTTACTATGTCGAATAGACATTTTTCTAGCTTACAGTACAATCCAGCCTTCAATAGTTTTAGTCAAGACTTGTTTTACGTGGACATGATGAGTGTCCACATCAGGAGAGTATATCAGGATATCATCCAGATATACTATGACGAATTCTTGCAGAATTCCCTTAGAGTGTCATTTATCAGGTCCTGAAAGACGGCTGGCGCATTACATAACCCAAAAGGCATCACCAGGTATTCGTAATGCCCGCTACGTGTATTAAAAGCCGTTTTCCATTCGTCTCCCTTTTTAACCCTGACCAGGTTGTACGCTCCGCGTAAATCAAGCTTAGTATAGACACGAGCCCCTTTCAATCGGTCAACAATTCTGTTATGAGAGGTATGGGATATGCATTTCTTATAGTGATCCTATTTAAACCCCTATAGTCGATGCAAGGTCGCAGATCTCCCTCTTTCTTGGAAACAAAGAAGAAACCTGCTCCTGCTGGAGAGGAGGACCGTCTAATGAATCCTCGTTCCAGATTCTCCCTTATATATTCCTCCATAATGTCGTTCTCCCTTTGTGACAAGGGTATACGTGACCCCTAGGAGGCATCGTACCGGGGAGCAAGTCAATAGCACAGTCATATGGACGATGTGGTGGTAGAACCTCAGTCCTGGCTTTAGAGAATACCTCCTTCAATGCCCTGTAACATTCAGGGACCTCTGTGGACAAAGGAGGGGCTGTGGCAATATTGAGGCTACCAATCACATTAACTGTGCCTAGGCACTTGAACTGACAACTCTGACCCCACATTTTATGTCTCTCTGGACCCAATCGACTACTGGGTTGTGCTCTATTAGCCATGGAAACCCAAGGACGATAGGACATGAGGGTGATTCAATGATTTGAAATCTTATTGTCTCTTGTGCAAAACTCCTATTTTAATACATACATCGACTGTGTCGTGAGTGATATGTGGACATGACAGGGGGTTACCATCTATGGCCTCCCCTTAGAGGCCTTTCTCTGAGAACTAGTGGTATGAGGCTTTTGGCAGCAAAATTCTTATCCATAAAATTGCCTGAGGCCCCAGAGTCCAAAAACGCCTCAGTCTTGAGGTGAACCCCCGGCAGGATAGGGAGACCGGTAACAGAATCCTGGATTTTTTTTTTTTTCATTATCCACAAAGGAGGCACACAGAGAACCGACAACCTGGGTGTCTCCTGTTCTGAATCCCATTCTGCTATGTTCAACTCTGCCAACCCTGGGTCTCTGAGGACATTGAAGGCGGAAGTGATCTGCCCCTGCACAATAAAAGCAGAGCCCCTTTTCTTTTCTGTGAGCTTTTTCTGCTTCTGAAATACCAGTCCTCCCTATTTGCATGGGTTCAACAACCGGTAAATCTGTTTTTACATTCTCCGAACCACCTGATGTACTGGGGTGTCTGGGTAACGAGGGTAAAGGAGGCAAGACCCTTCTGGGTCTATCTCTGGGGTGTCTCCTTTCCCTGATTTGATCGTCCATGGCTATACAGAAATCTATCAGGTGGTCCAGACTTTCTGGTAATTTTAAGGGAGCCAGTTCAAACATAAAAGCCTCGTTCAAGTCTTCGGTAAAGGCTAAGGTTAAAACGTCGTCGGCCAAAGTACTTCAGAAACCAATGTCTTAAACTCTATGGCATAATCGGCAACCCTCTTATTTCCTTGTTTGATATGAAACAAGGACCTACCCGCATTGGTAGCCCTTCTAGAGGGATCAAAGGTACGTTTTAACTCAGAGGTGAAACCCTCATAGTCATAAATGATGGGTTTCTTATTTTCCCACAACGGCGTAGCCCACAATAAAGCTTTTTCTGTTAATGATTAATCAGATATCCTACTTTGGCTTTATCAGACATACAAGAACCTGGATTGTTCTCAAACAGAATCTCGAGTTGAGTCAAAAACCACCCGACATAGGCTTGGTGTACCATCGTAGCGTAGGGGTGCTTTCATACTCAGCCTATGTCCTTCAGGGGGGACCGGACTGACCCTAGGTAACACTGGATCTGGAGGGTTTGTGGTACCTGTATTGGACCGATTTAACAGGGTTTGCAGAGCGAGAGAAATCTGGTCCATCCTATGGTCCTGTTCCTCTTGTCTGGCTGCGATACGTGCCAGCTGGTTAGAGAGGTCTGCGGGATCCATTGGCCCTGACGTAATGTCACGGATCCCCCTGATAATCAACAGTGTGGTCCCTTTACGCAGACCGCTCTCTACCCTTCCGATCCTTGAATGGTCGGTGATACTAAACAGACAAATAACCAGACAGTATTATGAATAAGGGGTAACACCAGACAGAGGTATGGAATAGGGTATTGTCACGAATCTTTCTGACTGCTAAGATATAAATCTCTTTATGCAACTCCCTTTCTACTCTTCCGATCCTTGAATGGTCGGTAAAGCTATAAAGGCAACGAAACAGGTAACAGACAAAGAAAGGGAAATACCAGACAGGGGTACAGACCAGATCACAAGTCCTCCCTAGGACTTTAGTAATAGCAGAGGTAGGCTGATGTGTGCTTAGGATGCCACACAACTGACCTCGGTACCCGTAACCAAGTTAAGGCAGACCTAGAACAGAGTATATGCAAACGCCAGGAGTCATACACAGAGGGGTACGTTTGCCAATGCCAGGAGTCATACACAAGGAGGTTCGTTTGCCAATGCCAGGGGTCGATACACAGGAGGGTTCGTTTGCCAATGCCAGGGGTCGGTACACAGGAGGTTTCGTTTGCCAATGCCAGGGGTCGGTACACAGGAGGGTTCGTTTGCCAATGCCAGGGGTCGGTACACAGGAGGGTTCGTTTGCCAATGCCAGGGGTCGGTACACAGGAGGGTTCGTTTGCCAATGCCAGGGGTCAATACACAAGAGGACACGTTCAGGAAAATAACACAAGAGCTCTGCGGGATGTGAATACCACGTCAGGGCACCGGTGTATGGGAGAGACTGGGATTTAAACCCGGCGGGTCCGCGTCACAGCGCCAGGCCCCGCCCCTCGGCGTCCCACGTGAGCGGGCCCGGAAGCGCTTACATTCGGCGCCTGGCCAGCGAGCAGCGAGGAAGCTGCTGCCAGGCGCCCCATCCCCTGGATCCCCGTGACACAGCAGCTATTGGGTGGGTGTCACTTGTAGCAGATATCTGGAAACTGTTGTAATCTGTGTCTTGTCAGTGCCAGCAGCTATTGGGGGGTCTCACTTCTAGCAGATATCTGGGAATTATAATTTGTGTCTTGTCACTGCCACCCATAAGGGGGTCTCACTGATTTATAGGAGGTTCCTGGGAATTGTAATTTGTGTCTTGTCACTGCCACCCATCAGGGGGTCTCACTGATTTATAGGAGGTTGCTGGGAATTGTAATCTGTGTCTTCTCACTGCCAACTATCGGGGGTCCCACATACTTCCAACAGATATCTGGGAAATGTAATTTGTGTCTTGTCACTGCCACCCATCAGAGGGTCTCACTGATTTAAAGGAGGTTCCTGGGAAATGTAATTTGTGTCTTGTCACTGCCACCCATCAGGGGGTCTCACTGATTTATAGGAGGTTCCTGGGAATTGTAATTTGTGTCTTGTCACTGCCACCCATCAGGGGGTCTCACTGATTTATAGGAGGTTCCTGGGAATTGTAATTTGTGTCTAGTCACTGCCACCCATCAGAGGGTCTCACTGATTTATAGGAGGTTCCTAGGAATTGTAATTTGTGTCTTATCACTGCCACCCATTAGGGGGTCTCACTGATTTATAGGAGGTTCCTGGGAATTGTAATTTGTGTCTTGTCACTACCACCCATCAGGGGGTCTCACTGATTTATAGGAGGTTCCTGGGAATTGTATTTTGTGTCTTGCCACAGCCACCCATCAGGGGGTCTCACTGATTTATAGGAGGTTCCTGGGAATTGTAATTTGTGTCTTGTCACTGCCACCCATCAGTGGGTCTCACTGATTTATAGGAGGTTCCTGGGAATTGTAATCTGTGTCTTCTCACTGCCAGCTATCAGGGGGTCCCATATACTTCTAGCAGATATCTGGAAATTGTAATTTGTGTCTTGTCACTGCCACCCATCAGGGGGTCTCACTGATTTATAGGAGGTTTCTGGGAATTGTAATTTGTGTCTTGTCACTGCCACCCATCAGGGAGGTCTCACAGACTTGTAGCAGATTTCTGCGAAATTTTAATCTGTGTCTTGTCACTGGCTGCCAGCTATCAGGGTGTCTCACTGAGTTATACCAGAGTTCTGGAAATCTTTAATCTAGCTATCACAGTTGAATCAGAGTTCTGCATATCTCCAATTTTTATAACAGAGTTGAATCAGAGTTCTGTATATCTTTAATCACTATATCACTCACCATGTCAGAAAGACCAAAAAGGACAGGCACACGCTCCCAGCACAGATAAGAGGGCAAGCAGCCTCTTTGTCAGGAGGCTGTGCCTTTGGTCGTCGTGGACGTGGTGCATCCTCTGCAGGGGCACGCTTGTCCTTTCTAACTGGTGCTGGCCGTCTTAAGCAGCAGCAACATACAGAGGATTTGGTGGATTGGCTAACCAGGCCATCCTCATCCTCCGAGTCCTCTGCCAGCCAGGCTTGTAGTGGTTTACAGTCCACCTCAGCTGCCAAAACATCTAATTCAGCCTCCATGTCCACAGCTACTCCTGCCGTAGTCTCACTATCACACACGGAGGAGTCAGCTGAAATGTTTGACTACAATGACAGTGACATGCTGCTTGAGGATGCGCAGCAACTACAGTGCTCTGATTCAAACTCTGAGGTTGAGGAAGGGAGTATAATCAACCTAGAGAAAGGGGGTGCCAGTGACACACAAATAACTGGCACTCATGTTGCCCCAGCAGCTGCAGCATACTGCCAAGTTGGCTCCAGTGACGAGGAGATAGGGGGTGATGACGATGATGAGGTCACTGACTCCAACTGGGTGCCTGATCGAACAGAGGAGTCAAGGGAGGAGGCACAACAAAAATGAGGCAGAACGTCCTCTATGACCAACCGTAGCCAGTCCAAGGCATCAGAAGTCACAGCTGTTCAGGTGCAGAGCGCCGTTGTCTCAAAGCACATGTACAGGAAGTCTACTGTCTGGGAGTTCTTTAAGAATTGTGCAGCAGACCGCACCGTTGCTATTTGTAATCTATGTCAGATGAGGATCAAGCGTGGGAAAGACATCCCACGCTTGGGTACCACGTGCCTAAGGCGACATATGACCACCTGCCACGCATCCCATTGGCACAACACTTTGCATAGGTCCTCCTCCTCATCTGTCTCTACCCCCACTATATGTCCTGCCATGTCATTGCCTACAACCTCCACTGACAGGGATGATGCTACAGTAATGGGTGTACTAGGTCCTACCTCAGAATGTGACAGCATCCCATCAGCTGAAGATTTACGCAGTCAGACCACGTTGCCCCAGCTGCTGCAGCGTAAGAAAAAATATAGTCCCAACCATCCCCAAGCACAGCGTCTAAATGCCAGCTTAGCAAAATTACTCGCATTACAGCTGCTGCCTTTCCAGCTGGTGGCTCTGCTTCCTTCCGTGAATTTGCTGAATGTGCTGTACCACATTGGCAGGTTCCAAAACGTAATTTCTTTTCACGGAAGGCCATTCCGGCATGTGGAAGACAATGTTACGGAGTCATTGGGAAAGACAGTCAGCAGCAAATTGCACATGACTTTAGACACTTGGTCCACCAAGCATGGACAGGGCCGTTACATTTCCTTCACGGCACACTTGGTAACTCTGATTGCAGCTGGGAGGGATCCAAGACGGGGCTCTGTGCTGGAGCTTGTTCATCCACCACGCCTCCAGAAAGCTGCTTGTATGAGGTCTGTCTGCTCCACCACCTCTTCTTCCTCCTCCTCCTCCTCCTTCTCTGCCTCTGGCGAAGTGGCAGTTAAACCGACAAGTGGCAGGGGCTACGCAATGGCTCAAGCAAAAAGATGCCATACTGTGCTTGAGCTGGTTTGTTTAGGGGACAGGAGCCGCACCGGGCCAGAAATTCTGTCAGCTCTGCAGGGGCAGGTACAGAGATGGTTAACACCACGCCAGCTTGAGCTGGGAATGGTTGTCTGTGATAACGGCAGCAACCTTCTCTCCGCCCTACGCCAGGGTAAGTTGACGCATTTACCATGCCTAGCACACATCCTAAATCTGGTGGTACAGCGTTTCCTAACCAGGTACCCAGGGCTGCCAGAGCTTCTCAGCCAGGCCAGAAATGTCTGCAGCCACTTCAGACGGTCAGCAAGAGTTCGCCTGGCAGAAATTCAAAGAGAATTCCACCTTCCCACAAACCGTCTAATCTGTGACATGCCCACCAGGTGGAACTCAACATTAGCGATGCTGCAGCATCTGCACAAGCAGCAGAGGGCCATCAACGAGTACCTGTGTGAGTATGGCACAAGGACAGGTTCAGGTCATCTTGTTTCCCCCCCCCGCAGTGGCTGACTATCAAGGATGCATGCACTGTACTGTCACCATTTGAGGAGGCAACAAGGTTGGTGATCAGGGACAGTGCATGCATCAGTGACACAATTCCTTTAGTGTTCCTGCTGGAGCGCACTCTGCGGGGAATTATAAATGTGGTACTAGAGGCAGAGCAGCGGGAGGAAGAGGAGGCCTTCCCTAGCTCTCAAGGCCCTAGTCTTTACTCAGACAGCATTCCTGCGGATCCTCAGATCAGACAGGAGGAGAATGAGGAGGAGGAGGAATATTTAAGTAGTGGGGGCATTGAAGGTGGAGATTCCTCAAGGGAGGGTTTTGTGTGCCCAGAAACCCAAGAACTAGTACGTGGCTGGGAGGAGGAAGTGCACGAAGGGGTCATCCTCATTTACCAGGAAGGCTCGGAAGCTAATGCCACCTTCAACCTACGCTGCATGGACTCCCTTATCCTGCAAAGCCTGCTAAAGGACCCCAGGATTCGTGCTATCAAGGAGAGGGATCATTACTGGTTGGCAAGCCTTCTTGATCCACGATACAATGGTAAAGTTGCAGAGCTCATCCTGCCCACACAGAGGGAGGACAGGATGAAACAACTCGAGTACGCTCTAAAGCGACACTTGTGTAGCACCTTTCCAGGCACTGGTAGGTTACCAAGTGATGACAAAATTGCTTCTGAGGCTGAGGATGATCAGAGGAAGAGCGGTGAAGGCCGGGGCCACTTGACTGATGCTTTTTTAAAAATCTTTAGTCCACGACGCCCAGGGACATCAAATGTAGGCACCCATTGCCAGCGTCTTCACCATATGATGCAGGACTACCTAGAGGCAAGGGCAGACCTGGATACCTTTACAGCAGATGATCCACTGGCTTACTGGGTGTTGAGATTGTATCACTGGCCAGAACTTAGCCAATATGCTATGCAGCTACTAGGTTTCCCTTCATCTAGCATGCTTTCTGAAAGGACGTTCAGTGCCGCTGGAGGTTTTGTCACAGACAAAAGAGTGCGTCTGTCCACCGACTCTGTAGACCAGCTGACATGTATAAAAATGAATCAGTCCTGGATCAGCAGCTATCACTCCCCTGATGCTGATGTAACTGAATAGATCGGGGATCTCTTCTGCATTCCCAAAACCTCCACCACTGCACTCTTCCACAATACCACAGAGGGGTTACGGTGTGAAGGCACTTGCTGCCACCAACGGCAAAATATTTGGGTGCACTGACGCCTATACCAGGTTCATATCATTTTAATATTGGACCACAGGGTCCAACCCTGCACTCTTCCACAATACCACAGAGGGGTTACGGTGTGACGGCACTGTTGCCGACACTAAAGGCCCAATTTTAAAGCACCTATTGTTACTTTCATCCAAAGCCTGCATAAGTTTCACCATAATTTAGCCCAAAAAATCACTAAACTTGTTCTGCGTGTCCTGAAACGTCTCCTATTTTCATACAGGCTGCCGCCCCAAGCAGTTGTTCATGAATAGATTAAAGGAAAACCATTTACCGTCATTTGAAATGTCATTTTTGGGTTTTTAAATGTTTCTATACATCCTACAAATCCGCCACTTCACGGGCAGGTTATGGGGACCTCCTAGGCACGATATTTGAAGGAATTTTTTGTTTTTATTCTTAACCTTTATTTCATGGAAAACTCACTGTTCCTTTAAAAACTTTTTTTTAAACGTTTTGTCCTTGTTTCCTGTCCCCCTGGGCACTACCTTGACCCCCATACACCTTTTATGGCAAATATCTTGCATATATGCCCTCTTGGAGGGCACTCTAAATATCGAACTTTCGAGTCCCATTGACTTGCATTGAGTTTGGTTCGAGTTCGAACTCGAACTTTTGAAATTGTTCGAGTTCGAATGCGAACCGAACACGGGGTTGTTTGGCTCATCACTAGTACTAACCCATGAGTTTCAGAAAATACGGGCTTCCAAAAACTCACAGGTTTAGCTATTTATAAGACTAAGCAAATTCATTAAGTATAGAATATCGAAGATGCGGACTTTACAATATGATATGTGAGCTAAGATGGCGTTGGGGGGGACTGAATGGGTGGAGTGTACTGGCTGGGTGAAGTAGAGGTAGCATCACTGCTCTATGACTGTGGAGGCTGTGGAGACACAGGTTCAAATCCCAGCAAGAGCACTTCTCCAGTAAGTGTCCTTAGGCAACACACCTAATGGTACATACTCGCCACCCAGGACATACATGAAAATGAGAGAAATATCAATGTATCCTTCCTGGTAAAATACTTTCTCAAAAAAAAAGAAGACAAAAAACCCTCATCTGCCAAAAAACGGCTTACTTTGTCAAAAATGAAAAGATATAAATTTACACTATAAATACTACTTGTCGCCAAACACCTTTGTCAGCACCCAAAAATAGCCATATGATCTGTGGTTTCCAAGATACAAAGGCAACTCGCCACCATTAAAGTTGTGAGCCTTGACTGAAAGCCCTTTACCGCAAAACATGCACACTTCTGTTACTTTCCAAGATTCACGCATGCCGACCACAACATTTAGCAGGACACACCTGGTACACCCATTGGCAGGCCTGCGAGTGTAGAGATGATCGGTAAACATTGCAAGTTTCATGACAGTGGTAAAGTTCCAGTATCTGATCACGATCCTCACCCTTGACCATCGGACTGAGTTCCTATAATTATATGGGTGGGATTTCAAGCCCTGATCTCCTTGCAATAAATATGGGATCAATAGTTGATCAACTGTTGACTGATATTGAATCTCTTTCAATATGTGCAAAATATACAGTATTTGGAAAACAATGATTTCCTTGCTGTTTAAAGTAGTGTATAGTGTTTTTTTTTCTTTTAATTTATATACTGCTATCAAATAAGGTTATCTTCAACAAAATTGGTTCTTAAATAAAGTAGTTTTGTGCCACAAAATATAATTTCCCTTGCTCTTCTGAAAAACAATCTTATCATATGGCTACTTTCATTAACTGTAAGAAAATTGGTGTCTAAATTACTACTCACAGAGAACATGATAAAAATAAAAGTTATTTCAAAAGTGTTTTGTACCATATAAATGAAAAACATTTCAGTTGCTGTAACTGGGGATATGTATAGCTTTATGATCTATAAGTTATCTTTAATTCTAGTTGATTGCTTAGGGCTACATTTGGCTGCAATGTCATCCTATACTGTATATGTAGTTAAGACCAAAAAAAATACTGACTGTTTATATATTGAGTGCATTCATCAAGGAAATGTATTTAATTTAGAATCCTACATGCCGTTTTTACTCATTTTGCTTTAATATTTAAAGATATGTCAGAAGTGTATTTGTTTAATTCTCTATCATTCTATAGAGCTCTTAAAGGGCCACTACAACCAAAACATTTCACTAATTTGTTTATTTTATGTTGCTGATATCTTACATGTGCTTTGTTTTCCTCTTGCATGTTTAGTTAAGAAAATATTTTACTCTATCAGGGTTATTCAAAGAGATCCGAAAAGTCACCACACGTTTGGTGACTTTTTGTTCCCCGCACTTCAGGGGATTCAGCGATTCCTAGTTCACCAACCCTGCGGTGTATTCAGCAAGCAC
Source organism: Leptobrachium leishanense (assembly GCA_009667805.1). Taxonomy (NCBI): domain Eukaryota; kingdom Metazoa; phylum Chordata; class Amphibia; order Anura; family Megophryidae; genus Leptobrachium; species Leptobrachium leishanense. Next base: position 72,997,007 of record CM019067.1, on the reverse strand, counting down.
CGCAGGGCCCCCGTAGTGCAGGGAATATTCGCCGCAAATCTGCAGAACACTAGCCGAAAACTCACCAAATACTCACCGAAAACCCGCAGAATTGTGTTAGATGTATTCAAAGCACATCCCAAGGAGTTAGAGTAGAAGTCTTTTAATCTCCTTAACATTTTGCATTCAGCTGCCATCTCTTGTCTCTGGTAGCAGAGGCAGAACTATAGCCCCCCCCCCCGTTGCCTTATCTAAACATTCCCTCCTCCACCTCATTAACTGTTAAATACTGTAGGAGGTATGAGAGAAACCATAGCTACAAAGTAAAACTCACCATAAAATTTTGGTTAATGTTGCATCATGGGAAAAGTCCACAAAATGGAAACAGGAGATAAACAACTAAATTATTTTTCCCTCTTTTACATGCAATTACTTCAAACAAAGGAAAATAAACAGCAGCATGTGTTTCATAAGGTGGTTTTATTTGTAATACACAAGTAAATTGAAATGGGTGTAGTGTCTGTATGGCGCCACTAGATGGCTCTATTGGCATAGGCAGGAAAATAAAAGGAAATGGACTGTATATAAAAAAACTAAAAATAAGTAGGAGACTCACTGCGTGAGAGGACTGTATTGACCAGAAATAGAATAAAAAAGGATAAAAATTATTATTAAGCAAAAAAATACATATGGAACCACAAAAAAATGTGACATCCGTGAACTTACAAAGGACGTGACTTAATAGTAAAGTGTGTACTGCAAGAAGAAGAAAAAAAAAACACAAACAAGATCAAACAGTGTTAAATGTAATGAACTCTGCAAAAATAGATGATGATGAAGCTACTTCTAGCGAAACGCGTTTGCGGTGTATTTTATTTATTGTTTTAATAAAACCGATTGTGAATTTCCACCCTGTATGATCCTGGGTGATTTATTCCTTCGGCATCCTGAATAGATATTTTTAAGGATCTGGTTTCCTGCCTTGTGGACCTGAGGTTGGGGAATCGGTGCCCCTTGATTTAAATCCACTGATCTGCCTTCTGTTTGGTGCCCATTTATTTAAATCGGCACCAGAATATGTGAGTATATCTCTTATTTTTCACTCCTATCTGGGACAATACAGTCTGCACTTAATTCCTCCCTTGCATTTTTTTCCTTCCACCTCCATCAACTGTTTCATTGAGGACTCGATCCCTTGCTGAATATCTTTTACTGAAACTGAAGATTGTGAGTGCTAGGGCCGGACACCAGCTCTGTAACCTGCATCATAATACACAAGTAGTCTAGTTACAGCTTATGTAAGGGGTAGTGTGTCTTTAATAATAAGGATTCTCCTTTCTTCCCTCCCTCTTTTATTAATATGGATTTCAAGCAAATAATACACATGGATTATTGTCTGTCAAATTTTTTGTATAAACAAATTAAAAAATAATTTAACCTTTTGACGGTTGGTTAGCCACTACAGCAGTGTTCCCCAAACCTCAGGACCCTCCGCCTCGCCAGGTTTGCTAGATATCTGAAGCACAGCACAGGCAGGGCCGGCCCGACAATGGAGCAGTGTGGTGCAACTGCTCCAGGCGGGAAATTTATGGCCAAATTTTGGGGCGGCATATTCTTCCTGCCGCAGCCGCACTATTTTTCTGTATCGGCACCGCGCCGGCATCTCTTCGAGACCGGCGCATGCTATGACACCAATCTGCCCACCCACATGTGGCCAGGAGGGGGAGAGTAGTGAGAAAAGTATTCATACGCATGTGTGCAGGCCGGATCTCATTTACCAGCCGAGCACGAGGAGGCACGCAGGTCCACCCTGTGAAGGCAGGGATTCCCCACCGGCAGCAGAAGAGAGGGCAAAGAAGCTGCATCAGAGGGAGAGTGTGCGCCCCCCAGCAGACCCAGCATTACTCCACATGCCGGATCGTCAGCCAGGTCCCCTTCACAGCTCACTGAGGCAGAGTAGCTTCCCGGTGAGTTAATGCATCTGCTGGGGGTTGGGAGATCTCTCTCTCTCATCCTGCCAAGATGTAAACAGGGTGAGGGGAGAGAGCCAGGACCGGGAGAACACGAGGAATCCCCCCCCAGTGAAAAGTGTGCTGTGCAGCACAAGCTGCTCAGTGGGGGAGATGGAGGGGGGATCTGAAGCTGAGTGTAAAGGGGTCAATCATTGTATCATTTCTGGTCTGTATGAGGTGGCCCTGTGTGAGAATCCAGAGCTGCCTCATACAGAAAGTGAAACTATGCACATTTAGCTAATTCCTAGAGAGAAACTGCCCAGTATACCTAAATACAGGTATGTGGTTTGTATTTAAGTCTGTGAACACTCTCTGTAAGATATACACCAAAATACAATGCAAATAGCTTTATATGAGACAATGCTTGCTCTCTGTATACGGCACAGACTTTGTATTAATTTATATGTCCTATATTTTGGTTATATCTTAGAGAGTGTGCGCACCCTTAAATACAGATATATGCTGATTTAAGGCAGCTCTCTCAATGTGTGAGGCATATGGAATTAAATACAAAGCACATATCTGTATATAAGGGTGCGCACACTCTCTGTAAGATACACACCAAAATACAATGCATATAGCTTTATATGAGACAATGCTTGCTCTGTATAGGACATGTAACCCCTGGAGTACAGTAATTCTACTACCCTGCAGTTTCTATGTAGTAACCAGCAGATGGCGACCTTCTGTTTGCTCTGGAGATTCAAGACTGTGTGGCTCTATGGTTTTGTGTGTGGAGGCAGGGCTGCTAGAGAGGAAGCAAGAGAGAGTAAGCTGGAAGATGATGGTGGCTGAGATTTGTGGTATTGTGTCCAGTGCTGAAGCATCCTGCATAAAGGCTCCCAGCAGACTCTGTATCCAGATCAAAGCACAGAACTGTTCCTGGCAGTGATTGTTCTGCAGAAAGAAGTAATCCCAGTGGAGCAGCTTCTCACAGTGGCGTCGTAACGTGGGGGCGGGGGGTGCGGCCCGCACCAGGTGACACCCGCCTTTAGGGTGACACCGTCACCCTAAGGGCGGGTGTCTCACCCTCCACCGCGTATTCGCTCCCTGCGAGCGTCCGAAGCATGCAGCTTCGGCGCTCGCCTGGAGGAAACACGTCACCAGCCAATCGTGGCTGGTCACGTGGCTCCCCCAGGCGAGCGCCTAAGCTGCGCGCCGCCGGACGCTCAGAAGGAGCGAACACGCGGTGGAGGTGAGCTGGGGCCACTATCCATGAGGTGCTGGGGCCGCTATCCATGAGGTGCTGGGGCCGCTATCCATGAGGAGCTGGGGCATATCCATGAGCTGCTGGGGCATATCCATGAGCTGCTGGGGCATATCCATGAGGAGCTGGGGCATTATCCATGAGGAGCTGGGGCATATCCATGAGGAGCTGGGTCATATACATGAGGAGCTGGGGCATGTCCATGAGCTGCTGGGGCATATCCATGAGGTGCTGGGGCATATCCATGAGCTGCTGGGGCATATCCATGAGCTGCTGGGGCATATCCATGAGGAGCTGGGGCATATCCATGAGGAGCTGGGTCATATACATGAGCTGCTGGGGCATATCCATGAGGTGCTGGGCATATCCATGAGGTGCTGGGGCATATCCATGAGGAGCTGGGGCATGTCCATGAGCTGCTGGGGCATATCCATGAGGTGCTGGGGCATATCCATGAGGAGCTGGGGCATATCCATGAGCTGCTAGGGCATATCCATGAGGAGCTGGGGCATATCCATGAGGTGCTGGGGCATATCCATGAGGAGCTGGGGCATATCCATGAGGAGCTGGGGCATATCCATGAGGAGCTGGGGCATATCCATGAGCTGCTGGGGCATATCCATGAGGAGCTGGGGCATATCCATGAGGTGCTGGGGCATATCCATGAGCTGCTGGGGCATATCCATGAGGAGCTGGGGCATATACATGAGCTGCTAGGGCAAATCCATGAGGTGCTGGGGCATATACATGAGCTGCTGGGGCATATCCATGAGCTGCTGGGGCATATCCATGAGGAGCTGGGGCATATCCATGAGGAGCTGGGGCATATACATGAGCTGCTAGGGCAAATCCATGAGGAGCTGGGGCATATCCATGAGGTGCTGGGGCATGTCCATGAGCTGCTGGGGCATATCCATGAGCTCCTGGGGCATATCCATGAGGAGCTGGGGCATATCCATGAGGAGCTGGGGCATATACATGAGCTGCTAGGGCAAATCCATGAGGTGCTGGGGCATATACATGAGCTGCTGGGGCAAATCCATGAGGTGCTGGGGCATTATCCATGAGGTGCTGGGGCATTATCCATGAGGAGCTGGGGCATATCCATGAGGTGCTGGAGCATTATCCATGAGCTGCTGGGGCATATCCATGAGGAGCTGGGGCAAATCCATGAGGTGCTGGGGCATATACATGAGCTGCTGGGGCAAATCCATGAGGTGCTGGGGCATATCCATGAGGTGTTGGGGCATATCCATGAGCTACTGGGGCATTCCATGTGCTGGGGCAGTATCCTTGAGCTGGGGCAATATATCCATGAGAGGAGCTGGGGCAGTATATCCATGAGAGGAGCTGGGGCAGTATCCATGAGAGGAGCTGGGGCAGTATATCCATGAGCTGCTGGGGCAGTATATCCATGAGCTGCTGGTGCAGTATATCCATGAGCTGGGGCAGTATATCCCTGAGCTGGGGCAGTATATCCATGAGAGGAGCTGGGGCAATATCCATGTGTGCTGGGGGCAGTATCCATGAGAGCTGGGGCAATATATCCATGTGTGAGCTGGTCTGGGGAAATATATCCATGTGTGAGCTGGTCTGGGGCACTTGGGAAACACTGTACTACAGGGAGGGCACCAACAGTGGTGTGAACTTTGCATATGTAATTCTGACTCCCAATCAGCATTGGGGGCCATCTTCACATTAATTCTTGAGCTCATTGGAAGGTGCCTGCCACACAGACCCAGTCAGGGGAAAGTTTTGTTACTGAGGACTATCCGTTGCTTGTACCTTTGCTTGAATTACACCAGAGCACAGGTACTGCTGTCTCTGCAAAAAACAAAATACAAATAAATAACACTAACACTAACCCTCAGGGCCAGATTTATAATTAGGCAAAATAGGCATGTGCTGCAGGCACCTACCACAGTGCCTTGCTCTGAAAAAAAACAAACAATTTAAAATCAAAGTTAACGCGTGTAAATCACCTCTGGAATTACAATCCTCGTGCATTTTTTCATCCGTCGAGCAATAACGCACGTAAAACAGACGCACACAAATGCTCGCGCAGTAACGTTGCGCGCAGAAATCAGTGTGCAGACTGTTTTTTTCACACGATTCAGCCAATCAGAACTAAGAACCACAATTATCTCACGTTAAGTTTTTGCGCCTGTCAAAGTCAATCTGAGCATATATATGCTGCAGCAATAATAAATGCATGCACAACTTCTCAATTTTATTGCTTTGGTATGAGTAGAATGTGTAACTATACTTTGCTGCATTTTTTTTTTTTGGGCTGGTGTATTTGGGTTCGGGCAGGTTGATAGAATTTGCCATTAACACCAGCTTTTAGGAGTTGCTAAAATTATGCGCGCAAAGGCTATGCATTAATTTCTGTGCATAGATTGTAATACCATCCACATACCAGCGCACATTCGCGTTTGCGCTCACAATGACGCGCACAGTACAGTATGCTCGTGCAGGGTTCACGCAGGTTCACCCGCGGTAGATGATTACGTGCGTTCGTTGCACTGACAATGTAACACCACGTTCAGCGCAAAGGGTTTTACCCCTCGCGTTAATGGTTATACATTTTTCGATTATAACGTGAGCAATGATGCTGCACTAACTCTGCTTCTCATTTCCCACACTGCCAGCAAGTGTGAAGGCTATGGCAAATGCATTCATATGCATTGTTTTGTCAAAAACCTAAACCGTTGCACTGCAGCAAAGTGAAGCAGGGGGCGCTTTGGAACGCTGCATCTCCGAATTTTACACAGCCCTAGGTAAAGTGAGATGTCATTGGAAAGGTGTCACGCACCTCCGGCGCCCGGTAGCCTCCTCCAGGCTGCTTGCTTGCCGAGGAGCGCCAGATAAAATGCATGCCGCGCCGATAACGTGACACCCGGAGGGGCGGGGCACATTAGGAAAGCGCACGATCCGGTATATAAGCCCTTCAGTTAGCCCAGACCAGCGCGCTGTCGTGTTCTCACATTCCCACAGTGCTCCCAAGTGTTTCTTATTATATTGATTTGATTTGTGTATGACCCCTGGCTTTGGCAATCAGCTACTCTTGTGTTTTGACCCCTGGCTTTGGCAATCGACTACTCTTGTGTTTTGACCTCTGGCTTTGGAAATCAACTACTCTTGTGTTTTGACCTCTGGCTTTGGCAATCGACTACTCTTGTGTTTTGACCTCTGGCTTTGGAAATCGACTACTCTTGTGTTTAGACCTCTGGCTTTAGACCTCTGGCTTCTGGTTCTGCATTACTGTTGATACAGATATCTGGCATCTGGCTGCTACAATATACACTATATTGCCAAAAGTATTCGCTCACCTGCCTAAGTTCGCATATGAACTTAAGTGACATCCCATTCCTAATACATAGGGTTAAATATGACGTCGGTCCACACTTTGCAGCTATAACAGCTTCAACTCTTCTGGGAAGGCTGTCCACAAGGTTTAGGAGTGTGTTTATGGGAATTTTTGACCATTCTTCCAGAAGCACATTTGTGAGGTCACACACTGATGTTGGACGAGAAGGCCTGGCTCTCAGTCTCTGCTCTAATTTATCCCAAAGGTGTTCTATCGGGTTGAGGTCAGGACTCTGTTCAGGCCAGTCAAGTTCATCCACACCAGACTCTGTCATTCATGTCTTTATGGACCTTGCTTTGTGCACTGGTGCACAGTCATGTTGGAAGAGGAAGGGGCAAGCTCCAATCTGTTCCCACAAAGTTGGGAGCATGGAATTGTTCAAAATGTCTTGGTATGCTGAAGCTGTAACGTTGGGAGCTTCCAGCCCTACCTGTGTGCTTGAGGGCAGCATCTCTGATGCTGCTCGCTGACCAATGCCCGGTTTAAATGGAGACAGTCAGGGAGGTGGTTGCATGAGGCGCGGCTTGAGTGGGGGGCGTGGCCTGGTCAAGGTCTTTAAAAACCCTCAGTGTATTCTCAGCAGTTGCCAGATCATGGTTATCCATACCTGAGCTCCTTGTACCTGACTGCTATATTGAATTAACCCGTTATTGACCTCTGCTTGTTTCTGACTATTCTGCCTTCTGTTGCCCTAGACCATTTTCTTGTACTATGTCACTGCTCTGATATCGACCCGGCTATTCCATTTGACCAGTCTTAACTCTGTATTCCTGATTCTGGCTCGGCTGACTACTCCCCGTGTTGTTAACCCTTTCTGTCTAGCTAGTTTACCCGGCCAATTCTAAGGACCAGACAGTTAGAGATCTTTCACGGCTACTCTGTTGATAGCTTCTGGGCTCTGTGGAGTGTGGGGTGTTAAGTACTGCGTGGTGGGATCTGGGAACCGTGACATTACGATCTGGCCACTATGGATCCCGCAGACTTAACACAGCACTTGGCTAACTTTGTATCCAGACAGGATGAGCAGGATCATAGGATGGATCAGTTTGCTATTGCCTTACAAACTATCCTGACTCGTACGGCTCACCTGGAACCAGCTGGGGTTGCACCCCCGCTTGATATACCTGTGTCCCCTGTCGTTCAGACATCCCAGGTACACATGACCGCTCCTATGAGGTTTGACGGTACTCCCTCAGAGTGCCGGGGATTTTTGGTCCATGTGGATATTCATTTTAAATTAAATCCACAGATGTTTTTCTCTGACATTGCCAAAGTGGGGTTCATTATTAATCATCTGTCTGGCAGAGCATTGACATGGGCAACTCCGTTATGGGAGGCAGAGAAGCCTATCATATGGGATTATAAAGAATTCATAGCCGAGTTACAACGTACATTTAATCCTACCCGAAAGGCCACGGTAGCTGGCAAATCCTTGTTCCGCATACGTCAAGGGAACAGGACTGTTTCTGATTATGCCATAGAATTTAAAACCTTGATCTCTGATGTGAACTGGACAAATGAGACACTGGTTCTGGCTTTTATGGAGGGGTTATCAGAGTCATTGATGCATGAATTGGCTCCACGTAAACTACCTGAGGTATTGTGTGAACTCATTGATTATTGTATAGATCTGGATAATCAGATAAGGGACAGAAGGACTCGAAGAGAGAAGCCCAAGAGACCGTTACCTAGGTTGGCCCCTGTCTTTCAGGCACCACCAAGAGAGTTATCTCCTCCCTCTGAGCCTATGCAACTAGGCCGTACTAGGCTTACAGAGGAAGAGAGAACAAGGCGTTTTCGTGAGGGATTGTGCCTGTATTGTGGTTTGGGGGGTCATGTACGATTTCAATGTCCTACTCGTCCTAAAATGCATGATAAGCCGGAAAACTACCGCACCTAAGGCAGCTGAGGAGACAGGCCTTGGGTGTGACGTGCATGTCTCCTGTCAAAGACACTAAACTTATGTTACCAGTATCCTTGGCTTGGGAGACCAAGACCACACATACTACCGCTTTTTTGGATTCTGGGGCTGCTGGCAACTTTATCGATGTTAACTACGCTTCTTCCATTTCTCTACCTCTGGTTGTAAGAGAGACACCCTTAGCCGTCGAAGCCATAGACGGCAGACCGTTATCCTGCCCTAGGATTACTCACGATACGGTTACAGTGGTTCTTACCACTGGTCTCTTGCATAAAGAAGAAATCATATTTCAAGTTATCCATTCACCTTCCAATCCTGTTGTACTTGGATTCCCTTGGTTGGTGGAACATAATCCTGTTATTGATTGGGCTAAGGGAGAGATACTGTCTTGGAGGCCTGCTTGTTTTGGGTCTTGTTTAATACCCATTCAGCATGTCGGTGCCCTGAACACAAACACAGCTCCTCCATTGTCTACAGAGGTTCCTGACCAATACGCCGACCTCAGGGCTGTATTTAATAAAAGAGAGGCAGAGAAACTGCCTCCACATAGACCATATGATTGTGCCATTGATATTCATCCTGGTACCATGCCTCCTCGAGGCAAAGTATATCCTCTTTCCATAAAGGAGAACCAAATTTTGGAAGAGTACATAAAGGAGAATTTGGAGAGAGGTTTTATCCGACGTTCCTCTTCTCGAGCAGGGGCTGGGTTCTTTTTTGTGTCTAAAAAAGAGGGAGATTTACGCCCGTGTATCGATTATAGGGGGCTTAACAAGATCACCATTAAGAACGTGTACCCTATCCCTCTCATATCAGAACTGTTCGACAGGTTAAGGGGGTCAGCAGTATACACAAAACTTGATTTAAGAGGAGCTTACAACCTGATACGTATAAAAGAGGGGCATGAGTGGAGAACAGCATTTAACACCAGGAGTGGGCATTATGAATACTTGGTCATGCCTTTCGGTCTTTGTAATGCTCCAGCGGTATTCCAGGATTTTATTCATGATGTGCTCAGAGATTTCTTACAAACCTTTGTTATAGTATACCTAGACGATATATTGATTTACTCTCCCGATCTGAAAACCCACCATGCACATGTCAGACAGGTATTAGCAAAATTACTGGACAATGGTCTTTATTGCAAACTAGAGAAGTGTTTATTCGACATTACTACTGTGAAATTCCTTGGGTATATTATCACTCCAGAAGGTTTTGAGATGGATCCTTCTAAACTCACGGCCATCTCAGAATGGCCTCTCCCTCAAGGTCTCAAGGCCATACAGAAGTTTCTGGGGTTTTCCAACTATTATAGGAGATTTATCAAGAATTATTCCGCTGTAGCCTCCCCTATCATTAATATGACACGTAAAGGTCTGAAGAACCAGATCTGGTCTTCTCAATCCAAACAAGCATTCGAAGCCCTCAAACAAGCTTTCACTTCCGCTCCCGTGTTACGGCATCCTGATCCCAGGATTCCGTTTGTTCTTGAGGTTGATGCTTCCGAGATAGGCATTGGGGCTGTCCTGTCTCAAAGAGAGTCTCCAGGAAAACCTCTACATCCTTATGGGTTCTTTTCAAGAAAATTATCACCAGCAGAACGCAATTATGATATCGGTAACAGAGAATTGCTTGCTATTGTGTCTGCCCTATCAGAGTGAAGACATTTGTTGGAAGGTACTCTTGACCCTTTATTGATAATTACTGATCATAAGAACCTTACGTACATCGGGGATGCTAAACGTTTGAACGCGAGACAGGCCAGGTGGTCATTGCTACTGTCTCGGTTTAATTTTGTATTGACTTTACAGACCAGGTGACCGCAATGTAAAGGCTGATGCCTTATCTCGTCAATATGACCCGTATGAGTCTAATACACAAGACCACAATCCTATAGTTCCTCTTGAACGTATTGTGGCTTCCACAGTCTTGTCTGTCTCCTCGCCTTTCCTGGAACGCCTCCAGGCAGTTCAAGTAGGGGCTCCACCTGACAAGCCTCCAGATATGTTGTTTGTACCTGAAAAGGAAAGACAAGAATTACTCATAATGTTTCATGATTCTAAACCAGCAGGTCATCCTGGTATTACTAAGACTCTTACCAGTATCTCCAGACAGTTCTGGTGGCCCACCATGCGACAGGACGTACGTCTGTTTGTTTTGGCTTGTCAAGTCTGTGCCAGAAGCAAAACCAGTAAATCCTTGCCTGTCGGTCTATTGCAGCCTTTACCCATGCCTAAGAGGCCTTGGTCTCATCTATCTATGGATTTTATTGTGGACTTGCCGAAGTCCAAGGGTCATACTGTGGTTCAGTTGTAGACCGCTTCTCCAAAATGGCTCTTTTTGTCCCTCTACCTAAGCTTCCTACAGCCAAAGAACTGGTGGTTGTATTTGCTAGAGAGATTGTACGAATACATGGGGTTCCGTCTGAAATAGTCTCTGACAGAGGAGCCCAGTTGGTCTCTCGTTTCTGGAGGTTTTTTTGTGCAGAGATGGGGGTGCGATTGGCCTTCTCTTCAGCATATCATCCACAAACCAATGGGGCAGCAGAGAGGGCAAATCAGGGTCTCGAGCAGTACATACGTTGCTTTACCACACAACAACAAGACAATTGGTCGGAGTTGTTTCCCTGGGCTGAGTATGCACGTAATAACACCGTTAACGAGACCACTGGCCACTCTCCTTTTTCTGCCATCTATGTTTTTTTCCCTCCGGCTCTACCGCTTCAGTTTACTGAACAGGCTATCCCGGCTCTCGATGACCATCTCACTCAACTGCAAGAGATTTGGAGACAGATTCGAGAAAATATGGAGTGCAATGTTGCTGTCCAGAAACGCAAGGCTGACAGGCATAGGTTACAAGCTCCCTCCTATAACATGGGGGATAGAGTTTGGTTGTCCACTAGGAACGTGAAGTTGCGGGTGCCTTCTATGAAAATGGCACCTCGGTTTATAGGTCCATATAAGATCATTCGCCGCATTAATCCTGTGGCATATGCTCTTGCCCTTCCTAAACATCTTCGCATGCACAACGTCTTCCACACCTCCCTACTGAAGCCATTGTTGTGTAACAGGTACACGCGGGTCATTCCTCCTCCTCCACCTATTCAGGTTGATGGTGAATCTGAGTATGAGGTTAGGAGGGTTTTGGATTGTAGGCTGTGCAGGGGCGCTCTGCAGTACTTGGTCGATTGGGTGGGTTATGGCCCAGAAGACCGGTCCTGGATTCCAGCTTCTGACATGTCTGCCTCTAGGTTGGTCAGGGCGTTCCATGCCTCACACCCCGATCGCCCTGGTGGTCGTCCTGCCGCTCGTCCTGTTGGTCGTCCGGTGGCCTCCTGTAGAGAGGGGGGTACTGTAATGTTGGGAGCTTCCAGCCCTACCTGTGTGCTTGAGGGCAGCATGTCTGATGCTGCTCGCTGACCAATGCCCGGTTTAAATGGAGACAGGCAGGAAGGTGGTTGCATGAGGTGCGGCTTGAGTGGGGGGCGTGACCTGGTCAAGGTCTTTAAAAACCCTCAGTGTATTCTCAGCAGTTGCCAGATCATGGTTATCCATACCTGAGCTCCTTGTACCTGACTGCTATATTGAATTAACCCGTTATTGACCTCCGCTTGTTTCTGACTATTCTGCCTTCTGTTGCCCTAGACCATTTTCTTGTACTACGCCACTGCTCTGATATCGACCTGGCTATTCCATTTGACCACTCTGAACTCTGTATTCCTGATTCTGGCTCGGCTGACTACTCCCCGTGTTGTTAACCCTTTCTGTCTAGCTAGTTTACCTGGCCAATTCTAAGGACCAGACAGTTAGAGATCTTTCACGGCTACTCTGCTGGTAGCTTCTGGGCTCTGTGGAGTGTGGGGTGTTAAGTACTGCGTGGTGGGATCTGGGAACCGTGACAGAAGCATTCAGAGTTCCTTTCACTGGAACTAAGGGGCCAAGCCCAGCTCCTGAAAAACAACCCCACTCCATAATCCCCTCTCCACCAAACTCTACACTTGGCACAATGCAGTCAGACAAGTACCGTTCTCCTGGCAACTGCCAAACCCGGACTCATCCTTCAGATTGCCAGATGGAGAAGCGTGATTCGTCACTCCAGAGAACGCATCTCCACTGCGCTAGAGTCCAGTGGCAGCATGCTTTACACCACTGCATCTGACGCTTTGCATTGCACTTGGTGATGTATGGCTTGGATGCAGCTGCTCGGCCATGGAAACCCATTCCATGGAGCTCTCTGCGCACTGTTCTTTAGCTAATCTGAAGGCCACATGAAGTTTGGAGGTCTGTAGCGATTGATTCTGCAGAAAGTTGGTGACCTCTTCGCACTATGCACCTCAGCATCCGCTGACCCCGCTCCATCAGTTTACGTGGCCTACCACTTCGTGGCTGAGTTGCTGTCATTCCCAAACACTTCCACGTTCTTATAATACAGTTGACAGTTGACTGTGGAATATTTAGGAGCGAGGAAATTTCACGAATGGATTTGTTGCACAGGTGGCATCCTATCACAGTTCCACGCTGGCATTCACTGAGCTCCTGAGAGCGACCCATTCTTTCACAAATGTTTGTAAAAACAGTCTGCATGCCTAGGTACTTGATTTTATATACCTGTGGCCATGGAAGTGATTGGAACACCTGATTCTGATTATTTGGATGGGTGAGCGAATACTTTTGGCAATATAGTGTATAAATATATACTTTATTCTTGTCTCAGTCTGTTCTCTTATTTAGTCTCTATTAACCGACCACTATAAGGATCAGAAAATTAGGGCAACCCTGTGTACTGCAATAAAAAAACATGCATGTTAAGCTTGTAACTCCCTTCAGCCCAGTGCTGGGGGACACCCAAAAACCCCCTACAATACACAGATATATAACAACATGCACAGGCGCAATTATGTATATCACCAAAATCTCCCTTGGTATTTAATCCATAAACAACTAGCGCACACAAAATGTGCATATGCATTTTTGCCACAGTGGCTCAAACCTCCCGATCGTACACTCTCCAGTCTCCAACCGCAACAAGTGGAAGATTGCTGGTTCCGTGCAATCCAAGTTATTGTCCACCGGTCAGTCATAATAGCTCACAATCACCCAGCTCAATGCATTTCATGGGATATGTCCCACTTCCTCAGGAGCCTACTCTTGTGTTTAGTCCTCTGGCTTTGGCAATCTACTACTCTAGTGTTTTGACCTCTGGTTCTGCATTTTCGCTGATACAGATAACTGGCATCTGGTTGCTACAATATATATATATATATATATATACACAGTATATATACTTTATTCTTGTCTCAGTCTGTTCTCTTATTTAGTCTCTATTAACCGACCACTTTAAGGATTGGAGAATTAGGGCAACCTTTCATACAGGGATCATCTACATATATCCGTGGGGAATCCGTGACATAACGACAGCGCATTGGATCCCGCGGAGTTGCCCGCTCTCTTGACTAAATTAGCAGCGGAGCAAGAAGAGCAGAGTCATCTCATGTACCAAATAGCTCAGGCACTGCAGACTCTTATGACTCCTCAAGGCCGAGTACCCACTACTTCCCCTGCTCTTGTATCTGCTCAGGGAGCTCATATTGTACCTGACAGACCACGAGTAGGCATGGTGGCACCAGTACGTTATGAAGGTACACCTGCCCTATGTCAGGGTTTTTTGATCCAACTGGACAGACTGTTTGAATTAAATCCAGGATTCTGTCAGTCAGAAAGGGCTAAGGTTGGTTACCTTATGAACCATCTAACTAATAATGCTTTACTTTAGGCTACACCCTTATGGGAAAGTAAAGCACACGTCATTTATGATTACGAAGAATTCATACATGAATAGAGAAGCACTTTAGACCCTACCAGAAGGGCAAAGACTGCTGGTCGCGTCTTGTTCCGTCTTGAACAAGGCAATCATAGGGTATCAGATTATGCCTTGGAGTTCAAAACCCTGGCTTCAGATGTCAGGTGGATGAATGAGTCTTTGGTAATGGCGTTTACTGAGGGTCTTTCTGATTCATTAATGTTTGAGCTCACTCCCATGATTTTGCCAGAAAAACTTAGCGAATTGATTGGTTTCTGTATCTCTCTCGATGACCAGATACGTAAGAGAAGGCATGGAAGGGAAAGACCAAGAAGGCTTCTCCTGGCTGTACCCGCTTTTCCTCCTAACCCACCTCCTTCCGCTCCCATGCCAGCCAGGGTTCAACTCACAGTGAAACTGTAATATTTCAAATTATTGATTCTCTCAACTGTCCCATAGTACTAGGGTTTCCTTGGCTGTCTACACATAACCCCATAATCGATTGGGTTCAGAGGGATGTGAAGTCATGGGGCCCAGAGTGTTGGGTAAAGTGTCTGGGTATGATCAATTTGGTTGGCAGTTTGAATGAAGTTACCACTCCTCCTTTGTCCACCGAGGTACCAGAGTGGTACAAGGATCTGAAGAAGGTATTTGCCAAAACCAAAGCCGAAAAAAACAAGCCTAAAAACAAGCCTTCACCACTGCCCGGTTGTTAAGACATCCAGATCCCACAAAGCCTTTTCAGTTGGAAGTTGATGCATCAGAAATCACCATAGGTGCAGTCTTGCCCCAGAGAGAGGAGCACGACAAACCGCTTCATCCATGTGGGTTCTATTCTCGAAAGTTTACTCCAGCAGAGAGAAACTATGATGTAGGAAACAGGGAATTGTTAGCAGTGATTTCTGCCTTATAATCATCACTGACCATAAGAATCTCACCTATATTGAGGACAGCAAGCGCCTGAACTCCAGGCAAGCTGTGATGTCCTCTGCCCCTGCGGTGCTGCCTGGGGGGTCTTGGCACCCGGAGGCATCACTGGCTGGCAAGGTGCCAGGAACACTAGTTGACAGATCAGCATCTGAAGGGGTGGGGCCTATCCTGATGACGTGGGGCCACCGGCCTTAAATGTAGGGCGCGAGTCTTTGCTCGTTGCCCTGACGTGGAGTATTTTCCCGCATCACCAGCTGACTTTGAGTCTGTCTCTACCTACTTTGATTATTGTTGCCGATTGCTTGCTGTACGAGGACCTTGCTTTATTGATTGACCCAGCTTTCCCATTTGAGGATTCTCACGCTTAACCCCTGCATTGTTTGTTTGTATTTTCATGCTTACGTTTCACCGCATGTTTTCTCTTAGGAGATCCGCCCTTCAGGTTGCTCGCTTCATCAACCTCCCAATCTGCCTAACTAATACTGTGGCTGGGTGCACCATACCATATATGGTCTCTATATGGGGGTCTGTCTTTCAATGTACTAGATCAAACTTACATCCTAAGTGTTTGTGTAACGTCTGGTCTAAGTGCAAAGCTAATCGCAAGCTCTATGATAGTAGGCCTGCCCTGCAGCTTGCAGAATATAACTGTCTGTTAAGTGATCTGTTTCAAACCAAATCGCAAGCCAGTAACCTTACTTGCAGGACTGCCCTGCAGGTTGCCGAATGCAGTGAGTGTTTAGTCCATATGGTTGAGATCAAGTATAGGAGTATTACCTCTGCTAACAAGCCTGCACATACAACAATCATTACTGGTACCGATCTGAAGCCTACGAATAATCATGCTCGTATTGTACAAGTCTTGAATCACTGTATCCAGTTGAATATAGTTAACGTGATTTCGCTCAGCGGTCTCTTGGTCACGAAACCATTTGAGGCTGAGTGGTATCTAGAATTTTACCTCCCTGGCTGGAGATTATAGGTATTACATTCTTTTCTGCTGTCTACGAAATCTGTCCATAAAGCTCCAGACAACACTGATCCGGGGTGAGGGCCATAGCGCCCGTTACACAAGCACATTGGTCTCTGTTTCTATCCCGATTCAATTACGTTCTTACATACTGACCTGGGTCTAGGAATACAAAAGCAGATGCTTAATCTAGACAGTACGAGACGTATGAACAAAACATACAAGACAAACCCCCATCATTCCTCAGGAACGTATTCTCACATCCACTTCCCTTGAGGTATCTTCACCCTTCCTAGAAAGGTTTCAGGGATTTCAAATTACAGCTCCTGAGGGGAAGCCTCCAGCCATGTTCTTTGTACCTGAAACAGAGAGCGATAAATGAATGTTTTTTTTCTCATGATCTTAAACCGTCGGATCACATGGGTATTACCAAGACCATATCTAACATCAGTAGGTCGTTTTATTGTCCCACATTGCGTAGAGACATAAAAGAGTATATCGCCGTGTGTGACGTATGCACTAAAAACAAAAGTCCCAAGACCATACCAGTAGGCCTACTTCACCCATTACCCTTTCCAGAACGCTCCTGGTCACATCTGGCAATGGATTTTATAGTGGACCTACCCAGTTCTCAAGGAAATACGTTGATAACATCATTGATAGGTTTTCTAAAATGGGGCACTACATCCCGCTGCCGAAGTTGCCTTCTGCAGCTGACCTCTTTCCGATATTCATACAAAACATTGTACATCTTCATGGAGTGCCACAGGGTATAGTATCCGATAGGGGTACTCAGTTTGTATCCAGATTCTGGAAAGGATTCTACACCAACTTGGGCATAACTTTGGCCTTCTACTCAGCCTCTCACCCCTCAATGGAGCGGCTGAGAGGGCAAACCAGAATCTTGAAAAGTATATTCGGTGTTTTGTGTCTGAAAAGCAGGATAACTGGTCAAGTCTTTTACTGTGGGCTGAATATGCACTCAATACCGCCGTCAGCGAAAGTACGGGTTGTTCTCCTTTCCAAATCGTGTATGGATACGACCCCCCTATACTCCCTTCCACATTTCAGGTTTCTGTCAAACCTGCCATGGATGACCACTTAAAGTCTTTAAGGGACACCTGGACGACAGTCAAGGAGGCACTCGAAAAAAGCAGTGCAATTCAGAAGGCTAAGGCAGACAGACATAGGAGACAGGCACCGGTTTACCAGGCCGGTGACAGGGTTTGGTTGTCCACCCAGCAAATCAAGCGTCTAGTACCATGAAAATGGCACCTCGCTACATTGACCCATACAAAGTCTTGAGACGGGTGAATCCTGTCTCTTACGCCTTGGCTCTGCCCCCTCATTTCGGGATCCACAACGTGGATCTATTACAGTGGAGGGTGAAGAGGAGTATGAGGTGCAGGCAATCTGGGATTCCCGATGGCCATCAGGAGGTTTGCAATACCTGGTGGACTGGGTGGGATACGGGCCCGAGGATAGGCAATGGATTCCTGTGGATGAGGTCCATGCTGCCTGTTTGGTTAAAGTGTTCCATAGGTCTCACCCTTCGGCCCCGGTTGGTCGTCCTGTGGCCGCCTGTGGAGGGGGTTGTTCTGTCACGTACCTCTGGCGCCCAGCAGCCTCCTTCATGCTGCTCGCTTGCCGAGCGCCGGATAAAATGCACGCCGGGGCCGATCACGTGCACGTAAACAGCTGCCAAGCTGTCAGCGTGCCAGAAGTGCAAAACAAATCTATAAAGAAAGAGATGGGTGATACGGAAGGAGCAAAAAAAGAAAAAATGGGGATGGAAGTATCGCACACGAATATTAATGAATTCATCTGTATAAGCATCCAAGGGGGGAACTTGACTCTGGGGTCTTCTAACTTCTATTGATAACCTGGCATATGAATAATGGGAGTATAAGGTTCCACTTGATATATTGGATGCGTAAACCTAAAAACTGTTGGAGAGGAGTCTGTACTTAATGGATGATACTACTTGTCTGGGTCTGGTGCCTGGGTATACATGTATCTGGGGTCTGGTGCCTGAGTATTAATGTTATTTATTTTTGTAACTTTATTCTAATACATTTAACAATGTAATTTCATAAGATAATTTAAGAAGGTGTGTTTAGGGGCAGAGTTCAGGGTAGAGTAGGTGGGGCAACTGGTGGCGAGTAACTCTTAAGGTCTGGCTAGTAGTTTGGGAATTGAAATTTTGAGCCCGGCCATATTACGTTACTAGAGTTAGAAATTAGGGTTATGGTTTGGTTATAATTCGTGCTTGCTTTAAGCTTTAAGGATAACCTGAGCCCTATCATCCTGCTACATTTTTGCTTCATTTTGAAGCAACAGATACTGCCCCTTCTTTTGATGCGAGTGCAGAGAGAAATGGATTTTCAGTTTTCAAAAATGTTTAATTTTTTTTAATGTTTTAAAACAATAATTTTCCAAAACAAAAATAGAAAAAAAATCTCCCAGTTCTGGCACTTTTTGTTTGGGGTGGGGTTGCCCCAGATCTCTGTGCCTACAGGCTCTTGAAAAGTAAGTCCGGCCTTGCTAACCATAGCTTTAGCACAAACTGAAACCTAGCTTTAGGTCAGAGTTAGTATTAGAGTTAAGGCAGAGGTTACAAGTAGGGAGTGGGACAAGGCTAACATTAGGGTTAGGATTCAGGATTGACATGGGTTAGTATTGGATGAAGTTTAGATTTAGGATTAGTGTCACATCCGGTGTCGTCCTGGCAGCTGGCAGCGCCCTCCACGCTGCTCGCTAGCCAGTTGCGGTGGTGCCCATTGGGTTTAAAATCAAAAGCCTGAAATGTGTTCCTTGCCCTGATCTGGTTTTCCATCCTCTCAGTGCTTTTGCTAATATTCACCTGTGTATACCTGTTATCGACCTCGGCTTGTCTGATGTTTCTCCCCCTGGCTCTTAACCCCTTGAATTCCTTTGACTACCCGATCTGGCACACAAATCCTGGCATTTGGCTGATGTTATATTCTGACTTTTAACCCCTGGCGTTCCTCTGACTACTCGATCTGCCACTCAGTTCCTGGCATCTGTCTGCCGTTATATTCTGGCTCTTAACCCCAATCATCACTCTGACTACTTGCAGAAAAAATGGTGTCGCGCCTATACTCACCAGAGCGGCTGCAACAGCAAGGAGTAACAGCCCAGTTCATGTATAAAACATAACAAGAGAAAAAAGATGTCATCTGTGCTCGTTTCTATGTATTTCCATGTACAACAAAACACTACCCGAGGTTTTTGTTTGTTTTAATGGCCATTGAAAGGTAAGCTCACTCGCCCCTTCAAGGCACCTCTTTGTAGAGTGAGTCCTAACCAATGTACCAAAAGCTGCTCTACTGAGCAACTACATGCCCCTCCTGCTGCTTTTCTGCTAAGGAGAGGCAGAAACATGGTGGGTTTTATTTATACACGCACCAAGCACTTCCCATTTGGGGTTGAAAACAAAAACATGGAAAAAGGAAGAGCAGCAAAAATGACTAACTGGTCTTACGGCATAAAATACATACATACATAAAAAATAGCGTTGCGACTATACTCACCAGAGCGGCTGCAACAGCCAGGAGTAACAGCCCAGTTCATGTATAAAACATAACAAGAGAAAAAAGATGTAATCTGCGCTCGTTTCTATGTATTTCCATGTACAACAAAACACTATCCGAGGTTTTAGTTTGTTTTAATAGCCATTGAAACGTAAGCTCACTCGCCCCTTCAAGGCACCTCTTTGTAGAGTGAGTCCTAACCAATGTACCTAAAGCTGCTCTACTGATCAACTACATGCCCCTCCTGCTGCTTTTCAGCTTTTTCTGCCTCTCCTTAGCTGAAAAGCAGCAGGAGGGGCATGTAGTTCTGACTCACAAGCATCCTTGACATTAACCCCTGTTTTTTTGTAGTCTGTTTAAGTATACGTCTGGTTCTGTCTGTCTCTAGTAATAGGTAGCAGGCACCGACCATTCTAAGAATCGGTAGTGTAGGATAGCCATCTGCGTATAGGAATCAGACATAATATCTAGGAGGAACGTGGCAAATAGGGGTTAAGATTTTGGTAAGCATTAGGGTGAGGGGTTAGGAATGGGGCTAGGATTTTGGTTACAAGATAAAATTAAAGGAAAGGGTTTTGGATTTTGGTGTTAGTGTCACGGATAGGGTTAGGATCAGGAATGACATTCGGATTAAGAGTGGAAATAATGGGTAGATTTGTGTGTTATTCATTAGGAGTGGAGTTTAAGGTTAGGGTTAATTAGTTGGGTTTAGGATTAGAAGTACTATTTTATATTCATGATATTTTACATTACATAAAAAATAAAATAGAGAAAACCCTGCATTAAGTATATCTTACTTGTTAAGCCAATCATACCCTTAATCTTACCTGTACACAACTACACCTAATCATCTCCCAAAAATTCAACTTTACCCATAAACATTAACTCTACACATTCATTTTTTCACTTCTACCCAACTTTACTTTCATTCCTCCAATAACCTATATCTGATTAACATTTACCACCCCTAAACCATACCGTTCCTCAAATCTATCCCTCTCTCTCACCTAAATTATCTATGAATTAGCCCTAATCCTATTGTTTGGCAATTCCTATTCCTTTTTAACACTTTTGAGCATAAACACAATGATTAAATATTGTATTTCACATGTGTTAAAGTCACTGTCAAACTACAAATAAATATAAGAAGCCTATGCTTTTGGGGGAGGGGGCGATTGATGTACTCAAGGGTTATAGCTGAAAACAAAGTTGTTTATTTTCCTGCACTGACATACATCAAGTGCACAAGATCCACATATATAATTCAACAAGTGAAAAATGCTGGAAGGAAACTCACTACAAAGTTTGGCAGAAACTGGCGATAAAATGGTTACACAAGAATGATCGACATAACCTGTATGAAATACCCTACTTTGTTAGTTTTTTTTAAAGAAGTGTAGTTCTATGGGAATCATTAAACCTGTGAACTGCCCCAATTAAATACACTGACCAGTAAAACAAATGGCAACAATTTTAGGTATGAACACTTAATGGGGCTACTTCCCAGTTTGGACCTATAGCTACAAACATGCTCAACAAAACTATGAAAAATGGGTGTTACTGTCCTTGTGGGATGGCCAAAAAAGACAACAGGTCTATTTACTTTAAGAATTCCTAATCTTATAATGCAGATACCCTAAGGACCCCAACATTTCGGCTCATGACCTTTCTCATGGGGACCCCTAGAGAAAGGCCAGAAGCTGAAACTTTGGGATTCTGAGGGCATCTGCATGATATTATTACGAATAGTGAAGGTAAGTAGAATCTGTTGATGAATTTACATATTTTTAGTTTGAACAAAATTCAGGCTTTGTCTTGTGAGACAATATATTCATATTGATTTTCTCTACTTTTTGAGTGTTATGCGACATGTTAATATATTTATACATGAAATGTAATGATTTGGTTTCTTTTCATCACTTTGTAACATTTAATAAAGATACATTTTAATGAGTTAAATTGTTTGATGTGTCCATTATTTAGGTTGGCTTATGCATAATTGTTTTAGTTACCAGAAGACAGTTTTTATGGCTGATACATTGTTTCCCAACCCTGGTCCTCAAAGTCTTCCTAATAGGACAGGTTTGCAGACATCTGAAGCATAGCACAGGTGATATGATTTGCTGCTCAGTGACTGCAGTATTCAGTCTCCATTTACCCAAGGGTAATGTATGTTTATTTATCTGACCTGTTAGGGGAACTTGAGGACCAGGGTTGGAAACCGATAGATAAGACCAGTATCTGCATTAATGAAACATGACTTATTTTAAATGAAAGGGATATAATTTAATATTAAATTATCCACTTAATATATTCTACTACCAAACTCTCTTATAATTCTCTTTGAAATGTTGCAAAGGTTTGTCAATAATCAAATTTTTTTTCACTTGCCAGAATACCCTGTACCTCCTTTGTTCCCACCACCTGAAGGAAGATCTCAATTCCTCCCCTCTGCTCCTAAACACTGAACATATAGGCTGAATTCATACCTTCTGCCATGAACTCTAGGAGATAAGATTCACAGCTGAGTCCACGAGCTTCGGGAAGTCATCAAAAAAAAGGGATTAACGCCTTTGAAGCAGAAAATAACTAATTTCAACAACTAATATGCTCAGTTTACCAGTGTAGATTTATTAAGGTTTAATTTAAAAACATTAAACTGCCTTTTATATATGTGTAATGAGATTTCCTTTATTGATGCTGAAAATATGAGGTTAGAGTCAACATTATTTCAAAAGGCATATCTATAAAACATTATATTATTCTGCATTCTGTAAATTATGGAATGGGAACTAATTTTTTATAAACGATTTGCAATGGTAAAGCAGTATAAAATATAAAATGATCTAATCCTACCACTTTGAGGGCAGATGGATGGAAAAGTAGTGTTTATTATTTTTCATTTAAATTGAGGGACAGAGTTGGAAGTGGATATGACATTATATGATATTAAAATGAACAGATGAGGTGTCAATATGGAAGGGGAGACTTGGGGTTGAATATACAGTAGGTAGCAAATGTAAGAATGGTGGTTCAGTGCAGATGACAATGGAGGTAGGATGGATTAGGATTAATGGATTAAGGATTATACACAGCAAGAAAAGGTACAGAATACATAATATACCTAATATATTCTTAGTTCTTTATCAGTGACTACATTATGCCATTTGTATAAATCTCAGTATGATTTTCCATTTATTTTGAAGGATATATGAAAGTCGAACAATAAGCAATACATACAGTATATATATATATATATATATATATATATA
The DNA here is from genome assembly GCA_009667805.1 of Leptobrachium leishanense. Classification (NCBI taxonomy): domain Eukaryota; kingdom Metazoa; phylum Chordata; class Amphibia; order Anura; family Megophryidae; genus Leptobrachium; species Leptobrachium leishanense. Next base: position 72,973,993 of record CM019067.1, on the reverse strand, counting down.
TATATATAGTGGTGATTGTACTGTGCATATATTTGTTCATTAGTATAAAATGCTTGATTCCTTTTATTTTTACAGCATGGACATTTCTTCAAAATATTATCAGATTGATGCTTTCATGCCATAAATCCTCCGGTAAGATATTGGATGTCCCTCATTAGAGATTAAGTTCTTGGCTGGCAGGCACAATATTATCAACCTGTTTTTAATTCAAAATATATGCAGGATAAGACGACTCAATTTCAACTGGGAATCGTTTTCTTCTTCTTCTGGATCTAAATGGGATGTAGGGATTAAGGAATATTTGAACTTCAAAGATTTATGTCTGATTTTAAACCTTAATTACCATGTTACCAATTTACTGAAGTCATTGAACAAGAAGGATGCGAAGGTCATGTAATGCACATTTTCTAATCTTCAATGTAATTATTTTCTCTTTTCTAATTGCGCATCAAGCTTCGTTATTGTGCTTTATTGCTGCAAACAGTGACAAAGGAAGCAGATTAAATAATACTGTTCATCATCATTATAACAAACAATACAATCTACATTTGGACAAATGTCTGTCATTTCAAAATTATAAAAAATTGGACTGATGGGGACAATGCATATAAGTAATGACTCCAACGCCGGGTAATATATGTCCTGTTATAGAAATAATGGTTCCTGTCTATTTTTTTTTTTAACTGTTTTGACAAAATGTGGCAGAACATATTCTGTTATTTATTAATGACCAAATATTTTTGTGTATATTTTATCAAACTGCTACATTTGCTCATTATTGAAAATTGGTTTACCCTGTAGGTAAAAAAAAAAAAATTCAATTATAGCGAAATTGAAGTTTATATCCCTGCAGCTAACTGCAAGGTATAGTGGCAGAGTTTTAATTGTTTCCTATCAAAATAGCTGTGTAAGCTTGATTAACAGTGTTCTGCAACATTCATAATAGTCCGAGTCTGGTCCTGCATAAAATAGAAACTGGGAAAAATCAATAAGATTTAATAAGATCAGGAACAATCACTTACAATAGTACATCAATCACACAAAGTAATAGGTGCAGGATTTGATAGGGTCCTGAACTGCCTGAGAGATTCATAACTTGCACTCGTTAATGACTTGTTCATTTGCATTTTATCAATCTAGCTTCGGCTGACAAGATGAAGAAGCAGGGAAAAAAATGTTGACTAAGTCAATCAAGCTTTGCAATTAAAAGACCCACAGGAAACCAAGAATGTGTTTGTCTGGGAAATAAAGTAAAGGAGAGTGCTGCTACTTTTACAATAAGTATATCATAGTACAATATTCTATATACAGCGATGACTAGTGTGCTTGTAACCTGTCCAAAGGACTCATTATGTTAAAAGAAATCTACAGCAATATAAAAACCCTTTCCTTTTTATAGCATTCATATATCTCTCATATATTGCAATCCCATAGAAGTAATAACATGAAAAGTGCATAGTGTCCTGTTTATTGCCTCTTTTCTAGAATAAATAAAACCTTTAGTGATACCAAGAGTAAAAAAAAAAGGGGTTTTCACATAAATAAAGCTATCTTAATGATATATCATTGTAGGGAATCTTGTGTGGTTGTACTCTCTATTGTTTATAAAAAGAAAATCAACTGAATGAATCTCCCTAGAGAGTATAAAAGAGCTTTTACAATAAAATATAATATTTCAGTTCACTTGGCTAACCTGGACATCATCTTGAAAGAGTGTAATTAAGGATAGTTCTAATGTGTTCTTGACTCTCAGCTGGGAAAATGGGCCAAGATAATATTTTGTATTTTGTAGTAGCGAGGAAGCCTCTGGGGGTTATCTGTACTTATAATATTTTTTCATTATGCATCCTATAGTATATGGAATATACATAAATAGGCACTTGCTCCATTAACAGAAATGTATGCATCCTCATCGGTCTTGACTACACTTTATCCAGTCTTACGGATTCACTTTGAGTTCTATTTATACCAGTTGCTATACATTATTAATACCTATTGTGGTTTACAAGTGATTGAGCTGCTCTGAAAAGTAAAATACACAGCACAGGCATGAGTATTTGCTTACACTTTATATAGCAAGCACAGGCATGAGTATTTGCTTACACTTTATATAGCAAGCACAGGCATGAGTGTGATATCTGTTAACAGATATTTTTGGAAGTCAATCATTTAAATTTGTACCGGCTGGATGGAGTAGAGGTATCCTCACTGCTCTATAACCATGGAGACCCTCGTTTAATTCCCAGCCAAAGCACCTCTCCAGTAAGTGTCCTTGGGCAAGACACCTAACGATACATACTTGCCTACCATGCAATATCATCTGTGGAGTCCAATGATAACGTCTCTACCCACTGACCATGGAGAATCAAGTCAAAATACAATTCGGCACATCCTTCCAATACAACTGTGGAGAAGTCTCGACTTTAAGAGACGCGGGTTCAACCTAACCACCAGATCACTGCTGTACAATCATAGAAAGACGACTCGCTCCCACTCAGAAGATGCCACCAGCGAGTGTCCTTGGGCAAGACACCTAACGATATGGATGCGCCTACCTCACAAAATACTTGTTCATCTCATGGATTGTATGTTCCCTTGGGAACAGTGTCCCCTTGAACCATCTCATCATCCATGTGTGGTATTCTAATGTACATTGATCTTGTAAAGTGTTGCGGAATATGTGGCACTATATTAATTATAAGTCCACTGCAATACAACCATTCAATTCAATTAAAATGAAGAAATATAGTATCTGGCGCCCTCTAATGCATATAACTGAACTGTGCGGCTTATGCGTTAGGTAACATAAAAGTCCATCATACATTTAAATCGCAGTTCAACAGTCAGCTGCAGGTTAATCACACACAGATGGTTCACCTCCAACCACCAAATAGTCAATAGTGGAAAAAAATTGTGGTGACAGCCCGCGCTTCCCTCTTTGGTGACAAATGTTCTCAAGTTGGAGATCTTCTCCTTAAGTAACAGAATCACTTTTTATACGCAGTCATCAACCCTCGAAAAAAAGGGAAAAATTGGCAAACATAGTGTGATCTGTGTAATTTCTTTGAGCCCCCCAAAAAAGTGTGCAATAGTTCAACTCACATTTGGAGGTGTCATAAATCTGACACTGGATATGTTGCACCACCGATATTTTAAGGAGATATCGGACTCCCCTTTTTCACCTCCGTTTGGCGATATTCCTCCAAGGAAAAGTAAGGTTGCAGGATCCTCGATGAAAGTTAAAATTTGTTTATTTCTTAAAACAATTAAAACAATTCATTAAAACAATTCATTATAACAATATTTGCCGACTGATGAAGCGATTTGATCGCAAAACGCGTATTGGCGTTTGTTTTAATGAATTGTTTTAATTAACCAGGAAACTTTGGGTGTCTGGACGTTATGTTGGCCGGACACGAGCAGGGTCTGACGTCTCCAAATCACACACACACACCGCTATGCCGCTGCAGCGCACTCTGTACGTCCGTACTAGCGGTTCTGCGTTCTCAAAAAAATTCGTTCATTTTCCACTTGCGTTGCGCGGCCGGACTTTCGTGCGACCGTACTTCGTATATTGGCTGTCATTGCCCGTCATTTGCTGCTAGTGCGGCCGTGATTATGTGCGCCAGAACGCACGTTAAAAGTGCGCTGGTCTGACCCCAGCCTAAAACACAAATAACTAACTGATCCGAATCGATCCAAATTACCGAACCAAAACGAAATGACCCGAAACAAAAAAAAACGCAAAAAAACTTTAACCACTTCGATGCTGAGGACGCGCTCAGCGCGTCCTCCGCATTCCCGCTGGTATGCGGAGGACGCGCTGAGCGCGTCCTCCCATTGGGGTCAGCGTCGGCCGAGTTCCGGCCGATCGCTGGCCCCCCCGGTGCGGGCTGACATCCTCGATGTCAGCCGCGCATCCGGGACCGCAGCCGCCGGAATTAGGTGTCATCGCGGCAGCGCGATGACACCTAATTCAGGCGCCCCCCCCGCATGTGCGGAGGAGGCGCCTGAAAGGGAGGGGGGGAGGTCCTTCAGACCTCTCTCCCTCCCGATCGGCGGCTCTGCGGGGGTTAACCCAGGCATCATTTGGAAGGGCACAGCCTGCCCTCCCAAATGGTGCCTGGCATTAACCCCTGGGGAGCTGGATCGCGAATCGGCGCAGAAAAGCGCCGGTTCGCGATCCTTTCCCGGAGCTGGCCGACATCTTGGATGTCGGCCAAGCCTCCGGGAACTCCCCCTGAGGACTGGCGTCATCGTGCGTAGCATGATGACGCCAGTCCTAGACTTAACCCCTAACTGCCACCAACTGTGGAGATAGGGAGTTCCAATGAACTCCCTATCTCCCGATCCGTGGCAGTTAGGGATTAATGTTTGGTATGGTTGGATCGGCCAGAGCATGGCCGTTCCAACGATAGCAAACACTACTGTGAAAAATGTTGTAAAAAAAAAATAAAAATGAAAAATAAAAATAAAAACAAATTTAAAAAAAAATATATAAAAAAAACAAAAAACTTTTTTTTGTTTTTTTTGTTTTGTTAATGCAGCAATATTGTTCCCATTTCAATTATAATGTGAACAATGATGCTGCACTAACGATTTTTGTATGCGGTGCGTTTGTTAAAAATAGTGTAATTTTCCCCAAAAAAAAATGTAACGAGACCCCATCTCTAATTTTTTTAACAAGCGCACCCCATACAAAATATAACCGCAATTGCTCGCATGTTAAAATGTGAAAAAAAACACTTTACACATTGTAAATTATTGAAAATACATATTTTATTGCATTTTTTGTTATAATATACAGACATGACATAACGTATACATATAATAATGACATATTATGAATTTACCGAGTCTGACGGAAAGAACGATATATAATATGTCTGGGTAATATACTAAAATAAGGCTTCAAAACGCGTTTAAACATGATGAGCGAAACCAGTAAAAATGACCTCAGCACAGGGGCGGGAAAAGCCTCAGTAGCGAAAGGGTTAAAAATATCATACACATCCCTAATATATATAATTCCCTGCTTTCTGGAAATGCTCACAGGAATTGCATATATTTAAGGCACATCAGGTATAATACTCAGCCATCCAGCATCACCAATCACGCCAGAAAATTTTGTAGTATTACGACTTTCACAAGGTGAATGTCCAATGTCCAACATTTACCTTGAGAAAGTTGTAATACTACAACAAAACGCGTCGGATATTCATGTCCAAATTGATTTTATTTATTTATTTATTTATAAAGTATTTTACCAGGAAGGGTACATTGAGATGTCTCTCGTTTTCAAGTGTGTCCTGGGTTCAAGAACATTGAAATGTTGCAGTCATTTTAATTTATATTGTAATAAAGAGTGCTGTTTAAATTTACTTATCCGTATCTTTATTTTGCCATTGTGATGGGGAAATGCAGATCCTTCAATCCTGGTGTGGAGCTGGTTTTCTGGAGTGGCCAATGGTGCTGGATGGCTGATATCTGACTAGCCAGAGTTTCTAAACCGAATTAACAAGCTATTTTTCTTTCTAAGATTAGCTAGAATATATTGTATTTCCAAGTTTCTAATACTGTTCTTTTACTATGGTCTGTGGCATTAACACACTGCTGAGAAAACTTCATACATCATTGAAAACCTATTGCTGTCTGAAACAACTTTGCAACAGATGGAATGGAATTGGAAACATACTGTGCAAAATTAAGAGATTCTAGAAGACTCTGTGGGTTTTATAAATAATATTTCACACTTCCATTTTCAAGACACTTCAGCATTTTGGATGTGTGTTACAATTATTTAAGCTACTACATTAAGATTGAATATAATCATAAATAATTTTGTTCTGTGGTTATAAGACACAAGTGTCACGATCAAGTAAAATACTTTCTCATGCAGTTTGATCCCCGATTAAGTAATGTTGTAACGATTTAGTGTAACTACAAAGTTAAAATAAAATGGAATGTTCTATCCATCAAACTTTAAACGGGCTTTTACTGATGTTAATTTTAATTAGTTATTTTATAAAGAACAGCTAAAAAATCTCACCCTGCACATATTTATTTATACTTCAATATGAGAAGACCAAATGGCAAATCTTGACTACAAAATAAATTGTTGCAAAAAAAGCTACAATTATAACCTATATTCACTAATGATGATTGGTATATCTAAAACCAATTTGCTCAGGAGAAGATCACAGCACAAAAGAAAATTGCAAAAGATCGAGAAGATTTATGACCTGAAATAAAATCAGTGACGTACTTTCCTCAAAGTGCAGGATCTTCAACTCACGCAGGGCTATTCAGAAAGATGTGAAAACCTTGAGAATGACTGGAGAATTGAAAATTCTAGGTCAAAATAGTCAAACCAGAAATATTCTCCCATTTATCTCACTTTCTAAATCGTCTCTTTGGCCTAGATTGTTCTCTTCTCCTGCCAATTCATAAGGTTTTCCCCTCTCTCTGAATAGCCCTGACATACAGGTCTAAGTTCCTATTTGTGGTTCATGTGGTTCAAAACCGGCAGTCACCATTCAAAATGTAAAGTTAAAAAGTTAAAAGCTCCAAAAATTCAAATAATTGTCACAGGGGTGTGGCTTACAGACATTAAAAGCAGTCGCATGAAGTGTCAGCTCTGCTGGCAGATAAAATAATATTCAGTCATGCAGCTTCATGGGAATTTATTGTTTTTGATAACCATGTCTGATTCCTGATGGCACCTCCAAAACATGTGAGGACTTAGGTTGAGCATCCGTCTAGATGATGGATCTCCAATGCCAATATCCCTGAGGTAAAATGGCGTTCTGGGTGACAATGCCTTGCTTCATCTTCTGGAGACCTCCCAAGCTCTGTGATCACATGGACCACTTGGAATCCAAAGCAGATGAAATATGTTTAGCTCATAGCAACATTGTGACCTTGTATTGTTTACAGAAACTACAGGGTTAGCATAATTCCCCGCATGGCAGATTTTGAAGACCATACCTGGATTAACAACATGCAGTTCAGTCATTCCAAACGTTGGTCGTGGTTGAGTTCCTCCCAAATATTTTCCAACATCTGTTCTACGTGGTCCTACCCGCTGCAGCCTAAGCAGATCTCCTCCTTGATAGGTCCATAGGGTCCAAGGCCTACCTCCTTGTGTCCCTCTAGATGTCATAGTCCATGGGCATTTTTAGCACATGAAGGAAACCTTGATGGCAACAGCTTTTTTTGTTGACCTCTCTATTTCTATGACGGCATTTTACCTTGAGTTTCTCAAGGTCACCAAATTTTTCTGCAATCATAATATAAGCTATAGGTGGGGGTTCCCTACCTGGTTACTAGTATGGTGGAACGCTCTTTTATCAGCATTCTCTACACCAGTAAATAGACTGTGTACACTTAAGGAATAGAATATCCTGCTGGAATACTCACACAGGGTGTCTTCCTCTTCCTTGTCAAAACTTTATCCTTAATGACACCAGGTAAACACATTGCCATGACTGTAGGCGTTCCTCTTTCCTATTTGTGAAGATTTTTTTACTTAGATATCAGGTTTTCAGCAGCACATTGGGTAGCGTGGCTTTCATAAACATACCACCAAATACGTGGCTATCTTATGCATTATTTATATATAGTTTACTTTTTTTTTACTGACTTTGCATCCTAATTATTGGTTCTGATTTTGTATTCAGACATATAAAAAATTATGTGATAACTATGTTTTTCAACTACTCCCTCACAGGCTAATAATGTGTCCGTTTTTAACATCTGACCCTTCTACTAAGCAATGTTTACTAAATGCTTATGTTCCTTATGTTTCGTGTCTGTATATTATGCACGTATTGGTTTTCCAATTATTTGGTCTGAGCTAGAGCAATATTTTTAGATCCTTAGCAAATTTTAGGCTTGTCCTTACATATTTTTGTTGGCTCAAATTTGGCATGTTTTTGGATGTTTAGCCATCACCTCCTCCTTGTGGTTATTCACTGTGTTACTAAGTAGTTGAAAGGATATTGCCTCTCAATGGCCTCTCGAATTCTGTAGGTTTTGTTAGGCAGTTGTGAAAACACCTTGGGCCCTAATACATACCTAATGCTAACGTTAGCACTCAGCTGTGTGAGCGATAACATTAGCTTTGGGTGGCCCCAGCGTGGGCGTACCATATTACATTCCGAACGCTAACAGGTTAAAAAATCCGTTAGTGATTTGGATGTTACGCTTTTCAGCATGAGCTTACTGTACGTTTGCGCTCCCTTTGGATGGGGGGCATAAAGTGTTAACTAGCGTTAGGATTACAAAGTCCTAACGCTAATTACTGTTCTGCTTCGGTTAACTCAAAAGTTAAACACAGCTGGAGCTGGTGCTAACTAATTTCCCTTCTGCGGAATCAGTTAGCATCAGCAAAAAACCCACCAAAAATCACATACTTCCCTCTCATCCCATGGTGAGAACAACACCTCGATCTGGATCTTCTTGCAAATTGCCAGCTTTTGAATAGCCGAAAGGCCATGAAATTGCACTGTACAGGGAAATTCACTGTTCAGTGCAATTTCAGGGGACAGATCGGCTCTCTTTGAATAACACTTTATATGCGAGTTCTTATTTTGAGAGACCACATAAGTGTCTTTGATAGGAAATCCCTGATTTCTGCCCCATCATCCTAATTGCACACAGTGATTACAAAGTTGACACACCTCTTGTGCACATCATTGATGACTTAATAGTAATGGAGCACATATTATAACCACCAATCTCCCTACTTGCCCAGTAGAACAATGAAAAGTAATTTCATGCCCCCCCCAACTGTAGCTAGAACACAAAAGTCAGCTCAAAAGCAAAACTATTTTGCTTGATGCTAAACTTTAGCACATTCTGATAATGGAGCACCTAACTGTGAGAAAACGTGACAACCTTGAGCAGGAGCAGGGCTGTCAAACTCCGGCCCCCCAGATGTTTATGAACTGCAACTTCTGTCATTCTCTGGCCATCTATTGTATTGATGGAATTCTAGAAGTTGTAGGCATCATCTTCAGGGGTGCCTTAAGTTTGACCCTGCTCTAGAGTGTTTAAAAAAAAAACATCTGATGAAGTATTTTTGTAATCCCGGTGTTGGTGGTGGCCAAACTGCCAGATGATCTCTGGATTTTTGCTCCATCCACACTCAGCTTAGCCAAGGGTCTTCATAAGAGTTTTGAAGTGTCTTTCCATGCAGTCCTTTAACCCTTCTCTTTTACCTATTATCCCTTTGATTCCAGCCTCTTTCCTCTACGTTCTGCTGATTTCTTACCCCACACACAAACACCATTGTTTTAGTTCCATGTTTGTTCTTGGAAAGTTTTTAAGAAATTAGCTGTTTGGATTTGTTTTTGGATAAGTCCCTATTTTCATCTGAATGGTGAGTCAACTAAGTGCAACATTTTATGAAACAATTGAGAAGCAAATCATGCAATGAACAAGCTGATCATTCGATTTTTTAATTCATGTTTTATTCGTGTGGCATTAAGTGGTCAATTAAGCTGACAGTGGTAGTGCAATCTCAAATATTTCATTAGCCCCCGCTCCACCAATGAGGAAACAGGGGGACCAAGGCATATATCATTCACAATTTCAGTATCCCCCAGTCTGTCATATATGTGTAGGGGTTGGAGGTGGACACAAGGGAAGGCTAATGGTAGTATTTGGATGAGTAAGTGTTAAGGGACTTTAACGCATGCCCCATATAACCTATACCGCTAAACCTCTCAAAAACCCATTACCGCATTGGTGATTGCACAAGCTTGCATGAGCTTACTGTACATTTTTTTTAATATATGGACATTGCTGGACACTATACAACGACTGAGGAAGGCTCTAGTAGCCAAAACGGGTCTCGGTATCTTATATGTCCACTTTATTAATTTAATAAATATTAATTTTATGCTTAACCCTTCACTGGCTGTTCTCTCTAATTCCCAACTTGACACCATATGGAGGCCACATAACTCGGCTCACAGACGACGAAAAAGAGGACCTGGGCACCTACCTAAGAGTGCCCGAGGCTATATCGACCGAGCCTGTGATTGGGAGGCTCCCAAATCGGTGAGTGGATTGTGAATATACCTCTGTTTGGATACTTTGCAATATTACGCTATGGGAGTGTCGTCTCCCATTTCTTTTTAGCCCATCTAGAGATCACTGTGGGTTAAAGAAGGGAAGTGCCACTCTTTATTTGGCCGGAGGCAGTTAAACCTAGAGCCGGGAATCCTATAGGCTCCTATAAATGTGATTGGTATATACCTCTGCCACAACCCTTCTGCCACATTTGTTAAGATCTTTTGCACCAATATTTTTTGTATGTCTCTCTTTTCTGTGTCTTTGAGAGATACCAAGGATGGTATGGACTCATTGCGGGAGTAAGAAGGAGGATCAAGGCATTTGACATTTTTTAAGTATTTTTTCTATTTTTTGGTTGCTGCATGCACCACTGCACTTGATTGGAGTACTGGACACTGTTGCACGTTACTGACTGCCATCTATGGAACAGTCTTCTGTATATATTGGACCATATATGCACTACTGCACTAATTTTGCACTGCTGTAAGAACAGAGCGTCGATAAGCACTATTGCACTTTATTGCATTATTGATGTAAATGTCCTTACTGTTCATATGCACTGAAGTACATTGATGCGCCATAAGGGACTTCTATTGTATTTTTTATTTCCTGTTTGGCACGGATTTTGGTTGTTTTATCTGTGCTTGTACTTATCCTCTGGGCAGTATCGCACTATTTACTATTTCTACTTTTCAGCCTTGTTTTGAATTGTTTATATATCTGATACTAATATCAATCTACTTTACAATAGGCGCCTACGCTGAAAGATATATAGCTATATATATATATATACACCCTTTCATAGTCATTCAGTCTCTGGCAATGAGGGTATGAGTTTGTGGGCTATGCTGTGTACTGAGGCCACCACTCTCAGCTCACATGTACTGGACATGGGATGGATTGTGAATCTGGAGAGTCTAATCACAACGGGCGCGTCTATTATCATTTCCATAATGACAAATAGCAAATGTAGGTCAATAGTGCTGTTTTAACCTTTATAACACTTTACATAGCCTGACCTTTCCAATGTTTAACCCTTTCGCTGCTGGGCTTTTCCCGCCCCTGTGCTGAGGTCATTTTTACCGGTATTGCTCATCATGTTTAAACGTGTTTTGAAGGCTTATTTTAGTATATGACCCAGACATATTATATATCGTTCTTTCCGCCAGACTCGGTAGATTCATAATATGTCATTATTATATGTAAACGTTATGTCATGTCTGTATATTATAACAAAAAATGCAATAAAATATGTATTTTCAATAATTTACAATGTGTAAAGTGTTTTTTTTCACATTTTAACATGCGAGCAATTGCGGTTATATTTTGTATGGGGTGCGCTTGTTAAAAAAATTAGAGATGGGGTCTCGTTACATTTTTTTTTAGGGAAAATTACACTATTTTTAACAAACGCACCGCATACAAAAATCGTTAGTGCAGCATCATTGTTCACATTATAATTGAAATGGGAACAATATTGCTGCATTAACAAAACAAAAAAAAGAAAAAAAAAGTGTTTATTTTTTTTTATAATTTGTTTTTAAAAAAAAAATTTATTTTTATTTTTCATTTATTTATTTTTTTTACAACATTTTTCACATTCGTGTTTGGTATCATTGGAACGGCCATGCTCTGGCCGATCCAACCATACCAAACATTAACCCCTAACTACGGATCGGGAGATAGGGAGTTCATTGGAACTCCCTATCTCCACAGTTGGTGGCAGTTAGGGGTTAAGTCCAGGACTGGCGTCATCGTGTTACGCACGATGACGCCAGTCCTCAGGGGGAGTTCCCGGAGGCTTGGCCGACATCCAAGATGTCGGCCAGCTCCGGGAAAGGATCGCGAACCGGCGCTTTTCAGCGCCGATTCGCGATCCAGCTCCCCAGGGGTTAATGCCAGGCACCATTTGGAAGGGCAGGCTGTGCCCTTCCAAATGATGCCTGGGTTAACCCCCGCAGAGCCGCCGATCGGGAGGGAGAGAGGTCCGAAGGACCTCCCCCCCTCCCTTTCAGGCGCCTCCTCCGCACATGCGGGGGGGCGCCTGAATTAGGTGTCATCGCGCTGCCGCGATGACACCTAATTCTGGCGGCTGCAGTCCCGGATGCGCGGCTGACATCGAGGATGTCAGCCCGCACCGGGGGGGCCAGCGATCGGCCGGAACCCGGCCGAACGCTGACCCCAATGGGAGGACGCGCTCAGCGCGTCCTCCGCATACCAGCGGGAATGCTGAGGACGCGCTGAGCGCGTCCTCAGCATCGAAGTGGTTAAACATGGCTATCACCTTTGCATTGACCGTCTCATGAGTTTCTTGTGGAAGAATTATAAACGTGATCCAAAGGAGTCCTCCCCATACTCACACTTACACTTTCTATCCAGCTAGGCTGACATTAAGGGGGGATGACCGATGCCATTTTGTCAATCTGCAAAGACATTAGCAGACTTCTGAGGTTCCCCCCCCCTGCCCCGCCGACGGGCCTGAGTGTGCGCAGGGCAATAATCCAGCAGAACAGAAAACAATCGCCTCGAGAGCCATGTCTTGCAGATGACATGTGGGAAGCATTCTCCACACTCAAAAAAAGAATGCAAAAGATGCTTATCATACAGCCTCCATACTGAACTGGATAAATGGCAAGTATTATTTTATGTTTAAAAGCAAAAATCTTGGTAATCCTTTAGAAAAAAGAAATTATCATGTGCATTTGTATATATAGAGGGCCCTATTACGTTAAAACGCTCGAGCAACGCGAGAATTTGTGCGCCCAGCGTTAAACGTTAACGCACGTAAATCAACACTGGAATTACAATCCTCGCACATTTTTTCATCCGTCAAGCAATAACGCACATAAAACGGACTCGCACAAACGCGCGCACAGCAACGTTTCGCGTAGAAATCAGTGTGCGGACTGTTTTTTCACGTGATTCAGCCAATCAGAATTAAGAACCACAATTGTCTCACGTTAAGTTTTTGCGCCTGTCAAAGTCAATCTGCGCATAGATGCTGCATCAATAAAAAAAACACACACAACTTCTCAAATTTATTGGTTTGGTATGAGTAGAATGTGTAACTATACTTTGCTGCACATTTTTTTTGGGGGCTGTTGTATTTGGTTTCGGCCAGGTTGATAGAATTTGCCATTAACACCAGCTTTTAGGAGTTGCTAAAATTATGCGCGCAAAGGCTGTGCGTTACAAACTGCGCATAGTTTGTAATACCATCCGCATACCAGCGCACAAACGCATTTGCACTCACAATGTTAAGTATAGGACGCGTGACGTACAGTAAGCTCGCGCAGGTTCACCCACGGTAGACGTATACGCGAGTTTGTTGCACTGACATTGTAATACGCCGTTCAGCCCAAAGGGTTTTGCCCCTCGCGTTAATGCATTTTTGCACCGGCGCAAAAGTATGCGCGAAGATTGTAATAGGGCCCATAAAGTCCAGGCAACCCTGCACTCCACATACCAGAAAAATGCCCTTGCTCCGGTGCAGAGATCCGATAGCCATCACAATACTCCACAAAACTCGGATGCAAACGGAGACTTGTAAAAAAAGTAATACATTTATTGAAGAAACATAAAAAAGCTTGACGTTTCCGTTCCCGTAGGAACTTTCCTCAGGATATATATACATATACAGTATAATATATATATATATTGTGTGTGTTAAAATACAGTGGTTTTCAAAATACACTGATGTGTATAGTGATAGGATATGTAAAGTGTTTTTTTATTATTTTTATATTACCTTCTTTTTTCTCCGGCTTTTGTCACCACACTGTCACTTCTATTCTTGTCAAAAGATATGATGCCTGAAGCACATGCATAAATCAACGTATTCATGTCACCAACCTTAAGTTTGGAGCATGTTAACTTTTTATTGCATAAATAATATATTACAATTAAATAATATTCTTCTGCACACCTTTTGATTAAGACTAGTTCCTTATTTTTCCTCATATGGCGATGCACTCACACATGCCAGCAAAATATACTGTATAAGGTGTAATTTGTAACAGACTAAAGTAAGAAATTATCTTCTATATAGAGAAAAATATATATATAATTCTTTAAATTATGAAGTACGATAGAAAAGTAATCATGAAAATGACTAAATTTGTCTTAATGATTTTGTTCTCATCCTTTAACAGTATGGCGTGCTGGCATATATCTTTTGATGTATTATGCAATTAAATTGATGGATGTTTAATTGAGTGAGTATGGCACACCATATGTGTACTTATGACCTCAATGTCACTGGTCAGATTAAAGCTTTGCACCATGAATGATAGAACATATGCTGTCATGGAAAATAGAACTTTAATGACTGTATTAAAAATGAATAGTATTTTTAATATAAGTATAATTAAATGTTGGAATCAAGTTAAGTCTGAAGGTTAGTAATAAGAATAAAAGGTAATAGTTTTTATATATATATTTTAAACTCATTGTTATATATATATATATATATGTATATAAACAGACATAGATATAAATATATATATAGAAACATAGAAACATAGAAAAATGTCGGCAGATAAGAACCTTTCGGCCCATCTAGTCTGCCCAATTACATGGATACTTTACCTGGATTTATCTTTTGTTTAGGATAGCCTTATGCCTATCCCATGCTTGCTTAAATTCAATTACTGTTTTGGCCTCTACCACTTCTACTGGAAGACTGTTCCATGTATCCACCACCCTCTCAGTAAAATAATGCTTCCTGATGTTACTTTTAAACCTTTGCCCCTCTAATCTAAGACTATGTCCTCTTGTTTTGCTATTTTGTTTCCTTTTAAATATACTCCCTTCCTCTACCTTGTGGATTCCCTTTACGTATTTAAATGTTTCTATCATATCTCCTCTGTCTCGTCTTTTTTCCAAGCTGTACATGTTAAGATCATTAAGCCTTTCCTGGTAACTTTTCTCCTTCAAGCCGTACACCATTTTAGTAGCCCTTCTCTGAACTCTCTCTAAGATGTCTATATCCTTCTGGAGATACGGTCTCCAGTACTGCACACAGTACTCCAAGTGAGGTCTCACCAGTGCTCTGTACAGTGGCATGAGCACTTCCCTTTTCCTACTGCTAATACCTCTCCCTACACAACCAAGCATTCTGCTAGCATTTCCTGCTGCTTTATTACATTGACTACTTACCCTTAGATCCTCTGAAATAATGACCCCTAAATCCCTTTCCTCAGATGTTGAGGTTAGGACTGTATCAAATATTCTATATTCAGCCCTTGGGTTTTTACGTCCAGGTGCATTATCTTGCACTTATCCACATTAAAACTCAATTGCCACAACTCCGACCATTTTTTTAGTTTACCTAAATCATTTGTCATTTGGCTGATCCCTCCAGGAACGTCAACCCTGTTGCAAATCTTTGTGTCATCAGCAAAAAGACATACTTTTCCATTAATACCTTCTGCAATATCACTAATAAAAATATTAAAGAGAATGGGTCCAAGTACTGACCCCTGAGGTACCCCACTGGTAACAAGACCTTGCGCCGAATAAACTCCATTTACCACAACCCTCTGTTGCCTGTCACTCAGCCACTGCCTAATCCAGTCAACAATATTGGAATCTAAACTCAAAGATTGCAATTTATTGATAAGCCTTCTATGCGGAACAGTATCAAAAACCTTACTGAAATCTAAATAAGCAATGTCTACTGCACCACCTGTGTCTATTATTTTTGTTACCCAATCAAAAAAATCAATAAGATTAGTTTGGCATGATCTCCCTGAGGTAAACCCATGTTGTTTCTGATCCTGTAATCTATGTGTTTTTAGATGTTCAACAATCCTTTCCTTTAACATGGTTTCCATTAATTTCCCCACTACTGACGTAAGACTAACTGGCCTATAGTTCCCCGATTCCTCCCTACTACCCTTCTTGTAAATGGGCACAACATTTGCTAATTTCCAGTCTTCTGGGACGACTCCCGTTAACAAGGATTGGTTAAATAAATCTGTTAACGGTTTTGCTATTACATCACTGAGCTCTTTTAATAATTTAGGGTGGATCCCACCAGGCCCCATTGACTTATTTGTCTTTACTTTAGACAGCTGCTGTAGAACCTCCTCCTCTGTAAACTGATATGTAAATGTCTCTTTAGTGTTCTCTCCTAACTGAGGTCCCTTTCCTTCCTTTTCTTCTGCAAAGACTGAACAAAAATATTCATTGAGGCAGTCAGCGAGACTTTTATCCTCTTCTACATACCTTCCTTCCTTTGTTTTTAATCTAACTAATCCTTGTTTTACTTTTCTTTTCTCGTTTATGTATCTAAAAAATGTTTTGTCCCCCTTTTTTACTGACTGAGCTATTTTCTCTTCTGCGTGTGCTTTGGAAGCTCTTATAAATTGCTTTGCCTCTTTCTGCCTAATCTTATAGGTTTGCCTATCTTCTTCACTCTGAGTTGTTTTATAATTATTGAATGCTGTCTTTTTGTTCTTCACTATTTTGGCCACTTCTGCAGAGTACCACAGTGGTTTCTTCCCTTTTTTGTTTTTGCTAACAAGCCGAATGCAATTTCCTGTGGCCTTCAATAATGCTTCCTTTAAATAATCCCATTTCTCCTGGACTCCCTTTAAACTCCTCCAGTCTGATAATGACTCCTTCACACAAAATCTCATTTTAGAAAAATCTGTTTTTTTAAAGTCTAAGGCTAGGGTCAGACTGAGGCAGTGCGAACGCGCGTGCAGCCGCACATAATCACGGCCGTGCTAGCAGCAGATGCCGGGCAATGACGGCCAATATACGAAGTACGGTCGCACAAAAGTGCGGCCGCGCACCGCAAGCGGCAAACAAACGCATTTTTTCGAGAACGTGAAACCACTAGTACGGACGTACAGAGTGCGCTGCGTCTGCTAGCGGCGTGTGTGCGTGATTGGGAGACGTCAGACGCTGCTAATGTCCGGCCAACATAACGTCCAGACCCAAAAAGTGTTTTATTGATGATCCGTACAAAATCACGGATGAAACTGCGCATCGTATGACCGCTATTGCGTATTCCGTGAAAAAATACATCCATTCGTTCGAACGCACTTTTTCACGGACAACGTGAAAAATGCGTTAGTCTGACCCTAGCCTAAAACTTTCGTTCTTGTGTGGTGCGGCTCCATCCCTGTTGTTATATTAAACCATACTGACTGGTGATCACTAGATCCCAAATTTTCACCTACAACAAGGTCCGATACCAAACCTCCATTTGTGAGTATTAAATCCAATATGGCCTCTTTACGGGTCGGCTCCTCAACTACTTGTGTTAGAGATAATCCCAGTAGGGAGTTTAGAATATTTGTACTCCTGGTGCACCCAGCTGTTTTGGTTTTCCAGTTCACATCAGGAAGATTAAAGTCCCCCATGATAATAACTTCCCCCTTCATTGCCATTTTGGCTATTTCCTCAACCAGCAGATTATCTAGTTCTTCTGCTTGTCCAGGGGGTCTATAGATCACACCTACACGAGCTACTGTATGATTGCCAAATGTTAGCGTAACCCAAACTGACTCTATGTTCACCTCGCTCACTTTTATTTGGTTCGTTTTTATGTTGTTTTTCACATACAGGGCCACTCCTCCTCCTTTCCTACCTTCTTCAGATCTGGAGGCTAAACTGAGCAGATTGTAAGCTCTTGAGCAGGTTCCTCTCGCCTACTGTACTGTGTGTTGAACCTGTATGCATATTTGTTGTCATATAGAGTCATATGTATGTTCAAAACTGGGAAAATAAACATAAAGATCTCTCATGTGTTTATTTTTCTGGTTTTGACCATACCATTTGACTTTCACTATTTACGACATCTAACCCCCACCCATGTGTCCCTTAATATCTTAATGTACAATTCTATGATATTGCTCACTTTAGCATCCAGACCTGAAGAAGAGAGGTTATACTCTCGAAAGCTTGTCTTTTAAATGTAACTTTACTCCAATAAAAAAGGTATCACTATGTATTGCTGTACTCGTGTATACTGTATATATTTATATATGTAACAGGGAGAGAGATCTATCAGTATTTCTAGCTGTATATCTCATTGACATAATGAACATATAACCTTTAAATAAATTGTGCTTCATTTTAACTCATCATATCCTGAATTATTATTACATTATATCCCCACTAGCTGAGGATGTAAGGTTTCATATTTTTAAATATTTAATGGCACGGAATAGACATCCATGCGGTACATTTTTCCTCTTACAGTGCTTTCATGAGTCATCTATTTTGACAGGTAAATGTCTGCTTTAAAGCTATTTGGTTTGCATCAACACTGAGATAAAATAAGACTCGAACAATATGTACCATGGAAGTGAAATAGCACACAATCACGGGATTGTTTGAGAAATAAAGATTTGTAATTGGCCAAAATAAGTAATGGAAAATTGTCTTTGAATCAGTCATTGATTTGTAGCAAACTGGCCAGAATTAACTTTTACATCCTTTGTCCACCGCCGTTAGCCTACAAAAAGACAGGATAAAGCCGGTGCTACATAATTTGTCACTAAATTTAGGAACATTATGGTAATGCACATATTAGAAAACTGACAACAATGAAGAAGACTTGTAATTGTGAACTTAATTCAAGGAGGCTGCTTTGAGTTGAAAATGAGAAGTAACAGGGTCTTCATTTTTGATTAGCTTACCTTTTCAAGTGTTCTGCTGCACTCTATCATAGAAATCGAGGTAGGAACTTTATTATCATCACCATAGCAACCACAGGAAATTTATATTTCAGAACAGTTGGCTACTTCAAAATTTCCTCGGGACTGAAAGAACAGCAGATGATGTGTACATTTTAATTCATTTTCACTTATTTCTGTGTAGAGGTGTTTCATAAACCAGGACACTTTTTAATGGTAGAACGCTCAGTTCCATCTAGAGTTTCTTTGCAAAGCCAGCAGGTTTCCATAAAAAAAAGAATACTGTATTATATAGAATTGAAGACTGCTACATGACATTTGACTTTTCCATTTTTTTTTGTAAAACATTATATTTCAATTTGATGTTGCATTTGGAAATAAATTAATAACTAGGTTACATATGTATCCACAAGTGCACTTGCACATATATACAGAGCCCTAGATTTAGGGTGTGTGAGCTGGGCGCCATGGCAACAGGGGTGGCAGGTGTTTGACACAACTCCCATGTTGTGGCAGCACAGAGTAATGTGACTGATCCAACCATAATTCTCAGCTCCTCTGCCGTGTCAGCCCTGGCTGTCCCATTCCCATGTTGCTTAACATGTTGAAGGCCACTGAGGGCTCCAGTAAGCCTGCACACACGGGACTACCAAGAGTGGGGAGGAGCTCTCCCTGTATCCTCCTTGTCCCTCTTCCTTGGATGCGTGTGTGTGTGCGTGTGTGAAGGGTTAGTGTATGTGTCAGTGAGTGTATATAGGGACATTCAGGGTCTGAGACAGTGTGTGACAGGCAGGTGGTTGCATATAAAGAGTCCAGTACACATAACATGGCCTGTAAGAGGTAATCAATAGAGGTAAGAAGGAAAAATATGTGTAACAGAACAGAACCTTACCAGTGGCATAGTGGCATAGCACCAGGCATGGTAGCATCAATGTTTCCAAAGTTCATATCCAGGGGCAAGCAGACGTTTGGTAGGCAGTCAGCAGATAACACATATCCAGTAAAGAAGCAATAAGGTCTGAAGACAGGCAGCATATCAGCATATATCTAGTAAATGAGCAATATGGTCAGTAGGCTGGTGGCAAATCAGCACAATCCAGTAAAAAAGCAAATAAAATCAAGGAATCAACAGAACAAAATATAATACAAAGAACTAGCTCATTTATCAAATAAGAATACTTGAACGTGGATTCACCGTTCTGGCTTTCTTTTTATATTGAGTCTTCATACGATGATCAGAAATGGTCATGGACTTCACACCACTTCATCAGCAAGCAACTGACTGCTGTGGACGACCTGTAGTGCACATGTATATTTCATTGTCCAGGAAACTTCCTATGGTGTAGCCACATTGGAACTACATAGTGACTTTCAAATGACGTAGTGTGACCTGGTATATAGGTTGGAGTTTCACAGTGTGTGAAGTCTCTGTTTGAGACTGTTAACTATAAAAAAAATTAAACACAATTAATTTGGTATAAAGGCATAAGATTCAGTGACAAAGAAATTCCCACTCAAAGGGCCATATTACAATCTTGTTGTTAACTGTAGCGCCGGCATGGTTTAAGTGTTAACGCACGCATTAAAAAAAATTGCGCTCAATTCCATATTACATTATTAACTCTACAACCGCGTGCAATCGTCTACCGCGTGTGAACCTGCGCGAACCATGCTAGAGCTTACTGTACTTCACGCATGCGATACTTAACATTATGAGCGCAAGCGCAAATGCTACGATTAACGTGGTATTACAATCTATTAGCACAAATTACCGCATCGGAGTTAAAAGGAAAATTTTTGCGATTATGAAAAGCTGGTGCTAACGGCATATCTGAACAACCTGGCTAACCCCAAAAAAAGCCAGCCCATAAAAAGGAATGCAGAAACAATATAATGTGCGTGTATTATTACTGTAGCATATGTGATCATTTTGCATCATAGACACAGAACCCGTCTCCGATGCCTGTCAGACGCAATTCAGTGGCGTTTGATAGGTGTGTTTCTTCATTTTGATTGGCTGAATGGGTGCAAAAAACTGCACCCGCTATGATTTTTGCACGAGATGGTACTGCGCCTGCATTTGTGCGCGTCCTGTTTGTGCGCAATTGATCGGCGGATGAAAAAAGTCACGAGGATTGTAATTCCAATGGAGAATTGCACGCGCAAAACTTTAACGCTTAGCGCAAAGATTTTCACTATGCGCGAGAATTTTAGCGTGGAGATTTTAATGTGGCCCAAAGTGTTTCATTCGATTTTCAGCTATAAAACAACTGTGCAACAAGCAATGCAAACAGCAATGAATACATTATTTATTTCCTGGATATAGTGTGTGTTCTGCTGAACTCCTTAAACTATAAATAAATAGCAACCAGTGTCATGCATAGCTAATCGACATTCTTGCATCCTCTGATATGTCTTTTTATTACTAGATATTCATGGGTCATCCTGCCATTGCTCTTTTGCTTCTGTCTTATAATTTCAGTTTCACGACTTCTCACCGACTATGATCATCATATCGATCTACACTGAATGAAAAGCATAAATGTTTTATTTTAACACAAGTTCACAGTGGCTGAAACTCTTATGTTTGTGAATCATCATTTAAAATACAACTATAATATTGCTCAACTGTATTACTCCACCTTACCATCCATATTACCATTTGTTATTATTTTTTTTAGGAGCACTGAACTTTCCAATTTTGTGTTGTACATATTGTTGTGCCATACATAAGTAACCAGAGGAGGAGGTTACGGAAAAGAGTGCCCTATTTTAGATAAGTATCCTCTACATCCATAGGGATTTGTGGTGCAAATTTGGGGTTCTGGTAATTGGTTGATGTCACGGAATGGCCCAGCACCCTCAGCCAGGGGCGGTGCAGTGACAGTGGTGGCTATGGACACTTGGGTGCGGTGGCACGCACCCAGTTTTGCAAGTACTTTTATTTAGATGTGATTATTGTGTGGTGTAATAAAGTGTCCCCGTTGGTTTATTGCGTAATGTATTTTCCCTTTGTCTGCCTTGCCCGCCGCCATTTTCCGATCACCTTGTGGCGCAGTTCAGAATCTTCGATTCGGAAAATGGCCGATTCAAACCATCCGGTTCGAATCGTAAAATGGCCGATTCGGACCATCCGGTCCGAATTGGCGACTCCCCGAATCGTAATGGCCAATGGGTCCCGGGAGGGCGGGCAAGGATTCCCATTGTATGATAATTTTGTGGAAAGTGATAAATGCTTGAACTGTAAATAATAAAGCCAGATTTACCAGTGCATCCAGCCTCGACTGATGTGGTTATTTTTCCGCCGTACTTTTCGTTCTGAGAATCCCTCGAGGTCTCAGGGTGCGGTGTCCCAGATCCGAACCGAACCGAGCGCTCTGTGCCTGCATCGAGCATCAGGGCAGAGGCGCAGCGGAAGGTGATTCGGTTCCCAGATCGAGAGATCCGATCCGAAGGGCGCGGCCGTGTACCGCGCTTCAGTGTTGCGAGGGATTGCGGTAAGATCCGAATCCCTCGCCCATCCCGCAAGATCCGAAGATTCATCTGTCCCCGATCCGAAAAGTCCTCCACCGGAGATCCGAAGATTCACCCGCACCTGGATCGGAAACGTTTCCCGCAAGAGAAGATCCGAAACGTTTCCCACATAAGATCCGAAGATTCCTCCGCGGCTGGCAGATCCGATTTCCACGAACGTCCCACACCCACAAGGTCAGTGAACCAGCTGCTCGGGACGCTGAGTGCCGTATGGCTCAGTGGTCGGGCTGGTTCTAGGCAGGGGTCCCCTCCACCGCCCGCTAACCCCTTCCTGGGGTCACGCCAGGCCGCACGAGACGCCGAGTGCGCGCCACTCGGTAGTCGGGCCAGCGGTAAGCGACGGGGTCACGCAGGTAGAGCACACCCGCAGGCGGAACAACATCTCCATTCCGTCATACTGGTGGCAGCGGTGGGATTGCTCTCTGCAGGCCCCTAGGAGACCTACGCCATGGTGGTGTACACCTACTACGACCGGGACACCCTGCGTGGGATGTTGGAAAACCAGGGAGGAACGCCGGGTAAGAAGAACCGGAAAACCCTGATCAAGGAACTGACCAGGATGGATCAGGACAGGGTGACGACGCCCGTCCCCAGCCCTGTCCACGCAGAGGTGGAGGAAGATGCTGGCCTCAGAGAGTTGCGGCGTCGGATTGCCCTGCTCGGAGATGCCTCATCGACGGTGGACAGATACGAAGTGATTCGGGAGTTCTACCGGGAAGTTGAGCAGGAGAAGGAACGCCAGCACGAGCTGCGGTTGGCAGAGCTCCGCGGAGCAGAGACTGAATACAGTAACCCCGAACCCTACCCCGTGGAACCCTGGGTCGAGGCTCACAGCTCGACTGGAGCTTCACCTTGGGAATCTGCAACCCCCAGTGATTGCCCTTGCGGGACTCTCAGCTCGCCTGGAGCCTGTACTGAGGACGTCACTCATCCCAGCGACCCTCGGATGGAGACTCACAGCTCGCCTGGAGCTGCATCTGAGGACGCCACATTCCCCGTTGAGGAGCGGTGCTCCTGTGCTGGCACCTTCGCTGACATGAAGGTCGTGTTGGCAAGAAGGCTGCAGGAGGGCCTAGAGCGGGACCAGAGGTCCACAGAGGAACTGTGGTACGAGGCCCTGGACCATGAGCGGGACTGCCATGGTGTGTACATTCCTTCCGACGCTGTCGTCCATCGGGTGCAGTACGATGTGCGAGCAGCGTTCCTGCAAGGTCGGGCCCCAGAGGAGTGGGAGGCCGAGCTCCGGAGTCTGGTGCAACAGGAGATCGCACTGGACGCCGCGTACCGCGCACTTCGGTGGCTAACCGCCTCTCCGACAGTGCGCCCTATTGGAGGCAGCTCCACGGCAGGGCCTCGCTACGGAGGCACGGGGCTGCTCTACGAGGGCATGGCCGCCGACCCCGAGTTCGGAGCGGAGACAGAGGAATGGATGGAAGAGATCCTGGAGCGACGGGAACTGGAGATCCCGTCAGACAGCAGGGACTCGGTGTTTGAGGAGCTGGAGTCCCTAGCCGAGCGAGAGTGGGAGCTCGAGGTGGCTTACCGAAAACTGTTGGACGGCGTTCCGCAGTCGAGCCTGAGCTCCCCGTGGTGGGACGGGTTGGCGGAGGAAGTCGACAGTCCCCAGGTTTGGGACCTATGGGAGGCCGAGGCGGACCCATGGGTGCCCGTGGGGGTTCCGGCAGAGGAAGTTACCCCCTTCACCCCGCAAGAGGACACTGTGGCTGAGGCCACGGGTCCAGTGGGGGAGGAGACGGATGGTCTCCCCGGGATGGGTTGTGCGCAACCATTGTTTGCCCCGGGGGGTGAAGTGACCATCCTTCCCCAAGGAGATCTCCAACCAGCGGAAGAGCTGGCTACGGGGCAGAGTGTCGCTGGCCTCTGCCCACTGCTTACAGTCCACCAGGAGAAGCAGACAGGTGGTTCCCCCGGGATGGGTTGTGCGCAACCATTGTTTGCCCCGGGGGGTGAAGTGACCATCCTTCCCCAAGGAGATCTCCAACCAGCGGAAGAGCTGGCTACGGGGCAGAGTGCCGCTGGCCTCTGCCCACTACTCAAAGTCTGCCAGGAGGAGCAGACAGATGGTTCCCCCGGGATGGGTTGTGCGCAACCATTGATTGCCCCGGGGGGGGAAGAAACCATCCTCCCGCAAGGAGATCCTCACCCAGCTGAAGAGCTGGCCACGGGGCAGAGCGCCGCTGGCCTCTGCCCACTACCCACAGTCTGCCAGGTGGAGCAGACGGATGGTCTCCCCGGGATGGGTTGCGTGCAACCATTGTTTGCCTCGGGGGTGAAGTGACCAGCCCTCCCCAAGGAGATCCCCACCCAGCGGAAGAGCTGACACCAGGGCAGAGCGCCGCTGGCCTCTGCCCGTTTCTCCCAACTTGCCCCGAGGGCAGAGCGAGATGACCCCGTGCAACTGCTGTTGCATCCATTTGTCCCCTTCGTCGGCTACCAGGAAGAGCAGCCAGGTTTGGCTCTATTTGCTCCTTCGGTTGCCGTGTCCGTACCTGGCCATCCAGCGGAAGAGCTGGCAACGGGGCAGAGCGCCGCTGGCCTCTGCCCATTTTGGCAACCCTTGGGCTCGGGGGCCTCACGCAGCCACGGTTCTGTCCCACGGCTGACCTGGGCACCCGGGGCGTGTGCATTTAGCACCCGGGTTCCCCGGGTGAGCGATAACCCTGGAGGGGACACAGGAGGTACTCTGGCCCAGACGTATGTCCTCTCGCCCAGCCGGGGTAACCCTAAGGACATGGGGTCCCGACCAAGCTGGCACGGCCGCAAGGCCAAATGGAGAGGCCTGGTGACCCGGCCTCCCCAGACTGACTATGGGCCTGGGAGCACCGACTTCCCCGGTATGACCCGGTGGGGTCAGACCAGGTGCGTCGAACTGGGGGAGGGGGAGGAGTGTCACGGAATGGCCCAGCACCCTCAGCCAGGGGCGGTGCAGTGACAGTGGTGGCTATGGACACTTGGGTGCGGTGGCACGCACCCAGTTTTGCAAGTACTTTTATTTAGATGTGATTATTGTGTGGTGTAATAAAGTGTCCCCGTTGGTTTATTGCGTAATGTATTTTCCCTTTGTCTGCCTTGCCCGCCGCCATTTTCCGATCACCTTGTGGCGCAGTTCAGAATCTTCGATTCGGAAAATGGCCGATTCGAACCATCCGGTTCGAATCGTAAAATGGCCGATTCGGACCATCCGGTCCGAATTGGCGACTCCCCGAATCGTAATGGCCAATGGGTCCCGGGAGGGCGGGCAAGGATTCCCATTGTATGATAATTTTGTGGAAAGTGATAAATGCTTGAACTGTAAATAATAAAGCCAGATTTACCAGTGCATCCAGCCTCGACTGATGTGGTTATTTTTCCGCCGTACTTTTCGTTCTGAGAATCCCTCGAGGTCTCAGGGTGCGGTGTCCCAGATCCGAACCGAACCGAGCGCTCTGTGCCTGCATCGAGCATCAGGGCAGAGGCGCAGCGGAAGGTGATTCGGTTCCCAGATCGAGAGATCCGATCCGAAGGGCGCGGCCGTGTACCGCGCTTCGGTGTTGCGAGGGATTGCGGTAAGATCCGAATCCCTCGCCCATCCCGCAAGATCCGAAGATTCATCTGTCCCCGATCCGAAAAGTCCTCCACCGGAGATCCGAAGATTCACCCGCACCTGGATCGGAAACGTTTCCCGCAAGAGAAGATCCGAAACGCTTCCCACATAAGATCCGAAGATTCCTCCGCGGCTGGCAGATCCGATTTCCACGAACGTCCCACACCCACAAGGTCAGTGAACCAGCTGCTCGGACGCTGAGTGCCGTATGGCTCAGTGGTCGGGCTGGTTCTAGGCAGGGGTCCCCTCCACCGCCCGCTAACCCCTTCCCGGGGTCACGCCAGGCCGCACGAGACGCCGAGTGCGCGCCACTCGGTAGTCGGGCCAGCGGTAAGCGACGGGGTCACGCAGGTAGAGCACACCCGCAGGCGGAACAACATCTCCATTCCGTCATAGTTGACTTGTCACAAAGAAAACTTTTTATATGAACTAGATGTGAATTGATTACACCACCCTCACCTCTAACTGGTGAATCACTATATAGTGAATGCTAAATGATGTAATATGAGAGCTGTTGGATGAGGAACTGGATTTCACCAGTTGTTTTCTTCTGCTCCAATTTGAGGTGGCAACTCAAACCATGAAAAAAATCTTTAGTTCTTTACCTTCTTCTGGGTGCAAGAATGTTAAGCTCACTTCATTGAAAGACCATACATGTCCCATCACTGAAGTGTTACACTTCCCACCGTGGGATGCCGCCAACCTCAGCAGCCATCTGGTGCTACCATGCATTCTCGGCTGATGTCCGTGGCAGTCTCGGTAGCGCTGCCCTTGACAGGGGGTTTCTTCTCCCGTGTGCGGCGGGTTGCACTGTGCCGGGCGGTCATGGGTGCCTGCTGAGACACTACAATCGCTTAAATTCTGAATAATTCTGAATCTGAAAGGTAATTGAAAGAAATTTAAATTTTTAGACTCTGTGCATCCTTACTGAGCATACAGTAGGTGTAGTTTTGGAGCCGATGTGTCATTCTCTGTATCGTTTGGAGCCATTCTTGCATAATTATGTGCATCTTTCTGTGCCTATGTACATTCTTTGCATCATTTCTGAGCCTTTCTCCCATCATCTTTTTAAATTTTGTACTATTTTTTTTACAATATTTTGATACATCAAGCTTCCCAATATATGAAATGGCCAAATATATCTAAAGCTTTTGTTATTCCGAATCGGTCCAATACTGAAATATTAGAAGTCTCACATTACTTCATCCTGCCTCTAACAAGCATTAAAGTCCCACTAGGAACAGAGGTTAAAATATACCACATATTAACTGCACCACAACTATGTATATTAAAGGTATAACTTGTATTGTAGACTCGTTGATATCAACAAACAGTCATGCCTACCATTGATTGCAATGAAACATGGCAAAAGGACTAATCAGCTAATAACTATACCCACTTCATCTTCCAGCAACATAGACATACATTGTTATTTTTACATACAGTCATTCTACTCCAAACACATGTACACATGTATTGTCTAATCATTCTATAATGCATTAAAATGATAACAAGTGTTTGCTGAGAAACAAATTATCTTATATTGTGGAGACACAATACGTCGATCATTTCCGGGATTTTTAATTGTTCACACGTGATTTCTAGGAGATTCCTCACTTAGAGGATTACTTAAGAGAGGTAAACTTCTGTTTTGGTACAGCTCTTGAAAAAGTCATTTGATTTTAAAGGACAAAACGCGTCGAGCGTATCTCCCCCCCCCCCGAGGGGTTTATCCATCGCTGGGACTCCACTGTGTTTCCGGACTTTACAACGGACTGCATTTTGCAGACCTCAATTTTCCATCCAACAGGACTGGCTCCAGAACTCTGCAAGAAAAGACGGTATCCGTGGATTGTTTGTAAATATGCGTTTTTGTACACAAGCTTGTCCTCGTGTGCCACTTATTTTGTGAGTGGTTTTTACCCTACCTACACTTCTGTTAATTCAATTTTTGCTCTTTTACGCTATGTCCAATATTTCTTCTCCATTTTTCTGCTTGAGAAATCCGCTGTGATGGTTACTACACCACACTCTGAATTTGCATCTTTGAATCCACATGAGGACTATATATATGCTATTTTTGAGGACATTACACGTGATTATTGATTGCTTCCTGTTATTATTTTATTAAGGAGAGCACATCATTTTTTGTCACTTGTGTTACCTTGTCCAAATTTATGTATGTTTGTCCTATTGTGGAGACATACAGGGTTATTTAAAGAGCATCGAAAAGTAACCGCACGTTCGGCGACTTTTTGTTCTCTTCAATTTGGGGCGAATTGGCGATCCCATTTCAGCGACCCCTGCGGTGTATTCAGCAAGCACCACAGGACCGTCGTAGTGCAGGGAAAAGCCGCCACAAACCCGACGAAAAATCACCACCAAACCCGGCGAACGCACACTGAAACCCGCAAAAACATCTGGATTAACCCCGCCAAACACCGGAGAAACCCGAGCAGCCGTCGATCACAGCGCAGAGCAGCCGCCGGAAAAATCTGACAACGCAGACAAATGGAGTGAGAGAAAAAAAACCAGTACGCTTGAATGTTTGAAAAGTGAAACGCTGTTTGCAAAGAAACTACAGAACTAAAATGTCTGAAATTTACATATAAGATCCAATGAATGATAATAAAAAGGGCTGTTACAGAAAAAAGAAAAATAAATAAAAAAAAACAGAAAAGAAAAATTCACCAAAAAAATGCCGAAAAATGCCTAAAAGATCCTAAAAAATCTATAAATTAAGAGACTTTTTACTGCAGAATATAATATTAGATATTGAATTAAAACGGGAATATTTTTAACATTGAAGCCTATGGGATTCCCCTGAATAAACCTGTCGAATGAAACCACCGAACAGCAGGGCAATTCGGCAACTTTTCACTGCTGGTTTTTGTTCTCTGAATAGACGAAGTATTTCTTCACTATGTGGGATTTCACTGCCCTCGAACAGGCACTGTATGTGCAGGCAATTCGCCAACATTTGGTGAACTGCCTGCTCTCTGAATAGCCAAATGGGCATGAAAGGTAACCGTATGCTGAATTTCACTGTTCGGTTACCTTTCGGCCACAATTTGGATCTCTTTGAATAACCCTGATAGAGAGCATTCATTGGGAGACAAGACAAAGACAAAGGTAATCAAAGACCAGCAGCTACAACAAACCTTCCATGATAGCTCCTATACTGAAAAACTGGTTATTATACACGTGTCACATTTTGCCTTAAGTAGATTGTTAAACAAAAGCCGATATCTTATTATTTCCTTGACATTGATGTTAAGTACCTTGCCAGCTGATGAAGAGATACTGTCCACTCTGCACACCAGGTCAACAAAGAAGGAGCTATAGGCTTCATGGTGCATCTGCCTTGACTCCACTCTATGTTCCAAACTGTGGTATCCTGCTGAGGGACCTTGAGACCCTCCCTTTGTCTTGACCCGGCGAGTAGTTATAGCGTCCAATTGCACTGGGTGGAACTTTTAACTCTCCTGCTTATTCCTCTCTCACACACTGTCCCAATCTTCTTTTCTTTAACTTTGCATTCTAAAACACTCGATTTGATAAACCTGATAATAGGGTGCTAGATCATTTTTTTTGTATTAATGCCATAAATGTTGGGCTGCAGATCTGGGAAGGCTTACAGCACTTTTTCGGATGACTATTATTTGATCATTGCTCACCATCATTAATATATATATTCAGCAAAGGTCAGGAAAAGCCATCTAGTATGGCATTGCACTGGCAAGGAGGGTTCTGTGTTAAATCAGACCCTGGATTTAAATGCCATTTTTTACTCTGCAACAGACCTTTTTATTATTATTCATAGGACTTTTTATTTTTCCATGCAGTTTTAATGTTTTAAACGACTTTTAAAAATTTTGTTCCTTCCCCAGTTCTGCAGCTGATTGGCTTTTTTCGGCAGCATTCGGCTGCGAGTCGGCTGCATTTGGCTTGCTGTGGGTACGTTCAGCGATCTGTACAGTGGCGTTCGGCAGCTCGTCGGCTGCGTTCAGAGGAAACCCTGTTCAGCATACTTTTGAACCCTGCGGCAAATGCTCAATTTACTGCAGGGTCGGCGAACTGAACTCGCCGAACTGTCTCTGAATAACTTCTATAGTGTGTTGTTAATGTCCTTGATGCTATTATTGCACTCAACTAGTTAGCACACTGTTTTCTTGGCATCTGCAAAGTAGACTTTCCTCTACCTACCATGGGCCTGCAGACACACAATAAGACATTAACCGAAATCGCACATGGCACCAGATTGTCCTGGCTATGTCAAGTCCTGTAGTCATGGGAGGCCAGGCATGTCTGCTAAGCTGTGACAGATGAGAAGATTGTGCCTTTCATTTTTAGCTGTTGAGCTGCAATTAGTTTGCAGGATTCTAGAGCCACTATTGATCCATTAATGAACATGACCAACGAAATGATAAGGAGCATAATCTATGCGATATAGACATGTGCATTCGTTTTGGTACTAAAACGATTTAGTCCGAATTTTGGGATAATTTAGTTTTCGTATGACTCAAGAGATACGAAACTGCTCAGTACAAAAAAACGAAAGAAACTAAAAAAAATTCACTACATTTTAGTTTCAGTCCTTTTTGTGATATTACATTGAGTGAAGGAGACCAGCAATGAAGAGCGCAACATCGCAAAGCTACAGAAAAGGTTTGTATGCGTAAACCTTCCCGACCCCTACCCGAAAATCTGACAGTGATAAAGCTCCTGAATACTCACTCGCAGCACAGACAGCCAGCACAGGAGAGGAAACCTTTACTTAACCTTGCATGTCTATGAGGCAGACAAGAAGATAAATGCAGCTGGAGAAGGAAAAAATTCAAATAAATCACACTGAAAGCTAATGACAGAGGAGGGCTGGATAGTAAAAACCCCTTTATAACAAGCAGCGCTGGGGACTTTATAAAACGTGTGTTATCTCCCCTCCCGCTCTGCATAATAGGGGCTTAGGTCTGATACATTTTATATTATCCAGGAGCACTATCCCCCTTTCCTCATCTATAATACACGTTTTATATATAAAGTCCATCTCCTCTCCCAGTGCTGCTTGTTATAAATGGTTTTTACCTCTGATACATTTAGTATCCCGCTCTCACAGTTACTCTGTCATTATGAGACTTCAGTGTGATTTATTTGAATGTTTTCCCTTGATTTAAAGTACTTTATTTTATTCTAAAAATAAATTTGCGCCAGTCAGCTCTTCTCTGAGCTTTCAGACCAATTTACTTTAATATTTTCCCTTCTCCCCTGCTTTTATAATCCTGTCTGAGACACAGAGATACAAAGTTTATGTAAAAGATCCCTCTCCTGTGCTGGATAAGCATTGCATGCCGAAGTTCTGCACCCTCCACATGCCAATGCAGTAGGATGTTCTATACAGAGAGGGGCATTAATTAATGCAGGAGGATGTTCTATACATTATACAGAGAGGGGTATTAATGCAGGAGGATGTTATATACATTATACAGAGAAAGGTATAAATTGAGGAGGATGTTCTATACAGAGAGGGACATTAATTAATTCAGGAGGATGTTCTATACATTATACAGAGAGGAGCGGTTTTATTTTGAGCCCTTTAAATCCAGTGGCTGTGAGCGCTGAGATCGGCTGCTTTTTATATTATCTCTCAGAAACAATGTATCAGGCTCAGCAGTTACAGTAACTGACTGCTGCTCATCACATCGCTCAGAGTTTCAGTAAAACAAGGAAATTATATTGTTATAACCTCTTATATATAAATATATTATTTACTAGTTTTACTGAAACTCTGAGCGCTGTGATGAGCAGCAGTCAGTTACTATAACAGCTTTGCCTGACACATTGTGCTGAGAGTGAGAGATACTGTAACAAGCAGCAATCTCAGCCCTCTGAGGAGCCACTACAATAGTAATTGTATCCGCTGGTTTTCGGATGAATGAAATTAGTTTTCATACTAAAGAACTGAAAATGAATTTCTTTAGCAACTAAATAAATTGGGTTTTAGGACTAATCCATTAGTTCAAAACGAAATTTTGTGCTATGCACATGTCTAATGCAATATTATGTGGAAAAAAAGGAAAATTACTTATTTTACTATTGATTGCACGGCCCCTATAACATTCTTTGCGCATTTTCGTTTGCGCAGCGCAATTTTTTTTGCGCGCATCGTCCAGCGTAAAAACAACGCGCAAAACGAAGAGTAATATGTGGTAACGTAGCGCACGAAAATCAGTGTGCAGACTGTTTATTCGCAGGATTCAGCCAATCAGAATTAAGAACCTTAATTGACATCAATTTACCTTAATTGACTCACTAAAGTTTTTGCGCTTGTCAAAGTAAATCTGAGTATACATGCTGCAGCAATAAAAAAATATGCACGAATTCACAATTTTATTATTTGGGTATGTGTAGAATGTGAACTATACTGTGCTGTATTTTTTTTTTCATGCTGGTGTTTTTCGTTTTGGCCACAACGTTCCGATTTGCAGTTACCACTAGCTTTTCAAAGACGTTAAAATTATGCGTGCAAACGTCGTTCGTAAAAATATGCGCATCGATTGTAATACCATCCGCGTACCAGCGCACAAACGAATTTGCGCTCACAATGTTAAGTATAGGACGCGCACAGTTCATCACGCTCACGCAGGTCCATCAGCGTTAAACGATAACGCGCATCGTTTGCGAGAACGTTGTAATACGATGTTCTGCGCAAAGGGGTTTGCCCCTCGCGCAAATACGCATTTGCGCACGCAAACGAAAATGTGCGAGGAATGTAATAGGGGCCAATGTGTTTTAGAAAATACCGTATACTACAATGGGTGACGAATCAATCCTGTAATATGTTTAAAAGTCAAATTAAATAAAGAAAAGGATTTCAGAGCATATTGGATATATTTCATACACTAAAAACACCAAAACATGCATATTCTCATTTCTTTTTCACATAACATCGTAATAGTCTAAACCTGTGGGTATATCCTGTATAAATAACTAATTTCAGCTTCCAATATGTGTCATTCCTGAAAAAGAGACTTTATGATCCTGACAGCTTACACTGCCATTCACATCAATTATCTAATAACTTATCCTCATTTTTTACTATGTAAGTATGTTTTCTGCAACATATCACAGAATATGCTGAAGAGAAAATACATAAATTGGATAAATATTGAGACATACAGCCTCCATATCAAAGCAAAAATAAAGATAGTTTTGCATTTCGTGCTCTAATTCATTTTCATCTTCTGCCGCTCGTGAGTCCTGTAAACTAAATTATTATTTCTACATCATGTGCTTCAAATCTTTCCTTTTTCTAACATGAAGGAATACATTGGAAAGTTATAAATAAAAACTATCATTAAGCATAAAACCCAGGTTTCTCTTTTTTCAGTTTCCTACAAGTGTCAGAAGCCGTAATACTGTACGGCTGATGTCTCACAAAATGAGGGCCAGAAAAGACACTTTAAAGTAAGTTGTGAAAACAGTGATTTATTTTTACATTCTTTTCAATGTGGACATTTTGGAAAATTGTTCATTTTGCGCATGCAAACGTTCAATAATATCCTGGGTATAGGTTTGAATTTTGAATATCTGTTGTCATCTCAAAAGCAGCTATCTAGTAAATTTATACATATATATATTTCTATTAAACCTTAAATTGCAGAAGTCATTTACACATCCAAGCAATTCAAACCACTGCATCCCAGAGCTCCTGTGCTACATTCCCCATATGTACCCTGGGTAAGACATGCAAATGACATCTGTCTCACTTTTATTGCATCCTGTGTCTGTTTTCACACAGAACCCTTCAAACAATGCCATGCCATACTAGATGTTTTTTTTTTTTAGCAGAGATCAGGTTTATGCAACTGGTCAAAGCCACTCCTGGACAGTGCTGTTTCAGGTATATATACACTATATTGCCAAAAGTATTCGCTCACAAGTTCATATGCGAGTCAAGGCAGGTGAGTGAATACTTTTGGCAAAATAGTGCATATAGGTAAATATACTGTATATATATATATATATACACATAAACATATGTATATAATAAAAAAAACTGTCTCAAAGGTTTTGATATATGTTAAATATTAAAATAACACTTTAAAGACCACTAATTCAATTATTTAATCAATGTGTTATTAATTTTAGTAAGATTAAAAGACATCTCAGTGGGATCTCATTGTTCCTCTGCTTTTTGCTTAGATCACAACGAGTTGCAGCAGAGAACACAGCAGGGGGAATTCTTGTACAAAGCTCAAACAAAGAATAGTCAATACAATAATCGAGGGTGCTCAGTAGGCATGAGCCGAACACCCCCCGAGTTCGGTTCGGGCCCGAACCCGAACTTCCCATATGTTCGGTTCCGATCCCGAACCCGAACTCGAACTCCATGCAAGTCAATGGGGCTGAAAACTCGTTTTTTAGAGTGCCCTCCAAGAGGGCATATATGCTAGATATTTGCCATAAAAGATGTATGGGGGTCCGGGTAGTGCCCTGGGGGACAGGAAACAAGGACAAAAAGCAAGTATCATCGTACAGTAACCCCTCTGTGGTATTGTGGAAGAGTGCAGGGGTGGACCATGTGGTCCTATATTGAAAAGATATGATTCTGGTCAAGGCGTCAGTGCACCCAGATATTGTGCCTTTGGTGCCAGGCCAGCAAGTATCATCATACAGTAATCCCTCTGTGGTATTGTGGAAGAGTGCAGGGGTGGACCATGTGGTCCTATATTGAACAGATATGATTCTGGTCAAGGCGTCATTGCACCCAGATATTGTGTCTTTGGTGCCAGGCCAGCAAGTATCATCATACAGTAACCCCTCTGTGGTCTTGTGGAAGAATGCAGGGGGTGGACCAGGTGGTCCTATATTGAAAAGATGTGATTCTGGTCAAGGCGTCAGTGCACCCAGATATTGTGCTTTTGGTGCCAGGCCTGCAAGTGCCATCATAAGACAGTAACCCCTCTGTGGTATTGTGGAAGAGTGCAGGGGTGGACCATGTGGTCCTATATTGAAAAGATATGATTCTGGTCAAGGCGTCAGTGCACCCAGATATTGTGCCTTTGGTGCCAGGCCAGCAAGTATCATCATACAGTAACCCCTCTGTGGTATTGTGGAAGAATGCAGGGGTGGACCATGTGGTCCTATATTGAAAAGATATGATTCTGGTCAAGGCGTCAGTGCACCCAGATATTGTGCCTTTGGTGCCAGGCCAGCAAGTATCATCATACAGTAACCCCTCTGTGGTATTGTGGAAGAGTGCAGGGGTGGACCATGTGGTCCTATATCGAAAAGATATGATTCTGGTCAAGGCGTCAGTGCACCCAGATATTGTGTCTTTGGTGCCAGGCCAGCAAGTATC
The DNA here is from genome assembly GCA_009667805.1 of Leptobrachium leishanense. Lineage (NCBI taxonomy): Eukaryota > Metazoa > Chordata > Amphibia > Anura > Megophryidae > Leptobrachium > Leptobrachium leishanense. The sequence continues at coordinate 72,938,763 of CM019067.1, read as the reverse complement.
ATCATACAGTAACCCCTCTGTGGTCTTGTGGAAGAATGCAGGGGGTGGACCATGTGGTCCTATATTGAAAAGATGTGATTCTGGTCAAGGCGTCAGTGCAAACAGATATTGTGCTTTTGGTGCCAGGCCTGCAAGTGCCATCATAATACAGTAACCCCTCTGTGGTATTGTGGAAGAGTGCAGGGGTGGACCATGTGGTCCTATATTGAAAAGATATGATTCTGGTCAAGGCGTCAGTGCACCCAGATATTGTGCCTTTGGTGCCAGGCCAGCAAGTATCATCATACAGTAACCCCTCTGTGGTATTGTGGAAGAATGCAGGGGTGGACCATGTGGTCCTATATTGAAAAGATATGATTCTGGTCAAGGCGTCAGTGCACCCAGATATTGTGCCTTTGGTGCCAGGCCAGCAAGAATCATCATACAGTTACCCCTCTGTGGTATTGTGGAAGAATGCAGGGGTGGACCATGTGGTCCTATATTGAAAAGATATGATTCTGGTCAAGGCGTCAGTGCAACAAGATATTGTGCTTTTGGTGCCAGGCCTGCAAGTGACATCATAATACAGTAACCCCTCTGTGGTATTGTGGAAAAGTGCAGGGTTGGACCCTGCGGTTCAAAAAATTAAAATGATATAAATCTGGCACAGGCATCAGTGCAGCCAAATATTGTGCCTTTCATGGCAGCAAGTGCCTTCACACCGTAACCCTTTTGTGGTATTGTGGAAGAGTTCAGTGCTGGAGGTTTTGTGAATGCAGAAGAGGACATCCCCGATCTATTCCATTACTTCAGCATCAGGGGATTGATAGCTGCTGATCCAGGACTGATTCATTTTTATAAACGTCAGCCGGTCTACAGAGTCGGTGGACAGACGCACTCTTTTGTCTGTGACAAAACCTCCAGCGGCACTGAACGTCCTTTCAGACAGCACGCTAGATGAAGGGCAACCTAGTAGCTGCATAGCATATTGGCTAAGTTCTGGGCAGTGATCCAATCTCAACACCCAGTAAGCCAGTGGATCATCTGCTGGAAAGGTATCCAGGTCTGCCCTTGCCCCTAGGTAGTCCTGCACCATATGGTGAAGACGCTGGCAATGGGTGCCTACATTTGACGTCCCTGGGCGTCGAGGACTAAAAAAATTTAAAAATGCATCAGTCAAGCGGCCCTGGCCTTCACCACTATTCCTCTGATCATCCGCAGTCTCAGAAGCACTTGTGTCAGCACTTGGTAATCTACCAGTGCCTGGAAAGTTGTTACACAAGTGTCGCTTTAGAGCGTCCTCAAGTTTTGTCATCCTGTGCTCCCTCTGTGTGGGCAGGATGAACTCTGCAACTTTACCCTTGTATCGTGGATCAAGACGGGTTGCCAACCAATAATGATCCCTCTCCTTGATAGCACGAATCCTGGGGTCCTTTAGCAGGCTTTGCATCATTAGGGAGCCCATGCAGCGTAGGTTGGAGGTGGCATTAGCTTCCGAGTCTTCCTGGTCAATGAGGATGACCGTATCGTTCACTTCCTCCTCCCAGCCATGCACTAGCCCTTGTGTTTCTGGGCACACGAAACCCTCCCTTGAGGAATCCCCACCTTCAATGCCCCCACTACTTAAATATTCTGCCTCCTCCTCCTCCTCATCCTCCTCCTGTCTGATCTGAGGATCCGCAGGAATGCTGCGGAAAGACTAGGGCCTTGAGAGCTAGGGAAGGCCTCCTCTTCCTCCCGCTGCTCTGCCTCTAAAGCCACATCTATAATTCCCCGCAGAGTGTGCTCCAGCTTGCTGCTGACTGCCTTTCCCAATGACTGGATAACATTGTCTTCCACATGCTGGTATAGTGCTGGAATGGCCTTGCGTGAAAAGTAATGGCGTTTTGGAACCTGCCACTGTGGTACTGCACATTCAGCAAATTCACGGAAGGGAGCAGAGTCCACCAGCTGGAAAGGCAGCAACTGCAATGCAAGTAATTTTGCTAAGCTGGCATTTAGACGCTGTGCTTGGGGATGGTTGGGACTATAATTTTTCTTTCGCTGCAGCAGCTGCGGCAACGTAATCTGACTGCGTAAATCTTCAGCTGCTGGGATGATGTCACATTGTGAGGAAGGACCTGGTACATCCATTACTGTAGCATCATCCCTGTCGGTGGAGGCTGTAGGCAATGACATGGCAGGACAAACAGTGGGGGTAGAGACAGATGAGGAGGAGGAGGACCTACGCAAAGTTTTGCGCCAACGGGATGTGTGGCAGTTGTTCATATGTCGCCTCAAGCACGTGGTACCCAAGTGTCCGGTATCTTTCCCACGCTTAATAGGGATGTGCGTTTCGGGTTTCGGAATTTCGGAATTTTCACGAAATTTCCCGATTCGTGCATTCGGATTCGGATGATTTTTCCGAAAATTTTCAAATCCGAAAACGGATTCGTTCGGAATTTTCGAATGGACTAGAAATGTGTAAAATCTAAAATCATTTTTGTTCCATTCGTAATTTCGGCTCCATTCCTGATTTCGGTTCTGTTTCAGTAATTTCAGACAACGTATTTTTTGGTTATATCGCTGATTCTGTAATTTTGTATCATTCCCATCTCAATGTATGCTTCTTGTAAAACCAAAGAAATCTCAATGTATCCATCTTGTAAAACCAGAGAAATCTCAATGTATCCTTCCTGGAAAACCAGAGAAATCTCAATGTATCCTTCTTGTAAAACATGGGAAATCTCAATGTATCCTTCTTGTAAAACCAGAGAAATCTCAATGTATCCTTCACGGGAAACCAGAGAAATCTCAATATATCCGTCCCGGGAAACCAGAGAAATCTCAATTTATCCTTCTTGTAAAACATGAGAAATCTCAATGGTAGAATTATCGTATCGACAGAATTATTGTATCGACAGAAATATCGGATCCGAAAAACCATTAGATTAAGTCAAAACGAATAGACACTTTGAAACGAGGAGAACAGACGTTCCGAAAAACACGAAAATTTCCGAAATTACGAAAAAAGTCGATACGAAAAACGAAACGAAACGAACCGAAACGGAAATCGGCCGAAACGAGCCGAAACGAAAATTTAGAAAATCCGAACGAACCGAATAGAACCGAAAAAAAAAATCGGTGCACAAGTCTATCGCTTAAGCCTCATCTGACATAGATTACAAATAGCAACGCTGCGCTCTACTGCACATTTCTTAAAGAACTCCCAGACAACAGAGTTCCTGCATGTGTTCTTTGAGACAACAGCGCTCTGCACCGGAGCAGCTCTGACATGTGATGCCTTGGACTGGCTAGTGCTACGGTTGGTCACAGAGGATGTTGTGCCTCGTGTTTGCTGTGCCTTCTCCTCCCCCTCTTCCTCACTTAATTCCTCTGTTCGATCAGGCACCCAGGTGGAGTCAGTGACCTCATCATCATTGTCATCATCACCCCCTATCTCCTCGTCACTGGAGCCAACTTGGCAGTATGCTGCAGCTGCTGGGGCAACATGAGTGCCAGTTATTTGTGTGTCATCACTGGCACCCCCTTCCTCTAGGTTGATTATACTCCCTTCCTCAACCTCAGAGATTGAATCAGAGCACTGTACTTGCTGCGCATCCTCAAGCAGCATGTCACTCTCATTGTAGTCAAACAATTCAGCTGACTCCTCCGTGTGTGATAGCGAGGCTACGGCAGGAGTAGCTGTGGACATGGAGGCTGCATTAGATGCTTTGGCAGCTGAGGTGACTGTAAAGCACTAGAAGCCTGGCTGGCAGAGGACTCGAAGGATGAGGATGGCCTGGTTAGCCAATCCACCAAGTCCTCTGTAGGTTGCTGCTGCTTAAGACGGCCCGCACCAGTTAGAAAGGACAAGCGTGCCCCTGCAGAGGATGCACCACGTCCACCACGACCAGAGGCACAGCCTCCCAACATAGGGGCTGCTTGCCCTCTTATCTGTGTCTGGGAGCGTCTGCCTGTCCTTTTTATTCTTTCAGACATGGTGAGTGATATATAGATTAATATATACAGAACTCTGATTCAACTCTGGTATAAAGATTTAAAAACCTCTGGTATAACTCAGTGAGACACCCTGATAGCTGGCAGCCAGTGACAAGACACAGATTACAAGACTTAGACACCTCCTATAAATCAGTGAGACCCCTTGATGGATGGCAGTGAAACCTCCTATAAATCAGTGAGACCCCTTGATGGGTGGCAGCCAGTGAGAACACACGGATTATAACAATTCACAAATGTTTTAAAGAAATTAGTGAGCCCCAAAATACTGCGTGGTACTGGCTGTGTGACAAGACACAGATCACCTCAATTCACAAATGTTTTGTAGAAATTAGTGAGCCCCAAAATACTGCGTGGTACTGGCTGTGTGACAAGAGACAGATCACCTCAATTCACAAATGTTTTAAAGAAATTAGTGAGCCCCAAAATACTGCGTGGTACTGGCTGTGTGACAAGGCACAGATCACCTCAATTCACAAATGTTTTGTAGAAATTAGTGACACCCAAAATACTGTGTGGTACTGGCTGTGTGACAAGAGACAGATCACCTCAATTCACAAATGTTTTAAAGAAATTAGTGAGCCCAAAAATACTGCGTGGTACTGGCTGTATGACAAGAGACAGATCACCTCAATTCACAAATGTTTTGTAGAAATTAGTGACACCCAAAATACTGCGTGGTACTGGCTGTGTTACAAGACACAGATCACCTCAATTCACAAATGTTTTGTAGAAATTAGTGACACCCAAAATACTGCGTGGTACTGGCTGTGTGACAAGAGACAGATCACCTCAATTCACAAATGTTTTAAAGAAATTAGTGAGCCCCAAAATACTGCATGGTACTGGTTGTGTGACAAGACACAGATCACCTCAATTCACAAATGTTTTGTAGAAATTAGTGAGCCCCAAAATACTGCATGGTAGACATGTGCACAGCACAAAATTTCGTTTTGAACTAATGGATTAGTCCTAAAATACAATTTATTTAGTTGCTAAAGAAATTCGTTTTCAGTTCTTTAGTATGAAAACTAATTTCATTCATCCGAAAAATACAATTACTATTGTAGTGGCACCTCAGAGGGCTGAGGTCGCTGCTTGTTACAGTATCTCTCACTCTCAGCACAATGCGTCAGGCAAAGCTGTTACAGTAACTGACTGCTGCTCATCACAGCGCTCAGAGTTTCAGTAAAACTAGTAAATAATATTTTTATATATAAGAGGCTATAACAATATTATTTCCTTGTTTTACTGAAACTCTGAGCACTGTGAGTAGCAGTTACTGTAACAGGTGAACCTGATACATTGTACTGAGAGATAATGTAACAAGCAGCTGATCTCAGCGCTCACAGACACTGGATTTAAAGGGCTATAAAAATGCTCCTCTCTGTATATTGTATAGAACATCCTCCGGCATTAATTAATTGATTAGAACATCCTCCAGCATTAATCATTGCTGGTCTCCTTCACTCATCAATGTAATATTACAAAAAGGACTGAAACTTAAATGTAGTGCATTTTATTTTAGTTTCTTTCGTTTTTTGTACTGAGCAGTTTCGTATCTCTTGAGTCATACTAAAACTAAATTATCCCAAAATTCTGACTAAATCGTTTTAGTACTAAAACTAATGCACATGTCTACTGCATGGTACTGGCTGTGTGACAAGACACAGATCACCTCAATTCACAAATGTTTTGTAGAAATTATTGAGCCCCAAAATACTGCGTGGTACTGGCTGTGTGACAAGACACAGATCACCTCAATTCACAAATGTTTTGTAGAAATTAGTGAGCCCCAAAATACTGCGTGGTACTGGCTGTATGACAAGAGACAGATCACCTCAATTCACAAATGTTTTGTAGAAATTAGTGACACCCAAAATACTGCGTGGTAATGGCTGTGTTACAAGACACAGATCACCTCAATTCACAAATGTTTTGTAGAAATTAGTGACACCCAAAATACTGCGTGGTACTGGCTGTGTGACAAGAGACAGATCACCTCAATTCACAAATGTTTTAAAGAAATTAGTGAGCCCAAAAATACTGCGTGGTACTGGTTGTGTGACAAGACACAGATCACCTCAATTCACAAATGTTTTGTAGAAATTAGTGAGCCCCAAAATACTGCGTGGTACTGGCTGTGTTACAAGACACAGATCACCTCAATTCACAAATGTTTTGTAGAAATTAGTGACACCCAAAATACTGCGTGGTACTGGCTGTGTTACAAGACACAGATCACCTCAATTCACAAATGTTTTGTAGAAATTAGTGACACCCAAAATACTGCGTGGTACTGGCTATGTTACAAGACACAGATCACCTCAATTCACAAATGTTTTGTAGAAATTAGTGAGCCCCAAAATACTGCGTGGTACTGGCTGTGTGACAAGAGACAGATCACCTCAATTCACAAATGTTTTAAAGAAATTAGTGAGCCCCAAAATACTGCATGGTACTGGTTGTGTGACAAGACACAGATCACCTCAATTCACAAATGTTTTGTAGAAATTAGTGAGCCCCAAAATACTGCGTGGTACTGGCTGTATGACAAGAGACAGATCACCTCAATTCACAAATGTTTTGTAGAAATTAGTGACACCCAAAATACTGCGTGGTACTGGCTGTGTTACAAGACACAGATCACCTCAATTCACAAATGTTTTGTAGAAATTAGTGACATCCAAAATACTGCGTGGTACTGGCTGTGTGACAAGAGACAGATCACCTCAATTCACAAATGTTTTGTAGAAATTAGTGAGCCCCAAAATACTGCGTGGTACTGGCTGTATGACAAGAGACAGATCACCTCAATTCACAAATGTTTTGTAGAAATTAGTGACACCCAAAATACTGCGTGGTACTGGCTGTGTGACAAGAGACAGATCACCTCAATTCACAAATGTTTTAAAGAAATTAGTGAGCCCCAAAATACTGCATGGTACTGGTTGTGTGACAAGACACAGATCACCTCAATTCACAAATGTTTTGTAGAAATTAGTGAGCCCCAAAATACTGCGTGGTACTGGCTGTGTGACAAGACACAGATCACCTCAATTCACAAATGTTTTGTAGAAATTAGTGACACCCAAAATACTGCATGGTACTGGCTGTGTGACAAGAGACAGATCACCTCAATTCACAAATGTTTTAAAGAAATTTGTGAGCCCCAAAATACTGCGTGGTACTGGCTGTGTGACAAGACACAGATCACCTCAATTCACAAATGTTTTGTAGAAATTAGTGAGCCCAAAATACTGCGTGGTACTGGCTGTGTGACAAGACACAGATCACCTCAATTCACAAATGTTTTGTAGAAATTAGTGAGCCCCAAAATACTGCGTGGTACTGGCTGTGTGACAAGACACAGATCACCTCAATTCACAAATGTTTTGTAGAAATTAGTGAGCCCCAAAATACTGCGTGGTACTGGCTGTGTGACAAGACACAGATCACCTCAATTCACAAATGTTTTGCAGAAATTAGTGAGCCCCAAAATACTGCGTGGTACTGGCTGTATGACAAGAGACAGATCACCTCAATTCACAAATGTTTTGTAGAAATTAGTGACACCCAAAATACTGCGTGGTACTGGCTGTGTTACAAGACACAGATCACCTCAATTCACAAATGTTTTGTAGAAATTAGTGACACCCAAAATACTGCGTGGTACTGGCGTGTGACAAGAGACAGATCACCTCAATTCACAAATGTTTTAAAGAAATTAGTGAGCCCCAAAATACTGCGTGGTACTGGCTGTGTGACAAGAGACAGATCACCTCAATTCACAAATGTTTTTAAGAAATTAGTGAGCCCCAAAATACTGCGTGGTACTGGCTGTGTGACAAGACACAGATCACCTCAATTCACAAATGTTTTGTAGAAATTAGTGAGCCCCAAAATACTGCGTGGTACTGGCTGTGTGACAAGAGACAGATCACCTCAATTCACAAATGTTTTGTAGAAATTAGTGACACCCAAAATACTGCGTGGTACTGGTTGTGTGATAAGACACAGATCACCTCAATTCACAAATGTTTGAATAAAATTAGTGAGCCCCAAAATACTGCGTGGTACTGGCCGTGTGACAAGACACAGATCACCTCAATTCACAAATGTTTTGTAGAAATTAGTGAGCCCCAAAATACTGCGTGGTACTGGCTGTGTGACAAGAGACAGATCACCTCAATTCACAAATGTTTTGTAGAAATTAGTGAGCCCCAAAATACTGCGTGGTACTGGCTGTGTGACAAGAGACAGATCACCTCAATTCACAAATGTTTTAAAGAAATTAGTGAGCCCCAAAATACTGCGTGGTACTGGCTGTGTGACAAGAGACAGATCACCTCAATTCACAAATGTTTTGTAGAAATTAGTGAGCCCTAGAATACTGCATGGTACTGGCTTGTTAGAGATTATTGACTTCTTTAATAGGTCAAGGATATATTAATTATGACGTATATTTTTCTTATTGTAGATATATATATATATACAAAAAACATGGGGGGTAGCACTCAGCCTTAACTAAGCGTTTCAGTGCGGGTGCGTCTCAAAATAAAATACAAAACAAAAACATGGAGAGAGCACTCCAGACAAACACATTCAAAAACCTGCAACAACAGCTCCATGCATGGATACATAATACCAGCTTTTACCACATGGTGAAAATTTCATAACTCTGAGCTTTGCTGAATAAAATGGTGGAAATTTGGTTCGCAATGAACGGCCGTGAATTGCTTAAGCCTGCCAACAGCGTCAATGTAATCCACCCTGTGGTAAAAGCTGGTATTATGTACCCATGCATGGAGCTGTTGTTGCAGGTTTTTGAATGTGTTTGTCTGGAGTGCTCTCTCCATGTTTTTGTTATATAAATATATATATATATTATTGACAGTGCCTCCAATACCAGTGGTATAAATTGGTATTTTACCCTTAAGAAAATAAGATAATAACCAATCAATGAATATACGTCTTAACAAATATATGGCGCGTTATCCCGAGTTCTTTTGATGCTATCTAGATATTTTTAAACACAATAAAATCAATAAAGATGATATGAGACTGCGTAACGTTAAAACAATTGAAACCAAAATTTATTCACACGTCAAGTTTCATACAATCACATGTTATCAACGGATTAGCAAGATACAATTTCACAAGTGATTATAGATCGTGATTAGTACCGATACTGCGACACTCAATAATCTAATGGACAAATAGTTTAGGTTTATAGACCGCACCACAGATATACACGCCTCAGCTCTTAAACACCAAGCTCTAGTCTATTCACTTAAACCTTTCCCATTATAAACCAATCCTCCACCTGGCTAAAATAAACACTCAGTTACTGGGCTTCACCTGCAGCACAATTTATTATTGTGGGGGCCTATTCACTAAATGCAACTTCCTTCAGGGAGATACATAACACACTCGATAGGTAGACTATCTCTTCCACAGATCAATCACAGCACTTCATTCAATATACGTTAACCCAAGGCTTCTTATTGACTTACATGCAATCAATCGAAAGGGCTGCAAGATGGATATGGAAGGAGTTATGCTAGTTTTACGAATGGGGCTGACAGCACTTGACATATAAAAGCTATTTCACGGTTCCAGCATATCTCACTATGGGTATACAATTGATCTTTAGATGTCCACAACCAGTATTCTTGGAATATAAATAATTTCACTAAATTATGGCTCAAGTATTTAGCCGGGAATAGTTTCTTCCTTAGCAATCCTCTGCAGGGGAGTGAAAAGGCCGATTACTAGTCTACTGAGTAGGTTTAAACAGCAAAATAATTCATTTATATTCCTTTAGTTTGTGATGGACATCTAAAGTAAGGACTAAGCAATTAGAAGATAGAAATCAAGTTATTCAGGCATACTTTACCATCTGGTTAGTGAAGATAGAGTGGTGGAAGATTAGGGTGTGGTCACGTCTTAAGGGGGGCTGATGATATTTGCCCTTTCTCCCCTCCAAGCGTCCCTCAGGTCTCTCCGCAAGCTTTTCTCAGTGTCTTGATCTGCTCTGGATTGTCCCCTCTATATAGTGGTCTTCCGCCCAGTTTTAGATCTAGCCCATCACTATGTGGCCTCATTTGATTGGAGGATATATATATTCATCAACTCCAGGGGTCTGTCCAGATGTTATATTACCTGGCCAGCAGATGGCGCTCTCAGATCAACCATCAACCTTCTGCAGGAATTAATTTATGTATTTGGCCAATCATTTACTGGTTTGGGGTCGTTTTATTCCTATATCCCGGGACTCCATAGATTTTATTAACAAATCAAAATTTATTTCTATTGTGGCATCGCCGGCATACTTGGCCACGGCGTGTGTGCATTTCATACTCTCTTTACTTAAATACACAGGGATGTGTATATGAGAGGATCCTGCAGACATACATTAATTCATTCATTCATGATATCGTCTTTAACATTCACAATTACCAGACTTAATCGGTTTCATGCATGTTAGTACACCAGACATTTGTAATAATCAACTGAATGTGGTAGGGCTTCTGTTTTTTATAAAACGCCAAGATTATCTATTCTAACTGACCACATAAATTAAATATTCAAATACCATATAGTGTTAGATCATATCGCCGAATAGCATAGCATTACAAGCTGGTTTATCCAAGCCATTTAACCTTCTCTGGGGATTTTTTCTTTATTGGGCAACCCATTGTTCAATGGTTACGTGGCTTTCAGAGTTTCGATCTGATAAAATAAACACAATACTGAGATACCTATCCTAGGGTAAGATCAGTTGTCATTGTGTTCCCTTACTTTTAAACCATTTGATCTAACATCTGGTTATTTTTCTTACAACCAGAATTAATTAAGGACAATGGATGTTTGCTGATAGATAACGAGTCTCGCTTGTTACATTGTCTTTAGAACGCATATTCTTGTTATATATTAACGACACAGACGAGTTGTCTGTGTGAAGCAATTTCTGGCCCCAAATTTAAACAGTCCTGCGAAATATAATACGTTATAGAAATTTCATATCTGAAAAGGTCTGACAGGCTGTGTGACAAGACACAGATCACCTCAATTCACAAATGTTTTGTAGAAATTATTGAGCCCCAAAATACTGCGTGGTACTGGCTGTGTGACAAGACACAGATCACCTCAATTCGCAAATGTTTTAAAGAAATTTTTAACCCCCAAAAAGACTTGCTGGCCCAGTGACAAGACACCGAAGAACACCTCAATTCACAAATGTTTTAAAGAAATTTGTAACCCCCAAAAAGACTTGCTGGCTGTGTGACAAGACACAGAAGATCACCTCAATTCACAAATGTTTTAAATAAATTTGTAAACCCCAAAAAAACTTGCTGGCACAGTGACAAGACACACATCACCTAGTGAGTCTTTTTGGGGGTTAGAAATTTCTTTAAAACATTTGCGAAATGAGATGATCTTCTGTGTCTTGTCACACAGCCAGCAAGTATTTTTGGGGGTTACAAATTTCTTTAAAACATTTGTGAATTGAGGTGTCAGGAACCTGGATGCCAGCACCACAGGAAACCTAAAAGCAAGCCAGTTTCCTGTAAGGAGACTGGTAATTCCTCTACAACCAGGCTGATCCAGCAACCAGGTGCTGACTAATGCATCCTGATTTCCCCCTCTACAAAAAAGGAACCACTCCCAAGACACAATGCTTCTGCATTGTCTTGGTGCATGCCAAGCTGATAGGGAGCTGCCTCTTGTTACTCTATCCATCTAGACCCTAACTGTTCTGTTTCCACCAGCATTCCCTTCCTCTGTGCCTGTATCCTACAGAAGTCTCAGAACCTGCCTGCCCTGCATCCCGCAGAATCCGCTGCCTGTATCTACAGAAGTCTCAGAACCTGCCTGCCCTGCATCCCGCAGGATCCACTGCCTGTATCTACAGAAGTCTCAGAACCTGCCTGCCCTGCATCCCGCAGAATCCGCTGCCTTGCATTCTACAGGAGTCTCAGAACCTGCCTGCCCTGCATCCCGCAGAATCCGCTGCCTTGTATTTCACAGAAGTCTCAGAACCTGCCTGCCCTGCATCCCGCAGAATTTGCTGCCTTGTATTCTACAGGAGTCTCAGAACCTGCCTGCCCTGCATCCTGCAGAATCCGCTGCCTTGTATTCTACAGGAGTCTCAGAACCTCCCTGCCCTGCATCCCGCAGAATCCACTGCCTTGTATTTCACAGAAGTCTCAGAACCTGCCTGCCCTGCATCCCGCAGAATCCGCTGCCCGGTATCCTCCCGCAGAATCCGCTACCCCTGTATCCTGCAGAGACCCCAGAGCCCATTGCTCTGCATTGCCAAGACCCTTACAGACCCAGGAACCTCTGCCTGCAAAAACACTCTGCCTCCATATATTTCTCTTTTGTCGTAGTTTAGTTTAGTATAGTTTAGTATTGTCTTATCTTGCCTTCAGTTAAAGTTATTATTGTTTATTTAGTGTGATCCCTTCTATATTCATCTGTTGCCTTTTATGTTCTATGATTTCCTAATAAACCCTCTTTTCGTTTATACATCTACGTTTCTCAGCAAGTATCATTGCACATTGGGCTCAATTCTACCACCCCGGAACCAGCTCCTTACATGAGGTGATCTTCGGTGTCTTGTCACTGTGCCAAGATTAAATATTTTAAACAGGATACCTATATCTTAAAAACAGATGTTACAGACGTGAAAATCAGTATTTAGATTCATCTTGACAAATAAAAAAACATGTATTCTACTATTTTCTGAAAATTCCTTGGGGGAGGCAAAAAGGGGGGTTGAATACTTTTATCATAAACGCGAAAGTCCTGACTGACTGATTGACTCATCACCAACCAGCTGAAACCGTTTAACCTAGGAACGTGAAATTTTGAAGGTGCACTGTTTTTATGATGTGGGCACCCACTAAGCAAGGATTTTTGGAAACTCCACCCCTAAGGGGGTGAAAAAGGGGGTTGAATATTTTAAACAGGATACCTATAGCTCAAAAACAGAAGATGTTACAGACGTGAAAATCGGTGTTTAGATTCTTCTTGAAAAATAAAAAACACGTAATTTACAGTTTTCCAAAAATTCGACTGGGGGGGCAAAAAGGGGGGTTGAATACTTTTATCATAAACGCGAAAGTCCTGACTGACTGACTGACTGACTCATCAATGCTCAGCTGAAACCGTTTAACCTAGGAACGTGAAATTTTGAAGGTGCACTATTTTTATGATGTAGGTGCCCACTAAGGAAGGATGTTTGGAAAATCCACCCATAAGGGGGTGAAAAAGGGGGTTGAATATTTTAAACAGGATACCTATAGCTCAAAAACAGAAGATGCTACAGATGTGACAATCGGCATTTAGATTCGTCTTGAAAAATAAAAAAACACGTATTTTACCGTCTTTCAAAAATCCAAGTGGGGGTGCGAAAAAAGGGGGTTGAATATTTTAAATATTTTAAACGGGATACCTGTATCTCCAAAACAGACGATGTTACAGTCCTGAAAATTGGTATTTAGATTCGTCTTGAAAAATAAAACAACACGTATTATACCATGTTCTGAAAATTCCTTGAGGGGGCAAAAAGGGGGGCTGAATACTTTTATCAGTATACCTATATTTCAAAAACCAAAGATGTTGGTATTTACAATCTTCTTGAAAAATAAAAACAGGTGTTTTACCATTTTCCAAAAATCCCAAGTGGGGGGGTGAAAAAAAAGGGGGGCTGAATACTTTTAATCAGGATACCTATATCTCAAAAACAGAAGAGGTTACATACGTGAAAATTGGTATTTAGATTCGTCTTGAGAAACAAAAAAACACCTATTTTACCATTTTCAAAAAATTCAGTGGGAGGGGGGCAAAAAGGGGCGGTTGAATACTTTTATCAGTATACCTATATTTCAAAAACCGAAGATGTTACAGGTCTGAAATTTTATATTTACAATCTTCGTGAAAAAAACCAAACATGTGTTTTGCCATTTTCCACAAATCCAAAAAAGGGGGGGGTCGAGGGAAAGGGGTCTGAATACTTTTATCAGTATATCTATAGTTCAAAAACCAAGATGTTACAGGTGTGAAGTTTGGTAAATACAATCTTTTGAAAATAAAGAAACACGTGTTTTACCATTTTCCAAAAATCCAAGTGGGAGGGTAAAAAAAAGGGGGGTGAATACTTTTAAACAGGATACCTAAATCTCAAACAGAAGATGTTACAGACGTGAAAATTGGTATTTAGATTTGTCTTGAGAAACAAAAAACACCTATTTTACCATTGTCCAAAAATCCAGTTGGAGGGGGAAAAAAGGGGGGTTGAATACTTTTATCAGTATACCTATATTTCCAAAAACCAAAGATGTTACAGGTGTGAAATCAGGCACTTACGATCTTCTTGAAAAATAAAAACAAAACATGTTTTACCATTTTCCAAGAATCCCACATGGTGGGTGAAAAAAAAGGGGGGGTGAATACTTTTGAACAGAATACCTATATCTCAAAAACAGAAGATGTTACAGATGTGAAAATTGATATTTAAATTCATCTTGAAAATAAAACAACACGTATTTTACCATTTTCCAAAAATCCAGTGGGGGGCGGCAAAAAGGGGGATGAATACCTTTATCACTATACCTATATTTCAAAGACCAATGATGTTACAGGTATGAAATTCCATATTTACAATCTTGGTGCAAAAAAAAAACATGTTTTACCATTTTCCGAAAATCCAGTTAAGGGGGGTGTGGGAAAGGGATGTGAATACTTTTATCAGTATACCTATATTTCAAAAACCAAAGATGTTACAGGTGTGAAATTTGGCACGTACATTCTTCTTGGAAAATAAAAAAACACGTGTTTTACAATTTTCCAAAAATCCCAAGTGGGGGGGGGGAAGGGGGTTCTGCCAAAAAAACCTCAAGTGTCTTTTAAAAAACAATTTTAACAAATCCTAAAATCCACGCGAGCGAAGCCGCGGGCAAAAGCTAGTTGAATATAAATGGAAGTATGTTTAACATTGAAACCTATGGGATTTGCCTGATTAAACCTGACGAATGAAACCACCGAACATCAGGGCATTTCACAGACATTTCGGTGCTGTCCGATGTTCTCTGAATAGAGGAACCATTGCTTCTCTACAGGGATTTCACTGCTGCCGAAGATCACTGTATTTCGCTGAAAATTCGCCAATAGTATTTAGCTGAATTAGTAATATGAAGCTAAAACTGGGACGCTAAGAAGAAACCTGCAGGCGCAGGTTTTCTTCCTTAGCGTCCCCATTTTAGCAGGCAGTATGTAATACTGGCCCTAGTGTTAGGCCTTTCCAGGCTTACAGCTCTCCTTGGGAACACCCATCATCAGGGCTGGATTAACATAGGGACTGATGGAGCAGCAGCTCCAGGCCCATGCCCCAGAATAGGCCCAGAGAAAGGATAACTATGTCTACATTGATGGGAATTTGGACCTGTGTATCTCCAACTCCATAGTAGCTACAGGGTCATGTCAGATATCACTGGAAAGGCCAGGGCATGGCCTTTCCAATGACACCAAACATGACCTTGTACCAATAAAAATAAAATAATAAATAATTCATAATTTGTTCTTTCTAACACAGCAATATTTTTCAATTTTCAATTATGAAGTGAACAATGATGCTGCACTACCTCACCATCACATTTCTCATGTCACCAACAAGTGTGGCAGTGATGGCACAATCCGTCACAAATTATTACATCCAAAACCTAAACCGCCGCATTGCAGTGAAGAGCACTGGGGGGAACTTTTGGCCCCTGCGCCACTAATTTTTAAACCTCACAAGGTCAAGTGAGGTGTTATTGGACAGGTCAGAGTCTGGCCTTTGTATTGATACCACATGTAACCGTGTAAAATCTAAAAGAAAACTATTTTTAGTTCCAAAGCGATGGCATTGTTCATTTGTCACGTATAAAATTAGCAATACCACTGCTATTACTCACCGTTTAATTTTCCACGCTGGGAGCAGGGTCAATGGTTTATACATAGTCATGTTATTCATAAAACACCATCCTCCAAAACACAAGGGAAATATTTCATTTATTTTTTTTGGTTAAACTTGTGTATTTTCTCAGCAAATGCAGTAACAGGTTACCATTTCAATTCCTTTAAAAAGAATGCCCTACAGAATATATAACCAAAGGTTTGGATGCTAAAATGTAAAAACATTATTTTACACGCTTTAAATGATTGAAATCTGAATGAAAAATGAATCACACAGTATCTGCCTGGTTAGATAAACCCGTACCTGCATTATTAAATAACCTAAAATATGCTTTCATTTCACTAAATTCTGCAAAAAAGCCACCAAAAAATTCAGCTCCAGGCCCATAGAGATCTTAATCCAGCCCTGCCCATCAATAACCGTGTTTTGGTGCGATTCACCAAATATCAAGCATCACAGGGGTCAAACAAAGATTTATTTTTATAAATTGTCATGTCATACTCAAGCACTGTAATAAAAACGTGTCATAAGTCAGCTTATGTCATTGAAAGTGTGTATGATATTTTATTTCCCTTGATTGCATTAATCTATTGCTTATTTTTAATTCAGTTTGACACTTTTTTGGCTCTGGAGATTTAATTACAGGAATACCAGCTAATTAATGTAATTTTTAAAATACTTTTTATAATCAAAATATGAAAATAGCTTTTCTTTTCAACTCTATGATCACAATGTAGATTTTTTTTACTTGTAGTATACAACTTTGAAATAAATCTCCAAGCAGTGGTGTCAGTGGCCTAGACGACTGCCCATGATCAAACAATATTAACGAAAAGGATATGCCATCACTTATAAATACCATTGGCTGCCAGAAAGGTAACAGCAAAATGTTGATCTGTAATTTTATAGTGTCTTTAGAGATTTTATACGCAGTGTTATCCGAATGTCAACCTTTTAGTACATGATGAACTTTCAGAAACTATCGACACAAAGAGTGGCTTTCAACTTTTTCGTGCTTAACCTGTTTTTTCATCATTTGAATGAGAAGCCAAGTTTCACGTTCACAAATTGTCCTTTTAAGGCTAGGGTCAAATGAACGCATTATTTGCAGCGACCGTAAAAAAGTGCGTCCGAACGCATTTATGTATTTTTTCATTGAATGCACGAAAACGGTCAGACGATGCGCATTTTCGTGCGTGATTTTTTACGGATCGTCAATAAAACACTTTTTGCGTGTGGACGTTATGTTAGCTGGACATTAGCAGCGTCTGACATCTCCTAATCACGCACACACGCCGCTATGCTGCCATTATTGGCACTCTGTACGTCAGTACTAGCGGTTCTGCGTTCTCGAAATAATGCGTTCATTTTCCACTTGCGTTGTGCGGCCGGACTTTCGTGCGGCCGTACTTCGTATATTGGCCGTTATTGGCCGTCATTTGCTGCTACTGCGGCCATTATTAAGTGTGCCTAAACGCACGTTAAAAATGCGTTAGTCGGACCCCAGCCTAATATTATGACATCTTGCACCAGCTGAAGCGATATTCTTTATGTAATCTTTACAAATTTTCAGATAGCGAGGATATGCCGTACGTTTAACCTTAGTTTTGACATTATTGGCTCGCTCCTCTGCTGTTGAGCTGCAATAATGGCTGCCTGACAGGGAAGCTAACTAAAAGACGATCTATAAGCTTCTCATTTCTTTCTCAATTAACAGCTCACCTGCCGTCTTCCTTGAGCATTAGCTGCCTATCCGAACCCCTGGCCTCCTGCATGCTGTGCCACATCAACCTTGTCCTGCTTGCTTGATCCAGCATTTCATGTTCTCTTGCGTTTTGATAAACCTCCTTTTCTCCCGGCTCAAATTTATTTCATGCAGTTTGCAAAGTGAAGTGTCATGGAAATTTTTATTTGAAACTGTATAATTTGCAATTCTTTTGACTAAATCTTAAAGTTTGAAATTGTGTATGTCACTTTATGTATAGGGATTTCATAAATTATACATGGGACATAAAAAATAATGGACATAATGGATAGGAGAGATAGATAGACATTAACGGCAAAAGGTAAATTAACCCCCCTCGCTTTATTAGGGTTATTCAAAGAGAATCGAAAAGTCACCGCACGTTCGGTGACTTTTCATTCTCTTCAATTTGGTTCGATTTGGCGATCCCATTTTGGCGACCCTGTCTTGTATTCAGCAAGCACCACAGGGCCGTCGTAGTGCAGGGAAAAGCCGCCGCAAACCCGCCGAAAAGTCACCACAAAACCCGGAAAACGCACACCGAAACCCGCAAAAACATCTGCATTAACCCCACCAAACGTGCCGGAGAAACCCGTGCAGCCACCGATCACAGCGCAGAGGAGCTGCTGGTAAAACCCGACATCGCAGACGAATGGAGTGAAAAAAATCAAAACCATACGCTTGAAAGTTTGAAAAGTGAAACGCTGTTTGCAAAGAAACTACAGAACGAAAATGTCTGAAATTTACATATAAAATCCAATGATTGATAATAAAAAGAGCTGTTACAGAAAAAAGAAAAAAACGATTAAAAAAAATAAATGGAAAAAAAAGTCACAAAAAAAATCGCAAAAAATGCCTAAAAGATCGTAAAAAAAATCTATAAATAAAGAGACTTTTTACTGCAGAATATTATAATCAATGGTTTATTAGATATTGTATTAAAACAGGAATATTTTTAACATTGAAGCCTATGGGATTCGCCTGAATAAATCTGCCGCATGAAACCACCGAACAGCAGGGCAATTCGGCAACTTTTCACTGCTGGTTTTTGTTCTCTGAATAGATGAAGCATTGCTTCTCTATGGGAAATTCACTGCCCTTGAACAGGCACCGAACAGGCACCATATGTGCAGGCAATTCGCCAACATTTGGCAAACTGCCTGCTCTCTGGATAGCCAAATGGCCAGGAAAGGTAACCGTACGCTGAATTTCACTGTTTGGTCACCTTTCGGCTACAATTCAGAGCTCTTTGAATAACCCTGAATGAGTATACTTGATGTTTAAAAGCAGCTTTAGGAGCCCCCTCATTGAGTAATCTCGATCTGGCCTTTTTCTGGAGCAATGCAAAGAAATTTCTTCTATTGCAAACAAAATGTGTTTGCATATTGTCTCCCAAAAGTGAAGCACAATAGTCTTTATGATTTAGGGAACTTTTCACTCTGTCTGTAATGGCCCCATACAATTTTGCCTGTGTCTGATGGACCCATGCTGCATTGGCAAAATTTGACCAGCAGGGGGAGCCTCCTGAACACCCCCATCCCCCATTGAATCCCAAACATCTCATCCTGCGTTGGAGAGGGCATAATGAGCCGACACTTCCCCTGGCTGTAAGAAGTGTGAGACTAGGAGCAAATAGTTCTCGTTATAATAATAGATACTCGCTGCAGAGTGGAGCGCCGTTGCCGATATCTGATAGCCTTGCACTTCGTTCCAGGGCTAATAAAGCATCTACTCCGGAATATGGACGATAAAAAGGATACGGTACAGAAAATTTGCAGACACAGATAATTATTCCTACTTACTGTCTCCATTTTACCATCAACTATGAAATAGGACCCTAGGAGTGTTACACAGTAAATGCTGGTGTTGCAACTTCTACCAACACCAGCATTTCAATAAAGAAAAATCCATTCCCTGTGAAGATTCTCCTGCCGCTGTTTGGATTTTTCGTTTGTGAAATTCTGGTGTGCTTATTTCCTTTACAATACAAGATATTTTCACCAATCATTGCAACTCTGGCAAACACCAAGTTGGACGAATAATCCTACGCTTTATCATAATAGGATTAAGTTATGATATTTTTTTAATAACTGCCAAAAGCACCAAAGGTTGGTTAAATGACCATGGTGTTGGTGTGCTTGACTGGCCAGCAAACTCACCAGAACTGAACCCCATAGGCATAGAGAATCTATGGGGTATTGTCAAGAGGAAAATAAGAAACACGAGACCAAAAAATGCAGATGAACTGAAGGCCACTGTCACGGAAACCTGGGCTTCCATAGCACCTCAGCAGTGCCACAGACTGATCACCAGTGATGAGCCGAACACCCCTGTGTTCGGTTCGTATCCGATCAGCCGAAATGTTCGAATACGAACTCGAACACAATGTAAACCAATGGGCCGAATACACAAAATGTGTTCACAGTTCTCCTAAATGTACTGGCGGCTGCCGGTACATTTAGGAGAACTGTAGCTGCGGCCCCCAGCCCCCGTAACTCACCTGTCCTGCAGCTGTCCCGGCCTACTGTCCCCCGGTCCGTCAGCTCCTCCGGTCCGTCTGGCCACGGCTCCTCTCAGCCCCACGTCTTCATGCTGAATGATCTGATTGGGCAAAGTCCTGCGCCTGACCTGGACTTTGCCCAATCAGGGCTCTAATTCAATATTGAGCACTGATTGGGCAAAGTCCAGGTCAGGTGCAGGACTTTACCCAATCAGAGCTCAGCATGAAGACGAGCTTTAACCAACCTCTGATTGGCTAAAGTCTTGCACCGACTTTAACCAATCAGAGCTTGGTTAAAGCTCTGCCCCATGCCTCATCTTCATGCTGAGCTCTGATTGGGCAAAGTCCTGCACCTGACCTGGACTTTGCCTAATCAGGGCTCAATATTGAATTAGAGCCCTGATTGGGCAAAGTCCAGGTCAGGCGCAGGACTTTTCTCAATCAGATCATTCAGCATGAAGATGTGGGGCAGAGAGGAGCCGCGGCCAGACGGACCGGAGGAGCTGACGGCCGGGGAACAGGAGGCCGGAACAGCTGCAGGACAGGTGAGATATGGGCCGCCGCAGCCGCCGGTACATTTAGGAGACCTGTGGATGCATTTTTTATTATGGTATGTCCGCGGTCGAACAAACCGTGAACATCCCATAATGTTCGGCGTTCGCCAAACACCCGAACAGCCGATGTTCGATTCGAACCGAACCGAACGCCCATCCCTACTGATCACCTCCATACCACGCCAAATTGAGGCAGTAATTAAAGCAAAAGGAGCCCCTACCAAGTATTGAGTACATTTACAGTAAATAAACATACTTTCCAAAAGGCCAACAATTCACTAAAAAAAATAATTAATTGGTCTTATGAAGTATTCTAATTTAATTAACTTTTCCACGACATTCTAATTTATTGAGATGCACCTGTACATCTTCAAAACTAGAGAGCTCAGTGGATAATACTGCTAATACTGATGCCTTTTACAGATTTGATTTTTAATAGAAAAATATTGTTAATTTAATACATAATACATAATTTCCAAGAATTCTATGTAAAACAATCGGGAGATTGATTAAAGAAGCCATTCTCTGTCAAAAGTGAAAATATTAAAATGTAAATATTATGAAAAGGACAACATGCTTAATTAAAACAGAAATATATCGAGGGAAAGGAGTCCTATAGTACAGAAATTAAACATCAAAAGGAAGCTCATTTGCACTGTTAACAATCATAATGCTCCAAGAACAATTTTCACCCTTGGGATTGATAAATATCTCTGGTAGAGCTATATTCCATCTTGAAGCACACCTGCGGAGGATTTGTTAATGGATGCTTCCTCCCTTGCTACATAAGGAGCTTCAAAGTACAAAAACATCATTGCTGCATTATAACAGTCAGTAAAAGTCTGTCAAGAAAGATAAAAGATATTGGCATAGAAGCTGAAAATCCTAGATTGGTCGAGCTATGTGGTGTAACTGCATTCAGCTCACATTAACGGAAAGTGCATGTCTAAAAATATATTTAAGTATCTGAATAATTTGTACTTTTTTATCTATATTTGTTTCTGTGACATCTATGAAGGTTCTGTGCTAACGTTACCAACCACAGGCTTGATTCAATGCTATCTGTGTTTTATTTCATAAAAAAATCGACAAGTAGCAAGTTATCTTTTTTCCAGCAGTGCCTCTCTTTTACTTTAATCTTCTCCTGATCGGGAGGGAGAGAGGTCCAAAGGACCTCCCCCCTCTTTTCAGGCGCTCTTCTGGCTTTGCCGGGGGGGGCACATGAAACTGACATCATTGCGCCCATTGCAATGATGTCACTGTGCCGGGAGGGGTATATCAAACTGATCTGACTTCAAGAAAGTCAGATCTTCATGGGACCCCGGACGGAGAGGTGAGTATCGGGCTGGAGGGGGGTTTACATGCTTAGCGTTCAAGTGGTTAAACAAACTTTATTCACAGATTCAGGTATCATCA
This sequence comes from Leptobrachium leishanense, assembly GCA_009667805.1. Lineage (NCBI taxonomy): Eukaryota > Metazoa > Chordata > Amphibia > Anura > Megophryidae > Leptobrachium > Leptobrachium leishanense. The sequence goes on along the minus strand of CM019067.1, from coordinate 72,916,606 downwards.
CTATAGCTGCAATATACAGAACACCAATAGCACCAAAATAAACCCCCGCCCCTGGCAGACAAAACAATCAGACAAGAAAAGCAAAGAAATATAGTTCGACAATAGGCAAAAGTCCATGACATCAGTTAGAGACAGACTGCAAAAAATGTAAAAGAGTTGAGTTTTGGGAGGGCGGCAAAAATGGAGGAACCAACAAGGAGGGCTTCAAAATACCAACATGTGTATTAAAAGTCAGCAAGTAGTTTAGAAATGGCATTTTCTGGAAAACACGACATAAATCCTTTCCATACATCAAAAAAGATCTTCACTTTATCTTCTTTATGAAGAGTAATCTCTGCCCAACCATATTGAAAAATAGAATAAAAGCGAGAGTAAAACATGGAAATCATGGGGGGGGGGGGAATCAATTGACCCAGAATGGTCGCTGACCCAGAGGGGCTTCTGAGAGAATGCCCAAGAGCCTTTCCTGTCCTCCAGAAAATGGACGGGCTTCCTGTTCGGAAAGAATATTAAGTAAGGCCCAATTGGGGGTAGTAGGCACACACAGTTTTAAAATGCAGGACTGAATCTCTGGATTGTGTTCCAGAAGAGGGTAATGAAAGGGCATGACCATAATTTCTGATTTTTTTAAAACGTAATCCATAGAATATATAAACACAAAGGTTTGGATGATAAAACGATAACGTGACCAATTTACACACTATAAATGATTGAAATCTGAAAGGAAATTTATGTTTTTTTGACATTTTTTATTTCGGCATTCTGACATGACTTGTCATACACTTAGACATGACATATTTTAAGTCAGCTGAAAAAATATATATATACTTTATCTGGGTTCTACAATAAAACATAACTTTAAATGGTGTTTAACCATGATGAGCAAAAATGTTCTGAGCTGAGCAGTGATATGGTTACATAGGAATCCATATCCCAGTAAACCCGTAAATAATGATGCCGAGCCCAAAAAAATGGTCTGATTGTAGCCGGAAATTCAGTAAATATTGGAGATCGAGCTTAATTAAATCAAGCCCCTTCTTTGAAATATATGTAATCTATAGAATACTATGAAGTATCTAAAATTGAGTAAACTTGCATAAGAGAAGATTCCCTGTAGAAATAATGGATAAACCTATTATTCTAGTCCACCGACCAAAGCAATTCCATAGTTGATTAAACACCAATATGAATAGTAAATGTAAATACGAAGAATTACTCATGCTACAATACAGCAAGAATTAACAAAAATCCTTTTTTTTAATTTACAAAGATCAAGACGGCCTACAAACCTGAAAAGATTAACACTAGGAAACCTATCAGTTCAGCCCTGTGAATAAGGTTTATGAGGATCCCTTGACCATTGATGCTGTGAAAGCTTTTAATAAGGTCAACTAGAATTATCTAGACTAGCTTTTAGAAGGTATTTGGTTTCTCGGTATTTATTAAAGTATAACTAGGTTTCTTTATTCTTTACCCAGGGCCTGAACACTTTATCAGGGTTATTCAGAGAAAGGTGAGACTCTGGAAAATTTGCAGAAGAGAACAATCTAGACCAAATAGCCGATTTGGAAAGTGAGGTAAACGGGAGAATTTTTCTGGTTTGACTATTTTGACCTAGAATTTTCACTTCTCCAGTCATTCTCCTGAGTTTCACCTTTCTTTCAATAGACCCTTTAGTCTACATATGGAAACATGACAAGGGTGATACACTGCATTACTAAATAATGCTCACATATAAGATGTCTTTGTCAATCAATTCAGTATAAAAAGGGTTAAAAAGAATATATAAATAAGAATATATAAATAATATTGATGCTTGAAACAACTCGAGTATGTTAACCCCTTAAGTTTTTCACAATTGGCTGCAGGCGTGGCTTCCTTAACGCGAGCAGCCGTTCTGCAGACAATTGCAGTGATCGGTCGTGGGAGGGAAGCGGGGTGGGGGTATCCGGAGAGCCGTGGGGTGTGTTTTGCCATCCCTTGACATTCAGGCCAACCTGCTGCCGGGATGGCATAGTGTACCAGCGGCATTAAGGGGTTAAAATGTAACATTTGTGTATTAATGGATACACTGTACACTGTATGTTCTGCAACATAAGCTGGTGAGCCTGGCTAGTTGCTTTGTGTCTTCTTCTGATCCTTGACAATATATATATATAACAAACCAGGAGAAGGGCACACTAACCCACGTTCAAAGACTTTAACAGTAGCTCATGTTTAACATGAGCTACTGTTAAAGTCTTTGAACGTGGGTTAGTGTGCCCTTCTCCTGGTTTGTTATATATATATATATGTCAAGGATCAGAAGAAGACACAAAGCAACTAGCCAGGCTCACCAGCTTATGTTGCAGAACATACAGTGTACAGTGTTGCACACATCAACTCACTCCCTCTAACCATCTCACCAAGGGATGGCAAACTCTGGCCCCTCAGATTTTCATAGCCTGCAATCCCCAGAATTCATTGAATGTGATAGATGACCATGAAATCATGGGAGTAGTAGCCCAGCATCATCTGGGTGCAACCTTGTTTTACACCTATGCTTCCAAAAAACAGCCTGCCATTTTATTTCAAATCCTGTCCCTTACATTGTCCACCCAATCCCATACTTGAACACTGCCTTGACTCATTATTAAACCTGTCCACAGACGGCGACAGACGGCGACAGAGGCCTTTCTTGTACATAGAGATGTGCACCGCTGAAAATTTTGTTTCGATTTTTTTTCCAGGTGTTTTTTTTTTCGTTTTGATTCGGTGATTCGATATCGATTCAAAATTTCAGATTGATTTGGTGATTCGGGTCATTTTGGCGTTTGTATCATTTTGGTGATTCGGATCAGTTTGGTTTTTCGTTTTTTAATGAGTCATTTGTTTTTTTATTGCTTATTTAAGAATGGGGAGTAGATTACTACCAATAAAATAAAAGTTCCTTTACTTAGTTATTCTTTTAAGATTTTTTTAAGCATTTCTTGAGTGAAATTTTAGGTTTCTTAACTTTTTTTAAAAACCCATAGGTTTCAATGCAGCATATGATTCCGCAAACTGCCGGGCAGTACCTCTACTGTATAATTAATGCAGCATATGATTCCGCAAACTGCCGGGCAGTACCTCTACAGTATAATTAATGCAGCATATGAATCCGCACACTGCCAGGCAACACCTCTACTGTATAATTACTGCAGCATATAATTCCACACACTGCCGGACAGCACCTCTACAGTATAATAATGCAGCATCTGATTCCGCAAACTGCCGGGCAGCACCTCTACAGTATAATAATGCAGCATATGAATCTGTACACTGCTGGGCAGCACCTCTACAGTATAATAATGCAGCATATGAATCTGCACACTGCCAGGCAGCACCTCTACAGTATAATAATGCAGCATATGAATCCGCACACTGCCGGACTGCACCTCTACAGTATAATAATGCAGCATATGAATCCGCACACTGCCGGGCAGCACCTCTACAGTATAAGTTAATAATGCAACAGAAAACGGAAAACCAACTGAAGCGAATGATCCGAAATGATCCGAAGCACCGAAATGATCCAAACGCCGAAATGACCCGAATCATCGAATTGACCCGATTTATCGAATCGACTCGAAATTTCGAATCATCATCTGAAATATCGAATCGAATGACTCAAAATTTCGAATCGATCTGAAAATTTCGTGTGGTCGACATTGCAGATTCGGGATGCCCTCGGAAGCACGAAAATGGTAATTTTTGTACGAAAATCGATTCGGTACGAAACGAATTGCACATCCCTAGTACATATTTACTAGCCAGAAATCTGTCTGTAGTGTCCCGGGACCTGCATTCATAATGGCTTTTAACAATGCCTAAAAGCTGGTTCTAGATGATTCTGCAAATGCAAAATCATTTAAAATGCTCAGAACCCCTCCTTAGAACCCATACTCACCTCTCATCCCACGGTGAAAAGGGTGGCCTGATACGTTGCTTTTTCTCCCCTGGAGCAGAGTGAGACTAGGAACAAATAGTCCCTAGTCTCTCTCTGCAATCACTCCGTAGCGCTGGCCAGAGCACCTCTCCAGTAAGTGTCCTTGGACAAGACACCCAACAGTACATCTCTGCTCTTTGACCATGGAGAAGCAAGTCAAATCCCGTTCAGCACATTCCTCCAGTACAACAGGAGAAGCAAATCTCGACTTTACAAGAAGTGGTTCAACCGAGCCACCAGAATTTAATAGTGTTTTTCTTTTATTTATCTGCCACATGTTTTTTATTTTGTAGTACTTTTCACATATATTCCAGAACATATTCACAAATAAATTTAAATAATTGAATATGGCCAAAATTGTAGTATTTCAAATATATGTCAATATATTTGGGAAGAATATATTAAGACTTTATTTTTAAAATATATTTCAAATACCGTATATATTTTTTCCATGTGGGTGAGTGCACTAATGTGCGATCAACAAGGTTGCCACACGGGCGTCCGAACGGAGAGACCGCCCATTCTCATGGACGTTCCCTCCGTGCCCGTGTGTGCTTGTGTGACCGCCTAATCAGGAGCAACAAACAGGCGACTAAAATTTATGTCTGGAAAACTCAAAAAACTGCTTTTCGGAGAATTCCATATTTTAACATTCCAAATAATGGGCATTCTTCCTGTTTTAGAACAAGCTGAATCTTGTACCTGTGTAGTAATGATTGACCCAAGAGCTGACTCTCAGTTCTGTTATCATTTTCTGGCTATTGTAACTCAGAAAAATGTATTAGGTTTAATGTTTTAATGAAGTTAAATTACTTGTGTTCTTAAATCCATGTTCCATAACTTTACTGTATGGAATTAATTTTACTTTCATTGCCAGTTATGTCTAGGTAAATAGCTTCTAATTTTCAGATCTTGAAAGGCAGTTGTTTGAAATGAAGTAAAACAGAGAAAAAAAGGAACAGATAGAGGAGTACATTTATTCAATGAACGTATATGTAAAAAAAAATTACTAACACTTCAAACCTCTCAGGGTTCATTGTATTTCTTTCTGATGAATAACCTTACAGGGTTCAAAAGCTTATATTCTATTAAAAAAATATTGGTCCTGTGAATAGTATCTTCCAATCTACTCTTTCTCTTTACTTTCATGCCGCTTCAAAGAGAAGACAATCACAGCTGCACAAATGTATTTGAATTGCCTGAATTATATCCCAATCTGCTTTGGAGTTTTACTTACCAAATAATGGTTTGTAAATGCCGCATCATAAAAACCATTCAGCTCTCTGAGGGTACCAGAACTGTTCAAAGCATTTTCTAATTCACCTGCTATGATAGGGTTAATGTATCTATCTGTAGCTCTATCTATCTATCTATCTATCTAAATTTATTTATTTACCATTATCTATCTATCTATCTATCTATCTATCTATCTATATAATACACAATTTTTTAACAGAGCCAGGGGTTAAAAACCCTGAAAAAAATCTTGAATGTGCTGAAAACTGTTGAAACGCTGAAAGGGTTAAGAGTTGTTGGAATCTGTAGGGGGTTAACCTCTCTAAAACTGAACTTCTCGTCTTCCCTCCCTCTAGATCCTCCATTTTTATGCCCATTTCCTTAAGGTGAATGGTGCCACCATTACTTCTATCTCTCAGGCTCGTTGCCTAGTGGTCCTCTTCGACTCCAATCTATTATTTACTCCCCACATTCAGTCTCTAACCAAATCTTGCTACTTCCACCTAAAAAACATTGCACGCATCCGTCCCTTTCTTAATCAGGACTTTACTAAAATTCTCATTATCTCCCGCCTTGACTACTGTAACCTCCTTCTCTCTAGCCTTAAGAGATCCCAGATTCTCCCTCTGCAGTCTGTAATGAACGCATTTTGCCAGGCTCATACACCTCACCTCCTGCACCTCTCACACCTCACCCCCTTGTCAATCTCTACACTGGCTACCTGTCTCCTTCAGAATCCAATTCAAAATACTGATCCTTACTTACAAAGCTCTCCATAACTGCGCCCCGACTACATTTCCTCCCTTCTTAGCAGGTATATCACGTCCCAATCACTCCGCTCTGCCAATGATGCTATTGGGTCATCATACTCCCACCCCCAACTCCCGCGTTCAAGTCTTCTCCTGAGCTGCCCCCTTTCTTTGGAACTCCCTCCCTCACAACATCAGACTCTCTCCATCTTTCCAGTCCTTCAAAAAGTCTCTGAAAACCCATTACAATAGAGAAGCCTACCGACTCACTCCCTACTCTCCCAATGTTCATTTCTTGCTCCTTCTTCCCACACTGCACACATGCACTCCGTTACTTCTTGTACTCTATTCACCCTCACCTAGTGTGTCACTCCTCTACTCTTAGATTGTAAGCTCTCGAGCAGGGTCCTCTCTCCTACTGTTTTGTGTGTGTAATGTGTATTGTATATTTGTTATTCTGTCTCCCTTTGTACAGCGCTATGGAACTTGTTGGCACTTTATAAATGTAACTGTATGTTTGGATATATAAGCTACTGTTGAAATCTTTGAATGTGTTAGTTGGAGTGCTGTCTTCCCGATGAGCTATATATATATATATAAGGAGCTCTGAGATGCAATTCGTCGAATTGCTGTGCTGTGCAAGTGGCTTCTGCAATAATAAACACACTTATTAAAATGTAGAGGCTTTTTATTTCACTTTTTGTCCTCCGCCACAACCCTTGTAGATACTGATTTACCCTGCGGGTCCCAAGCAACCACTGCAACTGGTCATCATGCCTAGCTCCTGCTGATGAGGGTCCAATAAACCCGAAACAGCGCTGTCCTAGGAGTGGCTTTGACCACTTGCATAAACCTTATCTCTCCTAAAAAGCCACAGTGTGGCATAGCATTGATTTTAGGGCTCTGTGTAATAACAGACCCAGGATGCATAAAAGTGAGACAGAGGTCATTTGGATATTCTACCCAGAATTCCTTCCTGCATATGGGAAATGTGGCACAGGAGCTCTGGAATGCAATTCATCGAATTGCTGTGATGTGCAAGTGGCTTCTGCAATAATAAACACACTTATTATAGTGTGGAGGCTTTTTATCTCACTTTTTGTCCTCCACCACAACCCTTGTAGATACTATATATATATATTGTGATGTAGAGCATGGATGGCACTGTGTATCCCCCTGTATTTTGTTTTAAGGTTTAGGCATTAACCCCCAGGAGGGAAGGTGTTTTTCCGTCTTGCTGTAGGTGTCCCTGCAATTAAGGGAATAAATAGCTCTTCCTTGAGAGGGGGGGAGTAATGAGATGCAGCAGAGAGAGGGTCTGCAGAGGGCGCAGCACAAGATACCAGATGTTGGTGTCACTTTTGGGTAGGATCCCCGCTAGTGGGAGAGGGACCTTCAAGTGAGTTAGTGACTGTTCAGGTGAACCAGGATTTTGTTTGGGTTATGTTTTATTTTCTGCTCTTGCTGCATTGAAAGGTGCACGATTTCACCGTTTAAAGGACTATGTGTATCATAATTCGCCCTAGAGGACTGCGCTATAGCACCCCCCTGTGACAATATATATATTTATATATAATTACTCTATATCTAATCTATATCTATTAATATCTATTCATCTATCCATCTCTTTGTCTATCTGTATCTATTTTTCTATACTTGTGTACCTATAGCTATCTATTTATATCCATCTCAAATATCTATCTATCAATATCTATTTATTCTTCTCTCTTTCTCACTCTCTGTTTATCTATTTTACTGTCTGTCTATGCATATTGTTTTCTATCTATATCTGTCTATTTATCTATCTACCTATCTGTCTGTATATGTATCCATCTATCTACTCACCCACCCATCTATCTCTCTGACTATCTATATCTTTATCTTTCCATCTTTCTATATATCTATCGCTCTATCTCTATTTATATCTTAATGTCTATCTATATCACTCTTGCTGTCTATCAGTCTTTAGGTCTTCTGGCTTTCTGATGGCCACTAACACTGCCTTATCATTGCCGTATCTCTTTTCTGTCTGTTTGTCTGTTGCCATGTCTGTCTCTCTGTCCACTTTCTAGCTATAGAATATACCATGTCTCTCTCTGTTCATGCTTTTTTTTTTATCTCTGCTTGTTCTTTATAAGACTGCCCAGAGATCTTGCCTTGCTGTCTGCCTGTCTGTCTGTGTACTCATTTTAAAAATCAGATCACAGCATTTTATAGCTTTAATATCACATGTGATGCTTGATGCAAAAAAAAAAAAGATTTTTTCTGAAACCTCAATATTTCCTATGTTTGCCTCTGAAAATACAGCTTTGTATTTGCTTTGATTTACATTTAGCAATATCCAAGTGCAAATAGTAATCATACACCAAAGTAAACTGGAGCGTTTTCAATCCTTTTCTTTTGTTTCTTCAATATTGCAGTTGCAATTCTATAGATTCCAATCTTGACAGGCGGCATAATTAGAAATTCCCTTTGTCTTATTAAATGTGACGCTTCTCAATAGAATCTCCTTCGACATAGGCAAAGGAAGCGAAAACGTACTTTAAATCTGAAATGGGAAATCAGGAGGGACTGTTTTATTTTTATCTGTCTTTATGCAAGCGACACTATTATCAGAGGATATTGTAATGCTGAAAATGTACTTTTGGGATTTAAATCACATATTATCCTGGAAAGCTAAAAAAAAAAAAACAAGAGAAGAAGAAGAAAAAAAAACAGTGCTTTAGGGCCTATGCGCTATATTCCCTCATTAATCTGATTGAAAGATTATCCTTCCTATAGCTCAAGAAAGTATAATACCAATGTGTCCATCTTTCTTGCTCGGGAAATTTAGCTTGGTAAAAAGTCATTGCCTTTTGTTTATTAGATGCTACACTCTTTGTTATTTCTGTCTAAGCCTGCTGGCATTGGTATTAAAATGAATTCAGAGCGGTCCTCCATTTCATGCGCGCAATCTGATTATCTTATAAGCTTCTAGAGAAAATGGAAGTGTGAGCGGGATGCGCGCAGACGACTATTATTATTGCTGAACTGTTTTTCTGGGTTATCATCGGAAAAAAAACATTTAAGATCAGCCCAGACGTAATTATTATTCTTGCAGATATTACATGGTCGCTACATACATTGTACATTTGTATTTCTGAAAAATAAGATGTATGTGCGTACGCTTTCATGTTGCTTCCCGTAAAAAGACAGCCTCGACGGAATTTGCATAAATCAAGTCATTTTCACTTAAATATACATGCCGTCGTATAAGACATATCTGCTGATTCCACGCACAGGAAGGTAGATATTTATTATGGTAACACTCGGATGAACAATGAAAACTCATATATGTGGCTTCATTTATTGCGTTTTTATTTAAACTTCCCCATTGTAGTCGAGCGTTACGAGGAGAATAAAATATGCATTGGATCTTTATTGTAATGAAATCATATCATATGGTCTTAATTTAAAGCACTGGGAGGGACGATTCGGAGTAAATGATTTTTTTATGTCATGTCCTTTGAGTACTTTTACCATCCGTTTGTAGAGATCCAATCTTTACTGTCACACTCATAATATTATGCAGCATTAAGAGACAACAATAACCCTGCAGACAGCCCAGAGGGGTTATCTGCATGCTCGCGATGTGTCTAGAGCTCACACAAAAGCGTTTACTTCTTTAACCCCTTAATGACATAACTGTTATGCCATAAATGCATTGACTTTAAAGACCTGTGGTCCTTAAGGGGTTAATTGCACCTCATATAAGTTTGACTTTAATGTGCTGTAGCGCAATCACTAAACATCGGCATTAAACCCACATTAAATAATTTTAAAATCCAAAATATTTACCCTAAATCCCCTTGAACATTCCATACATTTTACTGGGTCCTATTGCAGCCGAGCTATTGTAATTAAAGAGTAAATCATTAACCCCTTCACTACCAAGGGATTTTCCAGAAAACCATGGATAGGAACCAGTGATTTTTATATAAAAAAGGAAATCATTTGTAATTAATAGTACTGTAACAGGTCTATTCACTAAAGGTGAAACTCAGGAGAACTAGCCGGAGATGTGAAAAATCTAGGTTAAAATAGTCAAACCAGAAAAGGGCTTTATCTCCTCCTTCAAGCCAACGCTAGCGCTCACGTTAGCACTAGCTTAAAGGAGGTCATAGCGCCCCGCAGAGATCGCCTCCAACTCACTAACGGGTTAAAAAAAAGACATTAGCGCTCTTTTTTTTGCAATTCCTATGGACTCCATTGAGCAAATGCTGGGGATGGTGCGTTAGCGCTGCCCCCATCGTCCGTGAGCCTAGTAGCGCTATGGGGCGAGCTGCTCTACTCAATGCCTGCCACATAATTTGCTGGTGAAACCGGGACGCAAAGGGGAAATTAGCAATCTCTAATTTGTCCCCTTAGCCACCCGGTTTTAGCTCAGGGCACGCGATAATGCCCCAAGTCGGCTATTTGGTCTAGCTTCTTCTCTCCTCCTGCCAATTCTCTTGAATTTCACCTGTAGTGAATAGATCTGTAAGAAATATTTGGGAATATTCCCAATGTATTTCTTACCATAATAAACGATTTGGCAGGCAGATTTCGCCCTCTGCTGGCCAAAAAGAGTTACTGCAGTTCTGGTGGCCGTGCAGTATTAGCTGGGGATACATCAGTCAGACACATCCCCAGCTGGTTTTATCGACTGTTAACGCCTTGGGCATCATACCTATGGTGTTAAGATTATAAGGGCATGTTCTTAAGCCCCAGTGCAAATTAATTTTGTTATCAATAAATTAAACTTCTTTGCATTGCTACTGTGGAGCACTCTATCCATTATACTGAATATACATTATTACTATAACTATAAGGTACATGAGAAGATCAAGAACTTACCTTTGGTTCCACAGTGTAGAGGACGACTCGATCCCCTGTGTTCTTTTGCCGTAGAGGGAGACTGTTCCCAGTGTCCTTCCACCGGCCAAAAAATTGCATAGAAGCGATCTCACGTAGGGCTATCTTAGTTTTAAACAGAGTTCTATGGACTCCAGGAGGAGTTACCAGCAGCACACAATGACGCTGGCGATAGATGTTGGCAGCTCCCTTATATTATGGGTTGAGGTGCTAAAATTGTGGCTCACTTGTAACAGAGCTAGCAATAGGGAGTCACTAAGGGTTAACAGCTCGCACCACATTTTCCCATTAGTGCAGCTAGAATAAGACCCACTGTGTTTTTAAGAAGGTATAACAATTGGAAATGCAAAATAAGCTTAAACCTTTTCTTATTCTCCGGAGATGAATTTTCCTTACACAGTGAAACTGAAATATTGCTGCTGTTCAAACTTATTGTTCCCAATAGAATTTTCAGTATGAAATCTGGTGCACATTTGTTATATATATATATTTTTTTTCTCTTTGCTGTACTTCAGTTAAAATAAATAACATGCTGTATGCTTATGATTTTCCAAATGGAGTTGAATAAATAAATTTAATACAGATTTCTGCAGTGCATAGAACTTTAGGGAGCAGGAACGAGCCGAACAATAATTAAATGTTGGCTTCTATGGGACAATGTGTCTCAAACTGATGCACTTGCATTTCTACACAATTCTATCAATCCGTTACACTTACTTGTCAGAGTGAAGTGTATCAATCGCTTTGATGGTGCCAGCAAAGAATATTACAATTATTTTATTAACAGGACAGTAATGGATGGATGAAGCTAGTCTTGGAATGCTTATATAGGAGTAATGAACACCAAATATGCCTGCTGAATGACAAAAAATAAGACATCCCTTTTTTTTCTATCTAGTATGTATGTATGACTTATTTATCTGATGCAGGGAGATTTTCAGAAATATTCCTTCTGGCAAAGGTTGGCTAAAATATATCTTTATTGTCATTTTCAGATGAGTTCATGCATAGTTCTAAAAAGTATTTAAACATAATGCTGAAGCAGTTTGGACCTCACATGCAGTGCAAACATCTGTAAACAGTGTTTGTGTTTTCCTCTTTAGAGCTTTCAGACTCTAATTGAGTTAAATTACATACTGTATATATCGAGGGTAAACTTTAAAGGGATACTATAGGGTTAAAACAAGTGTGACATAGTGTATGGATGGGTAAGTATATTCCCCCTGTATTTTTGTTTAAAGGTGTAGGCATTAACCCCCAGGAGGGAATGTTTTGTGTGGTTCTTGCTGCAGGTGTCTCACCTGGCAATTATGCAGGATAAATAGCTCCTGCTTGACGGGAAGATTTGAGACATAGAGAGATTGAGAAACACAGACAGGATGATGCTACTCCTGAGGTGGGAAAATCTGCAGTGGGTGCTGGATATTAAACCAAAGGTTGGTGTAAATTTTGTGTAGTGTCTCTGCTAGAGAGAGAGAGGGACATTAAGTGAATTAGTTAGTGCTCAGGTGAGCAAGAATTTTGTTTTGTATTATGTTTTCTTTGCTGCTATTTAACCCCTTAAGGACGCGGGGGTGACGCCCTTAAGGGGTAGCTTTTTTCCCCGGCGAGGCATACAGGTGCGCCTCGCCGACAGGTGCCTCCGCTCGGCACTGATTCCAAGCCCTCCTCGCAGCCGGCGTGCAGCGCGCGTCATTCGCTTGATTTCAGGCCGTCAATGACGCGCGCCGTGTGTCAGCATGAGCAAGCTGCAGGTAGGGGCCGAGGCAGCCCCATTGAAGACAGCGGGCGTACATGTACACCCTGCATCTCCAAAGCCCGCCCGCCGCCAGGACGTCATGGAACGTCCTGCGGCGTTAACAGGTTAAATAAAGTCTGGAAGCTACCACCTGTTAAAGAGACTGTGTGTGCGCCATAATTGCCCTAGAGCAGTGGTTCCCAACCACGGCCCTCAAGTAGTCCCAACAGGTCAGGTTTTCCAGATAGCTTAAGCACAGCAGAGGTGATGATTTGCTGCTCAGTGATTGCAGGATTCAGTCTGCATTTCCCCAAGGGAATCCTTAAAACCTGGCCTTTTAGGGGTACTTGAGGACCGCGGTTGGTAACCACTACCCTAGAAGACCGTGCTACGGTGCCCTGTGACTGTACGGAATCACACAAGAGAGGTTACGCAATAAAGGAGTTAGTGTTAACTCCTCCAGACTTTCCCTACACGCTCCACTTCTGGTTTAACCAGGACTCGAGTTGAAGAGGAACGTGTGGGAATGCAGGTCCTCCATTATTGTTGCAGGGGAACTGAGTTCCCTTTGGTCCCACACTTTAAAGCTTAATTTTGGTCATATGATTCCTTGATGTTAAAATAAATATATTTTTATTTTTACATTTTCCCTAAAACTCAGCCCAATAAATAGCTTTAATACACTAATATCAAACTCGAGTAAGGGTGTTGGGTTACGTGAGGGATATCAGTTGCTAATTGAGGGCTGGAATATTAGTCAATTCCCTTACTTATTTTTTTAGGACTTGACCACTGGTTTTAACCATTTATTTGCTTTAAAAACGCACCTAAATCCAGCACCGGTCTCCTGCTGATCTCTGCAGAATAGGACCTGCTTCCTGCTCAGCATGTCATCTGACTGCATGACTGCAGGGGGATGGGTGCTCCAGCCAATCCAGTGGCTCTCAGTGCAGGAAGGCTTTGATAACATTGGATAAGACTAGTTCCCAAAGGTCTCAAAGTCCTGAAACATGAACTAAGGTTTCCCTGTGCTAAAGTTCTGGACACACCTAAACTCCTGCATTTGGATGGCTGAATTAGCCCTCTAAGCTGCCTCTCAGAGGGGCGAAAGGGAGCGGAGGGCTTAAAGCAGCTTGACCAATCACACTGTGACACAATGCTGTATCATTGTAAATTAAATTTATTTGTTGCAAATTAATTTTGTATGCATTTGGTCTCCAGAAGCTGCCCTTAAAGTCTTAGCACTGTGAGAATAATTCCTGCGGTGCTAACACAATAAAAACCCGTTGGAGAATGTCTTTATTTCACTTTTCCCCAGATGATCCTACACAGAGCTCAGTACAGTAACTCCATTTGGCCAGTGGATGGCAAAATCTGCCTTCCAAATAGGTTATTACAGTAAGGAAGAAATTGGGAATATTTCCAAATGTTTACTGTATAATTAATTAAAAATGATTTTTGAAAAAATGGTTCCTGACATTGATTATTTTTGGAAGATCACTGAGTAGCGAAGAGATTAAGAAGAGTTAAGTGTATATGATCATTGATATGTGTATATACAACATATACTCAGTACCAACAAATGTACTGATTGGTGCAATGCATGCACATTGATACTCCCTTTTCAAATACATTAAGGGATACCCCATTGAAAAATAGAGTGTCCCTTTTTTTGCCTTTAAATAACTGGGCAGAGGCTGCTGACAGCCTCTGACCAATTTTTTTCTTTTTTATGTCATTTCACTCACCTTTTCTCCCCTGCCGCTCGCAGCTCCTCCTCTTTGGCTCAGGGACTCCCAATCCCGGAAGACTCGGAAGCTTTTCTGTGCAATTTGCACTCCTACACAACTTGCAAAGCATAGGAGCCACAAACTAGTGCAGCAATACAGGACTTGCGCATTTTACATACACAGGTTTTATAGCGCCTGCACATTATGATGGATTGGAGCCTTGCACATGTGCAGATACTATTCATTGCCTGCAGCAGCTTTATAACTGCAAAGTGGTCAGGATGAGTAGAGTGTTCCTTTAAACATATTAGTAAACTGTTTTAATAATTAGTTGGGAGATGATCCTCCAGTACCTTCACTATTTTCTAGTACCAAAATGTATAATTTTTAAAACTGATGCTCCATTGCACTAATCGTAACCACAGGACACGTTCAGAGGTCTCAAGGAGTCCAAGGCTCAGCATCAGAGCTGGTTTGGCAGCACAAGGGGGTGTTCGTGATATTAGGCAGGTGATTTTAAGATTGTGGCTGATCAGAACATGTACCCCAGCCCTAGTACCAAATCATCTGTGTGCTAAACCTAAAGCTACATTCAACTACAAGTTGATTGCCCTGAGAGTTTAGCAAGTTGTGTTTTTATATTTAAAAATACTATTGTAACAAAAATGATTTATATTAAAAATATTGCTATTGTTATATAAAGTCTAATAAAATATATGTGTCGTATATCTACCTATTTATCTTTCTTATGTATATCAAATCAATATTGCATGCCTAAAGAACTGAATTCATTGATTTACTTTGGTAAAATTAATTATCATGTATGCAACTACTGACTGAAGATCCTGCTAGAATCAAGTTTTCAGAAACTACGCCAAATTTATATTGAGTGGAATTATTTAATGAATGGTCATCGCATATTAGAGAAAGACTTGTTTAAGCTCCATGTATGACTGATAATTGATTTACTGAAGATAGCTTGTGAAATTCAAAGGGTTAAGGATATTATGGTGCAAACAAAATCTCAGAGACGGGAGACTAAATTAATAAGGGGAATGGAAGATTTAAGTTCTGAGGAAAGACTAACAAGTTTAAACCTGTTTAGTTTAGAGAAACGGCGCCTTAGAGGGGATCTGATAACTTTATGTTTACGATGAGAGCAATAAAGCTGTGGAATTCTCTGCCTCTGGAGGTGGTTGGGTCAGAGACTGTACAGACTTTTAAACAACGACTAGATGACTTCCTGCAAAAATATAATATTAAGGGTCATAATATATAATATGTGGGTAAAAGCTTCTTGATCCGAGGAGAAATCTGGTGCCATTCGGGGGTCAAGAAGGAATTTTTTCCCAGTGCGTTGCATATTGGCGAGAGCTTCAGACTGGGTTTACACCTTCTTTTGGATCAACAGCAGTAGGTGATGTGTGAAAGGCTGAACCTGATGTCTTTTTTCAGCCTATGTAACAATGTATCTATGTTATTCAAAGAGCACCGAACATGCCCCCAAGGGCACCAAATGGTGAATTTCACCGTACAGTGCAATTTTATGCAGTTCGTCTATTCAGAAAGCTGTCAATTCGCCAAATACTGCTGAATTGACAGCAAAGTACGTTGCAGTTCGTCGCAATTCACCAATCTCTGGCAGCAGTGAAATTGTCCCATAGAGAAGTAATGGTTACCTCATTTTTTTTAGGTGAAATTTTTGATCCCCGGTTTTTTTTTTGGTGTTTTTTTAACCCCTTAGTGACCGGGCAGTTTTAAACAAATCCGTCCTTTAGTGACTGCTGCTGTTTTTACGTTTCTGCGCTGTAAGTGTTTAGGTCAAATTTTCCTCTTACTCGTTTATTCAACCCACACATATTATACACCGTTTTCCTGCCATTAAATGGACTTTCTAGAAATACCATTATTTCCATCATATCGAATAATTTACTATAAAAAAAAATATGAAATATGATGAAAAAATTGTAAAAACACACTTTTTCATAATGTAATCCCCAAAATCTACAACCACCAAAAAAGACCCTGGCTAAATAGTTTCAAAATTTTGTTCCAAGGCTAGAAATACCCAATTTTTACATGTTTTTGCTTTTTAACCCTTTCACTGCTGAGCCAGTTCACCTATGTGTGCTGCGCTCAATCTGACCATTTTGTGCTAATTATTTTGAGATGACAGCGTAGGTCCTATTTAACTAAACCCCCCAGACAAAAAAAAACTTTAAAAAAAAAAAAATTTTAATTTTTTTTTTTATTATTTTTTTTTCAATTTTATTTTTAAACCACACCTGGTCATGATCAGGCCTTTCTAATGATGTCAAATATGACCATCTAGCTGCCACGGATCGGGAGATAGGGGGATCCTTAGGATCCCCTTATATCTACATGGCAGCTAGAGGGTTAACTGGCCCACTGACATCCTCACACATATGGTGAGGTTGTCAGTGGGTGGGGGGGACCTGCCTCCTGGTTCGAATCGCGTTTTGGCACCAATTAGCGCTGAAACGCGATCCGGCAGTGAAATGGTTAATGCTATACACCGCTGAAAAGGGGAGACTCTCCCCTTTCCAGCGGTGCACAAAGCATTGCCCTAGCTTCAATGGTTGGGGTGATAGAGGGCTCAAATGAGCCCCCCTTCCCCTCCATTGATTTCAATGAGGGCGCCTGCTGATGACGTCACCACGCAAAGTGGTGACGTCATCGAGCTTGCGGGCCCATGCAAATCAGGAGGGAAGGCTTCCTCCCTGCCAGATCTGCGAGGGATCCAGCGAGGGAGGGGGGTTAGGCGCCGCGGGCGTACCCTGTACGTCCGCGGGTCTAAGGGAGACCCGTGGGCAGGATGTACAGGGTACGTCAGCGGTCCTTAAGGGGTTAAATTCTGTAAGACCTTTTTATAAAATTATTTAGGACCTTTTTTATTATTTCCACACATTTTCATGCGCTTTTATTGTATTAAACACCTTTAAAAGAATAGCAGAGGTTTTTTTTTTTACCCCGTGCAGTTGGCATTCGGTGGTCAGTTAGGTGGTCTTCGGCGGTTAGTTCGGCAGTCTTCAGCGAACGCTAATTTTTCCCCTTAGTCTCCCAGTTTTATCACAGGGGACCCAATAGAGCCCTCAGTGTTTTTCTTACAGGAGCTGTGATATAAACGTGTCAAGAAATGTAATAAAGGCAAAAATATATTAACTAGGCTTAAAATAACAAGTTGCAAAACAAAATACAGTTTATCATCTTGCTCATATTGAATTTGAGGGTTACATAAGGATTTATCATAACTTAAATTAGCCTGTTACATGTATACATGGAATATAGGCCTATCAATATTAATCTGACTGCTTCTATCCCCAATTGCACTTATATTGTTGAGTCAAAAGCACTAAGGATGCAGGAAGCTATTAAAGACATAGCAGTACTAGAAATCGAAGAATAGTGGCTTGTTGTTACAGCATTCTGACATTATTGGTTCTCGTAAACAGTTACATAATGTTCTGTGAAGTCATCTAAGATAGACTTGTTCTATGAAGCCTGTTAACTGAAATTATAATCTCGATTTAAAAAGACAGTTTCATCTGCATTAAGATTTCCAAGAACAAATGTGGATGCAGTGTGTTCTCCGTTGGTTAAGTGTTTGGTTTTCAAATTATTACTTTTTGTTGTTTTTAAATGACCAAGACCAGAGAAAAAAAACTATACACTTTCTGTCTTACTTTTTTAAAAAGATGTGTAATTGATGTGATCCAAATTCCATTTTGGTATGTTTGTGCATGCTTTCATGAAACAAGTACATTACAGATGCAGGTCTATTCACTAAAAGGTGAAACTCAGGAGAATTGGCAGGAGAATGAACAATCTAGACCAAATAGCTGATATGGAAAGTGAGATAAATGGAAGAATTTTTCCGGTTTGACTATTTTGACCAGCAGGGTTATTCAAAGAGAATCGATAAGTCACCGCACGTTTGGTGACTTTTTGTTCTCTTCAATTCGGTGCGATTTGGCGATCCCATTTCGACGACCCTGTGGTGTATTCAGCAAGCATCACAGGGCCGTCATAGTGCAGGGAAAAGCCGCTGCAAACCCGACAAACACTCACTGCAAAACCCGGCGAAGGCACACTGAAATCTGCAGAAACATCTGGATTAACCCCGCCGAACACGCCGGAGAAACCCGAGCAGCCGCCGATCACAGTGCAGAGCAGCCACCGGAAAAAACCTGACACCGCAGACGAATGGAGTGAAAAAAAAACAAAAACAGTACGATTGAATGTTTTAAAAGTGAAACGCTGTTTGCAAAGAAACTACTGAGTGAAAATGTCTGAAATTTACATATAAGATCCAATAAATGATAATAAAAAGTTCTGTTACATAACAAAGAAAACCGATTAAAAAAAAGGAAAAGAAGATTTGCTAAAAAATACCCAAAATGCCTAAAAGATCTTAAAAAATCTATACATAAAGATACTTTTTACTGCAGAATATTATAATCAATGGTTTATTAGATATTGAATTAAAACGGGAATATTTTTTACATTGAAGCCTATAGGATTCGCCAGAAAAAACCTGTTGAATGAAAACACCGAAGAACAAGGAAATTCGGCAACTTTTCACTGCTGGATTTTGTTCTCTGAATAGACGAAGCATTGCTTGTCTATGGGGATTTCACTGCCCTCGAACAGGCACCGAACAGGCACTGTATGTGCAGGCAATTCGCCAAGATTTGGCGAATTGCCTGCTCTCTGAATAGCCGAATGGCCAGGATAGATAACCGTACGCTGAATTTCAATGTTCGGTTACCTTTCGGCCACAATTCGGATCTCTTTGAATAACCCTGCTAGAATTTTCACTTCTCCTGCCAATTCTGAGTTTCACCTTTAGTGAATAGACCTGTATGTGTTTGCGTGGAGTGTACAGATAACTAGCTAATAAATCTGGCATTGCCCAAGTATTTATATTTTTAAAAGGTTTTTTATTGCATTTTTTTAAAAAATAAATATTTTAAAGTAGCTTTACATTTTTTTGGAAAGGTTACATAACAAAAACATTTAATTACAATTTATTTTTATATATCCAGGGAAATACTGGATCTTTCCCTTTGTTTTTAAAGTTGGGTCTCTTGTTGCTCTGTGGTCTCTGCTGCCCTTAATTTTTTGGCTCTTTCCCTGTTTTTCTTTAGTCGGTTTTCTTTCTGCTCTGTAGCCTCAACTGCCCGTGATTTTTTTGCACTATCCCTCACTTCTTGTAGTCGGCTCTCATGCTGCTCCATGGTTCCTCTTTGCTCATACTGTTCTGACTGTTCTGAGTCTTTACCTCTTATTTTCACTTTGGATGTCATTTATTTATTTATTTATTTTATTCTTTTGCTTTGTGTTTGAACTTCAATTGTTTTTTGTTTTTTGGGTTGTTTTTAAAAAAACTTTTTATTTTAAGCCACTGATTTTGTGTATTTAGGCTAATGTCAGATGAGCGCCCTCTGCGTGCGTGCATAACGGACGGACGTACTGACGGAAGATACTGTAGACAACACCACACGGTCCGTTTTTTTAAACGGATCTAGAAAAAAAGGGAAATAAAATTAATTATAATTAAAATAGAAACATAAGAACCTTTCGGCCCATCTAGTCTGCCCAATTACATGGATACTTAACCTGGATTTATCTTTTGTTTAGGATAGCCTTATGCCTATCCCATGCTTGCTTAAATTCAATTACTGTTTTGGCCTCTACCACTTCTACTGGAAGACTGTTCCACGTATCCACCACCCTCTCAATAAAATAATGCTTCCTGATGTTACTTTTAAACCTTTGCCCCTCTAATCTAAGACTATGTCCTCTTGTTTTGCTATTTTGTTTCCTTTTAAATATACTCCCTTCCTCTACCTTGTGGATTCCCTTTACGTATTTAAATGTTTCTATCATATCTCCTCCGTCTCGACTTTTTTCCAAGCTGTACATGTTAAGATCATTAAGCCTTTCCTGGTAACTTTTCTCCTTCAAGCCGTACACCATTTTAGTAGCCCTTCTCTGAACTGTCTCTAAGATGTCTATATCCTTCTGGTCAGGTACAGTCAGCCAGACCAAAAAAACTTCTGAGCGTCAACGTTATGGACGTAACAAATGCGCTGCGTCTGACGTCGCAGCTTAACGCACAAGGGCCGCTACGTGGATGTGGCGCACTCTGCGCGTCCGTCCTAGCGGTTTTACGTTCTTGCCTAACTTGCGTCCGTTTGCCACGTGCGTTGTGCGTGCGCAGTTCAGTGCCCACGTACTTTTTGTGTGGGTCTCTATTGATCATGATTCTATGCTACGACGGACGTTAAACTTGCTGTGACACGGACGTGATCACTGTGTTCGTCTGATACGGGCCTTACCTGTTATTTATTCCTTCACCAGACAGTTTGCCTAATCAAAACTTACAAACGTTCACTTTTATATATTAGATATGTGTGTATGTATGTATGTGTGTGTACATATTTATATATTAGTTTAATTTATTTTTGTGGGGTTTTTGTTGTTTTGTTTTTTTAAATGATAAAGTTAACCTTTTTAATACAGATATAAAACTTAGATATGTGTTAATATTTCTTTGCTTGGAACTATCAAGCTTTTTTCTTTTCTACCATACCAATAAAAACAGTTGGGTGCAGTTTGACACAAACATACAAATGTTCACTTTTATATATTAGATGTACTGTATATGCTGGCATTAACCGGGCAATAATTTGCCACAAGTATTTGGATGCTAGCCTGTGAAGAAGGCTCAGTAAGAGGTCTGCAACTTTGACTTTCCTGATGTAGTTTTTAAACTTCATTTCCCTTGTAGCTCTACCACTTATCAGATTGGCTGAGTTGAAATGTTTTCTGCAAAATCACCAAACCGGACTAGCCAAGCTCTGTGATGATGGTAGATGTGTTGTTTGTCGCCTGAGCCAGTGAGCATGAAAAAAACTAATAACTCGAGTGAGAACAGAGACAACAGACACAAGTTTCTGTCTTGAAAGATTTCTCTATTCTGAATCTTGCAAGCATGCAGGTTAGTTTTGTTACAGTGGGAGGGTCGTAGAATCATGGATTACAAACCAATAAACACTTTCAACGTCAGACAACGTCAGACAATTTAAAAGAAAAGTTCAGCCCCCACATTTGTCAAATATAATACATTCTGACAGGACAATAGAAATGTTTTTTCTAGATCTGAACGTTACAAGGATTTCGCGGGCATTTCTAGTTTGCTTGGAAACAAGCTAACAAAGAAGATCTGTTTCTCATCAACATTCTTTAACTTCGAGAGGATATGGAACTGATTAGAGAATATGTATGCACAGTATTGAAACAGAAAGGGGGGACTTATTAGTTAAAATATATTTGAATAACAGGATATTTATATATATATTCATACAGGAAATTAAAAATATCTATCAATTTCCTCCTTTGATCACATATCACCTGTGATCACTAATTAAGGGATAAAACTAAACTAGACTAGTGAACCTGTTAGAGTTGGGATCACAGTGTCATCGTGTTATACCTTTAAGTCATTACGATGCTCAGAAGGGAAGAAGGAGAGGTTAGTAACTACTCATAAGAGGGGAATGGTGAAAAAGAATCAAGGTAGGTGGGGTGGAAGTGCAGTATAGGCTGGCATCATAGGTGATTTAGAGACTCAACATTTCTCAAGGCACAGCATCAACAATTTGTAAAAAATGGTAATAACAATCATAACGAGATACATTAAACCATGTAAAATAGCTGAACCTAGGCTACCAAAAATAGAACTAAGTCCACAGGTTCAATCAAATCCATCTAAGGGACTTGATACTTTCCTGAGTTGGGTCTAAATTTCCTCAATATCATGTATGTCTTGAGAAACTTCACCTGAAATGTCATCAATGTGAAAACAACAATAGGTCAAATTAAGAAGACCGCATACACCACCCTCCTTCATTAGCAAATAATCAAGAGCCACACGATTCTGGATTACTGTATCTCTGATTTGACGTTGCTCAGCAGTAAGAAGTGCTAGAGCATGTGTAGTGTGATTAAACATGTCACTAACTAGGTCTACAAAAAGGTTCATTTTAGAATACAAACGAGCAACACCATATGCAGGTAGCATGATCCTGCCAAATCGCTCTGCCTCAGAGGTTTTGACAGATATGGAGGAACGACGAGAGCGATGTACAGTGTTATGGAGGTTGATATGCATACCAGAAGGAACATAAGGGTGAATGGTATGGGATGGACCAATAAGACCAAAAGCACATTCACCAATATAGGTTCTAGGTATTATCAGATATGCCCGTTTACCACATAACCAATAAAAGGGGGGGTTAAGGGGCAAGGTAGCATAAGCATTAATATAATATATTGCAACCATTATCATACTAGAATATGTGCCATCTTCCAATTGCAAAGTCCAATCTTGTGGACTGTTGGAATTACGCATGTTAAATTAAGCATTAAGCATTAAGTTGGGATGCATTAATACATCCAAACATGAAATCGGCATAGTTGGCGTTGCTAACACTTACAAGGAAGGTTTTATTCATCCATTGCCATAAACTTACACATTTATTGGGTATACCTGGGTTAGAACAAAGGGGGGAGGATGCTAACTTGGAGTGCCAAGTGGTGCTGAACTGAGCAGAAGAACTATTACCGTAAATAAAGGAGACACAAAAGGTGGCTTGTGGATTCATTTCAGAATTATTGGAAACATACATATGATCCATTATGACCTGGCGAGGGGGTTCCTTTCTGTTAGGTTCTGGAAAAGGTTTTTTACCACTAGTATTAAATCTCATTCATATTACTGCAGTACCGCAATATTCCTGTAGAAGGGGAGCACAGATAAAAGTGGCACCTGTATGGTTAGTAGTTTTAGAAAAAGTAGGCAGTGAAAACAGATTATCATCAAAAAGACTGCAAAGATTCAAAGCAACTCCCTCATATGGTATGCCATATTTAGAACTAGTCGGTTTGACCATACATATCCAGCAGGATTTGTTGAAACCTGAAAGTTCATAAATAGTTTGAGCAGCATGTGCATAGTTATTAGGTAGATGCAAGTCTCTTTTCAAACGCGTATTAAAAACTGGAGGACAAGCAAAGGAGATATTGTGGGGACCTACAATATCTTCCCAAAAACATTGTTGATAGTAACACGAACTACCAGTAAGTATAATTAGATAGATCATGACAATTAAAAGTGAACCAACAAAAATAAAACAGTTCTTGGAAAAAGAGCAGTAGCTCTAGCAATAGACACTGCAAGTGTAAAATCAGAGTTAACAGAGTATGTATTACTTTGTGAGGGAGGAAAAGTTCATCAAAAATGGACAGTTTGTTTAAATGAGGAGAAAAATAGGTGCCACGCTTTAGGGCAAATAGGAAAGTTGATAGGCATAAAAATAAATTGGGGGGGAAAACTATTCTTCAGCTGGGAAACCATCCAATAGTTTAGCAGGGGCTTACAACTGCTGAGGCCCACACTCCAGATTCTTCAGCGTATACCGCCACAGGAGGAGGTTACCAGCTGAAGTTGGATGCAGCACCCATACAGATGCAGGTTGCCCTCCAGGGACCTGTGGTCAGCTAGAAGCAGGAGCCAGCGATTTCACATCCGGGGTTGAGGTCACAGGTGGATCAGGAATGAAGTCATCAGGGATGAATAGCGCTTTCTTTATCCTTGATGCATAGATCCAGGAAGGTGATTCATCGGTCAGCAAGGCCGTTCTGGTTACAGCTAGGACTGTAGTCGGTTCTCCATATGGTGGCTCAATGGTTTCGTGACAATGCAGGGCCTTCATGAGCACTTGATCTCCTGGGATGAAACAGTGAGTAGGCTCTGTGGAGAGAGGCGGAAAAGAGCAGGAGACCGTTCTATGGAAATTATGCAATATTTTAAGCAACTGAGTAACACATGCTTCCCTATATTCATCCAGATCACCTGGTAGCATGACCAGGGGACCTTGCTTAGGAATCCATGGGTAGGAAAGGGTCTTCCCATGAGAACTTCAAAGAGGGAGAGACCAGTGACAGAATGGGGTGGTCATTCCTATTTCTGCAAGAATTGCTGGAAGGTAATTCGGATAATTCTTGAAGGTACCCTCAGTGGCTTTTCTGAGCTTGTCTTTCAGTGTGTGGGTTTGGCGCTCTACTACTCCAGAACTTTCTGGGTGGTAGGGTTTTGGAAACTTCCATTAAATTGCCATTAATTTTACCAATTCCTGTGTGACCTTGGAGGTGAAGGCAGGGCCATTATCTGAATCAATAGATATGGGGCAACCATATCTGGGTAATAATTCTTTACAAAGAATTTTGGCAACAGTACGGGCATTTTCTCTTGCAGTAGGGAAGGCTTTAGGCCATCTAGAAAACTTGTCAACTATTACCAGAAAGTATTTCAGGTTACCTTTTGCAGTGGGCATGTGTGTGAAATCAATCTGAAGTTCCTGGAATGGGGCAGTAGGTGTTCGGTTTTAACTTTTGGGCCCTGCGTATTATTTTTTGCGCATGTAAGTCAATGAGAAAGTTAGTAATTAATCATAGCCTTAAGATTACAAACAGAAAAATGTTTAGCCATTTCACTGTATGTGAGTTTGGGAGATCTGTGACCAGGACCATGAAAAGAAAAAATAAAGAGGTGGGCTGCTGCAGCTGGTAGGCCCACTCTCCCTCCTTTCTCATAAATTCTGACATCAGATGGAATTTCTTGAGACTTCACAAGGCCTTCTGAGGCCCAATGAAAAACATCAGCTTCAGTAGCACCTGCCTGAAGTTCTTTGAGCATCCATTTCTGAGGTAGCAGAAAGGGAGAAAGGTAGCAGGTGACAATTGGAGGGTGAGGAACAAGGGAAATGGTAGGGGATGAAAGAGCAGCAGCTTTAGACGTAGCATCAGCAAAGTGATTGCCACGAGAAACAAAAGAGTCAACAGGATCATGACCTTTGCATTTGACAACAGCAAGACGAGAAGGCAATAGAATAGCAGACAGGAGATCCGAAATCAGATCAGAAGGAGAAATAGGATGGCCATCAGCAGTAGTAAAACCACGGCGGTGCCAGAGAGCACCAAAAATCATGCACAACACCAAATGCATACTGAGAGTCAGTATAAATGGTGACAGGGAGATCTTTAAAACGTTTACATGCAGCTTTTAAAGCAAAAATTTCAGCATCTTGAGAAGAATTCGAAGGAATAGAAGCAGATTCATGCACAATGTCAGGCAATTCAACCACAGCATTTCCAGTCAGATACTGGGAATCAGAGGGACGAGAAAAGGAGCCATCAACAACCCCCCCATGTTACTCTAATGGGTGCCCCTATTAGTTTGCCCGTTGTGTTTGGGTCTACATGGGAGGATTTTTGGGCACCCATATCGCAAAAAAAGATACGGTGGAGAAGTTGGTTAGGAAAAGTACAAGCGCAATTAAAAGGGTAAAGTGGAAGGATTTGCAAAAATGTGCAGTTTCTTTTAGTCTCACTGGGCCAAATGCAAAACAGGAATCTCCATTCTATTTAAAAATCTGTTTAACTACACTAGCAGGGAAAAACACGCACAAATAGGAAATAACAAGTGGCCAGGTAAATAGGGACCTAATTCCCATGGGCAGGACAATATCTTAACTTAACTCCAGCAAGTCGATCGACTGGGATATAAGCAAAACATTAGTCTTTACAATACACATGTGAGTCACACTGCGGGGACTCAAACTATTTTTTTTTAAGAAAGGGACATTAACAAAGGGAAAGGATCACTATACAATACCCAGACCAATTGCAAAACCTATTTTTCATCATCAGTCATACAATCTTTCAAATCATTCAAATACCAAAATCGACCAGAATGGAGTGCCTTTAAAAAGGCTAGACCATAAGATCAGGGCGCCTAGTCAGATGGCTTATAAAAAAGTGATATTTTCGCATGAAGCTTCCAGCCAGATTACTCAAACAGATGTAACAGGTTTTGCACTATCAAGTTAGATAATGCTAGTTCGAAAATTTAAACAAGCAAGTTATCTAAGATGAATAATTGGTTCTATAAATTCAAAACCTGTACTCACCAGATACAGGGCCGTCTTTAACGCGGGCAAATGGGGCAGTTGCCCCGGGCCCAGTCACTTGAGGGGCCCAAAGCAGCTGCCCCTTGGGCCCGCGGCAAAGACCGCCGGCGGCCCGGCGCCGCAGAGAAACGGCTTGTGCTGACGTTGTTTGTATATTGTTGTGAGACTGTGAGTGCTGTGCTGTGTAACCAGACAAGTGACTGACTCTCGTCTGGTCTGAGAGTCTGCAGACTCAGTGCGGAGGCCCGGGCTGGCAGCAGCAGGCAGGGCTCAGGCTGCAGGGGGCACTGGAGGAGCCGAGTCTGGTAGGTGGTAGCCAGGCCAGCCACACGCACAAGAGCCGCTGCAGCCAGCAGCGACACTGCGACAGGCAGCGTGCGTGCCTTCCTTACAGCCGACACAAGGCTGGGAATGGCACTCACGCTGTTGGCGCCGCCCTCTTGGCGTACCGTCCGTACGTACACGTCACGTGATGCGGCGCGGCGCGCATGCTCAGACCGTCCCCGCATGGTAGAGACACAGTCACTCACCACCAACCATTTATACCACCACCCCACCCCAGCGTCCAGGAGGTGACGGTCCGTCCAGAGCCACCGAGCCGGTCGGAGGAGCGAACCACCACCAGGCCAGGAGCACTGCAGGCAGCAGCACAGGCACAGCAGGGTGTGGATAACTGGGTGGGTGGGTACAACAACTCAGTCTGTGATGGGGCTTGGAGGGGGGATAAATTGATATACTGGGACTTGGAGGGGGATAAATTGATATACTGGGACTTGGAGGGGGGATAAATTGATATACTGGGGCTTGGAGGGGGGATAAATTGATATACTGGGACTTGGAGGGGGGATAAATTGATATACTGGGACTTGGAGGGGGGATAAATTGATATACTGGGGCTTGGAGGGGGGATAAATTGATATACTGGGACTTGGAGGGGGGATAAATTGATATACTGGGACTTGGAGGGGGGATAAATTGATATACTGGGGCTTGGAGGGGGGATAAATTGATATACTGGGGCTTGGAGGGGGGATAAATTGATATACTGGGGCTTGGAGGGGGGATAAATTGATATACTGGGACTTGGAGGGGGGATAAATTGATATACTGGGGCTTGGAGGGGGGATAAATTGATATACTGGGACTTGGAGGGGGATAAATTGATATACTGGGACTTGGAGGGGGGATAAATTGATATACTGGGACTTGGAGGGGGGATAAATTGATATACTGGGACTTGGAGGGGGGATAAATTGATATACTGGGACTTGGAGGGGGGATAAATTGATATACTGGGACTTGGAGGGGGGATAAATTGATATACTGGAGCTTGGAGGGGGGATAAATTGATATACTGGGACTTGGAGGGGGGATAAATTGATATACTGGGGCTTGGGGGATGTGAATAAATTGATATACTGGGGCTGGGGGGGTTGAATACACGCTACACATTACAGTGAGTTATTTCTGTGGAGCTCTGAGATACGTTCATATATGCTGGTAGTTTTATTGCTGTGCAGCTCTGATACGTTCATACACCACACATTGCTGTGAGTTTTATCGCTTTGGAGCTGTGATACGCTCATACAGTGAACATTGCTGTGAGTTCTATTGCAGCAGAGCTCTGTGATACACACACATACACACACATTGCACAGTACTGTGAGTTTTATTGCTGTGGAGCTTTTGGAAGTGTTGGGTAGTTATGCGGTGGGCAGGGCTTTTGGGTGGGGGGGGCCCAAGAAAATTTTTGCCCAGGGTCCAATCAATATTAAAGACGGGCCTGACCAGATAAGTTCATTTGTTAAATCCCACTTCCTGACACCAAATTGAAATGTTTTCTGCAAAATCACCAACAGGACTGGCCAAGCTCTGTGATGATGGTAGATGTGTTGTTTGTCGCCTGATCCAGTGAGCATGAAAAAAAACATTAACTCGAGTGAGAACAGAGACAACAGACACAAGTTTCTGCATTGAAAGATTTTTCTATTGTGAAGTCTGCAAGCATGAAGGCTAGTTTTTCTGACAGGACAATAGAATTGTTTTTTTTTCTAGATCTGAACATTACAAGGATTTTGCGGGCATTTCTAGTTTGCTTGGAAACGAGCTAACAAAGAAGATCTGTTTCTCATCAACATTCTTTAACTTTGAGAGGAAATGGAACTGAAGAAGAGAATATGTATGCACAGTATAGAAACAGAAAGGGGGAGGACTTATTAGTTAAACTATATTTGAATAACAGGAATAACAGGATATTTATATATATTCATACAGGAAATTAAAAATATCTATCATGATTCTCATGGAAAATGTAGTTTTTTAAAACATGTGGCGGCCCAAAAGGGATATTCAATAAGCGCCAAACTTGTCATATGGTGCAATTTCATTGCAGTTCCTCTATTCAGAGAGTTGTCAAGTCACCAAATACTTGTGAATTGACAGCAAAATATGGTGCAGTTTTCCGCAATTTGGCGATCTGCGGTGGCATTGAAATTATCCCATAGAGAAGTAATGGTTAATCTATTCAGAGAACGCCAAACTGCACCAAAATGTTGGCAAAATGTCCAGATTTTCGATGGTTCGGTTCGGCAGGTTTAAACAGGTGAACCCCATAGGTTCCAATGTAAAGAATAATACCATTTTTTTTTAAATTATTAAATTGTTTATTGTTTTCAGTTTCAGCAAAAAATTATCTTTTGAATTTTGTTAGGTAATTTTTCTGGACTTTAGGAAAAAATTTTGATTCACATTTTTTTATGGTGTTTTTTGTAATTCTGTAACAGACCTTTTTATAATATTTTTAATACCTTTTTATAATCTCCACTTTTTCATGCATTTTAATTGTTTTAAACGCCTTTTAAAAAATAGCAGTGTTACGGATTTTTTTTTCTGCAATTTGGCGACGGTCTGTTCGGCAGTCTTCGGCAATTCCATGTTTGGTGCACTGCGGGGACTGTGCAGTGAATAGTGGTCATCAAACTGAAATTGCTGAAGTGCGCCAAATGAAAGAACACTGACATTTCCCTGAAATTTTGGTGCTCTGTGAATAACCCCTCAAAGCTGCTGATCCATGCCTACATTAAGAGTCGGATTATTACTTAGAAATAATAATTGAAAGGAAAAAGGTTCTGTAATTTGTTGTAATTTACATCTATCAAAGGCTGTTGATCCAGTTATTATTATACTTTATTTATATAGCAACAGTGTATTCCGCAGCACTCTACAATGGGCATGATATAGCCAGGGTTACAATACACTGAGACTGAACAACATTTGATAAACCAGTACAGAAGGAAAGGAGGGCCCTATTCCCGTGGGAACTCACAATCTAGAAGGGTTGGTGGTGGAAACAGGAGAAGAGGACTGCAAGGTGAGAGTGATGGACTGCAAGGTGAGAGTGATTGACTGCAAGGTGGGAGTGATGGACTGGTTGGGGCAGTGAGGTGTATTAGTGAGGAGTCGGGTGGTAGACTTCCCTAAATAGGAATGTCTTAAGGGTGAGTTTGAAAGAAGAGAAACTAGGGGAAAGTTTGACCATGCGAGGGAGAGCATTCCAGAGGATGGGGGCTGCACGTGAGAAAGCCTGCAGTCAATCATGGAAAGAGGTAATTCAGGGAGAAGCAAGGCGCAGGGAGAAGCAAGGCGCAGGTCTTAGGGAGCGGGCTGGGGTGTATTTGGTGATTAGTGAGCACAGGTAGTGGGGAACTGACTTAGTGAGAGCTTTGTAGGTCAGGGAAAGGATTTTGATTTTAATTCTGCAGTTGATGGAGAGCCAGTGAAGGGACTCGCAGACAGAGTGGCAGGTGAGGTGAATGACCCTGGAGGAGGCGTTCAGAATGGATTGTAGGGGGGCATGGCAGGAGAGAGGGAGGCCAGCAAGAGGATTATTACAGTAGTCGAGCCGGGAGATTACAAGGGCGTGGATGAGTTGCTTTGTGTTGTCAGCGGTATGAAATGGCCGAATTCTGGAAATATTACGCAACTGGTAGCTGCAGGAGGAGGAAAGAGACTGGATGTGGCAGATGAAGGAAAGTGCAGAGTCAAGAGTAACTCCGAGGCAGCGCACCTGGCTTGATGGGGAGATAGTGATACTCTCAAACATGACAGAGAAGTCAGGAGGTGGGGAGGCATTAGACAAAGTAATTAGTAGGAGCTCAGTCTTGGACATGTTAATCTTTAGGTGGTGAGAGGCCATCCACGAGGAAATGCTAGATAAACAGTCGCTGAATTTGAGAAGGACAGAAGGCGAGAGATCGGGGTAGAGAGGTAGATCTGAGTATCATCAGCATAGAGGTGGTAATTAAAGCCAAAGCTGTAAATGATTTTGTCCAGGGAGGAGGTGTAGATAGAGAAGAGCAGAGGACCAAGGACAGAGCCTTGAGGTACACAAACTGATAAATTGCATTCATGGAACTGTAGCATTATCAGCAAAAAAGGGACAAGAAAATGCATCTTGAAAAAGCATGTTGCTTAATTTAATGTTTTTATAAAGTTAAACAAAACAAGCAAACAAGAGGGAATACAATTTAACATAAAAAATCCATACTTGTAAAGCTGTATCCTCTGCCAAATATCTAAGAATTTATACAGAAATAGCAACAACCAGAGGATGGATAACTCTACATAAAAAATACAAGCTGAACAAACAACGTAACTTTGCAAATCTGATGATCTCTCACCGCAGATACCAAACTGCACTCAAAGGATAGAGTATAAAAGATTTGCTTGTATAAGAGAGGAAAATGGGGTCAGTGGGGGCGCTCTGATCTCTATATTTTATGGTTTGGCTGGTGCTGCCGGATAGGATAAAAGCACAGACTCTCGAAGGGGTGTGCAAAGAGTGTAGTTGCAAACTGGGGTGGTTCCTATAGGCGCAAAATATTGGTGATATTGATGTTGGATATATAGTGGGATATTAGTTCCTAAATTTCACAAGTATATCATACAGAATATTGCATTTAGAATTCTTCACGATATAAAGTGCTCTTGTGCTATCGTATCAAAGTGACACAATTGTGCAAATTCATTGATATAGTGCATATAGTGATGATATTAGAATATTGATTTCCAAATTTTCAAGTGTATCATACAAGATATTGTTCACAATATAAAGTGCTCTTATGTTGTCGTATCTCAGTGACACAATTGTGCAATTTCATCGATAAAGTGCATATAATGCATATAGTGCAATATAGTACAGATTAATCGAGAGTGATATTAGTGAAGTCAGCAGGTCAGGCTTAAATTGTCCAGTTAAATTGGATTGAGCCTAATCCGGCAAAATTCGAGGTACTTATAGTCCTGACGTCCTTGACAGTAGTTCCTTATTACTCCTCACTTAAATAATCCGTCCTATGGTCACGGTGGCTCCAATATATAAAACAGAGAAGAAGAGAAATAGTACAATATTGTCTCAATACGTTGTAAGGTGCAAAAGGTAATGGTATCGCACTTACAAATACCAGAGCCTCTTATGTCCAGGCTCTGGATTGAAGTGCCTTGAGCCAAGTAGAGGGTGGCCTCTGCCCTTCTTTGTGTCAGCCTTATCACCTCGACCGAAAAGACAAAAGAGACAACGCTCTCATGGCACAGTATCAGTTAGAAAATGATATTTAAAAGGTAGAATCTGGATACACTCACCGATTGAGGAGCCTTCAATATCCAGGCTCAACTCTTGGGCCTGCGGCGCTTCTTGTCTGGCGCCTTCCTCAGTCAGTATATGGGTTGTTTGGGCCCCCCCAAACAACACATATACTGACTGAGGAAGGCGCCAGAGTAGCGCCGAAATGCGTATCATCATCCCCCCATTGTATTTTACCTTGTTTACTATACATGTATATTTTTATCTACAATCGCCAATAAAATATTTGAACATTTATATGTTCTACCTATTTTATATCCATCAACCTCCCACCGAGCCCACAAAACAGGCCACAGACGGGTAAACCAACTCTGAGGAAACCGCAGAGTATCATACTCTAGAAGTCAACCATCACCCAGGCACTAAGTGAGCAGGTAAAAGGGGTTAAGGCGCTCACCAACAAGAAGCGCCGCAAGCCCAAGAGTTGAGCCTGGAGGTGAAAAAATACGGCAATGCGTTCGGACGCAATTTTTGACGGTCACTGCGGAAAATGTGTTAGTCTGACCCTAGCCTTATCTCACATTCCAAATCGGCTATTTGGTCCAGATTGTTCTCTTTTCCTGCCATTCTCCTGGTTTTCACCTTTCTCTGAACAACCCTGAGAGAGAGGTGAAAGCCAGGAGAACTGGCAAGAGAAGAGAACAATCTAGACCAAATAGCCGATTTGGAAAGTGAGATAAATGGGAGAATTTTTCTGGTTTGGCTATTTTGACCTAGAATTTTCCATTCTCCAGTCATTCTCCTGAGTTTCACCTTGAAGAAGCAGGTGAAGAGCAGGTGAAAGAGCAGGAGAATGACTGGAGAATGGAAAATTCTAGGTCAAAATAGCCAAACCAGAAAAATTCTCCCATTTAGGCTAGGGTCAGACTAGCGCATTTTTAACGTGCGTTTAGGCGCACTTAATCACGGCCGCACTAGCAGCAAATGACGGGCAAGCGCACCTCATACAAAATATAACCGCAAACGATCGCATGTTAAAATGTGAAAAAAAACACTTTACACATAATAAATTATTGAAAATTCGAATTTTTTGCATTTTTTGTTATAATATACAGACATGACATAACGTATACATATAATAATGACATATTATGAATCTGCCAAGTCTGCCGGAAAGAACGATATATAATATGTCTGGGTCATATATCAAAATATGGCTACAAAACGCAGTTAAACATGATGAGCGAAAGCGGTAAAAATGACCTCAGCACAGAGGTGTGAAAAGCCTCAGCAGCGAAAGGGTTAAATGCAGCATATTAGGATGTTTTAGAGAAATTAATTCTCAGATCTCAATCAGAAGCAGACACCACCCCACCCTCACTATATTGTGCAATGTATCAAATTGATTACCAGACTAAAAACACCTGATGTTATGCCCCTTTGTGAACAGAGGTCATTTAGAGTTGATAATCTTTCCATGTACACATTAGTTTTTAATTCAATATCTAATAAACCGTTGCTTATAATATTCTGCAGTAAAGAGTCTCTTTATTTCTAGATTTTTTAGTAATTTTTTAAGCATTTTCTATACTTTTTTCCAAATTTCTTTTTTTATTCGAACTCGAACTGAACACGCCCAAAAAGTTCAAAATTTGCGAACTTTCGAACTGCCAAAGTTCGGGTCGAACTCCGAACCGTCCGAACAAGAACAGCTCATCCCTAGTCATTACAGGGACGAATGCTCCATATGCAAATCAGCCTGCTCTCACCCAAAAAGGGTGGCCAGTGCTGACTGCCAAGGACGTCATCCCTGCACAAGAGGTGCAGCAACCCCCGACAATCGTTTTGGCCTTGTTAGGCCTCGCCAGGAGGGTATAACTGACAGCCCTCTAGGCACACCAAGCAAGGGGTCCACGTCTGGATGACCCTGTAGACTAATAGTGAGGAGAAGGGGGGTTTGTGAGGATCCGGAGAACGAGCAACAGCACTAGTGGCTTGCTCTACGGTGGGGGCCTGCTCAGGTCTCACAAGGTTTTAGCTTGTATGTGCCATTACAGGGACGAATGCTCCATATGCAAAGCAGCCTGCTCTCACCCAAAAAGGGTGGCCAGTGCTGACTGCCAAGGACGTCATCCCTGCACAAGAGGTGCAGCAACCCCCGATGATCGTTTCGGCCTTGTTAGGCCTCGTTAGGAGGGTATAGCTGACACCCCTCTAGGCACACCAAGCAAGGGGTCCACGTCTGGATGACCCTGTAGACTAATAGTGAGGAGAAGGGGGGTTTGTGAGGATCATGAGAACGAGCAACAGCACTAGTGGCCTGCTCTACGGCTACTTGTGGCTTTATTTATTTGTGATAGAAAATAGGAATTTTCCTCACCTACTGTATATTCTTGGTTTCTTGAGTGTTGGTAGTTTGCTCGTTCATTGTTTTTAACTCCTTCACGACAAAGTTGTTTTCAAGTAAGGACCCAGTGTTTTGTTTTTTTTTCTTCTGGAAAACGGCTCTCCATATCCTGTAAAAATGTATGTGTTGTCTACACCACTGTTTCTCAACTCCGGTCCTCAAGTAGCACTACAGGCCAGGTTTTCCAGATATCAGAAGCATAGCACAGGTGATATGATTTGCTGCTCAGCGTTTGCAGGATTCAGTCTCTATTTCCTCAAGGGAATTCTTAAAACCTGGCCTGTTAGGGGAACCTGAGGACCAGAGTTGAAAAACACCGGTCCACACTATACATTCTTACAGTAAGTAAGCTGCCTCTGAGGCCAAAAAGTGATTTTACATGTTTAATTTAGCTTGGGCTCTGTCTTTCTACTGTCAGAACAGAAAGCAGCAGCAAAACAGTTTTAGCTCATTGGCTATGGCTAACATGTACAATGAGCTGAAACTTTAGGGGCATATTCTGGAACCCATTCAAAATAACCATTGTTTGCAGTAAACTAAATTATTTTGCATTGTTCCAGAAAAAGACCAAATCGAGTTACCTGATCTCGGGCACCTGCAGGCGCTTTTGAATATCAAGATCACGTGATTGTGGTACTTAAGTGGTTAATTATTCATCGATAAATCTTTTGGGTTTATTTTGTAGCGCTTTTTTCTCCTTATTTTCTTCTCGCCCACTTTATATTTTTTTTTACAATAAAGCCGGGATTCAATCCCCAATGTGAAGGAAAAGGTAGGTCCTCAACCCCTTTTTTTTTCAATGCAAAATGTTTCAGGTATGTACAAGAAACCTGCTGAAGTCAAAACTACGGAAGAAGATGAAAACAAATAATCATAAATATATACTAGAATCCTCATGTATTTCATGTATTCAGATTGAACAAGAATGGAAAACATACACAAAATGCGTGTGGTATCTTTATACGAAGAAATAAAAAGGTTGTAAATAGTGAGAATTAAAACCATGGACACATGACTTCATGCAAAACAAATGAGTTATACATTGACTATCTCTTTTTATAATAAAAAACTATATATACAGTCATGGCCGAAATTGTTGGCACCCCAGAAATTTTTCCAGAAAATCAAGTATTTCTCACAGAAAAGTATTGCAGTAACACATGTTTTGCTATACACATATTTATTCCCTTTGTGTGTATTGGAACAGCCTATTCTTGGAGTTCTGTGTGACATTATGTCCAATTTGCTTTTTTCCTCCCTTTTTTTGTTTTGTTCCAATACACACAAAGGGAATAAACATGTGTATAGCAAAACATGTGTTACTGCAATACTTTTCTGTGAGAAATACTTGATTTTCTGGAAAAATTTCTGGGGTGCCAACAATTTCGGCCATGACTGTATATAGAGATCTATATAGCTTTACATGTGTATAACAATACGGTGTGTCCATTATAATATAAAAGTGATTGGGAATCAAACCTTCAACCATTCATACTAGTCGTCAGTATGGAAACCACTTAGATATGTGTTCAAGACCAATGAAACGTTTCAAGAATTATATATGTGTGACTAGCTACGGTAAAATGAGTACTTGCTAAAATATGTGTAAATATGTGATAGATCCGGAGAATGAACATTGAATTCAAAAAAATATTTTTAATGGATATGATACCTATATATTCATGTAGATTCTTCACACTTAATTACTGCTAACTTATCCAGAGCTGTTGTAAACCTAACAACTCAATAGACTATAATGGCTCTGGTAAGTTTACAATGGCTCCGGTTAACGCCAACTCTGGAATAGGGCCCTTAGTCATTTGTTGCAATGCTCCAGTCCCAATGGAGGCTCCTCCATTTGGTCAGTAAGGGCAGCACCCCACCATTATTTGGACAAAAAAACAGATAACATAAAATTATTTTTTGTGTAATCTGAGGCTATGTTGGTACAAATAAACAAAAACATTACAGTGACAATATATACACTTATTTCCTCCTACAATAGATGATCATTCAATGAAGTGTAAATTATGTGTTTCTACACAATTATTTGTCTCTATTCAAACAATATACCTCAAGTCTCAGAGGATTCCTGTCATGATCACGAGGAAGCTCATTTATTACGTATACCAACTATGGGCCCTATTCCAAGGTTGGTGTAAACGTAACCAGAGCTGTTGTAAACTTATCAACCACATTGTCACGTCCCATGTCAGCAGCCTCTTTGAACACCCAGCTGGCACTCTTCCTGTACTGCTTCTCTGCAACCATCATTGGAATAGGCACACAAACAGTTAAGCACATCCACATCACACCTTACCAGAATGCAGGGCTACGCCCCCAGATCTCTTATGCTTGATCATTATAGTTCAATCCTGACACAGTGAAAACATACTCTCTGCTGCTCTGATCTACCAGCTTACCCTGAATCCCCATCAAACTACCTGCTGCTGTTTGTTACCGGAATCCGATTTTCTCACCACATCTCCAGATCTCAGCTCCAACAACCACCTTTCACACCACCTGCAGTATCCAGCCTGATCAGTCTCCATCTACTTACCTTCCCACACCCATACCTATTTGTGTATTCTGTGTGTGCAGGCCACTGCACCCTGGACTCACATTTCCCTTACCCCGGTGCCACCTTGGTACCATCCCCTGACACCCATAGACTATAATGTCTCTGAGAAATTTACAACAGCTGGTTAAGTTAACAACAACTTTGAAATAGGGCCCACGTCATTAGTTTACAAACAGACCTATTTGTTAACTGTTTCTGTCAGCTGTTTAACCCCTTGCTGACCCCAGACGTACTATGTCGTCCTGACGGTGGGAGGGCTTTGAAGACACAGGACGTACAGGTATGCCCAGCTGTCTTCAATGGGCCGCCCGGCTCCTCCCCGTGCAGTCTGCACGCGCCTCACTTCATTGGCTGCACGGGGACAGCCTGAACTCAGGCTGCCCCCCTGCAGCCAATGACGAGCTCCGCGCATCGGCTGCGTGGCAGGGGCAATCTGCAGCTCGCGGCAGTACCTGTTGGCGAGATGTACCTGTATGCCTTGCTGGCAGTAAGCTACCCCTGACGGACGATGCCCACCCATCGTTAAGGGGTAATTAATTAAACGGAGTTTGGAAATCTAAAATGCTATATGGTTTTGCTTTTATAAATGTATCAACATGATTCGAATACAGGGATTTGATTTATTAATGCTGTTTATGAACACAAACCCATTATTGTGCAGCTTATACATACAGGGTTATTCAGAGAGAGGTGACAACCAGGAGAACTGTCAGGATAAGAGAACAATCTAGACCAAATAGCCAATTTGGAAAGTGAGATAAATGGGAGAATTATTCTGGTTTGACTATTTTGACCTAGAATTTTCACTTCTCCAGTCATTCTCCTGGCTTTCACCTCTCTCTGAATAACCCTGATAGTTTATTGTTTTATTTCATTTTTTACATTTCTGACACTATTTTACTTTTCTATTCTACCAATATATGTAATCATCTAGCCTACTTGCATGTGCTCATGAAATATTTAAACTCTTTTTTTATAAAGCACAAGCAAGATAATTTTAAAATATATATTTGAAGTCATATTTTTTTCATCTTGTGAAATGACTTCAGGTGTTCAATTTAAGGATCTCTTACATTAAATTCACACTGTGCACAATTTCGGCATCACGCTGAGATATGTAAACGTTTATCCTGGTACAGCTAGCATCAGACATTTTATATTTCTCGCTTCAATTTTATTTTTAAGCAAATGGATTAATCTAATTGAAGAAAAAAACATACACTATCAGAAGTGGTTCATTTTAACGAGGGGCATCTTACAGGTTTCTGCATATGTGTAACCGTGGATAGACTCAAATGCAAGGCTTTTGATTTGAAGAAATTAACTCCTAAGAATTCGACATCAACCAAATGAAACGTGCATGGAATTTTAGAAATTAAAACGTATAGTATATCCAACTTAGAAAAGAACTAATTTAAACTAAAATGTTGTAATGAAAAACAATTGATGTCTTAAATTATGAGCTTTAATATTTTTGTATATGTTTATTCTTATAGAATACATTCGTAGCACACGCTGCTTTTTCTAATTAATACTCTGCTATTGCTGCTATATCTATTGATGGATAAAAGGAACTGACTGAATAAGACGGAGAAAGCTTGGTGCATTGGTTTATTTAATACTGAGACATCTGACTCATCACTAGGTTTGATATTTTTGCAATATAGCGTTCAAAGAGCAGCACGTCTATATGCAATTTAACAAACCGACTGTCAAAAGCACAGCTGACCCATCCTTTAGATGGCTGCCATCCCCATTAAATGGTTCTACACAATGTGTCCAGTTTGTGTAATTGTTCTATGGAGCAAGTAACTCATTTATTCTTCGTAAAGCTGCCAGGATGAAAATGGCTTTAAAAATAGGTCATTTGAGAAGAAGATCCTTAAATGGTAACACTTAATTAGTTTATGGGGTATTTTATGACCATTGAAACTAGGAGAATAAAGTACATCAGCATATGTGTAGTACAGTTGGTAGTACTGACAACGAGGAGCTATTTGTAATGGTCATAGGCTACTTATTCTTCTTTAATAACATGTGGATTTTAGACATTAACCCCTTCACTACCAATATCAAGCATACTTGATCTTCAAAGCTCCTGCTGGGATCTCCGATATCATGTATACTAGACATGTGCCTTGCCAGAAATTTCATTTCATCAAAGCACATATCAAAATACATAAATTTGCGAGCTTCAAAATTTTGGAATTTGATAATTTGAATACATCTGAAATATCAGACAAATCTGAAAATTATGGAAAATACCGGAAATGTTGAAGGTACACATATTTTGACCCACTATACTTCTATGTTTCCCTCTATACCCCTATCTCTTTTCCTACTCCAAGCCCCCCACTGCACCAACCTCTATATCCTCATCCACACCTCCATACCATACATTAGTTACAGTTAGGTTTTCTATCAGGGTTTAGTGTAATGGTTATTTTTGGGGTTAGGAATACTTATGGGATAAGCGTTATGGCTACTTTTGGGTTTAGATTACTTCTAGGGTGAAGGTTAGGTTTTACTTTTATTGTTTGGTTTTTTTTCTGGTTAGGATTAGTTTTGAATAAAAAAATAACTCCTGGGTTAGGTGTCTGTCGCACCCAAAAAATGGAGAACCAATATCAGCTGCTGATAGATGGTGTATCCCTGTTGTGCATCTCGGGCAGGAGGTAAAGACTAATAGAAACAATAAAGTAAACTTAAATGGTCCACTAGTGTGACCACTGCTTTACCTGGGGAGAAAAACACAGACGTTTCGGGGACACAACCCCTTCTTCAGTGTACAGTGCTCCCCTGCAACCTTCACTCAGAAGATATAATTTTCTTGCTGTACAGTTAATTCACCTAGTTTCCCTGCTGGATGGTAACATAACTACACCAAATGAGTAAAACCCCATTTTATTGAAAGTTAATAGGATCCACGGAGCAGCCAAACTGAATAATGTACCTACCAATGTAACCAAAAGACGGTCCATGAGCAGCTGCATGCTTTCTGCATGCTTTCTTGCTGCTTTTCAGCTAAGAGGCAAAAATGGTGGGTTTTATTTATACACACACCAAGCACTTCCCATTTGGGGTTGAAAACAAAAACATGGAAAAAGGAACAGCAGCAAAAATGGCTGTTCCAGCCGCTCTGAGTATGGGTGCAACACCATTCTTTCTGTATGCATGTATATTTTCATTGTAACAGCAGTTAAGTCATTTTTGCTGCTGTTCCTTTTTCCATGTTTTGTTTTCAACCAGCAAATGGGAAGTGCATGGTGCGTGTATAAATAAAACCCACCATTTTTGCCTCTTAGCTGAAAAGCAGCATGAGCGCATGCAGCTGCTCAGAATAGCGGCTTTTGGTTACATTGGTTAGGTACTCACTCTGCAAAGAGGTGCCGTGATGTGGTGAGTGAGCTTACGCTTCGATGTCCAACCTAGCAAACAAAACCTCTAATTGTGTTTTATTGCACATGGAATTGTATAGAAACGAGCGCAGGTGACATCTTTTTTTCTTTCATTTGAGAATAGCTGACTTACCTCTTCGCTGCCATGACAAAAACTACAACCAACATGTAAGTGCATGTCAGCTATAACAGCAGAGTTCTGAATATTTAGCTAAGGCTTTGGTGATAACACCAAATAAGTGAAATACATCCTTTAAATGTCCATTATTTCCAAGAAAATATAACCTTGTTGTCACACATGACACTTTATAAGTTCCTATGAGTCGCCTTGGTAAGCGTCTCCTGAGAGAAAAGACACCTCCCCAGAAAGTCAAGGGTAGCAGTAAATTTCATGAAAGATCTTACTGAAAATAGAGTTCTGAAATTCTTTGCATAAACTAGCAATTTATGGAACGTTATCTACAACATCTGTCTACAAATTTTTATGTGTTAAGTAAACCTTCTATTGGTAAACTTAACACATAAAAATAATGTATAATGGTTGTGTTATGTTTGCATTATAGCACGTTTTTGTAATAACAGTTTTTCAATTGTTGGTTTAAATATTTTAAGAAATAATTAGTTTAAATTGATTTTGTGATATATGAAATTGATTTTATAATTTGCATATTGAATTACAGATTGATTTTGCTACACACTAGTTAATTTTCATCTGCGATACTGTAAACTCGCAGAACCTATTCCAAAGAACATAATTGAAAAACATGGTGCTATCCGTTAATTGGTGATACATTAATGATCTCAGAATTTGCCCGTTTTGAGACAGCATTCAAGGATTAAAAATGTAAAGTAAAAGACTACTATTATCATCATCATTGTTATTGTTTACAATATACTTATTAAAGTGTCTTCCTGTTATGCTGAGCCATTTCAACTCTGTGCGCTGAGTTCATTTTACCATTTTGTGCTCATCATGTTTAAATGAAATTTGTTTTAGTCATGTTTTAATATACGACCCAGACACATTATGTATCCTTTTTTATGGCAGAATCGGCAGATTCATAATTAGCATTAGTATATGTATATGCAGTGGTGTATTTAGGTTTTGTGCTGCCCTAGGCCTGACTAAACTCGTGCACCCCCTAATTTAAATTTGACGCACCCCTTCCTGTCAAGAGCACACTTCTTCCTGGTTAA
The DNA here is from genome assembly GCA_009667805.1 of Leptobrachium leishanense. NCBI lineage: Eukaryota > Metazoa > Chordata > Amphibia > Anura > Megophryidae > Leptobrachium > Leptobrachium leishanense. The sequence continues at coordinate 72,875,073 of CM019067.1, read as the reverse complement.
TCCCCACCCTTCCTCTTTAAGCTCCACCTTTTCCTCTCTTTATATTAAAAGTGGATACCAAGTACCTACTTGTATATTTTGTATACCATTTCAAATGTATCTATTAAGATAAAAAAAATTATGAAATGTTTAAATTCAAGCATTTTTACAAAGAACAGCCACGCATGTCAAGTAAACGGGATCACAGCCGCTCTAATTGTTTGAACAATAAAATCCACAGAAACTTGCACTGCATATGAGCGTATCACAGAGCTGCACAGCAATAAAACCCACAGAAATGGGCACTGTGTATGAGCATATCAGAACTGCACAGCAATAAAACTCACAGTAATGTGCAGTGTGTATGAGCGTATCCCAGAGCTCCAGGGCAATAAAACTCACAGTAATATGCAGTGTGTATCACAGAATCCACAGCAATAAAACTCCCAGCAATGCAATGTTTGGTGTGTGTCAGCGTATCAGAATCCACAGCAATAAAACTCCCAGCAATGCAATGTGCAGTGTGTATGAGTGCATCAGAATTCACAGCAATAAAACTCACAGCAATGCAATGTGTGGTGTGTGTCAGCGTATCAGAATCCACAGCAATAAAACTCCCAGCAATGCAATGTGCAGTGTGTATGAGTGCATCAGAATCCACTGCAGTAAAACTCCCAGCAAACCGAGTGTATATGAGCACACAGCAATTATGCTGTGGAGCCATCTTGTCAGCAGTGGGGTGACACTGCCAGAGGGTGCACTGTAGCTTTGATTCCCTTCCCGGTGGGTGTTCAGTCCAGAATAGAGTCTGTGTTAACGAAAGGGCGGACAGCTGCGCGCATGCATTTCCCATGGTTCAGCCAGTCATGTTACATAGTTACATAGTTACATAGTTATATAGGCTGAAAAAAGACATGCGTCCATCGGGTTCAGCCTCTCCCACATAACCTACTGCTGTTGATCCAAAAGAAGGCAAAAAACCCAGTCTGAAATGCTTGCCAATATGCAACATACTGGGAAAAAATTCCTTCTTGACCCCAGAATGGCAGTCAGATTTCTCCTTGGATCAAGAAGCTTTTACCCACATATTAAATATTATAACCCTTAATATTCTGTGTCTGCAGGAAGTCATCCAGTCGTTTTTTAAAAGTCTGTATAGACTGTACAGTCTGGTACTGAGACTCAGAGAAATGGCAGTGAAATGCCCTGATGTTCGGTGGTTACTGCTGTTGATCCAAGAGAAGGCAAAAAACCCAGTCTGAAATGCTTGCCAATAAGCAACATACTGGGAAAAAATTCCTTCTTGACCCCAGAATGGCAGTCAGATTTCTCCTTGGATCAAGAAGCTTTTACCCACATATTAAATATTATAACCCTTAATATTCTGTGTCTGCAGGAAGTCATCCAGTCGTTTTTTAAAAGTCTGTACAGACAGTACAGTCTGGTACTGAGACTCAGAGAAATGGCAGTGAAATGCCCTGATGTTCGGTGGTTTCAATCAGCAGGTTTATTCAGGCGAACCCCATAGGTTTCAATGTTAAAAATATTCCCGTTTTTATGCAATATCTAATAAATCATTTATTATTTTAATCTGCAGTAAAAAGTCTTTACTTATTGATTTTTTTTTAGTACCTTTTAGTCATTTTTCAGATTTTTTGGGCAAAATTCCCCCCCTTTTTATTAATAGCAGTTTTTCTTTTTTCTGTAACAGAACTTTTTATTATCAATCATAGGATCTTATATGTAAATTCCAGACATTTTCGTTCAGTAGTTCTTTTGAAAACAGCAGGCCACGGGTTTGCGGTGGCAGCATTCAGCGGCCGACTCCATGCACTTTGGGGACCCTGCGGTGAATGGTGAAATTTTATTCTCCTAAGTGCAGGGAACTACAGAACACCAAAAAGTTGGCGTCATTTCGGTGCTTTGTGAGTAACCCATTTAGTGGTGAGGTTTTTTGCTGCCCCCTGGAAAGTGAAATTGAAAGTGTAAATTAGTGAAATCTCAATGTATCCTTCCTGGCAAAATACTTTGCAAAAGTAAAAAAAAAAAAAAAAAAAAAAAGATTTTTTTTTTTTAGGGGTGGGGTCACCCAGTGCGGGCCGCCGCCCCCTGGAAAGTGCCTCCCTAGGCCTGGGCCTAGTCGGCCTAGGCCAATATACACCAGTGTGTATATGTTACGGTTAAAGCTCGAAGTGTGGTTAATCCTAGGATTACCCGGGTAATCCTGACATTACCCAAAGCCGCAGGGTAAAGCTGCAAAAAAATGAAAATTTCAGACTTTACCTAGGTAATTTTAGGACTAACCAACTGCCCTTGGGTAACAGTCTGGAAGAGGTGAAAAATTCACACTTTACCCGGATAATGTGCAGGTTTGAAGCTTCACCCGGGTAATCTGAGGACTATCCACAGCTTGGGTAATCTGCAGAGCATCCAACCCCACTTGGGTAAAAGTTAATTTTGCTATTATCTCTGGATATTATCAATGAAAATGGCAAAAGACAAACATTAAAATGTATTAAGGATATAATGAATATACAGAGTAACAGGATATGTTTCTTATATGAATGTGAAAGAGTTGCGTGATCTTTATTATGTGTCATATGTGCTTATATATCATTTATAAAACATAATAACCATCAGGTTATTCTTTATATAATATCTTTATCTTCATAAATTAATTTTCAGACAATTAATGCACAGAGTTACATGACAGTTATTTAGTGCGGTTTGTGATGGAGGATACAATTTCATTAAAAATAACAAAAAACACAATTTTGTTATCAGTCAGGAAACAGTTTGCAGCTTTATCCGGGTAATCCTCAGAATTCAGTCAACTGTAACCTGCTGAAAACCCAAGAAAAGCGGAGTACCCAGAGGCGTTTGGATATTTTGCAGATTACCCAGATAAAGTCCGATGTTTCGTTTCCACATTGCACTTTATCCAGCAACACTAGGGTAATGTGCAAATTACCTGGTTTAACCCTTTCGCTGCTGAGGCTTTTCCCGCCCCTGTGCTGAGGTCATTTTTTACCTGTTTTGCGCATCATGTTTAAACGTGTTTTGAAGGCTTATTTTAGTATATGACATCGACATATTATATATCGTTCTTTCCGTCAGACTCGGTAGATTCATAATATGTCATTATTATATGTATACGTTATGTCATGTTTGTATATTATAACAAAAAATGCAATAAAATATGTATTTTCAATAATTTACAGCGTGTAAAGTGTTTTTTTCCACATTTTAACATGCGAGCAATTGCGGTTATATTTTGTATGGGGTGCGCTTGTTAAAAAAATTAGAGATGGGGTCTCGTTACATTTTTTTTTGGGGAAAATGACACCATTTTTAACAAACGCACCGCATACAAAAATCGTTAATGCAGCATCATTGTTCACATTATAATTGAAATGGGAACAATATTGCTGCATTAACAAAACAAAAAAAAAAAAAAAAAGTGTTTATTTTTTTATTTTTATTTTTTTTTTTAATTTTTTTTATTTTTATTTTTTCTTTTTTTTTTTTTTTTTACAATTTTTTTTACTTTCATGTTTGGTATCGTTGGAACGGCCATGCTCTGGCCGATCCAACGATATCAAAATTTAACCCCTAACTGCCACGGATCGGGAGATAGGGAGTTCATTGGAACTCCCTATCTCCACAGTTCGTGGCAGTTAGGGGTTAATGCTAGGACTGGCGTCATCGTGCTACGCACGATGACGCCAGTCCTCTGGGGGAGTTCCCGGAAGCTTGGCCGACATCCAAGATGTCGGCCAGCTCCCGGGAAGGATCGCAAATCGGCGCTTTTCAGCGCCGATTTGCGATCCAGCTCCCCAGGGGTTAATGCCAGGCATCATTTGGAAGGGCAGGCTGTGCCCTTCCAAATGATGCCTGGGTTAAGCCCCTGTGAGCCGCCGATCGGGAGGGAGAGAGGTCCGAAGGACCTCCCCCCCCTCCCTTTCAGGCGCCTCCTCCGCACATGCGGGGGGGGCGCCTGAATTATGTGTCATCGCGGGGGCGCGATGACACATAATAATGGCGGCCACTGCTCCGGATGCCGGGCTGACATCCAGGATGTCAGCCCGCACCGGAGGGGCCAGCGATCGGCCGGAACCCGGCCGAACGCTGACCCCAATGCGAGGACGCGCTCAGCGCGTCCTCCGCATACCAGCGGCAATGCTGAGGACGCGCTGAGCGCGTCCTTAGCATTGAAGTGGTTAAACAGTGCAGAAAACAGGAGTACCCAGAGGCCTCTGGATACTTTGCAGATTACCCGGGTAAATGACGAAATTTAATTTCACTTTGGATTTTTGCTAATGACGCCTGGGTAATGTCAGGATTACCCGGGTAATCCTAGGATTAACCACTCTTCGGGTTTTAACCGTAACATATACATCATGCCCCGCCAGAATGCTAGAACAAAAAATGTGAACTCGTTATTATCAGGGTTATTCAAAGAGCTCCGAATCGCGGCCAAAAGGTAACCGAATGCTGAGATTCAGCGTACGCTTACCTTTCCTAGAGAGCAGGCAGTTCGCCAAATGTTGGCAAATTGCCTGCACATACAGTGCCTGTTCGTTGCCTGTTCGAGGGCAGTGAAATCCCCATAGAGAAGCAATGCTTCGTCTATCCAGAGAACAAAAACCAGGAGTGAAAAGTTGCCGAAATGCCCTGCTGTTCAGTGGTTTCATTCGACAGGTTTATTCAGGAGAATCCCATAGGCTTTAATGTTAAAAATATTCCCGTTTTAAATAAATATTTAGTAAACCGTTTATTATAATATTCTGCAGTAAAAGGTTTCATTACTTTTAGATTTTTTAGGATCTTTTAGGCATTTTTTCGCAAAAAGTTTTTTATGTTTTTTTAAATCGATTTTTCTTTTTTCTGTAACAGCTCTTTTTATTATCATTCATTGGATTTTATATGTAAATTTCAGACATTTTCGTTCTGTAGTTTCTTTGCAAACAGCGTTTCACTTTTCAAACATTGAAATGTACAGTTTTTTTTATTTTCTCACTCCATTCGTCTGCGGTGTCGGGTTTTTCCGGCGGCTGCTCTGCGCTGTGATCGGCGGCTGCTCGGGTTTCTCTGGCATGTTCGGCGGGTTCGGTGTGCCTTCGCCAGGTTTTGCGGTGAGTGTTCGTCGTATTTTCGGCAGCTTTTCCCTGCACTACAATGGCCCTGTGGTGCTTGTTGAATACACCACAGGGTCGTCAAAATGGGATCGCCGGATTGCAGCGAATTGAACAGAACTAAAAGTCACCGAATGTGTGGTGACTTTTCGATTCTCTTCTAATAACTCTGTATATTATTCAGAGAAAATACGTGACATTTGCTAAAAGTGAAAAAACTATATTTTTCGTTAGTGCAGCATCATTGATCACATTATAATTAAAAAGTAAACAATAGTGCTGCATTTTTTTACTTTATTTTTACATTTAACCTGGTCATGTTTAGAATCACTTGAAAAGCCATGCTCTGGCCTTTCCAGTGATCCCAAACATGACCCTCCAGCTGCTACCCATCATATACAGGGCCCAATCTCCACCATAGGGATTTCCATAGGAAATCTCTGGGCAGCTATGGGCTCCTTCCCCAATTGACGTCATTGCAACATGCACGATAATGTCAATGGGAAGGGGAAAGGATCCCAGAGGCTGGCTGACATTAGGGATGAACTGTTCAGTTCGATATGTTCAGAGTTCGATTCGAACATCTCCCGTTTGGCTGTTTGTCGACCTCCAAACATTTCCGCGTGTTCGCTGCATGTTTGCCCACAATGGACCACAATGCACTTTTCCACTGGCCTGAAGCTTGTAATTGGCTACAGCCTGCACCTGACCACAGTTTAGGTGCAAGACAGGTGCAAGACTATGCCAATCACGGCTCAGAGTCCTGATTGGGCAAATTTTTCCCAATCATGGGCTCACAGAGCTAAGTCCCGCAGCACACTATATAAGGCGTCCCTCGCAGCCCCAGCATGTGTTTTTTGAGAGGAGATTGTTCTGTTAGTGTGTGTTCTCACTGCCAGCAGCTATTGTGGGGGTCTCACTTATACAAAATATCTGGGAATTGTTGTAATCTGTATGTTCTCACTGCCAGCAGCTATTGTGGGGTTCTCACTTCTACAAAATATCTGGGAATTGTTCTAATCTTTGTGTTCTCACTGCCAGCAGCTATTGTGGGGGTCTCACTTTCAGAAGATATCTGGTGCCGGCTGGGTGGAGTAGAGGTAACATCACTGCTCTGCGTGGAGAGAGCCTGTGGAGTCATGGGCTCGATCCCAGCGAGCAACCTCTCCAGTAAGCGTCCTTGGCAAGACACCCAATGGTACATACTCGCCACCCAGGACATACTTGAAAATGAGAGAAATCTCAATGTATCCTTTTTTCTCCAAAAAAAAAATTAAAAAAATTGTGATAATCTGTGTGTTCTCACTGCCACCCATCAGGGGGTCTCACTGATTTATAGGAGGTTCCTGGGAATTGTAATTTGTGTCTTGTCACTGCCAGCTATCAGGGAGTCCCACATACTTCTAGCAGATTTCTGCGAATAGTAATCTGTGTCTTGTCACTGCCACCCATCAGGGGGTCTCACTGATTTACAGGAGGTTTCTGGGAATTGTAATCTGTGTCTTCTCACTGCCAGCTATCAGGGAGTCCCACATACTTCTATCAGATTTCTGCTAATTGTAATCTGTGTCTTGTCACTGCCACCCATCGGGGGGCTCAATGATTTATAGGAGGTTCCTGGGAATTTAATCTGAGTTTTGTCACTGCCACCCATCAGGGGGCTAACTGATTTATAGGAGGTTTCTGGGAATTTTAATCTGTGTCTTGTCGCTGGCTGCCAGCTATCAGGTTGTCTCACTGAGTTATACCAGAGTTCTGGAAATCTTTAATCTTGATAACACAGTTGAATCAGAGTTCTGTATATCTTTAATCTATATATCACTCACCATGTCTGAAAGACCAAAAAGGACAGGCAGGCGCTCCCAGACACAGATAAGAGGGCAAGCAGCCTCTGTGTCGGGAGGCTGTGCCTCTGGTCATCGTGGACGTGGTGCATCCTCTGCAGGGGCACGCTTGTCCTTTCTAACTGGTGCTGGCTGTTTTAAGCAGCAGCAACATACAGAGGATTTGATGGATTGGCTAACCAGGCCATTCTCATCCTCTCAGTCCTCTGCCAGCCAGGCTTGTAGTGGTTTACAGTCCATCTCAGCTGCCAAAGCATCTAATGCAGCCTCTATGTCCACAGCTACTCCTGCCGTAGCCTCACTATCACACACGGAGGAGTCAGCTGAATTGTTTTACTACAATGGCAGTGACATGCTGCTTGAGCATGCGCAGCAACTACAGTGCTCTGATTCAAACTCTGAGGTTGAGGAAGGGAGTATAATCAACCTAGAGGAAGGGGGTGCCAGTGATATACAAATAACTGGCACTCATGTTGCCCCAGCAGCTGCAGCATACTGCCAAGTTGGCTCCAATGATGAGGAGATAGGGGTGATGAGGCACAACAAACACAAGGCACAACGTTCTATATGACCAACCGTAGCCAGTCCAAGGCATCAAATGTCAGAGCTGCTCAGGTGCAGAGCGCTGTTGTCTCAAAGCACACATCCAGGAACTCTGCTGTCTGGGAGTTCTTTAAGAAATGTGCAGCAGACCGCACCGTTGCTATTGTAATATATGTCAGATGAGGATCAAGCGTGGGAAGGACATCCCATGCTTGGGTACCACGTGCTTGAGGCGACATATGACCACCTGCCACGCATCCCGTTGGCACAACACTTTGCATAGGTCCTCCTCCTCCTCATCTGTCTCTACCCCCACTATATCTCCTGCCATGTCATTGCCTGCTACACCTCCACTGACAGGGATGATGCTACGAGTAATGGGTGTACCAGGTCCTTCCTCACAATGTGACAGCATCCCATCATCTGAAGATTTACGCAGTCAGATTACGTTGCCCCAGCTGCTGCAGCGTAAGAAAAAATATAGTCCCAACCGGCACAGCATCTAAATGCCAGCTTAGCAAAATTTCTCGTATTACAGCTGCTGCCTTTCCAGCTGGTAGACTCTGCTTCCTTCCGTGAATTTGCTGAATGTGCTGTACCACGGTGGCAGGTTCCAAAACGCCATTTCTTTTCATGGAAGGCCATTCCAGCACTATACCAGCACGTGGAAGACAATGTTATGGAGTCATTGGGAAAGGCAATCAGCAGCAAGGTGCACATGACTTTAGACACGTGGTCCAGCAAGCATGGACAGGGCCATTACATTTCCTTCACTGCATACTGGGTAACTCTGATTGCAGCTGGGAGGGATTCAAGACGGGGCTCTGTGCTGGAGCTTGTTCATCCACCACGCCTCCAGAAAGCTGCTTGTATGAGGTCTGTCTGCTCCACCACCACCACCTCTTCCTCCTCCTCCTCCTTCTCTGTCTCTGGCGAAGTGGCAGTTAAACCGACGCCTGACAGGGTGTACGCAATGGCTCAAGCAAAAAGATGCCATACTGTGCTTGAGCTGGTTTGTTTAGGTGACAGGAGCCACACCGGGCCAGAAATTCTGTCAGCTCTGCAGGGGCAGGTGCAGAGATGGTTAACACCATGCCAGCTTGAGCTGGGAATGGTCATCTTTGATAATGGCAGCAACCTTTTCTCCGCCCTACGCCAGGGTAAGTTGATGCATGTACCATGCCTCGCACACATCCTAAATACGGTGGTACAGCATTTCCTAACCAGGTACCCAGGGCTGGCAGAGCTTCTCAGCCAGGCCAGAAAAGTCAGCAGCCACTTCAGACGGTCATTCCCAGCAAGTGTTCGCCTGGCAGAAATTCAAAGAGAATTCCACCTTCTCACAAATCGTCTGATCTGTGACATGCCCACCAGGTGGAACTCGACATTAGCAATGCTGCAGCATCTGCACAAGCAGCAGAGGGCCATCAATGAGTACCTGTGTGAGTATGGCACAAGGACAGGTTCAGGTCAACTTGGTATCCCCCCCGCAGTGGCTGATGATCAAGGATGCATGCACTGTACTGTCACCATTTGAGGAGGCAACGAGGATGGGGAGCAGGGACAGTGCATACATCAGTGACACAATTCCTTTAGTGTTCCTGCTGGAGCGCACTCTGCGGGGAATTATAGATATGGCACTGGAGGCAGAGCTGCAGGAGGAAGAGGAGGCCTTCCCTAGCTCTCAAGGCCCCAGCCTTTACGCAGACAGCATTCCTGTGGGTCCTCAGATCAGACATGAGGAGGAGAAGGAATATTTAAGTAGTGGGGGCATTGAAGGCGGGGATTCCTCAAGGGAGGGTTTTGTGTGCCCAGAAACCCAAGGACTAGTACGTGGCTGGGAGGAGGAAGTGCACGATGGGGTCATCCTCATTGACCAGGAAGACTCGGAAGCTAATGCCACCTCCAACCTACGCTGCATGGGCTCCCTTATCCTGCAATGCCTGGAAAAGGACCCCAGGATTCGTGCTATCAAGGAGAGTGATCATTACTGGTTGGCAAGCTCTCTTGATCCACGATACAAGGGTATCATAAAAATGAATCAGTCCTGGATCAGCAGCTATCAATCCCCTGATGCTGACGTAACTGAATAGATCGGGGATCTCTTCTGCATTCCCAAAACCTCCACCACTGCACTCTTCCACAAAGGGGTTACGGTGTGAAGACACTTGCTGCCACCAAAGGCACAATATTTGGGTGCACTGCCACTGACGCCTATATTACCATATTTATATCATTTTAATATTGGACCGCAGGGCCCAACCCTGCACTCTACCACAATACCACAGAGGGGTTACTTACGGTGTGAAGGCACTTGCTGCCACCAAAGGCACAATATTTGGGTGCACTGCCACTGACACCTATATTACCAGATTTATATCATTTTAATAAGGACCGCAGGGTCCAACCCTGCACTCTTCCACAATACTACAGAGGGGTTACTTACAGTGTGAAGGCACTTGCTGCCACCAAAGGCACAATATTTGGGTGCACTGCCACTGACGCCTATATTACCAGATTTATATCATTTTAATATTGCACAGCAGGGTCCAACCCTGCACTCTTCCACAATACCACAAAGGGGTTACGGTGTGACGGCACTGTTGCCGACACTAAAGGCCCAATTTTAAAGCACCTATTGTTACTTTCATCCAAAGCCTGCATAAATTTCACCATAATTTAGACAAAAAAATCACTAAACTTGTTCTGCGTGTCCTAAAATGTCTCTTCTTTTCATACAGGCTGCCGCCCCAAGCAGTTGTTTATGAATAGATTAAAGGAAAACCATTTACCGTCATTTGAAATGTCATTTTTGTTTTTAAATGTTTCTATACATCCTACAAATCCGCCACTTCATGGGCAGGTTATGGGGACCTCCTACAGTTGTGTTCAAAATTATTCAACCCCCACTGAAATTGAGTGTTTTGGCCAGTTTGACATTGATTTTGATCATTCAGTCATCTTGCTTACAATTAAATCAAAGAGGCACGTGTAGGTCAGACAAATATAACATAACATTTATAATGAAATAACCACAAATGTATTTTCTGTGCTCAAATCATTATCAGTTTTATTCAACCCCCAAGTGACATTCAATCTTAGTACTTAGTACAACATCCTTTTACAGTTATAACAGCTTTTAAACGTGAAGCATAGCTTGACACAAGTGTCTTGCAGCGATCTACGGGTATCTTCGCCCATTCGTCATGGGCAAAAGCCTCCAGTTCAGTCAAATTCTTAGGCTTGCGCATTGCAACTGCTTTCTTTAAGTCCCACCAGAGGTTCTCAATCGGATTTAAGTCAGGTGACTGTGATGGCCACTCCAAAATGTTCCAGCCTTTAATCTGCAACCATGCTCTAGTGGACTTGGAGGTATGCTTGGGATCATTGTCCTGTTGAAAGGTCCAACATCTCCCAAGCCTCAGGTTTGTGACGGACTGCATCACATTGTCATCCAATATCTCCTGGTACTGAAGAGAATTCATGGTACCTTGCACACGCTGAAGCTTCCCTGTACCTGCAGAAGCAAAACAGCCCCAAAGCATGATTGACCCCCCACCATGCTTCACAGTAGGCAAGGTGTTCTTTTCTTCATAGGCCTTGTTCTTCCTCCTCCAAACATAGCGTTGATCCATGGGCCCAAACAGTTCTAATTTTGTTTCATCAGTCCACAGAACACTATCTCAAAACTTCTGTGGTTTGTCCACATGACTTTTAGCATACTGCAGTCGACTCTTCTTATTCTTTGGAGGCAGCAAGGGGGTGTGCCTGGGAGTTCTGGCATGGAGGCCTTCATTACGCAGTGTGCGCCGTATTGTCTGAGCTGAAACTTCAGTACCCACATCTGACAAATCTTTTCTCAGTTCCTCAGCAGTCACACGGGGACTTTTCTCCACTCTACGCTTCAGGTAGCGCACAGAAGTCGAAGTCAGCATCTTATTTCTGCCACGACCAGGTAGCGTTTCAACAGTGCCCTTTGCCTTGAATTTGCGAATGATGCTTCCTATGGTCTCTCTTGGTATGTTTAACATCTTTGCAATCTTCTTATAGCCATTGCCCTTCCTGTGAAGAGTAATCACCTCTTCTCTTGTCTTCCTGGACCATTCTCTTGACTTCACCATGTTTGTAACCACACCAGTAAATGTCTAGAAGGAGCTGAGTATCACAGTCATTTTAAAGCTGCCTAATTGGTGCTTATTATGCTTTATTGCTGCTCCGTGACATCCACAGGAGTTTTCAATACTTGATTGAAAACACTTGAATGAACCTCTGTTCTTCAGAGTGGTAGTCTTTAAGGGGTTGAATAATTGTGTCAATGAAGAATTCACAAAAGAAACATTTACTACTGTATTACAAAACCAATTGATGTAATTTTAGTTGCATATGGTTCTTTAAAAAGTCCTTGTAGGATTTCATTCTGAATACAATTACAAATGTACACTAAATTCCCTAAAACCCTTTACAGCATTGGGGGTTGAATAATTTTGAACACAACTGTAGGCACGATATTTGAAGGAATTTTTAGTTTTTATTCTTAACCTTTATTTCATGGAAAACTCCCTGTTGTGGTAAATCGTCACTGAGCCCTTGAAAATATAGGTGTTGATGTACCACTCATCCAACACAAATATATATATTGCACAAGACAGGTTCGTCCACTATATTAAGCATTTATTAGGAATTACACACAGCACACTAAATCACATATAACACATATATACAAGATTTACAAAGCAGCCAATATGAACAATAACAAATAGGCCTAGAGGGCCAGAAGCCCATAGTGTATACTTATCAACCAGGAGAGCAGGGAGACTGTGTTCACTCCACAGGACAGGGAGAGAGAGAGAGAATGAACTGCAGAGAGTTCATGTATAGAATGGAGTAGGTGTGTCTTCCCAAGGGAAGGGCATATTGTAATTAACTGAAGAGTATAGTGATATGTAAATGAAGGCTACAGAGCAGAGAGACCTGGCTAATTCAACATACAGGAGATGCATGTCTAATGTCCCCACACCTGTTCCTTTAAAAATGTTTTTTTAAACTTTTTATGCTTGTTTCCTGTCCCCCAGGGCACTACCCGGACCCCCCATACACCTTTTATGGCAAATATCTTGTACATATGCCTTCTTGGAGGGCACTCTAAAAATTGAACTTTTGAGTGCCATTGACTTGCATTGAGTTCGGTTCGTGTTCGCGTTCGAACTCGAACTTTTGAAATTGTACGAGTTTGAATGCGAACCGAAAACGGGGGTGTCCGGCTCATCCCTAGCTGACATCCAAGATGTCAGCCACCTCCGGTAAAAGTGCGCAATCCAGCATCTATATGCCCTGGATTGTGGACCGGCACCTAAGGGGTTAAAGAGTGGCATCGCTGTGACCTTTGCAACAATGCCTCTCTTTTTTTCTGTATAGTTTCCTGATCAGATCCTCCCCACTTTCAGGCACTCTCTAGGACCCCCTCCCTTATGGCGCTCTTCTGGTTTTGCCGGGGGCACCTGAAACTGACGCCATCGTGCCTGTCACGATGAAGTCATTGCGTCGAGAGGAGGTATAAAAGTGGGTTCTGACTTAAAGGAAGCCACACCACTGAGGGACCCTGTCCAGAGAGGTAAGTATGGGAAGAAAGACCTCGCTGCGCCGACAACGGGGTCACTCCATGACATTTCCCACAAGTCGTCCACACTGAAAGGGTTAAAAGAACATGTATTTTGGGGGGGCGTGTCCAGACACTGGACTGAGCAGACGTGTGGCAGAGGAACTCCTGCGTCTAAGACGTTCAAAAGTAAACCACACCCCAGCATTTCCAATCCCCCCCCACACACACCCGCCCTGGTCTTCTAACAAAGGCTGGGGAAGGTGGCTGTGATATCCAGTCCAAACCAGTTACTGGGGGTTGGGTGAAAGCAGAGCAAATGGTTAGATTATAAGCACTCGAACAGGGTCCTCTCTCCTACTTTTCTGTGTGTCTAACGTGTATGGATATTGATATTCTGTCTTACCCACTGCACAGTACTACAGAACTTGTTAGCGTCTTATAAAAACGTGTAACTGTAACTGTTACATACAGACACACCAGGGGAAAACAGCACAGCAAAGTACATCACACAAGGGCAACGAAATCATAGAAAATAAAATGCAAATAAACATTGTGGTGGCTGTTCCGTCACACCTGGCTGCTGTTACGCCGCAGTAATCTATTTTAAGTTTTTGTTACATTGAGGACTGGGGCTATATCTGCAGATCTGTTAGGTCTCTCCAGGGTGCTTGGAGAGGCCTAAAACAAAGGATTGTGTTTCTCCATAGGGACACACTAATTCTGCTTTTAAAATAGTGTTTTGATATGCTAATGAGTGCTTTTCAATGTATTACAATACAAAATCTAACTCGATTTTGGGTGCGAAGGGGTTAAATTAACAGTCATGCATATATTCTCTATTGTAAATGTAGGGGGGGCATTTAATTAGCAAGATGTCTATATTCAAGTAATGGAACTACACCTAATAAAAATAAAATACGCTGAGACTGAGATATCAAATTTTTAGTTACGGAGTAAATAATTAATTAGAATCAAAAACACATTTAATTTCAGATCTTTTGTATTTTAATATAACAATTTTTGATACAATAACAATTTTTGCTTTCATGAAGCAAAGCACATTTTCTTCTTTTGAACATGAAAGCACGGAAAAAGTCTGTGGCACCTGTTAAAGCCGCTCAATAATAAGCAGAGGTTTATAGGTGCCAGGTGGCAAGTGTAGTTCAAAAAAATAAACATACACTACTATATTGAGCCCAGTTGCACTACAGTCATGGTTAGCGAACAATATAAAGCACAGTACAAATAAATAGCTTAGCATACCTGCTATGTTTATATTGCACGTACCGGTAAAAAAGCTTTGATTTGGTGGAAATAGTCTAATCAGGAATTTATTATTATTATTATTATTATTTATTTATAAAGCGCCAGCATATTCCGCAGCGCTGTACAATAAGCACAGTACAGACAGGGTTACAAAACATTGAACAACATTTGACAAACAGTACAGGAGGAGATGAGGGCCCTATTCCCGTAGGAACTCACAATCTAGGAGGGTTGGGGTTGGAAACAGGAGGAGAGGACTGTAAGGTGAGAGTGATTGATGGTTGCGTCAGTGAGTTGGGTGGTAGGCTTCCCTAAATAGGAATGTTTTCAGGGAGCGTTTGAAGGAAGAGAAGTTAGGGGAAAGTCTGACAGCACGAGGGAGAGCGTTCCAGAGAGTGGGGGCTGCGCGTGAGAAATCCTGCAGTCTATCATGGGAAGAGGTGATGCGGGGAGAAGCTAGGCGCAGGTCACTGTTTGACCTTAGGGAGCGGGCTGGGGTGTATTTGGTGATTAGTGAGGACAGGTAGTGGGGCGCTGAGTTAGTGAGGGTTTTGTAGGTAAGGATAAGGATTTTGAACTTAATTCTGCAGTGGATGGGGAGCCAGTGAAGGGACTCGCAGAGGGGAGCGGCAGAGACAGAGCGGCGGTGAGGTGAATTAGCCTGGCGGAGGCGTTCAGGATGGATTGTAGGGGGGAGAGGTGGGACAGAGGGAGGCCAGATAAGAGATTATTGCAATAATCGAGTCGGGAGATTACCAGGGCGTGTATGAGTTGTTTTGTGGTGACCGCGGTAAGAAATGGCCGAATTCTGGAAATATTACGCAGTTGATATCGGCAGGAGGAGGAAAGAGACTTGATGTGGGGGATGAAGGAAAGAGCAGAGTCCAGTGTAACTCCAAGACAGCGAACTTGGTTTGATGGGGAGATGGTGATACCCTCCACCGTGATAGAGAAGTCAGGAGGTGGGGAGGCATTAGAGGGAGGAATAAGTAGGAGCTCAGTCTTTGACATGTTGATCTTTAGGTGGTGGAGGCCATCCAGGAGGAGATGCCAGATAAACAGTCACTGACTTTTGAAAGGACAGGGGGAGAGAGATCAGGGGTAGAGAGGTAGATCTGAGTGTCATCAGCGTAGAGGTGGTAATTAAAGCCAAAGCTGTTGATGATTTTGCCCAGGGAGGAGGTGTAGATGGAAAAGAGCAGAGGACCAAGGACAGAGCCTTGAGGCACACCAACAGATAGAGGCAATGAAGAGGAGGAGTTACCAGCAAAGGACACACAGAAGGACCTGTTGGATAAATAGGAGTCAACCCAAGCAAGTGCAGTGTCACCGAGACCCAGAGAGTTGAGGGTCTGTAGAAGGAGGGGGTGGTCAATAGTGTCAAAAGCAGCCGAGAGGTCAAGCAGGATGAGAATAGAATAGTGGCCGTGTTTTTTAGCAGTTAGGAGGTCGTTGGTGACTTTGGTGAGGGCAGTTTCAGTTGAGTGTAGCGGACGGAAGCCAGATTGCAGGGGGTCAAGTAGGGAATTGGAGGACAGGAAGAGGGAGAGGCGGTTGAAGACTAGTTTTTCTAAGAGCTTTGATGTGAAGGGAAGCAGGGATACAGGGCGGTAGTTGGATGGAGAGTTGGTGTCTAGGGATGGTTTCTTTAGTAAAGGGGTAACTAGTGCGTGTTTGAAGGCGGATGGAAAGGAGCCAGTGGAGAGAGATAGGTTGAAGATGTGTGTGAGAGCAGGGGTGAGGGAGGAGGAGAGGGGAGGAATTAGATGTGAGGGAATGGGGTCAAGCGGGCACGTGGTGAGATGTGAGGAGGACAATAAGGAATTGACTTCCTCCTCAGTGGTTGGGAGGAAGCGGCAGAGGGTGGCAGAGGGGACCTGTGGGAGTGGAGGTGGCAGATAACTATCTTGTGTTGGGATGTTGCTTCTGATAGTTAGAGTTTTACTGAGGAAGTAGTCTGCCAGGTCTTGAGCGCTGAAGGCAGCTGAGGGGGAGGTGCAGGTGGGTGGAGGAGGGTGTTGAAGGTGGACCAGAGCCGTTTAGGGTTGGAGGACAGCGTAGATATAAGAGATGAGAAGAAGGATTGTTTGGCCAAGTGGAGGGCAGAGGTGTATGACCGGAGAATAAACTTGAAGTGAACAAAATCAGCTTCAGAGCGGGATTTCCTCCAGGCACGCTCTGCAGTGCGGGAGCATCTTTGCAGGTAGCGAGTTTGGAGGGTGTGCCAGGGCTGAAGCTGGCGGCGTGGGGCCTTGCAGAGTCGAAGAGGAGCAAGAGTGTCTAGAGCAGAGATAAGCGTAGTGTTGTAGTGATTAGTGGCAGCATCAGGGCAGGTGAAGGATGAGGTGTGAGGGAGGTGGTGAAGTAGGTTGGAGAATTGATGGGGGTCCACAGCATGTAGATTTCTGCGAGTGTGTGTGCGGGGTAGGGGAGCAGGGTGTTTAGGAAGTCCAGATAGGTTGAAAGAGAGAAGGTGGTGGTCAGAGATGGGGAAAGGGCGACATTTGAACTCCGAAATGGAGCAGAGGTTGGAAAAGACCAGGTCAATAACGTGACCATCGCGGTGGGTAGGGAGGAGGGAGGATTGTGTGAGTCCAAGGGAGGACGTGAGTGAAAGAAGTTTGGAGGCAGCAGGGGCGGAAGGATCGTCAATGGGAATGTTGAAGTCCCCGAGAATTAGGCATGGAAGAGTAGAAGACAGGAAGTGAGAAAGCCAGGTAGCAAAGTGGTCAAAGAACTGGGAGGTTGGTCCCGGTGGGCGGTAGATGACTGCCACCCTGAGAGCCAGAGGAGAGAACAGGCGGATGCAGTGTGTCTCGAAGGAGGAGAAGGAGAGGGATGGGGGTGGAGGGAGATGCTGGTAGGTGCAGGTGGGAGAGAGCAGGAGCCCGACCCCGCCACCATTTCTCTCACCCGGTCTGGGGGTATGGCTCAAGTGTAGACCGCCATGTGAGAGAGCAGCAACGGAGGCCGTGTCAGAGGGAGTTAGCCAGGTTTCAGTTAAAGCTAGGAGGTTGAAGGAGTTTGAAAGGAAGAGGTCATGGACGGCTGTGAGTTTGTTGCACACAGAGCGAGCGTTCCAGAGTGCGCAGGAGAAAGAGGACAGGCGCTGAGGGATGATGGGAATGAGGTTGCTGGGCTTGCAGGGAGGTGATTTATGTGCGATGGAGATAGGATGAGAGGGGAGTATTGGATGTGTTGTGGGGCCAGGGTTAGGGGATATGTCACCTGAATAGAGTAACAGCAGGAGGGTGAGAAAGAGAAGGTGGGAATGGGATTTGTGGGAGTGGGAGGCAGCACGAGAGTTAGAGGGAGACCATGTTCTGAGGAAACAAAGGAGCTCATGTGAGGCCATCATGTGGGATGAGAGGAGGGAGGGAGAGATGCAGATAGTGTAGGGGTCGGTGGTAGAGGGGCAGGAGTTCCATTTAAGGAGAAAGGTAGAAGTAAAGAGCAGAAGCGTGAGAGAAAGCATGATATAGACTTGCGTTTACCCAGAGTAAAATTGGCCTTGCAGTTCCTTCCTCCAGTCCCGCAACTCCAGGAATCAACTCTAAGCGTCCACTTAAGACTGTCACTTGTGAATGTCACAAGAGCCTGGCTCAAATGAGCCTGGGATAGTTGTTATATAGGACAGACTGATTGCAATCTGGCAGTTAAAAAGTCAACAGCTGAAGCTAGATGGGCTGTGTCAATAGGGCAGGAGATTCACATGCTAATTAGCAAAGCAAATGGTGGAGAAAACAAAAATCAATAAAAAAACCCAGAAAAAACCCCCCAAGGAAACGTTATAATGTGGGTGCCTGCGAATACTGGGTGATAATGCCTACCAGCAAAAGTATGCAGGGGTTCAGTTGAGCTGTGGGTGTCTGTGGATGATGGGTGATAATGCCTACCAGCAAAAGTATGCAGGAGTTCAGTTGAGGAAGGAAGTGGAATTTCTGCTGAACGGAAAGTGAAGGATTGATTTTTTTTATTGGTCTTTATTCCTTTGTTTGTCACATGCAGGACTATATTTGTATGTGATTTTTATCTTTTTTTTTATCATTTGCATGAACTCTTTTATTACACGTGTGGTTTTCCAACAGCGATCTATTATTTCAGTACACAAAATGATGCAGGGTGCGCAAATATAAGCAGTAGCACACCGAGGGGGAAGCTAAAAGGGTGACCGCCTCGAGTGGTACATCAGGAGGGAAGCCACTGCATCAGTGTGCATCTGTGGTTTCATCTGCATAGGACATGTGCGTTGACAACCACATCCTGAAACGCAGGATCAGTGATAGATGAAAAAATTCCTAACCTATTTAAACTAGTGTTAAGTGATTTTGCAAAATCACTTAACAGCAGGCTTTGAGAGCAGGTTTTCTTTGCATAATACTGTCTTGATCTGAGTATAGTGAGCTACCATGGGCCAGCTCACTATTCTTGTGCTGAGCTGCTATTCATTGCTTCTATATAAAGAATAAGAGCCATAAATGTCATAAGTGTTTCAAAATCTGAATATCGGTTCGAAACGTTGAGTTAGTGGTTGAAACTGATATTCATACTCGCTCCAGTCGTTATCAAAATGACTAGTGTCCCCATGTTAGCGTTAGGACTGCAATAATGCCCAGAAAAAGCGCAACATGTGGTTTCACTAATCTTAAAAAAAAAAAATGGATCTAAAATTTAATATTAAATTATTATTTTTGCCCCAGCTGTATTTTATTTTTATTTAATTGTGCAATATACAAGTGAAAAGTGGCAATGCAATTTAAATATAAAATTAAATCTAAAATAACAAATAACTTCCCGTTTTTACAATACTATACCAATAACTCTCATAATGAAGCCTTATTACATTATCTTGATTCATAGCGCGATTTCCTGTTATTTGTCTAATGATTTTTTTTTAAAGAACAGTAATTGAATAATAGTAGACATGAGTGTCCCCAGCATTTAGCAAAAGTGCCAGTCCGTGAGTATTGTTTAGAAAAGACATTTACTTATGTCTGCAGCACGGCCTTGACAATCAAATCTCAGTATAATTGTTCCTCCTTAAGGCTATGATATGATCATATTTACCAAATTTAGGAGATGATAGAATTGAGGAAACTGAAAGTATCAATTTAAGAAGAGCAATGCAAATATATTTTGCAGAAGGAAAATTTTTAGAAGGATCACTTTCGTAAAATAGAAAGCGGTTCAAAACATATATTGATGTGTTAAGTGACCGATTAGAAAACATCACAATATCTGTGTAGAACATATTGTTCAAACAGCTTCATTACTGGGTCTTGCAGGATTAGTAACTAGCATCATATTTAGTTGATATATAGGACACACAGGTTAGTGCAAATAAATAGCTCTGCCAAGAAAAATAAATTGCAATTGTATTAATTTTTCCTTTCCTCGTGCGTCCTTTACCAATTTTTGCAGCCCATGTGTTGTGGACCTGCCCCAAAATCATACCTTACTGGGATGACGTACGTCTTCTCACGGAACATGTCCTTCACACTTCCCTATTTGCCAGCCCAGTACCTACCTGTGACGGGACTGCCGTCCCAATGTTTATTTGCATTTATTTTTCATACATTTTATTGCTCCGTATATAGGGTAGAGTGTTGTGTGATGTGCTGTGTTGTTGTCAAAGTGTGTAGCTGTATGTTACAGTTACAAGTTGTTATAAAGCACTAACAAGTTCCATAGCGCTGTGCAATGGATAAGACAGGATAACATGTGCATGCAAGTTGCACTCACAGAACAGTAGGAGAGGACCCTGCTCAAGAGCTTGCAATCTAACCTTTTGTCTGCTTCCACCCCCTGTAAGTAATGGATTCCTTTGTCTTCATATGCTCCCATCAATCCACACCTCCCCCCAGCAACAAGTTTCACCCAGATGATTGTTATCTGACTCCTATGCCATTGTTCCAATGCTGGGCATGTTTCAATTGTTTCTGTACCTTCCCTGTGTGTGTTTTAACCAGTTGCAAAATGTAAATAAACTCAGTCTCCATTTGGATTTTGAATCTGCAAGTGCTCCTCTCATAATTTATGTGTCGCCTACTCTCTGTGGGTACGAATACCTCCTGGGTTCAGCGGAAAGGGGCGCCTAGACAGAGGTTCCCTTGCTTGGGGGTACCAGGATCTGTAACACTACCCTCACTCAAAGTGGCAACCACCTGCTCTAAAAAAATACTAGCAGCAGGTAAAGCAGTCGTGGAGACATGGCTTTCCCCTACTATACCATCACAAAGGCCTATTATCCACATTATGGATACGATCAGTTCATGGATGAACTTTCCACTACAGTCCATCATACAATGCTGGCATTCCATAAGGTTTGGGCAGCTGACTCCTCCTCTGCAGACCATTATGAATGCCTGTGTCAGATTCATTCACCTCACATCCCGCACCTCTCACACCTCTCCCCTTTGTCAATCGCTACACTGGCTCCCGGTTTCCTTCAGAATCCACTTTAAAATACTAGTCCTCACGTACAAAGCTCTCCATAACTGTGACCCTCACTACATTTTCTCCCTTATTAGCAAGTACATCCCGTCTCGACCACTTCACTCTGCCAATGATCTGATCCTATCAGTTCCTCCTGCCCACACCCCAAACTGCCGCCTTCAAGTTTTCCCCTGAACTGCCTCATTTCTATGGAACCCCCTCCCCGGGCAACATCAGACTCTCCCTGTCTCTCCAGTCCTTAAAGAAGTCTCTGAAAAAACATTACTTTAGAGAAGCCTATCGTCTCATTCCATAATCCCCATGGTTCATCTCCTGTTCCAGCTTCCCACTCGGCCCACAGACGCCCCAATACTTCATGCCCTCTATTCACCCTCACCTAGCATGTCACCCCTCTTCTTAGATTGTAAGCTCTCCAGCAGGGTCCTCTCTCTTACTGTTCTTTGTGTAATGTGTATGCATATTTGGTTATTCTGTCTCTCCCATTGTACAGGGCTATGGGACTTGTTGGCGCTTTATAAGTGCTTGTAACTGTAACTATGTATTTGGTGATTTGAGCTGTATATCCAACACTGATGTGTTTGATTACTCGACTGCATGTATGCTCCCAACTGCTCTCTTTTTTTCCCTACCTCTGCTTCTCCTCTGCTTTTACCTGCTCTTTAGTCCTCTCATTTCTTTCATACTCCTCCTGGTCAGAATACTCAGGGTTAGGTTAAATGTATAACTATTTGTCAAGTTGAATGTGTCACCTAATTTGTACCTTAGAATAATAGGAGCAGGGTCTACACTTTGGATAAAAACTGAAATAAGTTTTTTTTTATGCAACCTGATGACATTTATGTGTACGCTACTTCCTAAAATTGCCACCAAACCGAAATATATGTAAAATGACTTTGCAGTCTACTATAACAGCCTATAAATGATTCCTGTAGCATACGCTATGTTCCCAGAATGCTATTCACACGCTCTAGTCAGAGATGCAACAACAAAAAAAGGAAATCTGACAGCAAAATTAATTCAGTTTCAGAGGTAAACACGAAGTTTGATCAAAGTAGAGCGTGTATTGTGTTTGATTAAAGTTCCTGCTACATGAAAGTTAGTCAGTGCATACATTGAAACAGCATAAAGTATACTCTGAGCTAGGTTTGTATGAAAAATACCAAAGCCCCTGAGGCTCAGGAACAATATAAAACGGTTATGCTGGAGGAATACATATGTGGTTGTGCCACCCTATATTGTTTTATCTTTTGGTATTTTATGGCTTATGCCATTGTTCAGTCCTGTTCGTATTCTGGATGTCTTCTTACCATGCACAGTTTTTATATCCCTTTCATTTCCAGCAGATGGTTGGTGGGATAGAACAGAACAAATGATACATGATTGGAAACACCACCATAATAACAGAGCCTCATTTGCCAAACCACAAAATGCTTACATCTGTCAATTTTGCTGTATCATATAAGAGAACATGGAGAAAAAACTCACAGCGAAAGTGTGACAGACTTTGAAATATATGAGTATATATCAATTATTTCATATATATGAATTTTGTGTGTTGTTATTATTGTTCTAATTAAAATTACCAGTCTCTCTGGTTTTGCTATTTCTAGGTATACTAGCTTTTGCCCGCGGCTTCGCTTGCGTGGATTTTGGGATGTGTTAAAATAGTTTTTAGAAAAAACATGAGTTTTTTGTTCACCTTCCCCCCCAACTTGTGATTTTTGGAAAATGGTAAAACACGTGTTTTTTTTATTTTTCAAGTCAATTGTAAATACCAAATTTCATACCTGTAACATCTTTGGTTTTTGAAATACAGGTATATACTCCAGGAACTGTAATTACTACCATAACTAAAGCTATTCTTCCCATAATGGATTTCAAACCCATATTCCCCGCCCAGCGTGAAAATACCAGTTAAAGCTAAGTTTCAAATAGTCCCAAATATGGAGAATGACTGCTCACCCTCTTGCCATCTTCATTCTGTGAATCATACATCCACAGTGTCTATCTGGGCAGCCATCAAGTGGTGACAGGACAGCCCATGATATGTTCAGGGGGCCAGTGGCTCAATGGGGCCCTTACATGCACACTGCACATTACCGTGAGTTTTATTGCTGTGGAGCTATGTGATACGCTCATACACACCACACATTACTGTGAGTTTTATTGCTGTGGAGCTCTGATATGCTCATACAAACTGCACATTACTGTATCAGAGCTCCACAGCAATAAAACTCACTCTCATACACACCGAACATTACTGTATCACAGAGCTCCACAGCAGTGAAACTCACAGTAATGTGCAGTGTGTATCAGCATCAGTATTATTGCTGTGGAGCCCTGTAATACGCTCATACACACCACGCATTACTGTGAGTTTTAATGCTGTGGAGCTCTGTGATACACTCATACACACCACACATTACAGTATCACAGAGCTCCACAGCATTAAAACTCACAGTATTGTGCGTATGAGCGTATCACAGAGCTCTTCAGCAATAATACTCACGCTGATACACAGTCACATCACATATTACTGTGGAGCTCTGGATACGCTTTTACATGCCACTTGTTTTTTTTGGGGGGGGCAGCATTTCATCCTTCACTCCAGGCAGCACAGTGGCTTGGGCCGGCCCTGCTGTAAATGCACGCCGATTCATCACTGAGGGAGCGATTTAGTATGGTCTGCTCAGGGTAAAGGTGCAGGGCAAACCTTCTCCCACCAGTAAATATTTTATCCACCAGGGATTTATCCCACTCCCTGTAAAATAAGGTAAACAGAAGAATAGGAAAAAATATATATTTTTTTAGTTTATGGAATTAGCCAGCTAAGTGAAGGGGCCCCAAGCAGTTATTCCGTAAGGGGTCTGAGCTTTCTGATGGCAGCCCTAGTGTCTGTAGCAGTGCAGCTTGTGAAGGATCATATTTTTATACAGCAATTCCTGCCACACGGCAAAAGAAAAAAGTCCATGTACTTATGCAATCCTGTAACCAATGTTTCAGTGCTGGATATTGAAAAAAATACAGCCTACTAGCCATAGTACTTTTTTAGCTTTTAATATATATAAATGTTTGCTCCAAATCTATAAGAAATTCTGTAATTCCGGGGAATGTTTGGATTTAAATTAATTAATAGTTTAGAAGGACTGCATCCTGTAGAAACCATTGTCACTGACATAAAATCACATAATTGAACTGAACTCTTTAATGATTGAGATCTGTGTGGATTCTATTGATCTATGCATTTTACTTGGATCATGACTTTCACCTTAGCGTTACAGCCATTATTTATATATTGGCGATTTAATGTCTATTTGATTCATTGGAAATGTCATAGTATATTGTGTTTGAAAGACTAGACCAAGGACTACACATACTGTAAAACTACAGCTACACTCAGTGTTATTTACAGATTTATTTATTTATTTGGTGTATGTCTTCACAATATATTAAATACATGATTGCAATATATATGCTTCTTATTCTTATTTATTTTAAGGCACATTTCCTGATCATTTCATTTTTATTTTATTTTAATAAAAAGAATTCAACGCACAATAAAGTTTAGGTCGGGAGCATCGAGCACAAAAAGTGGAATAAATAAATAAATATGGAAAGTGAAAACCTGGTGTAAAGTGAGAGGATAAAAACCACTTTACAACGAGTATAAAAAAATCTGCCCAACAGCTATACTCACCTATTATTATTATTATTATTGTCATCATTTATATAGCGCCAACAGTTTCTGCAGCGCTTTACAATAACCAAAGGGAACGAAATACATATAAACGGACATATGACGGAAACAAGAGGTGTAGAGGGCCCTGCTCATAGGAGCTTACAGTCTAGAGGGATTGGGGGTTGAGGAAGACAAAAGGAATTTCACTAGATAGCAGGATCATTAGTGCCAGTGGTTTGGGAATGGTGGGGCCATAAGAGCGGCTTCAATCAAGTGTGAGTAGGTGAGCAGAGGGATAAGTTGACTCAGTGATGCGGTACGCTTATCTGAAGAGATGGGTTTTGAGGGATTTCTTGAAGGCCTGAAGGTCAGGGGAGAGTTTGACCTGCCAGGCTTCTCCAATATCCCTATGCAAATTCTCTACTTAATACTGATATAAACAGAAGGACACTGAAGTCAAATAGTTCTTCTGTTCCATTTCTTTGGAATGGCAATATGGCTGAGGTCTTGTTTACAAGAACTTGCTCAAACTTGGCAGTAACACTCAATGGAGTGTTGTCACCTTTATCAATGAGTGCACCTCCAGCAAGATTATTCTGATTTGTTGAAGTACAGATATAATGCTCTGTTTCATTGTTTCTACCCATTTGTATCTTGAAGGTACGAGAGGACAGAAAATGGGGGACATGTCACTCCATAAGGGACACAATGTGATACTAACATTAAATTTAAATTTAGAAAAACATAACTTTGTATAAAAAATTTATTTTTCTATATTATGACATAAAGTTGGGTCAGCCATGTAAGTTTTTGCTGTCATTACATAACTGATGCTAATGTATACTCCAGGTTCATTCTTCAAAGGTCTACCCATCACAAAGTGATAAAGACTAACAACACGTGTTGATGCAGACTGCTTCTACTGCACCGAGAGAGACAAATCCCCCAATTGGGTCAATCCTGGGTCACAGGAATCTAGTGTTACATGCAAAGCCACACACGTAGAGATTCATGCATGGTGCTTTCACCTCACTCCATAAGTAGCCTCTGCATTATCCAGTCACCGTCCTGTTGTGGACTCTACCTTGAGTAGACTAATCGTGCATTCCCTTTATAACCTGATAGTCTGTGTTTGACCCAGCTTTGGTTTCACCATTCCCCTTGACCCACTTTGCCTTTGTTATCTTGATCCTCCATTTCCGTGACCTTGACAAATCTTATTATTTTCCAGTTCGTTTGCAAGCATGACTCAGGAAGTACAAGGACAGGAACTACTAGTGCTCTTTAGGGTTAAGGTTCTGCATGCAGGGTGTATTAACCAAGACAAACAATAAACATTTACTATACATCCCGTTTACTCCAGTAATATTCCCAAATAATTGGGTTAAACATGTATACATACAGTCTACCTATTTTGTGTGCCTCCTGAGGTTCAAATTAAATTTCCTTACATGTGTGTCTAGAAAAATGTATCTCCATTAAATATGTGATTAGCAAAAACATATAATCCACCTGATTTTACTACACATCTGTATATATTACAAATTGTATG
The DNA here is from genome assembly GCA_009667805.1 of Leptobrachium leishanense. Lineage (NCBI taxonomy): Eukaryota > Metazoa > Chordata > Amphibia > Anura > Megophryidae > Leptobrachium > Leptobrachium leishanense. The sequence goes on along the minus strand of CM019067.1, from coordinate 72,849,020 downwards.
TAAAAATAATGTTTCCTTGTTATTTTCATTTCAATGCATAGCACAGTAGGAGTTCAAAGAACTAGTTAAATTTTACAAGGTCTCTAATATTACATGTATTTGGGATGAATCTAAATTGTTCCCAGTGGGAATGAAGTCTTCATGTTAATAAAACCCATAGGGATTTTATCTATCAGAAATTTCGATGTAACAAGTAAAATTTTTATTGCAAGTATTCCTATATTTTTGGCACGTGCTCAGGCAAAATGTTGGGTTGGTCTAAAATTTAAAATTCCTTTGGAATTTTGTTGGACCACTATTTTTTTTTCCTATGTTAAAATCTTTAAGTTGCTAATACATACGTACAGGCTTGCTGCCTCATATCAAATTAATTATTCACCTGTTGGCATTGGGCGAGGAAGTAATCAGGAGACCAGGTAGGTACTCCCACTTTCTCCTAAATCCCATGAACCATATAGATAGGGAGAGTCTATCAGGTCTATTTAAAAAGAATAAAACAGCCACTATATGAAATGAGCTCTCCAGGCAAGAAGTGACCCATTAATAATACATACAAATATGTAAAAATGTCTGCAGGAATTTGTGGGGTAGTCTATTCAGTAATGAACAACAATTCCATTGAGTTGGATAGAACTGCTGAGAACAGCAGAACCGTGGATAAAATCAGCGTATTCATAGCCCCATTCACATATTTAAGGCTAGGGTCAGACGAACGCATTTTTATGTTGTCTGTGAAAAAGTGCGTTCGAACGAATGGACGCATTTTTTCACAGAATACGTGATAGTGGTCATACTATGCGCATTTTCGTCCGTGATTTTGTACGGATCATCAATAAAACTCTTTTTGTGTCTGGACGTTATGTTGGCCGGACATTAGCAGCGTCTGACGTCTCCTAATCACGCACACACGCCGCTAGCGGACGCAGCGCACTCTGTACGTCAGTACCTGCGGTTTCACGTTCTCGAAAAAATGCGTTCATTTTCCACTTGCGTTGCGCAGCCGGACTTTTGTGCGACCGTACTTCGTATATTGGCCGTCATTGCCCGACATCTGCTGCTAGTGCGGCCGTGATTAAGTGCGGCTGCACGCGCGTTCGCACTGCCTCAGTCTGACCCTAGCCTAAATCAACAACTTTTTTTAAACATTGTTTCTAAATGCATCCACAAAGTGGCGGATTAGTGATTAATAATCCAAATGAAATCAGCTACTTTGAAGCTCCATTCATATTTATGTTTTTGTAAACTCTTACATATACAGGGTTAATCAAAGAGATTCGAAAAGTCACCGCACGTTCGGTGACTTTTCGTTCTCTTCAATTCGGTTCCTTTTGCCGATCCCATTTCGGTGACCCGCGGTGTATTCAGCAAGCACCACAGGGTCCCCCGAATTGCAGGGAAAAGCTGCCGCAAACCCGACGAAAACGAACCGCAAAATCCAGCGAATGCACGCCGAAAAGCCACAAAAACATCTGGATTAACCTGCCGAAAACCACGGAAAAAGCCCGAGCAGGAGCCAATCACACACAGCCGAAGCAGCCGAGACCGCAGACGAGGCAGTGACTAAATTAGCAAAATAGTTTGTGTGAATGTGTGAAAATGAAACGCTGTTTGCAAAGAAACTACTGAGTGAAAATGTCTGAAATTTACATATGAGATCCAGGGAATGATAATAAAAAGGGCTGTTACAGAAAAAAATAGGTAAATTTAAAAAAAAATCGGACTTTTAAAAAATGCTTATGCTTAAAATATCCTAAAAAATCTATAAATGAAGAGACTCTTTACTGCAGAATTTTATAATGAACGGTTTATTAGATATTGAATTAAAACCGGATTATTTTTAACATTGAAGCCTATGGGATTCTCCTGAATAAACTTGCCGAATTAAACCACCGAATGGCAGGGCATTTAGGGAACCTTTCACTGCTGGTTTGTGTTCTCTGAATAGCCGAAGCAGTGCTTTTTCATGGGGATTTCACTGCCCTCGAACAGGCACCGAACAGGCACCGTATGTTCAGGCAATTCGCCAGGATTTGGTGAATTGCCTGCTCTCTGGATAGCCGAATGGCCAGGAAAGGTAACCGAACGCTGATTTTCAGAGTTCGGTTACCTTTCTCAAGCAATTCGGATCTCTTTGGATAACCCTGAAAATGTTTTGACTCTGCAGAATTGTTATTCTCTCGTATTGGAAATGAGTAAACATTCCCACCACTTTTTGAGGTACAGAAAGCTGTGAGTGCTTGAGGAGGACACCTGCTTTAGAAGCCACTTGAGGAAGGTTTGACAGAGTGAGCGCACCCACAGACTTCAAGCACCCTAGTCAGTATAATAGCAGGTCTATTTACTAAAGGTGAAACTCAGGAGAAGTGAAAATTCTAGGCCAAAATAGCTAAACCAGAAAAACGTTCCCATTTATCTCACTTTCCAAATCAGCTATTTGGTCTAAATTGTTCTCTTCTCCTGCCAATTTTCCAGAGCATCGCCGTTTAGTGAATAGACCTGTAATAAGTGCTAGTGGTTAGGATGCTTGCAAAAAGGTGTCTAACAGGGATATTCAGAGAGAGGTGAATACCAGGAGAATGACTGAAGAAGTGAAAATTCTAGGTCAAAATAGCGAAACCAGAAAAATTCTCCCATTTATCTCACTTTCCAAATTGGCTATTTTGACCTAGAATTTTCACTTCTCCAGTCATTCTCCTGGTTTTCACTTCTTTCTGAATAACCCTGTATGACAATCTAGTGAGTGAGTGAGATAAAGCTAAAACGAGCGTGGATTTGTGCATATATATGAGGGGAAGTTCAAAGGTATATTTAAAATCAATTAAATAATAATGGAAACCTCCCAAAAACATTTTTTCAGAGAATGCTTGTTTATTCACTATTTCTCAACCTAATCTCCTCCACCCTTCAAGCATTTGTTTCAAGCAGTGGATCCATTTCTCAACACCCCCTCGAAAATCATCTTCTGTCAAGTAGGGATGAGCTGTACGGTTTGATCTGTTCAGAGTTCGCATCGAACATTGGCCGTTCGGCTGTTCGCAAACTCCAAACATTTCCACGTGTTCGCCGCATGTTCGCTCACAATGCACCACAATGGACCAAAATGCACTTTTCCACTGGCCTGAAGCTTGTAATTGGCTACAGCCTTGCACGACAGGTGCAAGACTATGCCAATCACGGCTCAGAGTCCTGATTGGGCAAATTTTGCCCAATAATGGGCTCACAGAGCTAAGTCCCGCAGCACACTATATAAGGCTTCACACAGCCCCCAGCACGTGTTTTTTGAGAGGAGATTGTTCTGTTAGTGTGTGTTCTCACTGCCAGCAGCTATTGTGGGGGTCTCACTTCTACAAGATATCTGGGAATTGTAATCTGTGTCTTGTCACTGCCACCCATCAGGGGGTCTCAGTGATTTATAGGAGGTTCCTGGGAATTGTAATCTGTGTCTTGTCACTGCCACCCATCAGGGGCTCTCACAGACTTGTAGCAGATATCTGGGAATTGTAATCGGTGTCTTGTCACTGTTGCCAGCTATCAGGGGGTCCTATCAGGGGGTCTCACTGATTTATAGGTGGTTTCTGGGAATTGTAATCTGTGTCTTGTCACTGCCAGCTATCAGGGGGTCTCACTGATTTATAGGAGGTTCCTGGGAATTGTAATCTGTGTCTTCTCACTGCCAGCTATCAGGAGGTCCCACATACTTCTAGCAGATATCTGGGAATTGTAATCTGTGTCTTGTCACTGTTGCCAGCTATCAGGGGGTCCTATCAGGGGGTCTCAATGACTTATAGGTGATTTCTGGGAATTTTAATCAGTGTCTTGTCACTGGCTGCCAGCTACCAGGGTGTGTCACGGAGTTATACCAGAGTTCTGGAAATCTTTAATCTAGATAACACAGTTGAGTCAGAGTTCTGTATATCTTTAATCTATATATCACTCACCATGTCAGAAAGACTAAAAAGGACAGGCAGATGCTCCCAGACACAGATAAGAGGGCAAGCAGCCTCTGTGTCGGGAGGCTGTGCCTCTGGTCATCGTGGACTTGGTGCATCCTCTGCAGGGGCACGCTTGTCCTTTCTAACTGGTGCTGGCCGTCTTAAGCAGCAGAAACATAGAGAGGATTTGCAGGATTGGCTAACCAGGCCATCCTCATCATCCGAGCCCTCTACCAGCCAGGCTTGTAGTGGTTTACAGTCCACCTCAGCTGACAAAACATCTAATGCAGCCTGCACTGTACTGTCACCAATTGAGGAGGCAACGAGGATGGTGAGCAGGGACAGTGCAGGCAGTGGCGTCGCTGGGGTGGCGGGGGGGGCGGCCCGTACCAGGTGACACCCTTGGCGGGGTGACACCGTCACAAGCTGTTTGAGTTTTTTTGAGGATTTTTTTTTTTTTTTTTCGTCCGCCGTGCAGGTTACCCCCCCCATGGAGGACCCCCCCCCCATGGAGGAGGTGATCCAGATCGGATGTGGACAGTGGAGGATTCCATTTCCTGGTCTGGAGTGGACTGTGGATCTTCATCATGCCGCCACGCCGCCCGCGGCCATCTTTGATTCCGGCACCGCCAGTCATCTGGAGCCTGGAGCCGGAGGAATGTTCATGCTGCCAGTGCCGCCGGCGCCCGCGGCCATCTTTGATGCGTCACGTGCAGCGTGGCGACGGCGTGCAGCTCGAGTGTCTGTGCAGTGCAGATAGAGTAATGCGGCGCAACGCGGCAGCATGATCCTCCACATCCATCCATGATGGGTGGAGGTGGAGCATCATGCTGCCGCGCTGTGCCGCATTACTCTCTATCTGCACACAGCGACACTCGAGCGCACGCCGTCGCCACGCTGCACGTGACGCATCAAAGATGGCCGCGCAGATCCCACCCCCTCTGACGCCGCTCAAGGGAATTCAGAGCCGCGCCTGCGCGCTGACGCCTCTCATCGGCGGCAGCCCGCCCACCGCCCTAACAGCTCCCTCGTGCCGTGGCGCATTTTCTTTAGAAGCGCGCGGAGCTGAGGCGTGTGTGCGGTGCGTGGTGCCTCCTGCTCGGCTGCTCCCAGTCCCAGTCCCTCTCACCTGCTGCCTGGGCAGCTCTGGGCTCTGGCTGTCTTCTGAGGACTCGAGTCGGGAGAGACAGAGCGTCTAGACAGTGTGAGTCTGTGTGAAACAGCTGAGCTGAGCCTGACAAATCAATTGTAAAATCCAATTAAAAGTAAAATCAAAAAGTGTTTTTGCCTGTGTTCTTCTCATCTCAAATTCTAAAATTTTAGAATATATGGGGTTATCTTATTATTTTGAAATCTTGAGAGAACACAGGCAAAAAACAGTCTGTTGTTAGTTACCACATTGCCAAAATCAAACACTGGCATTTTATGAAAATAAATAAGCCCCATATTATTTTATGGCATTAAGTTTATTCCTTAAAATAAACATTTTCTAAATGTTTTAAATAAATTCGAATTCCTTTGTATTCGTCATATGATCTGGTAATATTATGGTGTAATTTTGCTAGGAATTAATATATCTATTGTCTTACATTTAGCGTTATATGGGAGTGCTGCATATGATTAACAATAGTTTACATCATTTTGTGTTAAACTGAGGGGCGGCTCGTCGCTCGAGTCGAGGGGGTGACACCATGAGTTTCCACACCGGGTGACACCAACCCTAGTGACGCCACTGAGTGCAGGCATCAGTGACACAATTCCTTTAGTGTTCCTGCTGGAGCGCACTCTGCAGGGAATTATAGATGTGGCACTAGAGGCAGAGCAGTGGGAGGAAGAGGAGGCCTTCCCTAGCTCTCAAGGCACCAGTCTTTATGCAGACAGCATTCCTGCGGGTCCTCAGATCAGACAGGAGGGGGTTGAGGAGGAGGAGGAATATTTAAGTAGTGGGTGCATTGAAGGTGGGGATTCCTCGAGGGAGGGTTTTGTGTGCCCTGAAACCCAAGGACTAGTACGTGGCTGGGAGGAGGAAGTGCACAATGGGGTCATCCTCAATGACCAGGAAGACTCAGAAGCTAATGCCACCTCCAACCTACGCTGCATGGGCTCCCTTATCCTGCAAAGCCTGGTAAAGGACCCTAGGATTTGTGCTACCAAAGAGAGGGATCATTACTGGTTGGCAAGCCTTCTTGATCCACGATATAAGGGTAAAGTTGCAGAGCTCATCCTGCCCGCACAGAGGGAGGACAGGATGAAACAACTTGAGTACGCTCCAAAGCGACACTTGTGTAACACCTTTCCAGGCACTGGTAGGTTACCAACTGATGACACAGGTGCTGATGATCAGAGGAAGAGCAGTGAAGGCCGGGGCCGCTTGACTGATGCCTTTTTAAATTTTTTTAGTCCACGACGCCCAGGGACGTCAAATGTAGGCACCCATTGCCAGCGTCTTCACCATATGGTGAAGGACTACCTAGAGACAAGGGCAGACCTGGATACCTTTACAGCAGATGATCCACTGGCTTACTGGGTGTTGATTGGATCACTGGCCAGAACTTAGCCAATTTGTTATGCAGCTACTAGGTTGCCCTTCATCCCGCTTGCTTTCTTAAAGGACGTTCAGTGCCGCTGGAGGTTTTGTCACAGACAAAAGAGTGTGTCTGTCCAACGACTCTGTAGACCGGCTGACACTTATAAAAATGAATCAGTCCTGGATCAGCAGCTATCAATCCCCTGATGCTGACGTAACTGAAAAGATCGGGGATCTCTTCTGCATTCCCAAAACCTCCACCACTGCACTCTTCCACAATACCACAGAGGGGTTACTTACAGTGTGAAGGCACTTGCTGCCACCAAAGGCACAATATTTGGGTGCACTGCCACTGACGCCTATAGCAGATTCAGATCATTTTAATATTGGAACGCAGGGTCCAACCCTGCACTCTTCCACAATACCACAGAGGGGTTACGGTGTGACGGCACTGTTGCCGACACTAAAGGCCCAATTTTAAAGCACCTATTGTTACTTTCATCCGAAGCCTGCAAACGTTTCACCATAATTTAGCCAAAAAATCCCTAATCTTGTTCCGCGTGTCCTAAAATGTCTCTTTTTATACAGGCTGCCGCCCCAAGCAGTTGTTTATGAATAGATTAAAGGAAAATCATTTACCGTCATTTGAAATGTCATTTTTTTTGTTTTTAAATGTTTCTATACATCCTACAAATCCGCCACTTCACGGGCAGGTTATGGGGACCTCCTAGGCACGATATTTGAAGGAATTTTTCCTTGTTACTCTTAACCTTTATTTCATGGAAAACTCACTGTTCCTTTAACCACTTGGCTGCTATGGACATGCTCAGCGCGTCCAGCCAAGTGGTTCTCCTGTGCTATGGACGCGCTGAGAGCGTCCATGCACAGGAGGCAGCAATCTGCCGGATTCCGGTGGATTGCTGCGCCCCCCCAAAGTGCGGGCTGACATCTTGGATGTCAGCCCAGCACTCGGGACCCCGGCAGAGCAATTAGATGTCATCGCGGCGGCGCGATGACATCTAATTCAGGCGCCCCCCCCGCATGTGCGGAGGAGGCACCTGAAAGGGAGGGGGGGAGGTCCTTCGGACCTCTCTCCCCCCCGATCGCTGGGGAGCAGGGGGTTAATCCAGGCACCGTTTGGAAGGGCACAGCCTGCCCCTCCAAACGGTGGCTGTCATTAACTCCTGGGGAGCCGGATCACGAATCGGTGCTGAAAAGCGCCGGTTCGTGATCCTTTCCCGAAGCTGGCCGACATCTTGGATGTCGGACAAGCCTCCGGGAACTCCCCCTGAGGACTGGCGTCATCGTGCATAGCACGATGACGCCAGTCCTGGAGTTAACCCCTAGCTGCCACCAATGGTGGAGATAGGGGGTTCATTGGAACCCCCTATCTCCCGATCCGTGGCAGATAGGGGTTAATGTTTGATATCGTTGGATAGGCCAGAGCATGGCCTTTCCAACAATATCAAACATGATAATGAGAATAGTTTTTTAAAAAATATATATATATATATATTTAAAAAAAAATCTAAAAAAATAAATAAATAAGTTTTTTTGTTTGTTTTTGTTTTGCTAATGCAGCAATATTGTTCCCATTTCAATTATAATGTGAACAATAATGCTGCACTAATGATTTTTGTATGCGGTGCGTTTGTTAAAACGAGACCCCATTTCTAATTTTTTTAACAAGCGGACCCCATACAAAATATAACCGCAAACGATCGCATGTTAAAATGTGAAAAAAAAACACTTTACACATAATAAATTATTGAAAATTCTTTTTTTGTTATAATATACAGAGATGACATAACGTATACATATAATAATGACATATTATGAATCTGTGGAGTCTGCCGGAAAGAACGATATATAATATGTCTGGGTCATATATCAAAATATGGCTACAAAACGCGGTTAAACATGATGAGCGAAAGCGGTAAAAATGACCTCAGCACAGAGGTGTGAAAAGCCTCAGCAGCGAAAGGGTTAAAAATGTTTTTTTTTTACTTTTTGTCCTTGTTTCCTGTCCCCAAGGGCACTACCCGGACCCCCCATACACTTTTGAAATTGTTCGAGTTCGAATGCGAACCAAACACATGGGGTGTTCGGCTCATCCCTACTGTCAAGGTAACTTCTTCTCCACTGACAATTACCTTGATGTTGGCTTACTTCCCATCTTCGAACATGACGAGAAATTTTTGGCATATTCAACTCCAGCTGTTTTTTGTTCTGTGTTCAACAAATGCGGAATCCAGCAGGTGCACGTCTTGGTGAAGAGCTCCTTATGAAGAATCCTCAACATGCTTATTTTCGAAATGGTGAACTCTCCCATAAGTTTTTTGTGAGTGGTTTGAGATTCCTGATCCAGAAATTTTTTCACTTTAGTCACCACGTTCTCATCCATGGACATTTGGGTCTCCCTCTCTTGGTTTATAACAAATCTTAAAAATGTCCAGACTTGAATCTGCTAAACTACTTTTGGGCCTTCTAGAGACTTGGATCTGTCAACAAGATGGATTTTAAGGTCATCAAAGCAATGTTTTGCAGAGAAACCACAATGAATTTGGTAGAGCAATTCTAAATTCTATACGCTGACCATCAACACTTTCTGAGTGGTCTGCGTCTCCAATATTGTCTGTGGGGATATTAATGTTTTATTGATTAGGGTTAAAGTATTAGAAGGATTAGGCATTCGTTGAAAAAATAAAGTTGATATAGCAGCATAACGACATTGATTTTAACCTTACTTTTTGTCACGTCCCACGCAGGCAGTACCTGGTGCCCGGCAGCGTCCTGCTCGCTGCTTGCTGGCCGGGAACCGAGTGAAGAGCAGTATCGTTGCGACCACGGGAGATGCCAGGAGGCGGGCGCAGCACGGCTTGATGACGCGGCGCTGTCGAGTTTAAAGCCCAGCGTCTCAGTTACTCCAGTGCCCTGACGTGGTTATCATGTCCCTCAGTGCTTTCATTTGTGTTTGGCTACTCTGTGTCTTCAACCCTGGCAATTACTGATGAACTCGCTCTGTATACCGACTTGGCAATTACTGATGAACTCGCTCTGTGTACCGACTTGGCAATTACTGATGAACTCGCTCTGTGTACCGACTTGGCTATTCCTGATTAACTTGCTCTGTATCGATATTGGCATAGAGCTGACTATCTATCCTGGGAAGATCCCTGTTATCCCAACCAAGTATATCATTGTATTTTGGTATCTGTTAACCCTTGCTGGGTATGTGTCGTTCTGCTCCCTGAAGATAGCTAGCTTTACCGACCACCTAAGGATTGGAGGAGCAGATAGTATACTGTGTACAGGGACCAACATCCTAGACCCAAGGGGGATTTGTGACACTTTTGGACCTCCCCTCGTATTATGTAACCTTTTATTGACAATCTTTATTTGAGGAAGGCAATTCTTACCCACCTTCATATAGCTCACCTTGCAATTACAACTGACTAAATAGTCTCCCTCTCCATTACCTAAAATCGCTATATACTATTTTACTTTGTATTTCTGTAACAAGTCAATGTTCGTCAACCCAGGACATACTGTACTTGAAAATGAGAGAAATCTCAATGTATCCTTCCTGGTAAAATCCTTTGCAAATAAATATACAGGTCA